>OY757905.1:31904350-31956850 GCA_963585895.1 Sepioteuthis lessoniana | reverse complement strand
GTTAAAACGATGGACTGCTGAATCGTAGTAAGCGAGTTCGTACTCCATTCACGCTATTACATTCACTTTCGGACAAATACCCTTGGGAAAGGTATGAAGCCCCTTATCCTTCCAGCTATAGGTTAAATAGCATCACTGCTGCTCTTCTAGAAATATTACTTTGGCACTTAAATAACCCTCGAAGGTTGATATGCCATTAAAAACAAAGAAACCTAACCTAATAATTCTATCTAATAGTAATCGGTGTTGGCACACTGTTAAATGGTTTCTAAAATATGATTAAATAATTCTATTTGACCCATAGATTGAATCTTTACATGTACTACTATTACATGTCAGAGTGGACTTGGAAGTAATGAAAATAAGTGGGTAATCCACATTCCCAATGGCTCCAGCACTGAAACCTAACCATCAGATGTAGTTTAGTGTTATATCTAGGATACTCTTTGGTGGTGGTGGGGTCTTATCACTCAATAGAGATGCAGTTGGCATATTGTATAGTCCTGGGCGACAGAGTTTTGGGGAACTCGATTGGATTAAAAATTATCCTAAACTTTTAACATCCCACGTTGCATCATTAACTCGGCCATTACAAAATGAAAAGAATGTGGTCCCAAAAATATCTGCAAAGAGAGAGAGAGAGAGAGAGAGAGAGAGAGAGAGAGATTCATCTAAACTGACGGACTCGGTAAAAAGAACCAAATAATGAAATTAACATAGAAAGTGTGGAAATCTAACTCGAGAAAACAATTTCTAACCGAAATGATTATTTACAAAATTTGGGACAGATTAAAAGAGAAGAAAATTGTGAGTCCCGACTCAGAGGCAATTGAGCTATTTGTATGTTAAAGCCTTTCCAATTGCACTCTATAATATATCATTTTATGTAAACATTTACAGTTGTTTTTTGTTGGTTTTTTTTTTTTAGCTTTATGGGCATCGACATTCTTCCTTATTTTCATTCTTCCATTGAAACTGGAATATTCTTTATCACGGTGAATTTATTAGATTTATGGATATAAAAACTTATGGATACAAATTGTTATAATCTAACGAGCAATTATCCGGTAATTTCATTATTTTGATCTAGCAGGTCGAAATTGAAATGGCATTCATATGGTTTGTTTTGGATTAAGCCGAGTTTTGATTGCAACGGCACGTTTAATACATGTTTTAATAATCATAAAACGGTGGATGATCTGTTAAATGATTGAAGGCAACCAATTATGTGGTGTATGTAACCATCAACTCAGAAAATTGATTTCATCAGAAAGAGTTGCATCTTTTTTTTTCCTGATGAAGTCATAGAAAATCCAGGGTTGTGGGCCCTAATCTGCTCAAGAAAACCTTTGGATTCTTGAGATGTTCTCCCTATAAGAGAGAGAAGTATCTCTAGAGATACTTCTCTCTCTTATGGGGAGAACATCTCAAGAATCCAAAGGTTGTTAGAAGTTCTGATAGTTGAATCTTTCCTTTGCTGCCACACATTAGCTTAATTCGCTTTGGATATCTATAGATGCAAGGAACAACTCGAGGTGATTTACTTTATTTTTATAGTTGTATTGGAATGTAGCATTGTTGGAAATTGTGACACTGTACACTTAAGACCTTTATTAAAAGAGGCATGTAAAAGAAGATATTTTGGTCAAATGAGACCACTTTAATTAGAAAGGTTTGGTTTTGCTTTATGGAATATCAACCATCGAAGGTTATTTAATTCCAAATCCATTTTTTTACATATAAACAATTCTATTTCAAACAATTCAGTTTAGGCTAAATACGCAGTATAAATGTCAAAACATTATTATTTGAAATAATTCAGTTGAACATAAGTACGCAGTTTAAATGTCAAAATAGTTTTATTTCAAACAATTCATTTTATCATAAAAACAATTCTATTTCAAGCTATTCAGTTTAGTCAATAAAGTTAAAAGGTTCCAAGCACTTCTATGTATCACTAACAGTTCAATTAAACATTAGTCATTTATTTACATATTGTTAAATGTCAAAACTGTTCTATTTCAAATAATTCAATTTAGCATAAGTACACTGTTTTGTTCTGTTTAACACATTGATAGGACCTATCAAGTGCTACCGCTTCGGGCCAGAGTCGACCTGGGAGCGATGGTAATAGAGAGGTACTGCGCACTCACAAAAGCTCCAGCATTACTGGTGCCTCGCCATCAGATTGTTTAGTGTCATATCCAGGACACTTGTTGGAGAAGACTTACCTCTCTGCAGAGATGCAGTCGGTGTATTCTGCAGCCCCAGCTGACTGGGCTATGGCTATGAAAGAAAATTGTATATATGAGATATTAGCCTAATACTTCTTTAAAAAATATTAAGAATACCATGGTATTAGCACTTATTACACTGTGGAGATGATTTTCATCAGGAGGTACTAGGATACTGATTAAAACTGAAGGAAGGATTGATGCCACTAAATACAGAAATATTTTTTTAGGGATCTGTTTTAGTTTTTCAGGGGTAAGGACGGGAGTTCACATTACTCTTTGACAATGACCGAAACATATTGAAAAAGTATCACTATCGTGGTTTTAAGAAGAACGATTTAAATGTCTTGGGAATCCAATTAGAATCTCTGGTACGTCGTACAAATAGCAGTACACCTGAGCAATCACAAACTCGAGAAATTCAAATTTCAAGAATGGACTGTAATTGCTGCAAAATGTCGGTCCAAACCATATTGACTCTGGTGATAATTCATGATTAGTTGATTTTAATGGCATGTCAAGCCGACAAGGGTTATTTTATGCCAAGAGGTTATTGAATCGCCTTCATTGTACATTCATCTTTACATTTTTTGTGTATCTGTTTCTGAAGATTTTTTATTTTAAACATGGTCATATCGAATAAGAATAATTTTCAAACAGTTCCATTTGAGACATAGATGGGGCCCTAAATTGTATTAGCCTTCTAGGTCAGAGTAAACTTGGTAGTAACGCCAATGAAGAAATAAGTTTGTTTGGGTTTTATGGCATATTGATCTTTGCAGTTTATTTAATGCATAATCCATATTTATACAAATAAACGGTTCTGTTTCAAACAATTCAGTTTAGTATGAGTATAGTTTTTGTTTACACAGTTAAATGTCAAAATAATTCTATTCTAAACAATTCAGTTTAGTGTAAGTACAGTTTCAATGTCAAAAACAGTTCTATTTCAGACAATTCAGTTTAGCACACAAAAAAAGTTCCATTTCAAACAATTCAGTTTAGCATAAGTACTCAGTTTAGATACCAAAACAGTTCTAGTTCAAACAATTCAGTTTAGCATAAGTATAAAGTTTAGTTATATTTGATCTATAGATAGGGTCCTATCAGGTGCTACCACTCCGGGCCAGAGTAGACCAGGGAGCAATGGCTTGGTTGGTTGGTTGGTTGGTTGGTTGGTTTTTTATAGCATATCTACCTTTGAAGGTTATTTAATACCAAATCCATTTTATACAAATAAGCTGTTCAATTTCAGACAATTCAGTTTAGCATAAGTACGCAGTTTAATTGTCAAAAACATTTCTATTTCAAACTATTCAGTTTATTCAAACATTTCTAATTCAAGCAATTCAGTTTAGTATAAGTATAGATTTTGTTTACGTACAGTTAAATTTCAAAACAGTTCTATCTTAAACAATTCAATTTGGCGTAAGTACAGTTACAATGTCAAAAACAGTTTCATTTCAAACTATTCAGTTTAGTATTCAAAAACACTTCCATTTCAAACAATTCAGTTTAGCATAAGTACGCAGTTTAGATATAAGTACACAGCTTAATTGTCAAAAACATTTTTATTTCAAGCTATTCAGTTTAGTCAAACAGTTCTAATTCAAACAATTCAGTTTAGTATAAGTATGTAGTTTGATTCTATTTAACTTATAGATAGGGTCCAATCAGGTGCTACAGTGGACTAGGGATCGATGGCAATGAAGAGGGGCTCCACATTTACCAAAGCTCCTGGATCATTGGAGCCTCACCATCAGACTGTTTAGTGTCATATAGAGGACATTCGTTGCAGGGAGGGTCTTATCCCTCTGTAGAAGTGCAGTTGATGTATTCTACTGCCCCCGCCGACTGGGCAAAGGCAATGAAGGAGAATTCTAAATTTGTCATAGCTCAAAAACTGGAGCCGCACCATCAAATGCAGTTTTGTATTATATCCATGGAACCACTTTCTTTAGAGGTGGTGGGGGTCTTTCCCCTCTGTAAAGGACAAAGTCAGCATATTCTAAGGACGCCTAATGCATGTTGAATATTTTTCGGGTCTTTTTTCTTCTTTTGCATTAAAAAATTTCAACCATTTAAAACTGGTCGGCGTATTGAGTAAATGATACTAAACCCTCAAAATCTATGTAAACTCTCAGTTATAAGATTAGAAAATAGAGAAAAAAACGCTTAATGAGTGAATACTTTCGCAGGTAACAGTTCATAATGCTTGGACAGTAGAATTGTTTTCATAAGTCTGCATTTAATTTGCGGATGGAAAATCTCCAACAATTAAGCGTCATGCGTGTCTAGCCACATAGAAGAGTTGTGATACAACGAAACAGTCTGTCCGTGGATGACAATATATACGCTTCCCTCCCAGGAGTTGAGCACTCTGGTGAAGGAATTGACAGCTTCGCCCGCGTAATGCAAAGCTCTTCTAACGAATTGAGCACTCTGTTATCCGATAGCGCAAAATGTAAACAAACAAAAGCTAATACATATGCATTATAATACCTGAGCTGACGTATGTCGTCAAAATGGTTGAGCTATTAGATACCATATCTCGCATAGTTAGGCGGGTTTCGGTCCCAGCTTAAAGCGTACTGCGAAACTAGCCACACTGAAGAGCTGTGATATAACGAAACAGTCTGTCTGTAGATGACAACGTATAATCCTGGAAGGCGTTCGGGCAAAAAACTTACAGGCGACATTACTATTTGTCGACTTTACCAAGGCATTCGATTCCATACACAGAGGGAAGATGGAGCAAATCCTACTAGCATACGGCCTACCAAAAGAAACCGTAGCAGCGATAATGATTCTCTACAGAAACACCAAAGTGAAAGTACGTTCACCAGATGGAGACACGGAATACTTCGACATTGTTGCAGGAGTACTACAAGGAGACACACTAGCCCCGTACCTCTTTATCATCTGTCTAGACTATGTGCTTAGGACTTCGATCGACAAAATCAGAGAAAATGGCTTCGAGCTGACCAAGAGAAGAAGCAAAAGGTACCCCGCAAAAACAATCACGGACGCCGACTACGCTGATGACTTGGCGTTACTAGCGAATACGCCTAATCAAGCAGAGACACTACTGCATAGTCTGGAACGAGCCGCAGCTGGCATTGGCCTCCATGTCAATGCAAACAAAACCGAATATATGTGTTACAACCAAACGGGCAACATTGCCACACTAGACGGAGCCTCTCTGAAACTAGTCGACAAATTCACCTACCTAGGAAGCAGCGTCTCATCAACCGAGAAAGACATCGACACACGACTGACGAAGGCATGGACAGCTATCGATAGGCTCTCGATCATATGGAAGTCGGACCTAACTGATAAAATGAAACGCAGTTTCTTCCAGGCAGCGATTGTGTCGATACTGCTATATGGATGCACCACATGGACGCTTACGAAGCGGCTGGAGAAGAGGCTGGACGGAAATTACACAAGAATGTTGAGAGCAGTATTAAACAAGTCCTGGCGACAACACCCCACGAGACTCCAACTATACGGACACTTGCCCCCCATCACAAAAACTATACAAGTTCGACGAACCAGACACGCAGGACACTGCTGGAGAAGCAATGACGAGCTCATAAGCGATGTACACCTGTGGACCCCCACTCATGGATGTGCAAGAGTGGGACGACCAGCACGAACTTACATACAGCAGCTATGTGAGGACACGGGATGTAACCCTGAAGACCTGCCGGAGGCGATGAATGATAGGGAGAGATGGCGAGAGACGGTCAGGGATATCCGCGCAGGCGGCGCGACATGATGATGATGATGATATGTATATACTTATATATAACATTAAGTTTGGCGACCAAATCTAAGGCGAGCCGTACCCTCCGTTTTCAATAGCTACCACACTGATGTGTAGGGAAGGGTGCAAGGCCATTGGGCTAATGAGTTGAGTGTTCGCCTAAAAGTCCGGGAGATCGGGATTCAATCCCAGGTCGAGTCATACCAAATGCTCAAAAAAATGGTACTTGATGCCACCTTGCTTAACACTCAGCATCATAACGTGGAGCAATCCAGGGAATGGAGAAGCGCCCTCCCCTACACCTCGGTGTAGTAGCTATTGAAAAGGGAGCCTTCGTGTCACCGTCAAATACGGTCGCCAACTTTACTTACTTCTATTTCTAGCTATTCAGTTTATTCAAACAGTTCTAATTCAGCTAATTCAGTTTCGTATAAGTACGGATTTTGTTTACCCGCTGCTAAATGTCAAAACAGTTCTATATTAAACAATTCAGTTTAGTGTAAGTAGAGTTTCAGTGTAGAAAACAATTTCATTTCAAACAATTTAGTTGAACATAAGCACGCAGTTTAAATGTAAGTACAGTTTAATTGTCAAAAACATTTCTATTTCAAGCTACTCAGTTTAGTCAAACAGTTCAAATTAAAACAATTCAGTTTAGCATAAGTATGCAGTTCGTGCTATTTAACCCATAGATAGGGCCCTATGAGGTGCTACCATTTCGGGCCAGAGTGGCCCTGGGAGCAATGGCAATGAAGGAGTGCTCTGCATTTCCCAAAGCTCCAGCATTACTGGAACCTCACCATCAGACTATTTAGTGTCATATCTAGGACTCTCATTGAGGAGGGTCTTAACCCACTGCAGAGGTACAGTCGGTGTATTGTACAGCCCCAGCCGACAGGGCAATTGTTTTTTGGTGGTTCTTAACTAGTTTTGACCTTAGGTCATCGGCAGGAGAAAAAGATTTGGGAAAAAGGTTTTTTTAGAAAGTTTGTATTTTTTCGAAATAATTTTTTAAATCCTTTTTTCAAGGAATTGATAAGCTATACGAAAAGTGATTTAAAATGTATTATTGGTGTGGCATATTCCATAAGTCACTTCAGACTAATGAATATGCTACACCAACAGTACATAATATATTTATACAAGGGTGAATCGAAAATTTTGAAATATTTTGGTAACGTGAGGCACATGCTTTTTCCGATGTCATAATGGTGACGAACCACACTGGACTGTGAAATATCGAGCTCGCCTGGTACTTTCCGAATGCTACTCACCAGATTTTCGTCTATGGCTCTGAGCACGGCCTCGAAATCCACGGTTTTAGGCCTCTCTGACTTTGCCTGAACGTCGAGTTTCTTGCAACCCAAGCAAAACTTATTGAACCATCTGGTTACTGCATTATGATCAACTGTGTTTTCGCTTTTTGCACTACAAACGTTTTTTGGTTGCTTATACGTCGTTTAAACTCGTAAAATATATGATCCTGAATTAGACTACGTTGCACGTTCATCTGTGTGGCTTTCAGATCATACACGGACTGAATAAATACACAATGTATGAACGTACCAACTAGCAAGATACTACGAACCACTGCGGAACAGACTAGCTTGTAGTAAAATATCAAATTTTTTTTTTTACTTATCCTAGTAAATACTAAATCCTAACTTTGAAACTTATGTTTATTTTCTTCATATACATAACGTAGATGTTTCTTTTAAGCTATTAGCTGTATCAGAAAGATTAACTGACAATTCTTTTTTTTAAATATAGAATGAAGATTGTTAAAATTAAACGTTTCTGACACTGAAGAACAATTCTTTTACTTGGATAATAAGGAGAGGAACGTTTTCAAGTAAATCGGCATGTGTATGTAAATCAATAACTATGCTACTTAGCTAAAATTTTAATCTTATATGTTCGATTTGTGTTTATTATTAGAAAAGCTTTGGGTTAAGCGCATTGACAAAGAAGAACATTATGTTGAAAAATAAACAAAGGCTTTTTCAACATGAGTCAATGCATTTCTTTATTTAGTCACTCTCTCTCTCTCTCTCTCTCTCTCTCTCTCTCTCTCTCTCTCTCTCTGTGTATACTTGTAATTAACTAGATTTAGAAAGAGCCTTTAAAAATTGTACCATAATTTATGAAAGTTACTGCTTCGATATTATTGAATATTTTGGAGTAGAATATGCGCCAGCTCTTATTGCCAGTCTTCGTCCCAAAATTATAATATAGTCTAATGTACTGTCGAATCCAATGCTCATTTATCCTAATAAAATTATTGTTAACATATTCATCAAATCATTTAACAATTGAAATATGTGATTCAGCATTTTTCAATGTTGCCAATAATCAAATCGGTATACACACCCAGATAAAGATCTTGACTTCCGGTAAAAATCAGCAATATGACTTTAATTAAATTCAAATCAGAGTGATTTGAATTTTCTTCGGAGACGCCCATGCTCTAATCGCACTAGAAAGGGAATTTTATGAAGTTCATTTTCTTTCTCATGAAATTTTACATAAGAATTCATGTTTTGTTTTTATGTATCTTCCATGAAAACTGGGTTTATTTGCACTTACAACGGGGCTCTTTACCGTGTTATAAACCTCATGGGAGGGGTAAATATTATTGTAAGATGGTGAAATTTTGGAAATCGACTTTACTTAACGCCTAGTAGTTATATTTTTTCCATGGAATTCGGGGGTTTTGAAATTACACCGGGGTGGAAGGCGTTTACACCCTTTAACCGCCCCGCCAATCTAACAGGAAAGTAAATTTCAAGTAGCTCATTGTATTTCTTGTAAAATTTTACATAAGCATACTTTGTTTTTATGTAGCTTCTATTCCCTTTTGTTCAATAGATGTACAGACACACGTTCAGCTTTATTACATAATAATCCTTCACCCCAAAATTATTTCAAAATAAAAATTTACTGTGGAATAGGGATATATATATATATATGTATATATATATATATACACTACCCCCTACCCCAGTAGGGTTGAGTTCTTTAGCTAATGAAGTAATCGCGTTGCCATTAGCGTTTATTGCAAGGCTCTTCATATACATATGAATTGAGCTCTCGGTAGCCGTTAGGCGGATGTATGTAAACAATAGTAATTGTGATTTATAACCGTTTAAAATTTACTTCGCTGCTATTAGTTCCTCGTGGATGAGAGGTAGAGTCTCGTATTTACGTTTTAGTCAACCGTCTTTCGATCCCAGCTACGGGAAGCTAGTATGTCGAGCCACACTGATGAGTTCTGATAGAACGAAACAGATCTGTCAGTGGATGACGATATATATATATCCCTATTCTTCACTAAATTGATATCAGCAAAATTCTGAAACTTGTAAGGTTCTCCCACCAAAATGAATGTAAGTGTTTGAAATTTGGTTTCCATAGCAACGCAACTGAATTTAGGGATTGAATGCTTAGTTGCTTCGTTTTAATAGATAGTGTGCTAGTCGAGGTCAATTTTTAAGCGGAGATTAACTGGTTTTAATTCAGAGGTTTCCTTCCCTTGACTTATTGCCATACCAAGGTTAAAGGGCCTAGTCTGCCCTACTATTTAGTCATAGCTAGGAGTGGAAAAGAATAGTTGGATTCATACTTTTCCAAAAGATATTTGCGCAATGTCAAATGCAAAGAGTCTCATCCTTGGTTGGATTGGTTTAGTTTTGGTTGCTTTGTTTAATGGCAAATCAATCCTCGTGGGTTATTTAATGCCAAAGCTATCGACGAAGAAAAATAGCAATGATACTATTTAATCCATAGCTGGGAGGATAAAGGGATTAAATATATTTCCCATGGATATTAATCCGAAAGTGAACGTAATAGTGCGACTGAAATTCGAACTCGCTTATTTCGAAGCCAAAGTACAGCACTTTAGCCATTAGAACTTCCCCTGCCAAGATTTGAACTCTGGTCACCATGTTAAAACCCTTAAGTTATGACCAAAAATACAATTTTAAGAGAATTGTAAAAAACCTAAGAACTAATGCATATATTCCCAATTAGATCATAGTTACCAACCAACCAACCAACCAACCACTCAAACGCAGACATGCAACGAAGGGGTGTCCTCATGGTGTAATAGTTAAAGCACTGTGCTGTGAAATCGTAGTAAACGGGTTCGAACTCCAGTCACGCTATTACGCTCACTTTCGGGCAAATACCCTTGGGAAAGGCATGAACCCCCTTATCCTCCCAGCTATGGGTTAAATAGTACACCTACTGTTCTTCTAAAAGAATAGCTTTAGCATTGAATAACCTAAGAAGATTGATATGCCATTAAACAAAGAAACCAAACCAAGCCATGCAACGAAAGAAATAAACTACAAGAGTTCATATATGGAGTGCATATGACTATTCCTTTATAACACACACACACACACACACACACACACACACACACACACACACACACACACACACATAAACGCGAAAGAAACGAACAGATACTACAAGAGTACAAATATATGAGCATCTCAGGTGTTTTAATGGTTAGCAAGCTAGATTAGCAAACCTTCACGAGTGAGTTCGAGTCTCATTGGGGTACCCCATTTATACGACCTTGTGCCACATATGAACAAAAAAATGCTTAGTGCATTACTACAAAAGTCCATATATCGAGTGCATATGCCTATTCGTTCACAATAGACACATAGAGACACACACATTCAGAATTAAAACTGTGTAGACATAGATTAGCGAATTAAAGAACACACTCTAACCTTTTACTCTTCTTGCAGTCTGCAAGGAACAGGCTTAAAGCAGGAGAAGAAAAAAATTAGAGCGTCATTTCCTCAATGGGAAGTCATTGTAATAGACACGTGCGTAAGACGTCGGCCTTCGCATTACGAGTTCCTCGAAGCGAAGTCGATGGACACTAACGACCAGCCGATTCACTTTCCATCGCGTCAGCGAGCGTGTGCAGGCTAACCCACAAACGGCGGTGTGGGCGGTCCTTAATTCTGTGTTGACGGAATTCAGGGTTCTCACGCCGTACCAAAGAGTGCACGGGTGGGGGGAGAAATCATACACCATCATCAGTCAGCATATAAAACATCACCGGCGTCATCATGACCCTAAAGTCACCGAGAATAACTCGCTCATATTTTCGCTTCATCGCCCCAAACTTTCTTCACACACACACACACAGATATATATATATACGCGCGTGCGCACACATTCTCTCTCTCTCTCTCTCTCTCTCTCTCTCTCTCTCTCTCTCACGCAATAACATAATACTCGTCTAAAATGATAGTATTATGTATTAATCGGCATCTCTATCTAGGATCAGACTGTAGAAACTGTTTGCTTCATGAATAATGTTTTATTCATATATATCTATGTACCCAATCCTCCCACGCCACGAGTCAGTTCTTAAACGGAGTACAGTTGGTTAAAATTCAAAGTTTTCCTTCTTTTAAATTGGTTGACTTATCAAGGCTATAGAAACTAGTCTTCCCGACTATCAACCTATAGCTGGAGAGGAACAAGAATATTAGCGTGAAGCGAAACGACAGGGTTTATTCAAGATTTGAAGTCGACTCGTGAATTCCATTTTCCATGACAATAACCGTTATATGTATGCACCTTTATAGGTACATCAGCAAATCCATCGTTTAATGATGCACAACCTATTTAACGGAATAGACACCAATTTTATGCATAGTCTCTTTCCTTACCAATTCGCTTCCATATTGAACATTATACAGTGAAATATTCGATATAAATTCAGTTAATAAATGTGTCAGGTTACGAACTTATTGATCTCCCTTCATATGATAGTTCTTGCTAAAACGCCCTTGGACGTTAACTCTATATTAGAAAAATACTTTTTACCTGATACCTAGTTCTACCGTGACTTCCAAATTGATATATATATATATATATATATATATATATATATATATATATATATATATGTCATATTTTATTTTTCTTTCCGAAACGCGTGTTTGCATTCCTTTTCTTCACTAAGTCTTTGTAAATTAGATTAACTTTACGTGGAATGCATTTTTGGGAATGTAGAGTGCCCTTTTATTGGCAAATTTCCATGGTCCTTTCTGATGTAGAATGGTTGTACCTATCAGGTCCCATATATGGGTTTAATTGAAATGAGCAATCATTTACTAAGGATTATTATTATTATTACTTAATTTAAACCAAACAGCTATTTAATTGTTTGATAGATACCTAATAGATAGAATTACTAATGTTAAATAGCAATGCTCGAAACCATTTAACTGTATAAAAACAAATGATTAATATTTGATAGAATTATTAGTATAAGCAATACTAAAACTATTTAACTGTTTGCAGACAAATGAGCTCTGGCTTGTTTAGGTTAGATTATCCTCATTATATATATATATATATATATATATATATATATATATATATATATATATATATATATAAGTTTTGGTTTGGTTGGGTTTTATGGCATATCAACCATTGTAGGTTATTTAATGCTAAATCCTGTTTATACATTGACATTCAATATATATGATTTGTAAACATTTTGTTGATAACATTTTTAGACCAGCCTGAGCTTTTTATTGATACACACAGTTGAATGGTTTCGAGTATTTCTATCCAATTCCGAGTAATTCTTTTTACTATTAATCATTTGCTTACAATCATTTAAAAGGTTTAAAGTATTTCTATGTAACAGTAACAATTTAACATGAGTCATTTGTTTGTAAACATTTAAATAGATATACATAATATGTAAGATTTTAGTTTGTCGGTAATTTCATTTTTAAATAGTTAGAACAAATTTGTTAACACAGTTGTATTGTTTCAACAAAATTAAATGGTTTCAATTATTGCGATCAAACGCTAATAATTTGAATTGATATTAAGAATTTGTTTGCATACAGTTAAATGATTCCAAGTATTGCTATTGTATTAACAATTCAATCAAACATCTGTCATTTGTTTTTACTCATTTAAATGATCCAACACTTCTATTTTTAACAATTCAATTTAACATAAGTAATTTGTTTAGCACGAATCATTTGTTTGCCCTCAGTTTAAATATCAAACAGTTCTATTTAACCCATAAATAGGAACAGATCGGGTGCTACTACTCCGGGCCAAAGTAGACCTGGGAGCAATGACGATAAACAGGCACTCTATTTTCCCCAAAGCTCCGGCATTACTGGAGCCTCATCATCAGATTGTTTAGTGTCATATCCAGGACATTCAATGTGGGAGGGGTTCTTACCTCTCTGCAGAGATGCATTCGGTGTATTCTACAGCCCCACTCACAGCCATGTGGGCTGACTTGTTTAGGTTAAGTTATTACGTTTAATAGCTTTTCAACCCTTGATGGTTATATTATGTCAAATCCTGTTAAAACGCATGCTTTTAGGCAAATAATTTGTGGGTAACAATTTTAAACGAGCCAGAGTTCATTTGTTCGCACACAGTTAAATGGTTTCAAGCATTTCTGTCTAATACTAATAATTCAATTTAATGTTAATCATTTGCTGCATCCAGCTAAATACTTTCAAGAATAGTAAATGATTAAACAGTTCTATTTGACCCATAGATGGGACTCTAACAGGTGCTATCACTGGGAGTAAAGACAGTGAAGGAGTACTCCCCATTCTTCAAAGCTTCAGAACTGGATCGTCACCATCAGTTTAGTATCATACCCAGGACACTCGTTGTGGGAGCCTTACTCCTCTGCAGAGGTGCAGCTGCTGTGTTCTACCGCTCCAACAGACTGGGCTGCTGGTTAGTTAGAAATATAACCTAGGAACTATTTGCTAACAAATAATATATATATATGTGTGTTTGTGTTTGTGTGTGTGTGTGTGTGTGTGTGTGTGTCTGTGTGTGTTTAGTTTTGTGTACAAACAGGATTTGGCATTAAATAACCCACGTATGTTGATATGCCATAAAACACAACCAAACCAAATTAAACAAAATCAAAGGAATGATTTCCTAAAAGATTTTAAAGAGCAATTTATTCATAAACCTATTTCAATCTCGAAAGGGTTTCTCTTATTTACCCTTAGTTTCTTTTTTTCTTTTTTCTAAAATTTAGCAGCAAATCATTACTGATGTTTACAAATGAAATCTCCAATATAAAACATTTACACTCAAAGAACAGATTATTTGAAATAGATAAATCTAGTTTCCAGTCAAATTTATCTCATATATGCAATTTTTGAATTACTCAATAAAAATCAAACTCACTTTTTTAGGACTGAAAAGATTAATTCTCTTTAATCATCTTACTACACTTTCTCGTCAAGATCTTTGCACTTATTAAATTTATGAGGAATTGAGCACCTCTACGAACTCATAAACGATGCTATCTCGGAGGTGCCCGTGGTGTAATGGTTATCGTCATAGGGAATGGACACGGTGACACGAGTTCAAATCCTGGACGAGACTGATTGCATTTCACATAGCACTAATACCCTTGGGAAAGGTATGAATCCAATTATTCTCCCTCCAGCTATGGCTAAATAGTAGGACAGACTAGGTTCTTGAGCTTTGGTGAGGCAACTAGTCTAGGAGAAGGAAAAGTCTGAATTCAAACCTGTTAAACCCCGCTTAACAATTGACCTTGTGTCATATTCTGCCCGAGCAGAGGGGTTGGTAAATATTATAAACGATGCTAAACGACACATGGACGCGCTAGTGTTGGCTGACCACCGAAAACTTACATTAGTTCTGTGCGGATACTAGATGCTGGGTATAAGACCAGACATGAACAATAGATGATAGGGACATATGGCGAGAAAGAATCAGGGAATTCCGTTCTGTAAGTGCGACTTGATGAGAACGATAAGAAGTAGGGATTAGCAGTTTAATTTAGCCATTACACATAAAGTGTATTTGACCTTCACTGTTTCCATGCGTTTGATTTAGTTTTGTAAATCTCTGCGATAAACCGGATTTTCATTACTTGCCATCAGCTGCCTTGTAAGTTTAACACGCTGTCAGTGAGGCTTGGGTTAAGACCCATAAAAATGGGGGTGTCCTAAGTATAACACAAAACTGCATCTAATGGTGAGGCTCCAATTTTTGAGCTCTAAGAAGTGTGGAGTACGCATTTATTGCCATTACTCCTTGATCTAGTCTGATGATGAGGCTCCAGCTTTTGAGCTCTAAGGAGTACCCCTTCGTTGCCATTACTATTTGATCTTCTCTGATTCGGAGTAATAACATCAGTAAGAGTCTCATCTATGCGTCGAATAGATTTGTTTTAAAATTAATACTATTGAGTAGGACCGTGTAAAAGAAAAACTTTAGTCTTAACAAGACAAAATTGTTAATATGAACACGATTTCCTAATCATGACTTAAAATAATCCTGGACTGATTTACATGCCGTTAAAATCAATCAATCAATCAATCACTTTTATCAGTCTATGAATAATTGTTTTAATTTGTAATGATTGTTTAGGGAAACCAAATGTCGTATGAAGTTACATTCACTGAGTCTCCAATAAAGAAAGAAACTGAATGTGAGATTACCACAACACATATATTGAAATCATTCGATATTGATAATAAATTAATCAATAAATAAGATAGATGTAAAAATTACCAGTTCAGTCAGTGGTCTAGCTTCTTTACTTAATGGCATATCAACTTTCGTGGGTTATTTAATGCCACCCCAGTCTGCTAAGACTGAAGAATAGGCCGACTGCATCTCTGCTGTGGGGTAAAACCCCTCTGCAGAGATACAGTAAAAACCCCTATCGAGTATACTGGATACGTCACTAAAGCATGTGATGGTGAGGATACAACCCTGGTACTTTTTTACATTTATTTCCAGGTTCTCTCTGAATCGGAGTGGTAGTACCTGTTAGCAACATATCTATGGGTCAAAAATAAATATTTAATCCTTTACTCTACAAGAAACCATTTAACTGTGTGCAAACAAATGAGATCTGGCTCGTCTAAAATAAAGTTACCAACAAACTACTCGTTTACACATCATATATATAGATATTTACCAACCCCTCTGGATGGGCAGGATGTGACACAAGGTCAGTTTTTTCAAGCGAAGTTTAACAGGGTTGAATTCCAAGTTTCCCTTCTCTCATATTGGTTGCCTAACCAAGACTAAAAAAACTCTGTTTGCGCATAGCTAGAGAGTATTACTATTATTGACATGTGAAAATGCAATAAACCTTGTCCAGGATTTGAACTCGTGTCCAGCGGTCCATATCTAACGACGGTAACCATTACACTACAGACACACCGTATATATATATTTATTTATTATTTATATGTATGAATAAGTTTGGCATTAAGTAACCTACATGGTTCGATATGCCATAATAGATTACCACCCAAACCAACAAATCAACTAACCAGGTTTTACTGAACAAGATGGCCAACCAGTTATATGAACATTCCCATCTCCTTATTGAAAACAAAACATCACCAAGTCTTACTGATGGCACAGAGTTCCCTGGATCTCTCTCACCATCCGTCCCTATTATCTATCGTTCTTGACAAGTTTTCTACATTGCATCTAGTGTCCGCACAGAACTTATGAAAGTCTTTGGTGGTTGGTCAACACTCACGCGTCCATATGTCGGAGTCCATCAGAGAATGTCCCTTATGAGTTGGTCCCTACTTCTCTAGCAGTGCCTCTAATGTCTTGCTCGTCTTGCATGGATGGCTTCTGGGATGAAAGTTAAGTAGTTGTACAGCTGCTGTTTTGTAGGGTATTATTTCCAGAATTTGCTCAAAACAGAATCGTTTTGACTCTGTGTTTCGTTTGCGTCCTGGTGGTGAATCCATACAATAGAACTGACCTCTTGATAAAACATAGCAGAGTTTGATTGGTTGGTTGATGTTTTATGGCGTATTAACTCTTATAGGTTATCTTATAGCAAATATTGAATATATATATATATATATATATATATATATATATAGAGAGAGAGAGAGAGAGAGCGTCTCAATATACATGTGGCTTAAGTGACTGAAAATAGCTCTACTAATAATAGTGTTGTGTTCTTTTTTTGTTTTAGGTTTGAAAAGAGTATACTATAACAACTGTTAATCCTCGATCACAATGCCTTGGACAAGAGAGGAAGAATTATTTTGTGTCACTACTTATTTGGAAACAAAATCATTGAAAACTGTCTCAAAATAGATGCAACTCATAAATAGGATAATGAAAAAAAAAAAAATTACATGTCCTGGAAGTCTCAGTAATAGATCATTATCGTAACAATGCGTTGCATCTATTTTGAGACAGTTTTCAATGATTTTATCGCCTAATAAGTAGTGATGCAAAATATTTTTCCTCTCTTGTCTAAGGCATTGTGATCGAGAATTATTAGTGGTCATAGTATACTTTTTGAAATCTGAAACCAAAAAGAACACAATATTATTAGTAGTAGAGCTATTAATAGTCACATAGGTCCCATGTATATTGAGACACCCTATATAAGATAATATTTCATGCTAAACTCTCAAAGCCACTTCTTTTTATTATTTCTACGCAAGGTAAAATCAGGCGCGACATATTTATCTTTTCTGACATTCATTTTGAAATCTATTTGACAAAACATTGTAACTTTAAGGTAATGTTTAAAAATCAAATATCAGCTCCTTAAACTCCTATCATAGTCTGTAATGACTCATGGCAACCATAACTATTTGTTAGTTAGATAGTATATATTTAACTCATTCATTCATTCATTTGTTGAGTGTATTACTACTGTTTTATTTTTTGTCGATTGGGTTGAGCCGAAAAGACATTCCATATCACATTTTTCCATTATCTTTCATGTATTTCTCATTACGTATTTTAGCTAATTTACAGCTGAAGAAAATAGTTCGTCTATTTCACTTGCTAATCATTTGATAGCAGTTAATTCTTATCTGGATTTTGTTGCTGTCTCTCTCAATTTGGTAGAAGACAGGAAATATCGACATTCGATCGCAATAGAATTTACTCACAATAGTCTACGAGCCGAACTTGCAAGCTTTTAAACCTCGAGGTGCCATTTCTTATCCGAATTTTGGCAAAGAAGTGGTAACCTAACTAGATATTTAAATTTCATTTGGATTAAAACTTGCTTATCAAAATATCGGTAATTTTTGCCAATAAAAATATATATTCCTATACTCATAAAGAAAGCAATAGTTTCATTACAGAATATACCAGGGTCCTTCAACAAATAAGAGGAATTTCTTTTTTGGAAAGAGCAAAAAAAATTTCTTTTTCGAAATTTTTTCCCGTATATGTCAACTCTGTATAGTTTTGAATTGGTTTATGGCAAAAATTGTTATCATCATCATCATCATATCGTGCTGGCAGCACGGATATCCCTGACCCTCTCTCGCCACTCCTCCCTATCGTTCATCGCCCTAGGCAGGTCTTCAGGACAACATCCTGTATCCTCACACAGCTGCTGAATGTACGTTCGTGCTGGTCGTCCTGCTTTGCGCGGCCGTGTGTGGGGATCCATAAGAGTACATCTCTTATGAGTTCATCTCTGCTTCTCCAGCAATGTCCAGCATGTCTGGTTCGCCTAACTTGAATAGATTTCGTGATAGGGGGCAGGTGGCCGTACAGTTGGTGTCTCGTGGGGTGCCTCTGCCAGGACTTGTTGAGGATTGCACGCAGCATTCTTGTGTAATTGCCATCTAGTTTCTTCTCGAGCCGTTTTGTTAGCGTCCATGTAGTGCATCCATATAGCAGTATCGATGTGACCGCTGCCTGGAAGAAACTGCGTTTCATTTTATCGGTTAGGTCTGATTTTGGGGCTATTTTAAATGGTTGAAAATCAAATCGAGTGCTGCAGGCTTGAGCAGAGGTATATCATTACATTTTTGGTGGTTGAGAAACGTAAATCATTGGATGCGAACAGAGAAGCATGTTTTTGTCAAAACGTGTTTACAAATGGGCTAAAAATAGGTTTTCAACTGTAAACCTGAGTCGAAAAACAATCTATAAAGTGTTAACATTGTGACTCTCCAGTAAACAAAAGTAAAGGTAAAGGTCATATTGACAGTGTTCTGGGACATAAGTAAGTAAAATTGGCCACTTTAGTCGAGGGCGACACGAAGGCTCCCTTTTCAATAGCTACTACACTGAGGTGTAGAGGAGGGCGCTACTCCATTCCCCGGATTGCTTCAATTTACTCTTGATACGTACCTTATATTGCTGAGTGTTAAGCAAGGAGGTATCAAGTAGTATTTTTTAAGTCTTTGGTATGACGCGACCCGGGATTAAACCCAGGTCTCTAGGGCTTGAAAAAAAATGCTACAGTAAACAGTGGTTCCTATTGGCAACTCCTAAGGAAAAATCAATTTTATTTATCGAGTAGCCCTCGTAATACTAAACAGAGAACATATATATTAAAAAATGAGAATATCTACGATGTAGCCTTGCTTAACTCGATCGTTAACAAATTATCTAGGTAGATTATATGTCTGTGTACTGGAGCTGCACTTATACGGTGACCTTCAGTTAAATTAAAATGAGCTTAATAAATAACTAAAAATGATTCTTAATTCTAACTAATGAACTTTCCACGATATTCTGACACTCGTCAATCACACAGTTAAGTTACTATATATTATTACATTTTGCATTGGTCACAATCTGAAATTAGTTACTTCCTATTGCTATTAATTGAATAAACTGTTGAAAGACTATACAACCCCAATCCCACATTTTGCACAACCCTTGCCCCTAATCACCGCAAAGTCATCAAACAAGATCTCATTGCTCTTGTAAGCTGAAGATTTAAGGTTGTTTGAGGTTTATTGTTGTTTTATTCATTCCTAATTCTTTTTGTTATTTTTTTTTCCACTCAATCTTTTTTGTTCGAGCAACTGAAGATGGAATGTACATCTATGTAGACACGTGCTGTCAACCTTAAAATTGACTGTTGTCAGGGATAGATGGTGATTCTTTGAAAGAAAGCCCAGCTGAATTGGTAAAGCGTTGACACAGGCGGTCGCCAACCACGGCGATTTCAATGGTCGCCTGTCATAAGATGAAGCCTCAACAAATGAAACAGGCTCCAAACTGGGAACATTAAAAAAGAGAAATTAGGTGCATGCACTGATGTTTCGATTCGTTTCGGTTTTGGTGGTTTCTTAGCTTTTTTTCCCTCAAGTTCCATTTAACTTTGTTTTTTATTTATTGATTTTTCTTTGTTATTTTTTTTTTTCTTGGTTAGATTGTTGATTTTCATTTGTAGTTTTACTGTTGGTCTTTACATTTTGTTAACTTTTGTTCTGGCTATTCGGCTGACAAAATCTTTGTTTAATTTTTTTAAAACTTTGTTTTAAAACTTCCCATTCGTTTATTTTTAGATTTCTTTTTCTTGTTTTTTCCCTTCGCTTCTCTATCTTATTTTAGTCCACCGTTACATATCAAAGATAGTGAATGGCACGCGTCACCCACCGCAGGACTAACATTTACTTCCGGTGTAATTAAATCTGACTACGTAGAAAAGCAAACACAGACACACGAACAGACAGTGAAATACAAACAGGACTGAACGACAGACAAGAATATGGTAGCTGGCTGCCAAACTAACGAAAGAGTGTCAACATAGAACGTGCAATTGCTTTTTGCAAAAATGCTGCGAAAAGAGAAAAAGAGGCTATTTTAAAAGAAATGTCGCCCAACTCCATGGTAATATCTCTTATAGGGAAGGAGTTTTCATTTTGTTGTGTCGTTAAATAAGTAGAGTCGACAGACATGTAAAATAAGAGATATTTTATGCCGGTGCGAATACGGTACGCCAACTAATGTAAATAACCTTAGGCGTATTTTTGACAGTTATTTGTTTGGCATCCCACCATGCCACAGCGTGGCACAAGGCCTTTTCACGCGGGAGACGGGCACTGGACAATAGACCAGATACGCGTTGTAGCTCCAAAAATTCCTTGGGCTCCATTGGCATTTCTTTAAGTGGAGCTTCAGGCGCCAGGTGATAAACCAAGTTCTGCAAAAGCAGGCGCGAGCCTGTGGAACAGCCCCATAAGGTCCAAGGAAGTGTCGATCTCAGCCCTGTGGCATGAATGCTAGGCTTCCCAGCATCCATGCCAGACGGCCTTGACAGACTATCATTGCAACAAAACGACAAGACACACCCGACCCAATTCATGCTCTGAACAACACGGCCGGCCGAAGTGTGTCCAATCGTACTGTTGACAGTGATTTGTGATTTGTTAGGCATCCTAACATGTAAAAATGTAGAACCAGACCTTTTTGATATGAGAATAGGATGCAGGCCAAATGGCTAAGATACACCGACTGCTCCAAAAATGCCTTGGGCATGGTCAGCATTACCTTAAAATAGGCGCCTCAGGTGCCAGGTGCTAACTCAAGCCCTGTCGAAGCAGGTGAAAGCCTAGGGGACGCCCCCACCCCTGAGGCCCAAAGAAGTGTTGGTTTCAGGCACGTGGCATGAATTCAAGGCTTCCCTAGCGCCTATGCCAGGCAGCCATGACTGACTAACAAAACGATAAGACACATTCGAACAGATCCTCGAACTGCGAAACGGCCGGCCGAAGTGTGTCCAGTCGTATCTGTTGACAGTGATTTCTTTGGTATCCTACCATATCTAAATGTGGCACAAGTCACAGTCAAGAGCACGCACCGCTCTGGATAGTTTCTAGACCAGTCCATCCTGTAGGAGGCTCCAGCCAGTCCACAACACATTTAAACAAATAAATCAATATGTTTGAAGCTCAAAAGACTATTCTCACTCAAAAACTGAGTATATATATATATATATATATATATATATATATATATATATATATATATATGCACACATGCATATATATATATATATATATATATTTCCTTGTTTAGATATTTCCTTTTCATTTGTATCATTTTGTTTCTTCGTTTCCTTTTAAAACTCATCTTATTGAAGAGATAATCGATTGATTGAATATTAGACGTATTGTTATACTATAATTTAGTTAATTAAATGTCCTCACCAAGTTAGTCTAGCAGGCTATAGAAAAAGAGTTCAATTCCCACTGAGTGTCTTGATGTTTCCATCTTATTTGCTAAACTCATTTAATATCTACTTCGATCTAAACAAATAGTTCGCAATCCGTTAATCTTTGTCACTTCGATTTTTTTTGTTATATATATATATATATATATATATATATATATATATATATATATATATATATATATATATTAACTTTGTCCTTGCCAAATAGTATTTTCCTTGTGTGTCGTGAATATTTATCTTACATTCTATTAATATTTAGGGTTTAATATCGAGGTTATTATGATAATTTTTATGTGTTAGCATTTTATGAAATAAACACAGAAATGTCCATAAGAAAATAACAAGAAAAATAAGGAAATAAAGGATGGATTAAAGAAATAAAAATGCATTGAAAAAAAAAAGGAAAAAGTGAAAGTTTCGGCAGCGTATAAAAAAGGAAGAAAGTCAAAAATGATTTTAAGTGCCAGATGGTTTTAGAGTAACCATAATAAAAGGTAGTGGCTGCTGCTAATTCCATATCCGGTCAATGTGTGACAATTAAGCATCTTTTTAAAAAGCATATTTAACCCAGCAAGAAAAAAGCATTCATTAATCGACCAATAAAAATAAAGGATAGGCTTTGTTATTATTGGCAGTAATGATAGGCCCTAATAAACAGGTTTTCTTTTTGTAATTGATCCTTGTTCAAACATGAGGGGGTTAATCATAAAATAAAATAAAAGGGACGGGCGGAATGAGGTAGAGAGAGGAAAGGCGTGAGAGGTGGAAGAGAGAGAGAGAGAGAGAGAGAGAGAAATGGTTGAGATGCCGAAAAGCTTTGATACAAACATAAAAGAAACACGAGAAGAAAGGGAAGAGCTTAGCATCAATTAAAACACAGAAAAAAGAGAGAGAGAAAAAAAAGAAAATACAGAATGAATGTTGAGTTTATATATCGGACAGTTTGAAAAAGAAATGACTTGTCGATGGGGTTTAGAATACACTGACTGTATCCTCCGCAGAGGGGTAAGACCAACACCGACAAAAAACGGTGATGTCCTTTCTATGAAACTTAACTGCATCTGTAGCTATGGGCAGTGTTGAATATCTTTTCATTGCCATTACTCACTCGGAGTGATAGTACCTTTTCAGGTACCATCTATGGTTCAAATAGATCTGTTTGAAAATTATTAGTATTTGATAGGAATACTTGAAACCATACAAATCTTAGTAGATCACCAGTATTATGTCGGTATAATTTTTATCATAAAACTGGAAGCAATAAATAGGAATAAATGAAATAAAAATGACTTAAGAAATAATTGCACAACAAATGAAATATAAACGAAGAATGTACGCGACTCTCTAACCTCCAGGTATAAAATAACCCAAGACGGGTTGACGTGCCTTTAAAATCAACCAAGCATTTAATCAACTTCTTGACATTAAATAACCCTAGACACGAAAAACTGAAAGAATGAGTGGAATAACAAAATAAAATTAAATCCTAAAAAATCAATAAGCCGAGGGGTAAAGAGATGGGAGAAAGAAAAAATGGGGTGAGTGTGAAAAGGATTATGAAGTGTGGAGGCAACGGTTCAAGAAAGAAGTCTAAGTTTGAAAGACAGAGAATCCGTAAAAAAAAAGCAGAAGAAAATAAGGCGATAACATATGTGTTTCCCAACCACGAGTAGGATGTAACACAAAGTCACTTTTTAAAGCGAGCTTTGAATTCAGTTTTCTTTCTCCTATAATGGATACGTAACCAGGACTAGATAATCGAGTCTGTCCTGTTATTCAACAATGGCTTATATGGAGTTAGGAGATGGGTTCATATCGAAGAAGATTTGAGAAAAACATAAATACAAATAATAACCGTTACTCTGAGTGCGCAAGGGTGTAAAAAAAATTGAAAAGGAAAAAGGACGTAAGACCATTAAGGAAAAGAGAGAAGAAGATAATACAGTAATGATAAAAATAATGTTCGTTATTGTTTTACGGCATATCAACCCTTGTGGGTTATTTAAAGTCAAATCATTATACATATACTGGCCCATGAGCCTAGTGGGGAGAGTGTTCGCCAGTTGCCCGGAAGACCGAGGTTCAATCTTTGGTCAAGTCATACTAAAAACTAAAAAAAATGGTACTTGATACCTACTTGCTTAACACTATGGATTATAAGGTACGTATCAAGGGTAAAGTGGAGGAAGGGAGTAGCGCTCTTTCATACTCCTCAGTGTAGTAGCTATTATAGAAGGAGCCTTCGGGTTGCTATCTTTACTTATATTTATATATTGGTCTAGCGGGTAGAGTGTTCTCCAATGAACCAGGAGACCTGGGTTCAATCCCAGGTCGCGTCATATCAAAGACTTTAAAAATGGTACTTGATATCTACTTGCTTAACACTTAGCAATATAAGGTACGTATCAAGGGTAAAGTGAAGCAATCCAGGGAAAAGAGTAGGTCCTCCCCTAGCGATTGAAAAGGAAATCATCTGGTCGCCCTCGACTATGGTCGCCAACCCTATATATATATATATATATAATTTATAAGCGAACAGTTTGTAGGCAATTTCATTTTTAATCGAGTTATTAGATCTCGTTTACATGCACCCAGTTAAATGGAGCCCAGTCGTATAGGGGCTGTAGAATACACCGACTGGATCTTTAAAGTGGGATAAGACCCCCAACTAGTATCCTAGATATGTTGGAGCTTTGGGTAATGCAGAGCACCCCTTTATTGCTATTGCTCCCTGGCCCACTCTGACCCAGAGAGGTAGCACCTGATAATGTCCTATCTGTTTGACATTTAAGCTGAGTGTAAACAAGTGATTCATGCAAAATTTCGTTTAGAAATAGAATTCTATGATCATTTAACTGTGTGTAAACAAATGACTGATGTTAAATTGAATTGTTAGTCATATATAGCAATACTTGGAATCATTTAACTTTGTTGGCTATGCTGAAGTGAATTGTTAGAAATAGAACTGATTATCTAACTGTGTGTATCTACAAAATCACTTTACAAATCATATATTTGATTTATATGTAAAAAAAAGGATTTGGTATTAAGTTACTAACAATGGTTGAGATGCCATAAAACCAAACCAAACAAAACCAGTTAAATGGTTTCAAGTATCCCTATCTAACACTAATAATTATATGAATTATTGATCATTCGTTTACACACTGTTTAATGATTACAAATATTCTCTTCTAATACTAATAATCCGGGCCATTGGCCTAATGAGTAGAGTGTTCGCCAATGGTCAGGGCGACTGGGGTTCAATCTCAGGTCGAGTCATACCAAAGACTCAAAGAATGGTACTTGATGCCGCTTTGCTTAGTACTTAGCACTATAAAGTAAGGATCAAGAGTAAAGTGGAGCAATCCAGGGAATGGAGTAGCGCCCTCACCTACACCTCGGTGTAGTAGCTATTAAAAAGGGAGCCTTCGGGTCACCCTCGACAATGGTCACCAACTTTAATACTAATAATTATATTTATTATCAATCATTTGTTTGCATATTGTTGAATAGTTTCAAGTAGTGTTATCAAACATAAATTATTCTATTTTATAGTAATCATCCGTTTGCGTACAGTGAATTGGTTTCAAGTATTGCTATTTAACATTAGTTTTTCTACTTATAAAGTTTTTTTCTTTAAGATACAAATAATTTGAATGCGGCAGTATGGTTTCAAATGAAAATATCGGCCAGACGACCAGATCTTGTAATAATCAACAAAAAAGAGAACTTACTGAATTGTGGACTTAGCCGTTTCGGTTGACCTTAGAGTAAAATTAAAAGAATGCGAAAAGAAAGATCATCACCAGGACCTAACTAGCGAGTTGAAAACAAAAAACAAAAACTGTGAAACATGAAAGTGACGATGATACCAATTGTAATGGGTGATCTTGGTTGAGTCACCAAAGGACAGATAAAAAGACTGGAAATAAGAGGACGAGTGGATACCATCCAAACTACAACATTATTGAAATCGGCCAGAATACTGAGAAGAATTCTGGAGACTTGAGGAGACTTAGAGTCACTCAAACTCCAGTAAGAAACCATCGGCTAAGGCTGGAGTGAAAAACTTCAAAATGAATAATAATAATAATAATAATAATAATAGCGGACGAGTGGAGACCATCCAAACTACAGCATTATTGCAAACGGCTAGAATACTGAGAAAAGTCCTGGTGACTTGTGGAGACTTGCTGTCACTCAAACTCCAGTAAAAGACCATCAGCTAACGTTGATATGAAAAACTCAAATGAGTAAATAATAATCCTTTGTAAAAGATTGAACAGTTCTGTTTGACCCGTACATTGGAACCTAACGGGTACTACCACTTCGGGTAAGAGTAGACCTGGCAATGAAAAGGTGCTCTAGATTCTCCAAAATTCCTGGACTTACCATTAGATGTAGCTTTGTGTCATAGCCAGAATACTCTTTGAGGAATGTCTTCCCCCTCTGAAGAGGTGCAGCCGGCGTATTCTACAGTCCCAGACGACAGAGCGAAAAAAATAAGATAACTTAGAGACAAAGAAGAAGAAGAAGAAGAAGAAGAAGAAGAAGAAGAAGAAGAAGAAGAAGAAGAAGAAGAAGAAGAAATGCACGGAGGCCAAAGAGAAACGATGAAATTTCAAGTGGAAAGATTTAACGGAAGTCAGTAAACTTGTAAACGTAAACATTAGAGAAAAAAAAAAAGGTTTACTTTTGGGGGGTCTTTTTGCGGGTTTGGAGGTTGGCAAAGACGTAGAAAAAAGTAATAAAAATAATCATAGATTGTGATGACCGTACTAATTTTGCTGACACCGATCATCGAAAAGAAGTTTACAACTTGAAACGGATGGACGCCGGAATAGATGTGGAAGAAAAGATGTTTTAAAAGCCCAACCACATCATGTCTCCATCTGGTGTACATTTTGCTCTCACCCACTCCCCAGCAGATACTTTTCTCTCTCTCCTTGCGGTGTTGTATGTCGCGTGCCACGGTCAGAAACAGTCTGCTGTGCGGCTGGCCAATCCAAACCACCAAAACACAATCAAACAAGGCAGCTTGTCAAAGCAGGGGGTTTTGTGAGGAGGGGGGGAGTATCTTTTATATGAGTTTTCGGCTGAGTTTTTTTTTTTTTTTGGTGGGGGTATCTTTCACATAAGTTTTTAGCTGTTTTTTCTTTGCAGGGGTATATTTTTTAAAGTAAGTTTTCTGCTGTTTTTTTTTTTTTTAGTGGGGTATATCTTTTATGTAAGTTTTCTGCTGTTTTTATTAAGAGGGCGGGGGTATCTTTTATATAAGTTTCTGCCGTTTTATTTGTTTTTTTTTTTGTTTTTTTTTGGTGGAGTCTTTTACATAAGTTTTCTGTTGTTTTTGGGGGTTTTTTTTGTTTTCATTTTATTTTTTCTTGTTTACTTACATTTTTTGGTTAGGTTATTATTAAGAATGAGATTAAAATAAAAATCGAAAGAAAATACCAAACCACTTTGATTATTAGATACTGACAAGATAGCGCACATCAAACTGACTGACGTGGTTTGGCTTATTTTATTAATGGCATCTCAACCTTCGTGGGTAATTCAATGCCAAAACCACCGTTGTAGAAGAACAGTAGTGTTACAAACCTCTACTTGGGTAGGTAAGGGGGGCCCAACCTTTCCACTGATTCCGAAAGTAAACGTTATAACGGAACTGGAGTTCGAACTCACTTACTATGATGTGACAATCCAGCATGCGAACCACTACGCCACGAGCCCCCTCCCCCACACACTCGACTGACCTTGGTAACATTTCCATACTTGTCATCTTCCAAGTCTGTCTTAAAAGTCTGTTTTAAATTTCTGTTTTAACTCTAATGATATTTTCCAGCGGTTTATATATTTAAATTGCAATATGTACTCATACATAAGTCGAATTTCAAATACGTAGAAAAATTTAAAAAAATAAAAAATTAGTGCGAATCTTTATAAAAGTAATTATCTTGTAATATTGAAATTCAAATATAATGAGAACTAAAAGCAAAGTTTAACTTGAGGTATTAATTCCCAACGTCAACCAGTCAAAGGGTTATGTTATGTTTAGAGGTTAGGGAATCACGTTCCTTGTACATCTATATTTACATTTTTTTTAGTTATTTCCGGAGAGTTTTTTTTTCACACGATTCAATCGAATATGAATAATTCTGAAAGTTTTTTTTCCATATGGTTATAATATATCAAGTATTCCCGCCTAATAAAAATAATTTATTTACAATTGTATGGTTTCAAGTATTCTATAGAATATTGATAATTATATGGTTTCTATTCAATAATAGTCATTTGTTTGCACGCACTTATATGGTTTCAAATAATAATAATTCATAGTAAACAATAATAGCTTCAAGTAACTATTCTTAATACAGATAATTTACAATGTATGAGGCAACACTTATTCTAATCCGATATTACAAATTTTGAAAGAGAAATGATTGCCCCTTATGGAATTCTAGCAGCTACTACCACTCTGAGTCTGATTAGAAATGGTGTTGCATATTGATCTTAGACGACGTTAGTTTTGGATTTCGTAAACAGGATATTACACCTTGGTCTTGAGGTAAGCAGGGGACAGCGGAAATAAATCACATGAATTGAGCTAGAAGAAAATATTTGTGGGCGTCCAGAAAATATATAAAGCGGGAGTTCTTTGATCCCATAGGGTCAGTCAGAAGAGAAATGAACAGTCAGCAGCCGTTTGGCTGCTTGCCTGCCTATGGCGGGAGGTGGCCCCCGGGTTGAGAAGTAGCCCTGATCAGCTACCGTGAAAGAAGCAGGGCTCCAAATATGTCTATTCCAGCGTGGTGTCAATCATAGTAGTCCTCTCTCTCTCTCTCTCTCTCTCTCTCTCTCTCTCTCTCTCTCTCTCTCTCTCTCTCTCTCATACTCACCACCATCACGACGTTACAAATAAAGGAGTTTATATTTTTATAAACGTCTCTTCATTCCGAGTAGACAACAATGGGAGAAATGGCAATGAAGGGGTACTCCACACTCCATAGATCTCCAGAGTAGGAACATCATCATCAAATGCAATTTAGTGTCATATTTTGGACACCCTATTTTTTGGAGGGTGTTTGCCCTTCCACTGGGGTGTATTTCAAAGAAAATTAATTAGGGTTTACCTGAGCATAAGATCGTCTAGTTTATGCTGTTATATGTTTTCTGCTTTCGCAACTGACTGGGTAAGTAACTTTGGTGAGCCCATAAGAAGAATGAACTCACAGACATTGGTAGACCAGGGGCGAGGAGAACAGGTGAAACAGTTCCTATAGGTCAACGATTAAGCGGAGATTTATCCTCTCTGGTCGAGGTAAAAGAAGAAAACCCTTTCGTAAAGTGTCATAAAACAAACATTTTCGTTATATTTTCCGTCTACAATGTTTCAAGGACATGTGAATGGCTTAACTATTCCGAATATCAATAGAGACATGGGAAAATTTATTGGATCTTTCTGGTGTGATTCATATATTATCTTCAAGGTGAAAAGGAGAAATATATCTGAATGTTTTATAGTAATGATCACCTGAAATGCAGAATTAGCATAAAAAATATTAATAGATGATATGAACGTATTTTTTCTTTCGAATGTTATGGCTTGTCTAATAAATAATGGACAATTCAGTTTGGATTATATGGAAAGAAATAGAAGAAACACAAATTTAATCTATCTGAGAGAGAGGGGGGGAGAAAGAGAGAGAGAGGGAGAGAGAGAGAGAGAGAGAGAGAGAGAGAGAGAGAGAGAGAGAGAGAGAGAGAGAGAGAGATGAACAGAATAAAGAAATAACAAACACTTATTTTGAAAACATAACTTTTATTTTCAACAAAAAATCACGTGATATTTCCATAAAATCTGAAAGTCAACAACTAATTCAATTTCAATCAAATTTTTGGTACTTATTCCTTAATCCTTTCCCTGTTTAAAGCAAATCAGAGGTGTCTACTGACACGCTTTCATAAGATTTTATCCTTTATTTTAAATGATTGTCATAGGAAGCACTGAGAGCTGCATTTGTCTCTCAAAACAATGGAGAGATTGACAGGTGAAAAAAAAAACTGAATATTAAATCTGAACTCGTTGTTTTATTATCCTTATTTATTCATTGTTTGTTTACCAAGAAACAAGTAAAGATCGTGACCTCAGTCTAGAGTGACCCGAAAGCTCTCTTTTCAATAGCTACTACACCGAGGTGTAGGGAAGAGCGCTATTCAATTCCCTGGATTGTTCCGCTTTACCCTTACTCTGTAATGCTGAGTGTTAAGCAAGGTGGCATCAGGTACCTTTTTTAAAGTCTTTGGTATGACTTAACTTGGGATTTAACCCCAGTCTCGCGGATCATTTGCGAACACACTACTCATTAGGCCAATTTGAAGCAAGTAATGGGTAATTGTAAAAAGTTGGTGACCCTAATCGAGGGCGACCCGAAGGCTCCCTTTTCAATACGTACAAAACCGAGGAGTAGGGGAGACACTACTCATTTTCCTGGATTGCTCCACTTTACCTTTGATCTGTACCTTATAATACTGAGTGTTAAGTAAGGCGGGATCAAGTACCATTTTTTGATTCTTTGGTATGACTCGACCTGGAGTTGAACTCCGGTCTCCACGGCCATAAACGAACACTCAACCAATTAGGCCAATCGGTAATAAAGTAAAGTCAGTGACGTTAATCGAAGGTGACCCGAAGGCTCCCTTTCCAATAGCTACTACACCGAGGTGTAGGGGAGGGCGCTATTCCATTCCCTGGATTGCTCCACTTTACCCTTGATCCTTACCTTATAATGCTGAGTGTTAAGCAAGGCGAGATCAAGTACCATTTTTTTAGCCTTTGGTATGACTTGAACTGGGATTGAACCCAGGTCTCCCGGACCATTGGCGAACACTCTACTCATTAGACCCGGTTAAATGGATAATAATAAATAATAATAATTAGATGATAATAATACATTAGATAATTTCCCACCAAAATTATCAATTATTGAAAATTACAAAAATTAATAAAGTTTATTGTTTGAATACGAAAAACTTAAATGAACAACAAATTAACAGTTTTCAAAATATTTTTAAAACTTAGTTTTTAAATAGTGCACAATTTCTAGTAAACAAGGAGATAAGATTTTAACAAAATACATACAAACAAAATAAAAAAAAGAATTTATGTTTGAAATTAAGAAAAAGAAATCACATAAAAACGGAATTTCAACGATTACAACTATGAATGTAATTTTGTATTCTATACTTTCTATAATTATACTGAAATCTATTGTCTTTTATATATTTGGGGTAAAATTACCTGCTATTACCTCTTTTTTATAATTCCCTCTAGTTCTTCTATCCTCTACTGTTACTTTAGGTACAAGTTGTAGGCTAAAATTACGTGTATATTCAATCATGCATTACTCATAATTATTTAGCTCTGAATGCAAAAATATTTGCTCAGTCTTCTAGGGCTGTATTATAAACCGACTGTATCTCTAAAGAGGGTTCAGACTCCCCCAACGAGTGTCCTAGATATGACATTAAACCATCTGCTGGAGAGACTCCAGATAGTGGGGCTTTAGAGAATATGTAATACCTATTCAATGCCAATGCCCCCAGGGTTGTATAGCCGTGATATAACTATACGGATACATATATATGCGGAAACATAATCGACAATAATGACGAATGAACACACTTCTTTAGAAAAATATACCTCTCACACTTTATTCTCGAAAGGGTTGCGAAAGGGTTGTGTGTGAGAGGTGAGTTGGAGACGGAACAGACTGCAACATATTGACCCCAGGTTCCTCTGACTATAGCAGCACTTCTTTCTTATTCTGCTGGGCTGCTCAACCGGGGGTCACTGAGGGCCGCAAGCCTTCTGTCTGGAGCTGGTTCTCACTGCCTCGAACTCCAACTAACTGACTCCAACTAACTCAAACCGTCTGTGGCACCAGGTCATATAATTGTTTGACACCCACCTTCTTCCTGTGGGCGTCGCAATTGCACCGAATTCAACCCGTCCATAGGTCAAGGTTATACCCTGATATCTTCGACCGGATGCACCTGTTATTTACACAGGTGCATCTCTTAATTGACAGCTCGGCCGAGGGCCAATATGTTACACCAGGTTCATTCTGGCCCGGAGTCGTAGCACTTGATTGGGTGCTATCAGGGGTGGGGGGTCAAGATGAGCAAAAAGGGATTAGATAAAGTGAAATATTTCTTTTGTGCTTTTTGTGATTGTTTCAAACTTAGGTCACCATTAGGAGAAAAGTTTTTTTTAGAAAGTTTTTAAAAACAGTTTTTAAAATGCTTTAAAGGTGATCTGCTATAAGAGAAGCGGCAAAAAATGTTATGGTGACGTTGCATGTATATTTGAGTCTCTGCGGCGTAAATGCTACCGTGCTTGACTACGAAGTAAGCGAGTTCGAACTCATGTTGTGCAATTAGTTTCAATTTCGGAGTAATATTCTTGGGAAAGATAAGAACTCTTTTATACTGCCCTCGACGCCAGCTATGGGTTAATTAGTGACACTTTTGTTCTTCTAAACTGATGACTTTGACATTAAATAACCCTTAAAGCTTGATATACAATTATACAAAGAAATCAAATATGTATGTTTGTGTGTGTGTGTGTGTGCGTGTGTGTGTGTGTGTGTGTGTGTATGTCACTCTTTCTTTAATTTATGATAGACAACAATCCCCTTAAAATAGCAAGAAATAACCAGAGTGTGGAAACCGGTAAATGCCAATAAGCTAAATGTTGAAAACGAATTAAAAAAGTGACTTAGATTCTTTCCCTTTATTGAATCTATTAAGACGCGTTTTATAACACACTGATTGTTGAACTCTCAAAAGTCGAAGTGATGCTTTCTATTTTTTAGTTCGGTCATTAAAGAGACAAGTTGGTTAACCTTTCAAATATAATCTCTAGTGACCAGATTTTACCGAGAAAATCAAACTTGTCTCGTCATGGTCAGACAGGATGATCCCTGACAATTGTTTAGAACCACTCGACAGTGGATGACATTCATTTCATTCACGGATAGAGCTATTTATTAATCTTATTTATAGTCTTGACATTATAACAAGTGGATTATATTATTTCTCGTATATAATCTCCGATATAAAATGTTGAGTATGCTGTCAGTGTCAATCTTAATAAATCCTGATTCTGTTCAAATGTTTCGACAATGCTGTCGTGTAAGCCTAGAATAATTAACGATATGTAATGAAGTTCTTGCACGTTATGGACTTCTTCAAACTGACTGGTCGCGATGGGTGTCTAATTTACTTTTGGTTGTTCATCAATTCAATATGATTACAATTAGTTCGGCTTTTGGGCCGTATGAAAGAATTTTTAAAAAATTAAATGAAATAACATCTCAATAGAAGAGAGTTTAAAGTTGATTTGTTTACTGAAGATGAATATTGGTTTTGTTTAGTTTTATGGCATTGTCGGTTATTTAATGCCAAATCCTGTTTATACACATATATTAATAGAAATACATGGTATGTAAGAGTTTATAGGTAATTTCATTTTCAAATGAGTTAGAACTAATTTATTTGCACACTAGTATTGCTATTGTTTCTCCACAGTTAAGTGGTTTCAATTATTGTAATCTTACACTTAGTATTACATTCAATATTTACCATTTTTTGAAAACGGTGAAGTGTTTACATGTATGACTATTTAACACAAATAATACGATTCAACATCACTCATTCGTCCGCACACAGTCAAACGATTCCAAGTACTGCAATATATCACTAACAATTCAATTAGACATCAATCATTTGCTTACACATAGTTAAATGGTCAAGAAGTTCAATTTCGAACAAATTAAATTTGACATAATTCATTTGTTTGCTCGCAGTTTAAATGTCAAATAGTTCTATTTGACCTACGGATAGGACCCTATTAGGTACTACCACTCCGGGCCAGAGTGGACCAGTAAGTGGTGGCAATGAAGGGGCACTCTGCATTCCCCCAAACTCCAACATTCCTGGAGCCTAACTATCCGATAATTTTGTGTCATATCAGGACATTCGTTGTGGGGGGGGGGTCTTACCTCTCTGCAGAGATGCAGTCGCTGTATTCTTCAGGCCGAGCTGACTGGGCTTGGAGAATATTAGGGTGTTACTAACTGACAACTGAACACAAACCATTTGAAGAAAAAAATGAAATTCTCGCATTCTGATGCGTAAAAGACCTTAAACAAAGCTACATTTTTTTTTCACAGAATATATCCCCGTGGCATAATGGTTAAGGTGCTGGAGGAATACAGCGTCAAAGTAAGCAAGTTCGAATTTCACTTGCCCTCTTATGTTCATTTTCAGACTTATATCTTCGGAAAGGTATTGACTCCCCCCGCCTTATTCACCCCAGCTATCGATTAAATAATATCACTGTTGTTCTTCTCCAAAGATGAATATCACGAAAGTTGATATGCCTAGAAACCAAAAGAATCTTACTTTCGTTTTATTATACAAAATCTTACTTAGAAATATGAAGTGAAAATTGTTTCCTCAATAAATAGATTCCTTTGTCTGTTGTTTGTATAACGGTCCATAAAAAATATTGCTAAAAAAAAATAGTGACAATTGTTCTCATATTACATTCTGTTCAAAAACAAAGGATATATTTTTATACTGAGTTTGCGTTGCATATTTTACAGATACTAAAATTTACTAATCATATGAAGACAACCCAGTCAGATTGGGCTGTAGAATACTCAGCATACAACTCTTTAACTACTAAATTATTTCATCTCGTCTCTTTAAAACTGTTTCATAATTCTGTTCTTGTCTTTACTTTTTACTTATGCTTGAAAGAAATAGAAGATTTTATTTCTATGTAATTATGGCATCAGTTAATAAAAATCTTGACAATCATTGTAACCACCATAGTAAAATCATCACTTTAAAGTGGGATTTTATTATCTAAATACCAAATTTTGCATTGCTAAAACTTACTAAAATTGCATTGCTAAAAATTACTAGAATAACCAAAATTACCAAAAAAAGAAGTGAAATTGCTAAAAGATTAATGAAATAACAAAAACATTGCAAAAAGATTTCTCTGCGAGCAAGATTAAACAAGTCATAGGGGGAGCATCCCATAAAGCAGCTGCTGTACTGCCACTTACCAACTATCACGAAAACTATCCAAGTTAGACGACCCAGACATTTGGGACACTGCTGGAGAAGTAAGGATGAACTCATAAGTGATGTACTCCTATGGACCCCTTCACATGGACGAGCAAAGGCAGGACGGACAGCTTGAACCTACATACAGCAACTCTGTGCCGATACGGGATGTAGCCCTGAGGATGACCTGCCAGAAGCAATGGACGATAGAGAGAGGTGGCGAGAGAGGGTCAGGGATATCTGTGCTGATGGTACGACATGATGATGATGATGATGATGACAAAAAAATTGCTCAAGAAAAAGTCAAATTTCTTTTTAGCAATTTTCGTCACCCAGGAAAGGATTGTTGGTAATAATAATTTAGGCGAGATTTACTAAGAAAATAAGATTGTTATCTATATCATGTAAATACATTGCTCGTGATTTTTATTAAAGAAATTCACTAGGAATGGTTTTGCTATAGAAATGCATTGAATATAAGGAATGGATTATGTATCATTATTGCACAAATAATAAATCAGTCATTTCTTTTACTTTTTTTGTTAATAAAATCTTAAAACGAAGAAGACCTTGAAGCCCTGTTCCCCGGAAAACTTTGTAGAAATATGTCACTTCCGTTTCTTTCATGACACGTATCAGTTTTGATTGTCATCATTCTAGGTCAAGATTTCTTAACGTTTTTACTCTTCTGGAACTCTTGAATAGTTTTCAAACTTTGCATAAAAATTATTAGATATTATTAATATCTATTTTGTAGCTTTGCCTAATGAGTAGAGAGTTTGCCAATGGCCCGGGAGACCGGATTCAATCCAAGGTCAAGTTATACCAAAGACTTAAAAAAATGGTACTTGATGCCACTTTGGTTAACGCTCAGCATTATAAGGTAAGGATCAAAGGTAAAGTGGTGCAATCCAGGGAAACGAGTAGCTCCTTCCCCTATACATTGGTGAAGTAGCTATTGAAAAGGGAGCCTTAGGGTCACTCTCGACTACGGTCGCCAACTTTACTTACTACTATATTATTAGTTAGTTGCAAAAGTATTCATTCCACTTAGTATTTTTACTCTTTTCTGCATTATAACCTGTAATTAAAATGGATTTATATTTAAAAAGAGAACTTGTTTAGAAGAATGAAAACTGAGAAATTAAGCAAGTATATGTATTCACTCTTCCTGAACCAGGGTGTCCTCGTGGTGTAATGGTTAAAGCGATGGACTGCGGAATAGTAATAAGCGAGTTCGAACTCCAGTCGCACTATTACGTTCACTTTCGGTCAAATACCCCTGGGAAAGGTATGAACCCCCTAATCCTCCCAGCTATGGGTTAAATAGCACCACTACTGTTCTTCTAGGAGAATGGCCTTTGCATTAAATAACCTGCAGAGGTTGATATGCCATTAAACAAAGAAACCAAACCAATCACGCTTCTTGAAAAGAGAACCTTCAGGTTATCCTCGACTTCAGTCGTCAATTTTAGTTACTTACTTATTTTAGTTATTGTATTTTATCTTAATAAACAATGATTTTCCAACAATCTGCGTACGTGTACAGTAAAATTATGACCACAGAATTATACAAAAACTACTCAAGAATGCTATGAATTAAATTATACCTCTTCTGTTCTTCCCCAATAATGACGTTGGCATTTGATATCCCACGAAGATTGATATGACATTAAAAAAAGAAACCAAACTAACCAAAAATGTATTAGCTCAGTCAGCTAGGGCTGTAGAATACACCGACTGCATCTCTGCGGAGGAGTACCCCCCCCCACAAAAGTGTGCTCCGGATATGACATTAAACAATGTGATGGTGAGGCTCCAGTAATGAAGGAGCTTTGGGGAATGCGGAGTACCCCTTCATTGTCATCACTCCCAGGTCCACTCTGTCTCGGAGTGGTAGCACCTGATAGGTTTCTATCTTTGGGTAAAATAGAACTATTTGATATCTAACCTGAGTGCAAACAAATGACTTATGTTGAATTTAATTATTAGAAATTGAACTGGTTGATCATTTAAATGAGTGTAAACAAATGACTGATGTTTAATTGAATCATTAGTGATATCTTGCAAAACTTGGAACCATTTAACAATGTGCAAACAAATAATTCATGATAAAAATAATTATTCATATTAGAAAGCAGTACTTGAAACCATTTAACTGGATGCGAAAATGAAATGAGCTTGTTTAAAAATTCTATTAAGAAAATGTGTTTACAAATCATGTGCATTTAATATATTTGGCATTAAATAACATACAATAGTTGACATGCCATGAAATCAAACTGATCTAAATCAAACCAAATCAAACCAAAAGTGTATAAGACTATTCATTACTCTTTCTTGTTGAGTTACTGGCGACCTCTTGCGGAAGACTAGACTTCCGGGGAATTCTGGTTGAGAAACACTGCTCTAGGAGGAAGAAATTAGTTGTAAAGTGACAAAACATTTAACTTCAGGATGTGTTAGGAATCATCTCTTTAGTCTAATAATGGTAAAACCAAAAGTAAAAAAAAAAATGAATGATTCTATTAAATGTTACGGAATTGAACGTAATCGAACGGAAGACGCAGACACAGAGGGGAAAAATATGGATGTAAGAAAGAAGAGGGAGGATATTTGCAGATCTAAAATAATCACTCCTATTGATCTATGCGTCTAATCAGTAGAAATATCACATTTCATTAAGTTTTTTTTTATAATTAATCTTTTGTTATTGGATATTTTTTAAATTTTTTTCTTCTTTAATTTTTATATGGGACATGTTTTTTTTTTTAAGAGTGGGGGTCATATTTCATTGTGTAACGGCGTGAGGCTTTCCTTTTCATGGGGGTCACATGCTGCAATCATTTGAATAAGGGTTGCAAGAAGGATGTGATACTAAAACCACACGTTACAGAAGTAACGGTCATTTACGGTAATGATTCTACATTAAATTCCACTGAAAAAAATACTAATGATAATAATGATATAACAGTAAAGTTATTAATAACAATGAAATAAGCTCAAGAAAGAAACGATGGTTTGGTTTCACTTTTTAAAGGCATATCAACCTTCTTGGACTATTTAATGCCAGCCATCTTTACAGAACAGTAAGTAAAGTTGGCAACCTTAGTCGAAGGTAACCCAAAGGCTCCCTTTTCAATAGCTACTACACCGAGGTGTCGGGGAGGGCCCTAGTACATTCCCAGGATTGTTCCTCTTTACCCTTGATCCTCACCTTATAGAGCTGAGTGATAAGCAAGGTGGCATCAAATAGCATTTTTGAGTCTTTGGTATGACTCGACCTGCGATTGAACCCCGGAGTACTAATTTACCCATAACTGGAGAGATAAAGGGCTTCATTCCTTCCAAAGGGTAAAAGTCCAAAAGTGAATGCAATAGAGCGATTAGTTCGAACTTGCTTACTAAGATGTTGATGTCCAGCACTGTAGCCACCACGCCACGAAGACTCCCACCACCATCATCACCAGAAAGCAATAAGGAAATTAGATTAGGAAGAGGAAATTAACTATAACGGAGAATCAAAAAAGCAAAACAGAATTTATCATTGAAGTAGAACTGTTTGAACAGAGGACATATGAAAAGGCAAAAGTAATCCCTTATCTACTTTAGAAACTGGAAATCGTTGACAAAATTTAGTCCTAAAGCGCTGAGGAGACACGCAATCACACAGGCTTCAGAGAAAGTCGCCATTTATTTTTAGTGTGAAAAATAATAATATAATAATACGGAGAAAGTGAAATATCAATACGAAGAAAAAATTGTAGAAGCAAAGAAATTGATGATATTCATATTTATCAACCCCTCCGCTCGGGCAGGATATGACACAAGGTCAATTTTTAAGCGAAGTTTAACAGGTTTGAATTCAGAGTTTTCCTTCTCCTGGACTAGTTGCCTCGTCAAGGCTGAAGAACCTAGTCTGCCCTACTATTTACCCATAGCTGGGGGGAGAATAATTATATTCATACCTTTCCCAAGGGTATTAGCGCTATGTGAAATGCAATCAGTCTCGCCCGGGATTTGAACTCGTGTCGCTGTGTCCATTTCCTACGACGGTAACCATTACAAGAAATTGATGATATTAATGAATTTATTATATGAAGTTGATTCTTATAAAAATATGAATGTATGATCGCAAAATTGGTCTTATTTTTGTTCACTGATTTTACCGCTATCTATTTGATTAGTTTTATCTGTTTGCTTCGATAATTAAAAAAAAAAAAATATTTTCTTTTCTTTTCTTTCCTTTCATCTCTTTTTTTTTTTTCTTCTTCTTCTTCTTCTTTAGAAGAAGAAAAAAAAAGAGATGAAAGGAAAGAAAAGAAAGGAAAATAATTTTTTTTTTGTGTTTCGGCTAATTTTTGCTTCTATCATCTTTCAATCCGTTGTATCTCCTTGATGTACCATACATTTAAACATGTTAATCACGTGATAGTTTAAAAAAAAAAAAAAGAAACGCTGACTGAATGATTAAACGGTTATATGATCTTTCTTTGTATATATATTTTTCTTTCTCCTATTATTTTATTTCATCAAAACATCAATCATTATTCTATCAACACTTGTTTCAACATTTTAAAGTCCTAATGAAGGTCTACTAAAACCGAAATATTTTAACATTGACTTTCCATCTTAATAAATTCATCACTTTTAGATTACTGTGTCTTTCTATTTTCTTCACATTGTCATTTCCATTATTTACTTCCATATATATATATATATATATAAATGTAAATGTTTGTTACTAACCGATATTCTCCAGTTTTATAGTACTAATTGGTTTAAAATTTTCTGAGAGTATTTTATTTGAATTCAGGCGTGTTTTTATATACTTATTAACCAAAAATATTACAATAATTAAAAAAATACTTTTAATAAGTTGTTTTTCTCCGAGAAAAGCCGAACGCGAATAACGATGGTAAACATTACTTCCGTTTCCCAAGGATTTTTAGTCTCTCTATTGTATACACTTTTTCTTGAGAACACATCTCTATTTCCTCTCATATCGTAGTTTGTCCTTTATTTAGTATTACAAACGTTCACTAACCAGAACGCAACAGATATTTTATTATCTGTTTATACTGTCATATCAATTAGAAGACATGTTTTTGTTTTATAGTCCTTAACCATTATATATTGTCCGTGGCTGTGTATTGCAAAGTCCCAGAGAACAGTTGCTCCTTTGGTTTCTGTTATTGGTTCTGATTGGTTTTTGTTTATACTTGTTGCGTTCTGGTTAGTGAACGTTTGTAATATTAGATAAAGGACAAACCACGATATGAGAGGAAATAGAGATATATTCTCAGGAAAAAGTATATACAATAGAGAAACTATTAGCAGACAAGAACATAGGATTAGTGAATACAGAAGAAAGATATAGTCCAACGATAATATTGGCTTCCGTTATTACGGTAGCAAGTAAGGTGATCTAGCGCGACCTCCAGTCTCCAACGCTCTTATACTATTCCTATAAGAAGCTGTTCTTCACCTTTTAGTCTGCCCAGGTATTAGTAGCTACTGCTATATGTGGCAGATGGACTAGTTCATAATGTGGAAAAAGGTGGGTGATACCCAACAATACTATTCTTCACAATCCAGTATTCCATGTTATTTACCAACTTTCCAATGAATGTAATATATTATTTTATCATGCCTTTCTTTATATTCTACTTGTGCTAAAATCGTGCAATAGGATTCTAAGTGGTCAGTTGATTTTATGAAAATGATAATAATAATAATAATAATACTTATAATTATTATACTCCTCAAGAAATTTTCACATCAGCGTTAGCTGATGGTTTTCCACTGGAGTTTGAGTGACATCAAGTCTCCTCAAGTCACCAGGACTCTTCTCAGTATTCTGGCCGATCTCAATAATGCAGTAGTTTGGATGGTATCTACTCGTCCTCTTATTACCAAGTTCTCTTGTCCTTGTACCAATTCTTTTGTGACCGTACCAAGAGCACCAATTGCTATTGGTATAAACGTTACTTTCATGTTCCATAGTTTTTTTCAATTCCCAGCAAAGTTCAGGTACTTATCCTTTTTTTTTTTTTTTTTTTTTTCGCTTTCTTTCGATTTTACTCTGTGGTGAGCCGGGTCAGCAAAGTCAACAATTTTGCAAGTTCTCTTAATTATCTATTTTCTTTTCTACTTCTCTTCCGACGCCTGGTTACTCGTATTGCTCTATATCATGTATCATCCTCCCGACATTGACAGGACGTTGTTACTTTTTAGGGTGTTGCATAATATCAATATCAACAAGGCTATTCATTTGAAAAATTGGGCGCGTGTCATCTTTGGGCGGTGTGTTCGTTTGTAACATTGACCATGATAATAGCATACAAGTCTAAGGTTGATACCGATAGGGACACGTTGAAATAAAAAAAAAATTGATAAAATTGTGTGAATAAAAGTTTTTTTTGGCAGGAAAGGTTTCTGCTGGGTGCTTTACTTCCCTGAGATAGTTTGACCGATGCAAATGTGCACCATTCTGTCTACTCATCTACACGTTAACTGTTTGATCCTATCGCTTTTTTCTTCAGGGTACACGTGGCATACGTAGCCTGAGAGTGGATGGCAAGCGATATTTTGTGTGTGTGTTTGTGTGTGTGTGCCTGCGTTCGATTTCGCTTACAAGAGAAGAAGCTGTTGTCCACAATGTGCGTATGATAGATAGATAGATAGATAGAAAGAAAGAGAGACAGAGAAATAGAGAGTGTGTGTGTATGTTTGTGCATGTATGTATGTATGTGTATATATATGTGTGTGTGTGTGTGTGTGTGTGTGTGTGTGTGTGTGTGTGTGTGTGTGTGTGTGTACTTTATCGTGCGTTTGAAACAAATAAAATCAGTTATAAATGAATGAAAATTCGAAATAATATACGTGTAATGGGACGAGAGAAATTGTGGAAAAAAGTTCCCCCCTCTCTCTCTCTCTCTCTCTCTCTCTCTCTCTCTCTCTCTCTCTCTCTCTCTGTCCGTACTTATTCTTAAAATATCCAACATATATAAATCCAAGTGGACAAGACCTGTTCCATAAAACGAATCATCCATTTGAGGGTTTAAATGCACACCAAAGTAGGCAGTGGGGAGATTGTGTCACTCTGGTCACTTTTTATCTTAACACAAACAGGTTTTTCTTATTGTTAGTCATTAATTAATAATTCTCATTAGTCAGAGATTGTTTGCAATGCTTCCTCGTGGTGTAATGGTTAAAGCAATAGACTGCCGAATTGTAGTAAGCAAGTTCGAACTCCAGTCACGCTATTATGTTCACTTTCGGACAAATACCCTTGAGAAAGGTATGAACCCCCTTATCCTCCCAATTATGGGTTAATTACTACCACTACTGTTCTTCTAAGAGAATGGCTTGGGCATTAAATAACCCACAAAGGTTGATATGAAACGAAACGAAAGCGATCTTTACTTAGTTCCTTAGCAGAACGAACAGATACTAAACACTGCTATAGTTTTGTGTCTCTCTGTTGTATGAAGATGTGTTGAGGCCATGTTGTTTTCATCGAGAGCGCATGTACGGAGTTTATGGATTGTTTTATCTTTATTCATTTTTCTCTGTTTCTCTTCTCAGATATTCATGATTTAGATAAACTAGAAAGAAAATTGCGAATACATATACGAGAAGAATCAGCATACCTAGTTCCTGGTGATATCTCTAACATAATTTTAGTAAAATCTTATGAAGATCTCTGAAATTTACTTAAGTAGTTAATCATTCACAAGCCATAAGATCATTTCAGATGCTCAGAAAGTGGCCTTCTGATGAACTTATGGAAAGAAAACTGATTTGTTATTTGCACCCGGTTGGGGAAGTCCCCGTGTCGTAATGGCTAACGTTCTGGACTGTGGAATCATAGTAAGCAAGTTCGAACCCCGATTGTGCTATTACGTTCACTTTCGGACAAATACCCTTGGGAAAGGTATAAACTCTCTGATATTCTTTTGCTTTAGGTTAAATAGTAACAGTACTGTTCTTCTACAAGGATAGCTTTGGCATTAAATAACCCATCAAGGTTGATATTCCATTAAACAAAGAAACTAAATCAAGCCATCATTTGTATCCGCGAAATATTTAGTTTTGTACCAGATTCAAAGATCCAATAATCAAAGAATATGGCAAAAATCCTTTGAAATTTTTCTAGGGGTCTAAAACTTGAATATTTGAATATTACTCGAAATAATTTATGCTAAGTGTGCATTGAAAATGGAGGCAATCTGAGGGTGACATAGCGAATAAAATCTGCGAACTGAGTTCAAATTCCTCAAGCAATAATTTGCATTCGTCTCATATAGATTACTTGGGAAAGGCATGAACACTCTTCCTCCCTTTAGCTTTGTAAAATGCTATTTGTTTATGGGTTCGATTCTCAGTTAGTTCAGTCATCATTCCTTGCAACTTGTACCATGTAATTCAGTTCAATTTGCCGAATATTACCTAGAAAGGAAATGGGCAATGCCAAATAAACCCACCATTAAGGGGAATTGGCATGGAAGCCCGGTATTTTCGTCATATGAGAACTTACGATAACACGTGAAAGGCAGAAAATATATTCTAAAAAATAATTTAAGACAATTCAGTTTGACAATTTTTTCAGCCTTTTTACCGATTATCTGGAAGCAAGGGTCCGAGTACGAATTTCGGCAAAGTATACTCAGGTTCAGTTCATATTTTGTTAAAAAAAGTTCGTATCTTGTAAAAAAAAATTCGTGTCTTGTAAAAAGCATGGATTCACTTTATCCAACTCGTTGTCCTATCGGCAGTTAATAGGACAAAATATATTATCAATGGCAAGACAGCATGCTTGATCAAGAAAACAATCAGTGAGTGAGTCACTCCACCATAATTACCTTATATACCCAGACATTAGCCTCATAAATCTGTTACTACACTCTGATCTGAAGAAGATGAAAACAAAGCAACACTTTAAGCGATCACATACACAGGATCCATGCACCAAGAATCCCAGTAGTTTTTAACAAGTTTCACCAATGGCCCGGGAGACTGGGTTTCAATCTCAGGTCGAGTCATACCAAAGACTCAAAAAATGGTACTTGATACCTCCTTGCTTAACACTCAACATTATGAAGTATGTATCAAGAGTAAAGAGGAGCAATCTAGGGGAAGGAGTAACTTCCTCCCCTACACCTCCGTGTAATAGCTATTGAAAAGGGAGCTTTCGGGTAGCCCTCGACTACGGTCACCAACATTACTTATTTATTTTGCTAGTTAAAAAAAGCGAGCGTTTAGTTTTAATGAAAAAGATTCTAAATTTCAAGCTTCACAGCGTTAAGTCAGATTGTTAGAAATATTATTCTACATGTGATAAATATCTGTAAGTGATTCTCTACATTGGTTAACTCGTTAAATATTATAATAAAATTATTTCTCAAAATTATCTTCAACATTTCATAGACTTTTCTAATATACTTTAGTTTTTACTTCTTTAATATATTTTTCTTACGCCCCGTGCTCTCATCTACGTGAATATATATATACATACATACATACATACATATATATATATATATATATATATATATATATATATATATATATATATATATATATATTAGTTTTTATATATATTCAATAGCATGGAAGCTTATCTGCGAACACAGGTTTCATGAAGTCTTATAAACGATAATTATCAGGTAGAGAACGAAATATATATAATATATATGTACTTATCATTATATAATAACTTTCTCACAGATATTGAGCATTCTCCTAATTATATCGCATTTGGTCAGCTACAAACCCACGAAATGAGATAGTGAAAACGAACACTGTTATTATATATATATATATATATATATATATATATATATATATATATATATATATATATATATATATGTATGTATGTATGTATTTGTATATATACATATATATATATATATATATATATATATATATATATATATATGCATTTGGTTGTTGGACTTCTAGTCGTGTGCGAACCTATATAAAAATTAGTTGGCATTATTCATTATAGATCAAACGCAATGAATAATATGGCTAATTATACGAAATGAAAAATCAGTTTATAAGCTCGAATTTTGTGTATGCAAAGACAAAAAAAATTCTAAAATGATGGATGTATATACCGCAAAAAGTAGTTAAAATACACTTTAGTGTCTGAGAATGTTCTCACATGATAAAATATATTTTTTGTGCTTGTTTAACAAAGGAGCAAGTTAAGAACGATGACGATGGTACATAAACAGTTTTTGCAGTCATGAGTTGCCTCCCTTTACTTGGGAATTAAAAAAGACATTCCTCATCACTTATATCTACTAGTTTGGTTAGCGTTCTTTGTTTAATGGCATATCAAGATACGTGAGATATTTAATGCGAAAGCAATCTTTGTAGAAGATCCGAAGTAGTACTATTTAACCCATAAGAAGATTCAATACTTTTCCAAAGCGTATTAATCCTTAAGTAAACGAAATAACGCAACCGTCGTTCGAACTCGTTTATTCCGAGGCCTCAATCCATCAATTTGGTTATTACGCATCGAGAACTTTCTTCCACCACCAACACTCACTTAGATTTACTTGTAATAATATCTAAAAAAATATAATTTCACTTACGTGCATATAGTTATTTTCTAAGCTTACCGTGAACGTGGCACAAGGTCAGAAAAATGGGATGCCTAGTGAGAACTGAACTCAATAACAATGGTCTGCTGATCTAGCTAACTAACCATCACACCATGTAAAGTACCAATTCAAGATCATGTATGTCTTCACGCGTGCACACACACACACACACACACACACACACACATATATATATATATATATATATAGCACATTGGGAAATTTCCCATTGATTTTAAATGCTACATACGCGTTGTACACGAGATGCCAGCTGAAGCAGGATGTTCAGTTAAGTATTGTACACTGGTTGCTTGTTTGGTTTGGTTTGGTTTCTTTTGTTTAATGGCATGTCAACGTTTGAAGGTCATTTAATGCCAAAGTCATCCTTCTAGAAGAATAGCAGTGGTACTATTTAACCCATAGCTGGGAGGATAAGGGGGTTCATACCTTTGCCAAGGGTATTAGTCCGAAAGTGAACGTAATTGCGTGGATGGAGTTCGAACTCGCTTACTACAATTCTGCAGTCCATTACTTTAACCATTATACCACGAGGGCACCCCTCTGTTTGCTTGGGTCGTACATTTGAATCCCACCGATTCTCTGTTATCATAGATTTATATAATGTTCAGGTAATTTTACTCTAGAAGATTTTACGAGTAAAATTTTTATTCATCCATCCCACCAATAAGCACTTTATTTTATTGATCTCTCTCAGGAATGTCAGTCGGAATAACAACAGATTAAACAGGTGAGATAGTTACGAAAGAGGGACTTTCCAAAGCATCTATGACTTCAATCCTAAGTCAAGTCATACCAAAGACTCAAAAAATAGTCCTTGATACCTCCTTGCTTAACACTCAGCATTATAGGGAACAGATCAAGCGTAAAGTGGAGCAATCCAGGAAAAGGAGTAGCTCCTCTCCTACACCTTGGTGTAGTAGCTCTTTAAAAGAGAGCCTTCGAGTTGCCCTCGATTACGGTCGCCCTCGACTACGGTCGCCGACTTTATTACACACACACACACACACACACATATATATATATATATATATAAACACTGGAAACTTTTGTACACACCTAAGAGAAAATGTGTTTGATGCTAGTGTTTTGCTATTAATTGTTCAATCTTTGTTGAGTGTACGAGAAAAATTCTGAATGTTGTTCATGAATACTAAATAAAAATATGCTTATTGGAATATTGTTTTTGTTATCGTATCTGCTGATATATAAGTCCTCCCCTTTTATCTATATTTAATATTACAGTTCATATATTGGGGTTCGGTTGCGTACAAGTATCGTTAGTCTCTAGCGTCTGGATAGATATTAACCAACAAGATACATCATTTTTTCATATAAAACTAAGGATATATTTTTTGGGGAAAAAAGGTAACTTAGTTGCAATAGAATAGACTATTTATTGAGCATAGCACAGGATCACCGTTGCGAGGCACCAGTCGATGTTCGAACTCACTACCCAACCGAATTGGTGTGAAAGGCGATTTCCAAACAATAAGACTCCCTAATTGATATTTACTGAACTTAGATTTGAACGATACAAAGCCACAGGGGCAAGACACCCAGTCAGAAACAAACTCAAGTCAAAGCGATCTGAGAGATTTGCTTCTTAGTCATAATTCCACAATAAAGCGATCTTTGACCATTATTTTAAATTTAAAAAAATGTTAATAATTCTTTTCCTTTCCCTATGAATTAGCTGTTTTTTTTTTGTTTTTTAATGTAGTTTTTGTTTTTGTTTTTTGGCTTTTTTTCGAAATTTACCGAAGCGCTTGAAGGAAAAGGCAATATTTAAACTGCACAAGGATGCTGCGTACTGTTTGGAACAAATCCTGGAAGCAGCATCCCAACAAAACAATAGCTGTACGGTCACTTACTTCACATCTCACTAACCATCCAAAAAAGTCGAACAAGACATGCTATACACTTCTGAAGGAGCGGGAATAAACTCATTAGTGAAGTTTTCCAGTGGGCTCCCACGGACTGACACACCAGTGTTGGCTGACCGGCAAAGACTAGCATTCATCATGTCTGTGCGGACATTGGATGCTGTTTAGAGGACCCGCCAAAAGTGATGGACGATAGGGGCAGATGGTGAGAAAAAGTCAAGAGAATCTGTGCTATCAGCGTAACCTGATGAGGATAAGGATGAAGAGTCATTTACTCACCTTGGAATTGAATTTAAAACAATAATGCCAAAAAGTTTAAACTGTCGTAATCTTTGCTTCTAAATCTTCAAATTCTGGGCCCAAGAAATAGAAACTGAAGCATAAATCGCAACGAATCGTTCAAGTGACAACAACTAACCGATCTCAAACACTTGACGATAGCCACAAAAATAAATAAATAAACCAAAAAGAAAAGAAAGAAATACTCATCGTAATGGCTATGAATTGTCGGCTAGGATAGGGGTCTAGAGAGACATTAGCAAAAGGCTGTCATTTTAAAGACATCCATCTTTTGCAGGTTAGCGTAATTCAGTCAATGCAACAATCACCATTCGTTCTTACCCAAGGGAATATTCTTAATGTTTGACTTCTGTTGCCCTTTTCAGCTTTTACTATTCTTTAAGCTACTTCTCTTTCTTTCTTTCTTTCTTTCTTTCTTTCTTTTTCTTGACTTTATATATTTAGGTAGATGTGTGTGTGTGTGTGTGTGTGTGTGTGTGTGTGTGTTTATATTGTTGTATGCGGGTATTTACAAGTTTGTGTTTGAGCATAATTGTGATTATGATAGTGTGTTTATTATTGTATGTACTTTTGTGTTTCTGTGCGTGCTCCTACGTTTGATTTTTTGAGTGTTTGTTTGTGCGTGTGTAGGTTTGTGTGTGTGTGTGTGTGTGTCCGTGTGCATGAGTGAGTGAGTGTGTATGCGTGTGTGAGTGTGTATGTACATGATCAAATGTATATGATGCTTTTTTTTGGATATACATACACTTTTGTCCACATTTCAACATGTATATCTGACATAATAGCGTACGTGTGTTTATCATTTTGTGTATGAATGTAGATTGAAATTGGTTTTTTGAGTAAACATTATTTTATATATTTGTCTGGCGTCTGCGTTTAGGTAAATTTGTCTGTATATATATATATATATATATATATATATATATGTGTGTGAGAGAGAGAGAGAGAGAGAGAGAGAGAGAGAGGGTCTATATGTAGGTTTTCATGCCTTATGTCTCCAGTACGTACTTGTAATTCTTCTGTGATGATGTATACAAATATCTTTATTAATTTCTTACATGATTTTATTATAATTTTTTTAAACCAGAAATTAGTCAAGTCTGGCACAAGAATAAATTTGAGCACAATCAATGAGGATAAATATAACTTCAAATAAATTGCATCCAAATGGTTTCTGTTGTAGAATTACATTATATACACGGTTTCATACTTTTGCTGGCATGAAACTAAAAAAACCCAAACATATAAAAACCCGACCAACATGCAGAAATGGGGAAAAATTAATAAAAATCAAGTGTACTCAAGCGCAAATCATATTCAAAATCGGCGATCATATAGTGCAAAAGAAGAATCTTCATAATCAGTAAAGTTCAATACATTTTTTGTGAATAATAATAATAATAATACTGGAGGACTTGGATGTTGGCGGACGGGTAGAGGCTATCCAAATGACTGCATTGGTGAGAACGGCCAGAATCCTGAGACGTGTCCTGGAGACTTGAGGAGACTTGCTGTCACTCCATCTTCAGTGAAAGACCATCAGCTTACGGTGGTGTGAAAACCTCTAATGAATAATAATAATAATAATAATAATAATAATAATAATAATAATAATAATAATAATAATAAGAAGAAGAAGAAGAAGAAGAAGAAGAAGAAAATAATGATATTGATAATCACAGAGTGAAAATAAAAGAAAGCAAAAAGAGACATAAGTACCTAGCTAGAGAACTGAAAAAACTATGGAACATGAAGGCGACGGTGATAATAGTTGTGGTTGGTGCACCTGGAACAATTCCCAAAGGAATGGTAAAAAAACAGGAACGCTTGGAAATAAGAGAGCAAGGAGAGACCATCCAGACAACAGCATTATTAAGATTGACCAGGATAGTAAGAAGAAGTCAAGAGACTTGGGGAAACTTGCTGTCACTCAAAGTCCAGTGAGAAATTATCGGCTAACGTTGGTGTGAAAAACACTCAAAAGAAAATAATAATAATAATAATAATTTAAAACGACGAATAAACAACATCTCACATGAGAAAACCTGGACCTGGCTAAGAAAAGGGAACCTTAAGAGAGAAACAGAATCTCTTCTAATAGCAGCTCAAAACAACGCCGTAAGAACCAATCATATCAAAGCGAGAATAGATAAGACGCAACAAAATAGCAAATGTAGGCTATGCGGTAACAGAGATGAAACCATCAATCACTTAATTAGCGAATGCAGCAAATTAGCACAGAAGGAGTATAAGACTTGACACGACTGGGTGGACAAGGTGATCCACTGGGAGATGCGCAAGAAATTTAAATTTGACCATACGAACAAATGGTATATACACAACCCAGCATCTGTCCTAGAAAATGACACGCATAAACTCCTATGGGACTTTGACATACAGACGGATCACCTAATCTCGGCCAGAAGACCAGACCTAATAATAATCAACAAAAAAAACAAATGAGAATTTGCAAAATTGTGGACTTTGCTGTACCGGCTGACCACAAGATAAAACTGAAAGAATGTGAAAAGAAGGATAAGTACTTGGATCTTGCTAGGGAATTGAAAAAACTATGGAACACGAAGGTGACAATTATACCAATTGTGACTGGTGCTTTTGGTACAGTAACTAAAAGATTAATAAAGGGACTGGAGGACTTGGAGGTTGGCGGACGAGTGGAGACCATCCAAACTACTGCATTATTGAGAACGGCCACAATACTGAGAAGAGTTCTAGAAACTTGAGGAGACTTGCTGTCAATCGATTCCAGTGAAAGACCATCAGCTAACGCTGATGTGAAAACTTTAATGAGTAAATAATAATAATAATAATAATAATAATAATAATAATAATTTCGTCCTGGAGAAAGATACGCACAAACTTCTCTGATATTTCGAGATACAATCGGATCACGTAATTTCGGCCAGACGACTAGACATAGTGATAGTCAATTAAAAAAAAGAGAACCTGTTGAAAAGTGGACTATGCCGTCCCGATAGACCACAGAGTCGCGTCATACCAACGACTTTAAAGATGGTACTTGATAATTCCTTGCTTAACACTCAGCAATATAAGGTACGTAGCATGGATAGCTATCAATAGGCTATCGATTATATGGAAATCAGACCTAACCGATAAAATGAAACGCAGTTTCTTCCAGGCAGCGGTCACATCGATACTGCTATATGGCTGCACTACATGGACGCTAACAAGACGGCTGGAGAAGAAGCTAGACGGCAATTACACAAGAATGCTACGTGCAATCTTAAACAAGTCCTGGCGGCAACACCCCACAAGACACCAACTGTACGGTCACCTGCCCCCTATCACGAAAACTATTCAAGTTAGACGAACCAGACATGCAGGACACTGCTGGAGAAGCAGGGACGAACTCATAGAGATGTACTCTTATGGACCCACACACATGGCCGTGCAAAAGCAGGACGACCAGCACGAACCTACATTCAGCAGCTATGTGAGGATACGGGATGCTGTCCTGAAGACCTACCTAGGGCGATGAACGATAGGGAGGAGTGGCGAGAGAGGGTCAGGGATATCCGTGCTACCAGTGCGATGTGATGATGATGATGATCAAGGGTAAAGTGGAGAAATCCAGATAAAAGAGTAGCGTCCTCTCCTACACCTCGGTGTAGTAGCTATTGAAAAGGGGGCCTTCTGGTCACCCTCGACTACAGTCGCCAACTTTAGCAGTTTTTGATTAATTTTATTTTTAGGTGATATGTTGCAACTACTGTTATTATTATTTTGCTCTTTTGATAGTTTTTCACTCCAGCGTTGGCTGAACGTTTTTCAATGGAATTTGAGTGACAGCAAGTTTCTTCAAGTCTCCAGGGCTCTTCTCAGTATTCTAACCGATCTCAACAGTGTTGTAGTTTGGATGGTCTCCACCCGTCCTCTTATTTCCAAGTCTTCCAGTCCCTTTATCAATCCTTTGGTGACTGTACCGAGCACACCAACTGCAATTGCTATCATCGACACTTTCATGTTCCATAGCTTTTTTCAGTTCACTAGCAAGATCTAGGTACATATCTTTCTTTTTGCTTTCTTTCAGTTTTACTCCGTGGTTAGTTCGTACAGCAGACACTACTATTTGGCAGGTTCTCTCTTTTTTTGTTAACGTTGACTATCACTAGGTTTGTTCGTCTGGTCAAGAATAGGTGATCCGTTTATATCTCAAAATCCCAGAGGATTTCTTGCTTTACATTTTCTCGGACGGATTCCGGGTTGTTCATATACCATATGTTTGTATGGTCAAATTTAAACTTCTTGCACATTTCACAGTGGATCACCTTCATCACCCAGCCGTGTCTAATCTTATATTCTTTCTGTACCAATTTACTGCATTCTCTTATTATGTGATAGATCGTTTCGTTCTCTATCACCACATAATCAATATTTTATTATTATTTACTCCTTTAGAGTTTTTCACATCAGTGTTAGCTGATGGTTTTTCACTGGAGTTTGAGTGACAGCAAGTCTCCTCAAGTCTCCAGGA
>OY757905.1:31834350-31901850 GCA_963585895.1 Sepioteuthis lessoniana | reverse complement strand
CGAAATGATTAAAGTAAAGGAAAGAATACTTAAAAGCTGAAAGAACGAAACGAATAACAAGGGTTTTATTTATGAGGCTAATGAGGGTCCCTGGGAAAGCTACATATGTAAGCGAGACCCACTTAATTCTATGCCCTTGTCCCCTTTAAGCGTTCATATTTTCAAGGCACCCAAACCTTTTCTGATAATGCTTGAAACACTCAAAGATTACTCAAGAGATAGTGAGTTTTTAATGAACAACTGGGAAAACTTCTTGCACGTATCTTTATTAACATCAAATAAATGGTTGTATACAGCGTTGCAGTAACTCGGAGTTCACTGATTCAAATCTTTAATTTCTAATGCTAGAATGGTGAGGTTAGTTTACTAACCCTTATCATAATCTGCAGCTTGCCTGTTCAAACCATTCGACCCAAATAATCTTTGTAATTGTCAGTTATTCAATATTTTATTATGCATACAAGGAAATTTTTTTCCGTTCAGACTGAGACAGAAGTAACTCGAAAGTCAATAAAATGTTAGTGTTGGTTGCTTTTGCTCCTTCTGCATTGAAGAGTTTCAAAGTATACAAATGAAAAAAAAAATTTGATTAATAGATTAAGCTCAAAATAAAATATAACAAGATAGTCTCAACATAGAATACAACAAGATAGGTGCAAAATAAAATGCAAGTTCAAAATGTAATATATCAAAATAAGCCCAAAATCAAATATAACAAAATTCGCTCAAAATGGAATATTAAAAGATAAGCTAAAATAAAATATAACTTGAGTTGAAAATAGAATATAACCAGACAAGCTCAAAATAAAGTATAATATAATTAGCTCAAAATAAAATATAACAAAATTAGTTCAAACTAAAATATAATAAAATAAGTTCAAAATAAAATATAACAAAATTAGCTCAAAATAAAATATAAGCTCAATATAAAATATAATAAGTTCAAAATAAAATATAGTAATCCCTGAAACTGAACTGTTTTATTAGATTCTTTTACTGCTGACAAATACATCTAATCAACGAAGTTCAAATATGACTTCGAAGTTTTTAGATAGATTGTATTGCTCGAATTGCGATGAGTTGGAAATATATTTGAAAATATCAATGTCATTACTTGAATATAAGAACGATTTTTTAAAAATTATTATTGAAAGTATTTATTGCTATTTGCAAAAATGCAAAATCTTTTCCGACAAGTTCTAAACAAGACAAGTAGCTTTAATTTATCTCTTTAAAGAAAGTTATTCTATAACGACAAACCGGTTCGAATTGACCAACGTGGAAATTGCCATAATTATGTCATATCAACTTTGAAAAGAAAGTCACCATTGTTTTTGAGAATGAATTCCTATTGGCTTCAATGCAGAAATGAACAGTTTGTGCAACCACAGTTTTAGTTGATATACTTAGCTTGCTCGAGTTGTAAAAGATACAAACCGAGGTTGTTAACTGTAACTTCAGAATAACGTAACTTATAACATTTAAAATATGAACGGATATAGATCAATACTTTCCCACAAACCATTAGACTGTCGAGGCGCTAAACTGTATCATTACGCTTCATAGAGCGGTTATAATCAAACATAGGAAGGAAGAGGGTTATTTACCTCTCTTAATGATTACTAAGACAGTGGGTTACTGACGTTAGGCGTCAGTTGAATACCTTTTAACTTACCTGCCTTTGGTAAGGCTCATCTGATGTTCGCGCCAGATGGACCATTGTAAGGTGATCGTCCTGTCATAAGAAGCCTTCGTCTTTAACAGAACCTGCTAAACATGGCTAAGTTTATCGCTTCGCCCCTGAGACGCTCCAAAAAAGAAATGCCGAGGAGATCAAGCATTTTTTGCGACGGCTACGCATGAATGTCGATTCCAGCATTCCCACTCATTATAAAATGACTTCATGTCAAATCTGGTTTGATTGGCAGTCGAAAAAATCAATACACTTTAACAGCAAGGTGAAGAGACATCTCACTTAAAGACTCGCTTAAGCCGGATCTCTTAGAACATTTTAAAACCTTTCCAGGCATGACTAACAATTTAGGAAAGTTTGGTTGAAATCGGTATAAAAACGCCGGAGCCTTAGATTTTCTGATAGATGGATGGACATTTAGGTTTGGTGATTGGGTTGGGTTTTATGGCATATTAACCATTGTAGGTTATTTATGGACAAATCCTGTCTTTTGATACTCATTAAATATGTATATGATTTGAAAACACATTTTGTAGTCAACATTCTACAATGACCCCGAGTTCTTTTTGCACACAGTTAAATGATTTCAAGTATTGGTATATAACAGTCGCAATTTAACATCAGTCATTTGTTTGCATAGTGTTTGTTCTATTTGATCCATAAATAAGACCCTATCTGGTGCTACCCTTCCGAGCCAGAGTAAACCCAGGAACAATTGCAAATACGTGAGTACTCCACATTCCCCAAATCTCCAAGGCTGGAGCTTTGCCATCAGATAGTTTGATGCCATGTCCAGGACCCTCGCTGTGTGGAGGGGGTCTTGCCCCTCTGTAGAGATACTATCAGTGTATTCTACAGCCCCAGCCTACTGGGTTGAGGACTGTCATTTAGTGAAATATAATAAGATTGTTGTTTTAATTATGATTATTTCGCAGAAATTTATACCTTCATCGCTTTTTTAATGAGATGTATTAACTTTTAAAAATTCAAATATATTAATGTTTTTCTCGGATTTAAGTAAAGTGATTGTTTCAAAGGATCAACCTGCAGTCCACCAACACTAAATGTTGATTTTTGGTGTAGATTGTACAAAATGTTTAATTACGACGACATTATTGAGTATTGAACGGCAAAATTGAACATAATATATATTTTAACGTTGTGCTATATATATTTCTTATAATGTTAGATAACGAAATACAGCAAAGAAAAATAGTGAAAACTCAACAAAATCTAAAATGTCTTTTCAGGGCAGATGATGAAATTTTTAAGTAAATGCAATAACCAATTTAGAATGAAAGTAAAAAAGAAAATAAAGATAACTGAATAAGAAAAGTGATTCACTGAGAACAGTTCAAACAATTAGGATTTGTCCATACAGATCAGGAGCATAAAGCAAAACGATGAACTATCCTAAAGAATCGAAAAAGTAATTATTCTCCCCACCAACACACACACACACACACCAAGTTCACATCAATAGAACTAGAGATGGTACAGATAGAAAAGAAGCGAGCAGAAACCATAATTCTAGAAGGTTACGGTGAATCGAAGAAGAGTGGGATGCAGATCAAATATCAGATTGCCCAGTCGGCTGGGGCTGTAGAATACACCGACTGCTTCTCTGCAGAGGGGTAAGATACACACACACACACACACACACACACACACACACACACACACACACACACACACACACACACACACCAATGAGTGTCCTGGATATGACACTAAACAATCTGATGGTGAGGTTCCAGCAATGCTGGAGCTTTGGGGAATGCGGAGTACCCTTTCATTGCCATTGCTCCCAGGTCCACTCTGGCCCGGAGTGGTAGCCCCTGATAGGGCCCTATCTATGGGTTAAATAGAACTAACAGCATACTTAAGCTAAAATGAATTGTTTGAGTAAACTAAATAGCTTGAAGTAGAGATGTTTTTGACAATTAAACCGTACTTACATTTAAACTGTGCTTATGCTTAACTGAATTATTTCAAATAGAACTGTTTTTCGACATTAAAACTGTATTTACACTTAACTGAATTGTTACATATAACTGCTTGAATTGTTTGAATAGTTTGAAATGGAAATTTTTTTGACAATTAAACTGTGTACTTATGCTAAACTGAATTGTTTTAAATAGAACAGATTATTTACATAAAAATGGATAAGTTTGATATGCCATCAAACCAAACAAAACAAACGAAATATCAGAGAACTAAAGCAATTATTAATTATAAAGGTGATGATTGTACCTTTGCTGGAGAGTCTGGAATAAACCAAAAGAATTCTGTGAATTATTTAGAAGAACTAGGCACTTAAGGAAAAATAGCGATCATCAAGACAACATTGCCAAAATTAAGAGGAATACTAAAAAGAATCTAAGAGTATTAATCAGACTTACATACTGATTGGACTATCAAACATTACCATACAATCGAGTTAAAAACGAGAAAAACATTTGATTGGATCTGTAGAGAATGTTTAAAGACATAATATCGTTGTCACTATGAGGAATTAACCGTTTGCTGATGCAAATGTTCGCAACATTAATTTATAAACTCTTTCTCTGATATAAATTTATAGCATTGTTATTCACTCATCAAAGTATTTCCTCAGCTTTGGCTTCCTTATAACTAAATTATGTAGTTCCTTATGATTCTAGCTTTAATTTGATTAAATTGGCTAAGAATTTTTCCTGAAATTGTTCATATCCCTGACGATTACAAAATGTTGTACAAAGCTAAAAAAAAAAGGGAGTAGACAGAATTAGCTTTAATTTGAAAGAAGTTCTGACTTTAAATTCAGAATTATTAGTTGCATTGCATTTGCAACCTGAAAATGAATTTTGTTATGAGAGGTAAAAACAAAACACCGTATTTTCTATTGCAATATTTTAATCGTTTTAATATCAATACTTGTTATCTTTATTTACAAACTTTGAAAGTTTATAAAGTGAACTCTGTTATTCCATGGAGAAAGGCCGATTCATATTTGATCGATTAAACTTAGTCTAGCACATGGCCACAAATATAGGACAACGACTTAAGATAGAACTCATTATACACAATTATTTGTGAGCAACATTAGCTCACTAATTATTTGTCCACAGCGATAGGTTTAATAAGGTTATTTGAGTTTGGCATGAAGCAAAAAATGTGTAATTCTCCAATGAGGACTAATCTCATTACGCTGTATTAACTTCTGCTAGACTTGCTCACTAACGATTACTTCACTGCACAGCTCCCAATTATAGCCAATAACTTTTATTTTGTATTATTCTTGTTTTTCGGAAAACAAATCAAGAATCGGACAAAATCTTCGCTCCTAAAAGATTGACAATTGATTAATGATCTAAAGAGACCCCGGTCGGCATTCGTTAGAGAGACAGTGTTCAATGATTGGAAGCTTTGTCCACAAATACATTTAGCGTCCTGCCTCCTGGTTTAACACAAAAAGGCAGAGGCCATCTTTACATATTTCGTGACCAACAGTAACGCAACAATAAATCAAAATAAAGGCCGCTTCAATCTTTCGAAAAGTAGATATCAAACAATAGTTATTCTTTTGCTTTGTTTTCAGTTCTTCATCTTGTATTTTTCATTTATGTGGAATAGATATGGGGAAGGAGTAAGACAGTTCAAGTTTAAAATGAAACTGATATTTAGCACTTCGTTTGAAATTATAACTGAATGCTTACCAGTCTCGTAAGCCACTGATAAGAAATTTCGGCCATGTTTCAGAAATATGATCTTTTTATTTGTCAAGGTTTTGTGGAAGTTACTGAATACAATACTTTTTCCACCAGATAAAGTTACATTTAATTTTTAACCCTTAATCAATGTGAAATGTTTTATATCGCTAAAATATTTTGTGACACAAGAATAAAGCTCTTTTCTCTATGGGCAGATTTAGTTCTTATAAAATCAGTTTCTTTAATGAATGCTTATTTTTTCATACATTCAGACCATTGGTTAGCCAACAGCAGCCCTCGTGTGGCTCGCGGTGCTTTTCTAAATAACCTGCCAGATTTTACGAGGAAAATAACGTTTATGAGAATTTTGTTTGTCTTATCTAATTATTCGTCAGATTTTTATATATGCACCTGTAATTGAAAGAAAATAATTTTAATAAAATTTTGATCCATCGATGTCTTCTAGACATGGATAATATTCATATTGAATTCATTGGTTTTTCTAATATTCATTTTTTTTTTTAATTTTTCCATAAGATGTCACAGCGACAATATTTGTTGTCATTGGTATCAATGATAATATTTTACCAATATTTCAATTTTTGTATGGAAAAGATATTTTTACTAAAGAGAAAAATAATCGACTTTTCCCAATTTTTAATACAATACGCGTAGTGAAAATAATTGTGGTAAGTTCAACGAATAATTATCCTTAATTTTTTTTAATTGTGCAGTTCGGCTCATGATGATCCCTGTATTATACAACCCACATTTCAAAAAGGTTGCTAATGCTTGGTCTAAAAAATTACCTGATAAACTCTTTCTGACAGAATTCTATATACTAACTAAAAAGTTGAGCACGAAATGAACGTACATGCACATCACACTGCTCGGTGACATGCGTTAACACTATTCTGAACGTAGCATAGTTCTTAATTGCCTTATTTGTTTCCATTGGCTTTTTTTCTTTTTTGGTGTTTGCAAGAATGTTTGACGATTTTCGCAATGGCAGTTAAAAGAAAATTAAAAAGAAGAGAATGAATGTGAATTTTTATTTTCTGTTGAGGAAAGAAATGATGAAAATTTTTGAACGTTTGAAAAGATTCCAAGGAAGAAGCACAGGTGTAAGAGAAGTATTTGCGTTTAAACATAGTAAAATGTTATTTGAAGATCAACTTCAGTCTGGCAAATCTTCAAAAAGTCAAAATGATGAAAATTCTGGCTAAGTCAGCCATGCAATCAATGAAGATCGTTCGATCAGTGTTGAGATACCAGTGATTATTGGTTTCTCTTGGAGTTCATGTCAACAAATATTAATCGAAGATTTGAAAATAAAACATATTTCCTCACGATACGTACCGTTTACTCATAGATAATTAAAAGAAGAAAAATCATTTGAATGTGTCACTAGACGGAAAAAGTTTTTTTTTTTCTAATACAAAGTTGTAACTGGGAATCATTCAATAATTTCAATTGTTTTTCGGTGTTCTCTCGTATTATTACTAATAAGGTTTCAATTTCATAAGATGTTTAACTTCTTTGAATCATATTTATTCAAATTTTTTTATCTTGCAGAATGAGAATGTAAAGCACACACACACAAAAAAAGAAACATATATGCCCCAAAGAAGGTTGAAATATTCAAAAAGAAAAAAAAATAATGATTAGAGTTGGGAGAGTCGGAAACAGAAAGTTTTGTGCTTTCCTGCTTTAGTATTACAAAGGTTAGTCAAAGGTTTTGCAATATTTTGTCGCAGGCAAGTTCGCGGCGTTTATATCACGTGACCGTGGCAGGTACGCACTAGTGTCGTGGTAGTTGGTGCGCTGACCCGTTGTGTATTTCTTCTCAGCCAGTATGATGTGAAAGCCACACAGATGAACGTGCATTGCAGTCGAATTAGGGAACTTTTGCTTTACAAGTTGGAAGTCGGTCATAACGCCGCAGAAGTAGCCAAAATCATTTGATGGGCAAAAGGTGATGATGCAGTTGACCAGATGGCTCGAGATATTTCGATCAGGTTGCACGAAACTCGACAATCAGAGAAGATCAAATGGGTCAAAAACAGTAGATTCAGAGGCCGTGCTACAAGCCGTAAAGTCAAATCCAACGAGTAGCACTCGGAGATCATCAAGCGAACCCGGCATCTCACAGTGCGGCGTGGTTCGTCACCTTCACAAATTCAGCAAAAATATCCTGAGCAGCCGAATTGTGCCTAATGTTACCAAAATATTGCAAAACTTCTGACTCCCACTTGTACATTTGTTTAGCCTGGTAAAAACGTTAATTTATTTCATATTGTCAGATGTGATGATAAAAAATTTGGAATATATAAACTGCCAATTTTTATTATGCACAAAGCAATGTAGCACAGAAAATTAAAATGCCTCATAGAATTACTAATGTTAAATTACAATAATCGAAACCATTTAACTGTCTGCAAACGAAATTATAAGTTTTGTATAGCAATAACTTTGAAATAATTAATATCAAATAGAATTTTTAGTATAAAATAGCAAAATTTGAAATCGTTTAACTTGAAGAAAATGAATGAGCACTAATTCGTTTTAAAATGTAACCTACAAACTATTCGCTTATAAATCATATATATATATATATATATATATATATAGAATTTGGCATTAAATAACCCACAAGGGTTGATATGTCATAAAACATACCCAAACCAAACCAAATAAGAAATTAAAAGCTATGATTAGAATATGAAGAAAAAAATAAAGGCTAATTTCAGGGAGATAATAGATATGGTAACCCTACCTTTACAAAAGCGTTCAGTCGTACAGAATTATTCTCAAAACTATTGTCGTAACGATAATCCTTTTATAAGATAAGATCAACAAGACGAATTAACCGGCAAATGACGACAGAATTAACCGGCAAAGAACATTTTTAAAGTAAAAGTAAGGTAAATAAAAAATTATTGAATATAAACAACTTATCTCAGAATCTCAGATAAAAAATTCTACTTATATCTCCAATCGATCGCAATTTTCAAATCAAAATATAAAAGTACCAAAAAAGAATAAAGTTCCTATATTGTTAAATCTCTCATAGTATGCAAATAGTTAAGTCATCGTTTTTCGAGTGTTAATAATACATTCATTAAAAATCTAATAAAAAGTGTAAAACTTCCTTGTGGCCCTTAATGAAGACACACAGGGAAAGACACACAGAGCAAGTTTTAGTGACTGAAAGACACACATAGAAAGTCACAGAGAAAGTTCTCATTGACTGAAAGACACATACCCAAAAACACACACAGAGAAAGTTCTCAAAGACTAAAAGATACACAGAAAGATAGTTACAAACTGATTAAAACGATATTTATTTTATTTTATTTATTTTATTGAAATAAAATAAGAAATTATCTTTTAGTTACAAAGTTTGGTAAACAAATAAATTGGATTCGCCTGTTTGTTGCATCTCTATTTGTAAAAATAAGTGTTTTGGCTTTTTTTTTCAACTTTTTGTTATAACAGATTTGTTTGTGTGAATTTATTTTGGTCTCTAAGTCAATTCCATTAAAAAAGTATGTATTCACCAAATTTCTTTGCACGAAGAGGATGCGGTATAAAGTCAATTTTAAGCGGAGATTAATGAGCTTGAATTTTGAATTTTCCTTCTCCTAGACTGGTTATGACACCAAGATTAAAGGGCTCTGTCTGCCTTACTATTTGCTGATAGTTGGCGGGAGAATAATTGGATTCATGCCTTTTCCAAGAGTTTTAACGCTATGAGAAATAAAAACAGCTTCATCTAGGAATTGAACTCTGGTTGTCGTGTACATTTCCTACGATGATAACCATTATACCACGAGCGCATCCATTTTAAAAAGATCTGACTAAAGGTTGATTTTTAAGCAAAATAATGTTGGTTTTTCTTCACCTAAGACTGGTTGCCATTCAAAAAATAAAGAAACTAGTATGTAATATTACGTGGTGCCTTCAATAAGTTTCAAGACTTTTTTGTACAGGAATTTTAAATTGTGGTAGACTCTCGAAAGTTCAGTATGTTATTGCCATACATCTTATGAGATGACTGACCAATCTTTATTATTTCAGCTTCAAATGAACAGCTACAGCAGCAATTGGAATACACCCTACTAAAGCTTGATTGTCACAGCTGGTGAATTTCAAAATTGCAATCTGGACGTGAGGACACTTTAGAAGAACGATACGCAATAAAATTCGGTTTCAAACATAGAAAAATGCCAGAGAAACGTATGGAATGCTTCAGACTGCTTTTGGTGCATCTTGCATGAATCAAACATCAGTTTTTGAGTGGCATAAGAGATTCAAGGAAGGCAGGGAGTCTTTGAGAGATGATGAGAGGTGTGTGAGGAGTAAGGAAGTCAGAACACCAGAGTTGATTGGCCAAATAAAGAGTTGCATGGATAAGGACTGTCGTGTGTCTATAGAGACAATAAGTGCACAGTTTGGTGTCAGTACACACAATTATTCGCAAGGAACTGAAGATGCGGAAGATTTGCGCGAGGTTTGTCCTAAGGGTGCTCAGAGAAGATCAGAAAGAAAGACGTTGTCATAACAGCAGGGAGATGGTCGAGCTGATCAATTCAGATCCCTGCTCTGCTGACCTGCGACGAAAGCTGGATCTACTGCTATGACCCAGAGACCAAGAGACAGAGTTCCCCGTGGAAGCACGCTGGTTCTCCCAGACCCAAGAAGGCCAGACAGAGCAAATCCACTCACAAACTTTTGATGATCCCTTTTTTTTTGACAGCACTGGCATGATCTACATACACTGGGTTCCCACTGGACAGACAGTCAACAAGAAATGCGATGTTGAGGTTTTAAGTGAGTTTAGGAAGAGATTCGGGCGGAAGAGGCCAGCACTCTTCAAATCGAGTCAGTGGCATTTCCACGAAGACAGTACACCAGTCAACAACTCCATCTTTGTCACAGACTATTTGACCAAGATGGGCATCAAGACAGTTCCTCGCCCACCCAAATAGTCCAGACCTTGCTCCCTGTGACTTTTGGTTATTCCCTAAGCTCAAAGAAAAACTTAAAGGCTGTCAATTGAGGATATGAAAGAGGCTGTGACGAAGGTCATTGACACCCTGATACAAGAGGACTTCCATGGGGCCTTCCAGAAGTTGTTGGAACGGTACAAGTGCATTGCAACTGGAGGATATTACTTCGAAGGGGACTAAAGTTTCATGTGTGTACTATCAATAAAAGTGCCCATACGAAAAAAGTCCCCTTTATTATCAAAGGTAAAATGTAACCATCTCTGGTCAAATAGTTTTCTCTTTGTCATAGAAATCAATGTAAATTCGGTTATATATGTATTTCTTCCCATAGCAGCAAAATTACTTTCGTTAAAATGCTCCATATAAAGAATATATAACGAATTTATAGATAGAACTTCTGTTATAGTTGCTATATAGTCAGATTGATATTAGGTACTCTTCCATTCAGTCTCCAAAAATATTACCAGAAATGTACGAATGAGTTCCAATTTGTGTTCATGAGATATCTAATTGAATCACTTAATTAATATGAAAAGAAAAATATTTTTTGTAAGGATTTTGTTTTATGCATAGAAACCCTACGATTTCGTTTTCCCAGGTGCTCGAGAATCTGGCATATTAATTAGGCAGTACTAGGTGTTCAATTCTTCCCACATCGGTTTTGTACCAAAACTTAGTAAATATCTAAGGCTCCTTACTGTGATGCAGGGGTTCAATACTCACTGCATGATTCTAACTTTTGTATCAGATTGATCTAAGCTTTGAAAATATCATTTCCGACCCACAAAGACATATTTGCAGTACCATCCTTAAGATTTAGTCTCTCTTAGAATGTTTACAGCTTTTTGACAAATTCTGTTGACATCAGGGAATATCCTGAAACTTTCTCCGTAATGAAAAAAAAAAAATGAATAAAAAATAAAAAATAGGATCCCAGCCAGTGTATATTTACCTTCACTTAAAACTTGAGAACAAAGTGGGAAGTTTGCAAAGATAAAGTGTTTCTTTATTTTGTCATCAAGAAATAATTAGAAAAATATTTATATTTATGGCCATGACCGCTCATTGGTCAAATGAATAGAATGTTCGCCAATGGTCCGGGACACCAAAGTTCAATACCAAGTTAAGTCATACCAAAAACTCAAAAAATGGTACTTGATGTTCCCTTGCTTAACACTCAGCATTATAAGGTGAGGATCAAGGTTAAAGTGGAGCACTCCTGCGAATGGAGTAGCGCCTTTTCCCTACAACTCGGTGTAGTAGCTATTGAAAAGGGAGTCTTCAGGTCACCCTCGACTAAGGTTGCCGACTTTGCTTTTTACTTATATATGGAAAATATCCCAGGATACTTCATAAATTACCGACAGACTTGTGGGTATAAAGTTGCTACAAATGATAAGTTGAAAATCTTTTGAAGTATTTCTCTTTAAGATGTTCATTATTATTTTCTTCTCTTTTTTATGAGCATTTTATTTAAAGTTGTTTAGAGATTTTCAACGAAAATCTGGTTTTAGTTTCCGCCTCATTTCTCAGCAAACGATACATTTAAAAGATAAAAGAACATTTGTACCGGTTGTTCTCTTTCGAACTTAAAGTGTTCTTTATCATAACTTATATCGTTATTTACTTCTTAATAGGAATGTTTGATTTTGATAAAAATCTCAAAGTTGTTCACGCATTCGTTTCCACTAAACGATACAGTGGTTAGTAATATTTTCTGAGCAACAAGGTGAATCGACGTGAACAATCGTTTTTAAATTGAAGCGAGTAAAGTAAAACTTACGATGCGCGATGGTAATTATGATAAAAAACACTTTTCTCCGTTACAAAATCTAAATAAAAAAAACCGTTATTGACTTAAAAGCCACGTGAGATCATTGCTTTCTTGTTTTACCTTTTACGATTGGCAACTCTTGACATCCACTATGAAAAGAAAAGAATATAAAAATCAGCAACCGTCAAGAAGACCTCCGGTAAATTGAGCTCGTATTTTATAACCTTTATCGTCAGAAAAAATTGATAAGATGTCACGTTCCGGACTACAATAGCTAAAGTGAGACGGCATGTGGGGGTAACAATAATTAATAATTAAAAAAGAAAAAAAAGAAAAAAAAAAGAAAAAGAAAAGGAAGGAAAAGGAGAAAAAAGTATAGCGAATATCAATCCATAAAATTTTCCAATAAAATTGGCTATTTTATTTGTTTATACATCGTTTTATTTTATTCTTTTTTATTTTATTTCATTTTATATTTGTTCGAGTCACACAGAATGGTTTATGGGTATGTCTAATCTAGCACGAGCCACCATTATAAAGGTCATGTGACTCTAAAGCCAAGTGTTGGTTTCTACACTTTTCCACTTATTTTACCACACACACACACACACACACACACACACACACACATATATATATATATATATATATATATATATTGTTTAAAACAAAACAATGACAAAATACCATAAATCTTTGCTGCCAGTCATTAAATAAGTAAAACCACTGATGTGTGTGAATGATCGTATGTAAAACAAAAAATACAATTACAGTGTGATTATTGGCTGTACGGCCACCTTTTTAATTTACCAGTAGACTAGAAACTCGTAAACAGCAATCATCACGTGGCTCTAGTATCATCGCTCCAGTTGATCTGTTACTACATACACATCCCAAAAGTCATCAATGTATATGTTATGTTGTCCAGAACATAAGCTTCCTTTTGTAAAGTGTATAATAAAAAATTAAAAGCCAGATTTGTAATAATAATAATAATAATAATAATAATAATAAGAAGAAGAAGAAGAAGAAGAAGAAGAAGAAGAAGAAGAAGAAGAAGAAGAAGAAGTTGTTTTATTTATCAGATGACCAGACCAAGTGATTGTCAACTAAAAAAAAAGAGAACCTGCTGAATAGTGGACTTTGCCGTTTCGGGCGAACAGGGTAAAATCAAAAGAAAACAAAAGAGAGATAAGTACTAAAACCTGGCTAAAAACTTGAAAAAACTCTGGAACATGAAAGTGACGGTGATGCCTATTGTAATTGGTGCGTTCAGTACAGTCACCAAAGGACTGGTGCGGGAGGACTTGGAAATAAGACGACAAGTAGAGACCATCCAAACAACAGCATTGTTGAGATCGGCCAGAAAACTAAGAGTCCGAGAGACTTGAGGAGACTTGCTGTCTCTCAGATTCCGATGGAAAACCATCAACTAATGCTGGTGTGAAAATCTCTCAAATGAGTTAAGTAATGATTAGAATAATGATGATGATGATATTGTTGATGATGGTAATAATGTTGATAATAATAATGACGATGATAATGGCAATAATAATATTATAATGTGAATAATAACAACGATAATAATAATCAGGAAACTTGTGGTTACTCAAATGCTAGTGAGAAACCATCAGCTAACACTGGTGTGAAAAACTCTCAAAGGAATAAAGAATGATGAAAATCATAATAAGTGTTGATAATCATAATAATTATAATAACAATATCTGCCAGAATACTAAGAAGAGTCCTGGAAACTTGAGGAGACTTCCTGTCGCTCAGACTCCAGTGGAAGACCATCTGCTAACATTAGTGTGGAAAACTCTGAGAGGAGTAGAATAATAAAGCAAATTTAATCAAGCCTACTAATTAAATCTTTAATTATTTGAAGCGATACTCTGTCAATAATTCTTGATTTGTGTCAAAGCCCACTACATAAAGGTTTTAAGTCACAATATTCTTATTTAGATACTAACCTTTCAAAATTTTGTAAGCCCTGTCAGCACTGCCTAGAATACGTTGACAGTATTCCCTTCAGTGGAGAAAGACCTTCGGTGCGGGGCAAAGGTAGGTAAATATATAACCAAGACACTCTTTTTTGTGTGTGCGTGTCTTTTCCCTCTGGGGGCAATACGGTCAGTGTGTATCTTGGCTATATATTAAACTGACTCCTCCGCCACGAGCGGGATGCGAGAAAGTTCAATTTTTGAGCCGACTTTAACAGGTTTTGATTCAAAGTTTTCTTTCTCCCCAACCGGTTTCCATACCATGGTTAAAGAGTCCAGTCTGTCAAACTATTCCCCCATACCTGGAAGGAGAATAGTTGTGTTCATACCATTTCCAGGAGTATTAGAGTTATTTGAAATACAAACAACTTCGTCTGGGAATTGAACCCTCGTCGCTCTGTTCATTTCCAATGATAATAACCATTACACTACGACACTATCAATAGGAGGTTGTCCTTGATGTGACATTAAACTGCATCTTGTGGTGAGGCTCAATTTCTGAAGATCTGGGAAGAGAAAAGCAATCTCTTCATTGCTATTACTCCCAGCTCCACTCTGACCCAGAGTGGTAGACTAATGAGTCAAATAAATTTGTTTGAAAATTATTAGTGTTGAATAGAAATGCTTGAGTAAACAAATAATTAAATATTAATAGTTACCTGAAAATATAATTTTGCATAGATTATTTGTCAGGGATACCATATAACTTTTGGTTTGGTTTGGTTTCTTTGTTTAATGGCATATCAACCTTTGTAGGTTATTTAATGCCAAAGCTAGAAGAACAGTAATGGTACTATTTAACCCATAGGTGGGAGGATAAGGGGGTTCATACCTTTCCCAAGGGTATTTGCCCGAAAGTGAACATAATAGCGCGACTGGAGTACAAACTCGCATCCTACGATTCCGCAGTCCATCGCTTTAACCATTACACCACGAGGACACCCCATCATATAACTCTATACAAACAAATGATAATTATTGACAAGTAAGTGATTAAAAAGGAAGTAATGGAACATTGAAAATATAATGATGATAATGATAAAAAAACATTTACAAATGAATTAAATTAAATTTCAGTATTGATTAAACCATTGGGATTTGATATGCCGTTTAATAAGCTAAACAATCCACCAATCAAAACTTTTTTGGTTTTCAAAACCTTTAATATGGACACCGAAACCGTTTAAATCTATGTTGAAATGTGCGTTCAATAACCGTCTGATAGTGCAGCATTGTACCGTTTCCATTGGTGCCCAGTCGGCAGGGGCTGTAGAATACACCGATTGCTTCTCTGCAAAATGCAACAAAAAAAAAAAAAAGAAAAAAAGAAAACAGACACACTTCATTATAGAATATTCTAAAAGTGTGTCATAACGAACTGATTATCACTAGTGTATTTTGACTTCGATCTGCACTGACTGGCCCACACCTGATGTCTTGTGTCAGACAAAGTTTGGTACGTGGTGCCTTCAATATGTTTGCAGACTTTTTTGATGGTTATGTTCCAGTAATGCTGGGGCTTTGGGGAATGTATAGCACCCCTTCATTGCCATTGCTCCCAGGTGCACTCTGACCCGGTGTGGTAGCACCTGAGAGGGTCCTATCTATGGGTTAAATAGAACTAAACGGCATACTTATGCTAAACTGAATAGCTTGAAATAGAAATGATTTTGACCATTAAACTGTCCTTACATTCACATTGCATGCTTATGCTAAACTGAATTGTTTGAAATGAAACTGTTTTTGACATTGAAACTGTACTTACACTAAACTAAATTGTTTAATATAGAGCCGATTTGACATTTAACTGAGTAAGCTAAATCTGTACTTATACTAAACTGAATTAGCTAAATTAGAACTGTTTGAATGAACTAAATTGCTTGAAATAGGACTGTTTTCTACAATTAAATTGTGTACTCATGCTAAACTGAATTGTTTAGAATAGAACTGATTATTTACATAAAAATGGATTTGGCGTTAAATAACCAACAAAGGTTAATATGCCATAAAACCCGACCAACCAAACCAACCAACCGTTTCCATTGATTTTCATCAAACCTTCAAGAGGATGTGAAAGTGTTTATTGGAATTGTTGAAAATCATTTGATCCAAAACAGCACTGGACCCCTTCGCTAAAATTTATTTTTGGTATTTACGAGGATCATTAAATAAGTTTCCAGACTTTTTTCGTATGGGCACTTTCATTGATAGTACACACATGAAACTCTTTTCCCCTTCCAAGTAATCTCCTCCGGCTGCAATGCACTTGTACCGTTCCAACAACTTCTGGAAGGCCCCATGGAAGTCCTCTTGTGTCAGCGTGTCAATGACCTTCGTCACAGCCTCTTTCATCTCCTCAATTGTCTCATAACTACAGCCTCTGAGCTTAGGGAATAAGCAAAAGTCATAGGGAGCAAGGTCTGAACTATAGGGAGGCTGAGGAACTATCTTGATGCCCATCTTGGTCAAATAGTCTGAGACAATAATGGAGTTGTGAACTGGTGCATTATCCAGGTGGAAATGCCACTGACCCGATTTGAAGAGTGCTGGCCTCTTCCGACGGAATTTCTTCCTGAACTCCCTTAGAACCTCAACATAGTAACCCTAACGCTAACCCTTTGGCCAATCAACTCTGGTGTATTAACTTTCTTACTCTTCCCATACCTCTCATCATCCCTCACAGACTCCCTGCCTTCCTTGAATCTCTTATGCCACTCAAAATCTGATGCTCGATTCATGCAGGATGCTCCAAAAGCAGTCTGAAGCATCCTGCACGTTTCTGTGACATTTTTTTCCAAGTATAAAACATAATTTTATTGCATATCTTTCTTCTAAAGTGTCCTCCCGTCCAGATTTTAATTTTGAAATTCACCAGCTGTGACAATCAAGCTTTAGTAGGGTGCATTCCAATTGCTGCTGTAGCTGTTCATTTGAACCTGAAATCATAAAAATTGGTCAGCCATCTTGTAAGATGTATAGCAATAACATACTGAATTTTCAAGAGTCTACGAGAATGTCAAATGCCTATACAAAAAAAGTCTGGAAACATATTGAAGGCACCACGTACCAAACTTTGTCTGACACAAGACACCAGGTGTGGGCCAGTCAGTGCAGATCAAAGTCAAAATACACTAGTGATAATCAGTTCGTTATGACACACTTTTAGAATATTCTATAATGAAGTGTGTCTGTTTTCTTTTTCTTTTTTTTTTTTTTTTTTTTTTTTTTGTTGCATCTAATATATTGTTCAGAAGTCTTCCATCCTATAACTAACAAATTTGCCTAAATTTGATTTATTTATGCGGTATATATTCAATGTTAATTTGACATTCGTGTATAATACTTTCACTGCGTTACAAATTGCACATTATTGGTGTCTGCGATCTGCCTAATTGGTACCATATAAATAAAATTTCTAGTATTTGATTGATGTATATATTTGATAAATACTCTCCAGGAGCAAGGTATTTCATTGACGTAAGGTCATCAGATTATGTAAAATGTGTTGTATCGTGGTAAGGCAAAGATACACTGTGAAATAGAGTTAATTATTTATTAACTCAAGTGGTACAGTTCGACTAGTATTATTAGTCTCGCCTTGTTGGTGTTACATCTGAAGTTGGTCTTACTACTACTGACCGACGTCCTTTCAGAGCTGTCTCTGCTTCTCTTTCTGCTTCTGCTTCCCCGTGCTTAAGAGATACGGTGTCTTTTATACTTCCGCGATACCTGAAGTCACGTGATATGAGCCATTATACAATAGAATGTTTTAAGCTTCAGTTAAATGGTTCTAAAATCTTTTAAAAAATCTTTCAAATTGTGAATAAAGGTCTTCAATCTTAACAAGTTTTATGAAATAAGATAGCTAGCCTCCTTCCAGCAATGGTTTTTTAATTTAAAGTTATCCTTTAGCCTACACAGGTTGCCAAAATAAAAGCTAAAGATTCAAATATTTTCCCAAGAGCATGAGTACTAAATGAAAGACTGTCCCATCTGAAATTTGAACATGGCTCACCGATCCCATATTCCGTCTTGGTAAGGCCACCTTAACGTCTATGTATGAAGATGAGATTTTTTAAAAAGCTATGATTATGCATTATAAATTTACCTGAAATTTTTCAATCCTTATATCAAAGCAGAGGATATATTTAGATTTAAAATTCGTTTCGAAAACGAAAGACAAAAGCAAATATCTCCGTAAATGACCTTTCTTCGATCTATAAATCGAAGTTTTGTTTCATATGAGAAATCAACAGAATTTAAGAAACAATATAATTCAAGACATAATCTCTAAAAGATTTATTAATTAAATTGGTATAATTGTCACCTTCATGTTCCATAGTTTTTTCAATTCCCTTGCAAGATCGATGTACTCGTCCTTCCTTTCACATTCTTTCAGTTTTATTCTGTGGTCAGCCGGGACAGCAAAGTCGACAATTTTGCAAATTCTCTTTTTTTTTTTTTTTTGTTGATTATTATTAGGTCTGGTCTTCTGGCCGAGATTAGGTGATCTGTGTGTATGTCAAAGTCCCATAGGAGTTTCTGTGTGTCATTTTCTAGGAGAGGTGCTGGGTTGTGTATATACCATTTGTTCGTATGGTCAACTTTAAATTTCTAGCTCATTTCCCAGTGGATCACCTTCCCCCCCAGTCGTATCTAATCTTATATTCCTTCTGTGCTAATTTGCTGCACTCGCTTATTATGTGATTGATCGTTTTGTCTCTGTCACCGCATAGCCTACATTTGCTATTTTGTTGAGTTTATCATTATTATTATTTTTTCTCCTGGTGCGTTTTTCAGACCAGTTGTGATTGGTGGTTTTCAGTGAAGTTTGAATGACAAAAAGTTTCCTCAAATCTCCACACGAAAGTTGATTTGCAATTAAAATAAAGAAACCAAATAAAATCACCAGGACTCTTCGAAGTATCCTTACCGATCTCAACGCTGCTGTGTTGTGGGCAGTCTCAATTTTTTACTTGTCATTTACTTGTTCTTTTGTTGTTTATTAACTAAAACTAGATTTAATCTTCTGGTCAGCAATATCAAGATAATTTTGTATGTAGCATTTTTCAGCGCACATTCTAACTATACATATACCATTTATTCGTAGGGTCAAAGTTTAGCCTCTTGCATATTACCCACTCATGCTTAGACTTGAACTCCTACAGTGCCAGTTTGCTACATTTGCTCATTATTATTTGGCTGATTGTTTGGTCTATCTCTCCAGGTGCTACCACTCCGGACCAGAGTGGACCTGATAACGATAGCAATGAAGGGGTACTCTGCATTCCCCAAAGCCTCACCAACAGATTATTTAATGTCATATCCAGTTCTTACCCACATTAGCTCTTATCAATTTTCACACCAGTTTTAACTAGTGGTCTTTCAATGAAGTCTCAGTGACATCAATTCTCTTCAAGTCTCCAGGATTCTTTTCAGGGAATTTTAACAGTGCTGCGATCTAAATGGTCTCGATTATTATTCTAATCTCCAGTTCCCCCAATCTCTTTTCCAGGCTTCAGGGGAACGTTCTGAGGGCACCAACTACGATTGATATCACTGTCACTTTCATGTATCACAGCTTTTTCAGCTACCTGTTAAGATCCAAGTATTTGTTTATCATTACAATTTATTTCATTTTTATTTTATGATCCGATGAAAGAGGATAATCCACGAAATGACAAGTTCTTTTCTTCTTCTTCTTCTTCTTAATAAAAGGTCTAGTCTTCTAGCTCTCAAAACGGAGCCATTGGCCTACTGAGTACAGTGTTCGCCAATGGTCCGGGAGACCGGGGTTTAATCCCAGGTCGTCATACCAAAGACTCAAAAAATGGTACTTGACGCCGGCTGTCTTGTAAGACTCCAAGGGTTAGAGTTATTATTGTTATTATTGTTGGTGTTGTTGTTGTTGACCTGTGTAAAAGGTTCATTTTTGTTATCCATAAGAAAGCAGGTAGGAAGATTCTTCTTTATTAGTTCTGCACATGCATAAACGATGACATATTAAATGCTTCTTACTACCTTCCTGATATCCCAAGATATAATAATTATTGACATCTTGTCACGAATAGATCCGTCACTCAATGAAACAATATGTGGTATTCAAAATAATTGGTGGAGCCTAATACAATATGTGGTATTTACCCAATATATATATATATATATATATATATATATATATATATATATATATATATATACAAGAGTCGTTCCAAAAGTTCAGATCCTCACTCAGTAATTAGATTTATTGCACACTACTCATCTTTATGTGGGTTTTCCCCCGCAGAGAAATTAAGATAGAAACCTGAATAAGAGTTTTTAGTTTTATAAGATGTGTTAGTTAGTTGCCTATTCAAAAATGTTCAGTTATGGCTATTCTTTCTGGGTGTGCTTCAGAGCTTTTTGGACGATTCTAATATATATATATATATATATATATATATATATATATATATATATATATATATATATATGGGCAGTAAGGTAACAATATTCACGAGAGTTTCAGTTTTAAACTAAGTAATTTCGTTTTAAACCAAGTAATTTGATGCGGAATAATCAAATACCGGACATTGCCATTATAGTTAGAGGGTTCGCCAATGGCCCACGAGACCTGGGTTCAATCCCAGGTCGAGTCCTACCAAAGACTCAAAAAATGCTACTTGATGCCTCCCTGCTTAACACTCAGCATTATAAGGTGCGGATCAAGGGTAAAGTGGGTCAATCGTGGAAAACCAGTTGCGCCCTCCCCTACACCTAATTGTAGTAGCAATTGAAAAATGAGCCTTCGGGTCACCCTTGACTACTGTCACCAACTTTTATAAAAATATTATTGAAGCATCAAAAAGATTTTCTATGACATATTGAAAAAGGGGAAGAAAAAAAATTGCTTTATATATTTTTCCTCAGATGCTGAAAATTTTAAGAATCTTATGAAAATTTATAAACCTTTCGTGGAGTATAGGTTGGTTGGTTTCTTTGTTTAATGGCATATCAACTCTTTTGAGGTTATTTAATGCCAAAGCCATTCTCCTTGAAGAACAGTAATGGTACTATTTAACTCATAGCTGGTGGTTCATACCTTTCCCAATGGTTTTTGCACGAAAGTGAACGTAATAGCGCGACTGGAGTACGAACTCGCGTACTACGAATCCGCAGTCCAACGCTTTAACCATTACACCACGAGGACACCTCTCTTGTGGAGTATAGTCGCATTAGTAGGCTGTCGAAATGAAGTAATGAAAATAAATAAATCACGGTCGTAAGCGTCATTGTCTTTATGAGAAGCCTCAAAATATAAAGGCAGTAAGGTAACAATAACGAGCTTAACACATGGATGTTCTTCAATGCAATTCAAACGAGGCTTATAACGTAAATAACCGAGCCACTCTTTACCCTCCAATATTAAGTTTATTTCCTATTTCTTCACCGTTTTTTCTTTTTTGTTTTGTTTTGTTTTGTTTTGTTCCCCAATCTGCTTTCCTATTCTTAATGCTTCAACAGAGGCCCCGTACCCTGTTAATGTTGAAATGATGGACATTAAAAATGAATTACTTAAGTTTTTTTCCACATTGATCAGAGTCATGGCCTCTACACCCTGTCTCTGTCTCTGTTTCTCTCTGATTCTACTTTTCATTGCTGGCCACAATTCTCACTGTATCGGTGGCCGCCTCTACCTTCGCATTGGCCTCCATGCTTCTTAAATCGCAGGTGTCGACGATGGCACACTCCTTTAGTTGTTTTCAATCTGGAGTCAGGAGTCAGGAGAAAGAAAGAACGATCTGTAAAGAGAAAAGAAAAAAATGGTAAAAGAAGACACATAGGAAAATAAAGAGAAGGAAGAGAGAAATAAAGGAAGAGAGAAAGGAAATCAGAAAGAAAAATAATGAGAAAGGAAAGCAGATTTTGTTTAACTATAAGAGACATAAGAGAGAATTTGTGAGTAAATAAAGATTTGAATATTTAAAGAAACTATGTTCCTATTTTTCTTTATTTGCTTTTATTCGCCATTATTGTTAAGTCTTTTCTATTTCACCAACATACACTCACATTTATAGGATAACGTGACATTATATGTACTCACAAACGTGTGTATGAACACATGCATTATATATATATATATATATATATATATATATATATATATATATATATATATATATATATAGCTCCGATGATCGCATAAGCAAGAATATTGTAGTCACTAAATACCTTTTACTCTGTTCTACGCTGTACCAACGTAGATATATATGATCTCTCACCAATATTGTGCATTATTTATTTATAATTATATCAAACCACACACACACACACACACACACATACACACACACACACCCACACATATATATATATACATATAACGTTTTGAAAATCAAAGAAAACAAAAATTCATTTATAAAACGAAAAGTCCTCAAAATTATCAGATTATCATATTGATTATTTTTTGGGGGGGGTGTTTTTTCAGGGGAAATTTGATACATTAACTTTTCCTTAGACATGCGCGCACGCACGTACGCACGCACGCACAAACACACACATACGCACGCACACATACACACTCATGCACACACACACGCGCGTGCGCACACACATATACACACACAAACACACTCACGCACACGCACATATATATAAATATATAGTTGTAGACCTGGAGAAGGATGGGTTCCGCCAGGCTATTTCTTCCCAAGAAATGCTTCATGCATTGCGCTCCTTTGAACAAAGCCAGGTTACAGGATAAGTGCTGGTAATGATGATGTAGAATGTGTGATTTTTTTTCTCTTTATGTTTAAAAACAAAATATCCAGTAAAAACTAAAACAAATCAATAAAATATTATTTTAAATTTTTTCAAAAATATTTTTCTTTTCATATCATACACTTGATAACATATTTAATGACTTTAATCATCAATACTCATTCCTATTTGAAGAATTTATTGATTGTACCCAGTTCTTTTTTTAATTTGTTTTATGGCATATCAGACATCATAGGTTATTTAATGCCATGGCCATCCTTGCAAAAGGGCGATAGTGAGATTATTTACTCGATAGCTAAGAAGATAACAGGGTTCATGCCTTTCCGGGGGCAATCAATCTGAAAGTTAACGTAATAGCATGTACCAGCTTACTACGATGTCGCAGTCCAACACGTTCACCACAAGCCAATCGGAGCTCCCCTGTACCTGCCGTAATCACTGAGGTGTCTACTTGTAAGCTGCATTAGCATAAGTATGTTTTTTTATAAATTCAACGGACAGACTTTATAATCTTGCATATAGTTTTTATACGTTTACATGGATCATTGCTCCCTGACAACTAAAAATCTAGTTTTCGAGGTCTGTATAGACAAAATAATATGTATCATTTTACTCACAACTGATAAATAGCACTCACCGCCGGATGATTATAAGCAACTAGTCAGTCAAAGGTTAGTGACTAAAATATAATTTTTATTCAAAAGTTTCTCGCATTTTATTGATATTCATTCATAACATCCTTTATTAATTATCAAAATATTTTCGTAGCTTTCCATGACATTACATCATATTTCCTTTATTTTATAATGCTTCGTTCAGGGCGAAAATCTTTGCCGAGTCTTTGTAATATTTTCACTTTCGTACAATACCGAGTACGGAATCGAGTAATGACTGGATACGCAATACTTCACCGCTACAATGCAACCAGACTTCTGTTTGAATGGTTTATATATTTACTACTCCTAGTCACGTAACTCCCCAGGAGCACAATCCATTTCAACTGTGTTGTTTGCTGCCTAGAGATCCATGTTCGACTACACAGGTCGGTATCCGTACATTCTTCTTACATAACACTTTAAATTTGAGTATTCCTTCCCAAAAGAAAGATTCCTGTTTTGATTTAAGGAATTTCTTGATAGATATTTGGTATCTCCAAATTATTGAGACTACTAAGCGAACAAGGAGTATTGCATGGCGCAAAATGAGTGATAATCTGAAGGGGGAAAAGACTGAAATTCTCACCTTAGTGTCAATTCCAGTTTCCACTTCTAGATTCATAATTGTTACTCTGATACAGTTGCATTAAGGATGCACACTTACCATACGGCAAATTTACGTGTAAACCTTTTTGCCCTGAGAGAGGTTATTTTCCCAATTGATCATTCAAACAAGCCAATTGCTAACACAATTGCATTATGTAACAGTTGTCACGAAATTGTAATAAAGTATTCCGTTTGATTTGCACCAAATAAAGAATTTTTGAGCCTGTAAATTCTGTATAGATTAAAGTCTGTTCGAGATACAGTCGAAATTAGTTTTGAATCGTCATCATTCACTTTTCATAGCTTGTGACCATATAGTTCAATTTTTTCTTTTCAACATCCAAAAAGATAAGGAAAAATAAGCATTTAAACAGCGACTGATGTAATTTTACGTAATTCAATGCAGAACCTATTTCCCCTGCAAGAAAGCATTCCCTTGTAAATAAAAAACTAACAACACTGAATCTAAAGTGATTTGCTAAAATGTGAATTAGCATTTGAAATAGACGCACATGGGTATGTTTATGAACATATGTGCTTTCAGTTGATAATCATTGAGATCAACCAATCGGAAAAAGTATACAACGATAAAAACAGTTATTCATCTGTTTGTTTTTTCTTTTAATTTTCAATGCATAAACAGTTTGAGCGCCCAATATGCTAAAAGGAATATTAAGACAAAATTGAAAAACTTTTAAATTTATTCGTTATCATTTTTATCCTATTCCCAGAAATATTTAATTTTTAATGACAGAAATGGATAGGGGGGGTACTCGTAGCGTAGTGGGAAACGTGCTGGACTGTGGTATCGTCGTATGTATTTACCAATGAGAAGGATGTGAAACAAGATCAATTTTTTAGTGGAGTTTGACAGGTTTGAATTCAGAGTTTTCCTTCTCGTAGACTGCTTGCTATACAAAGGTTAAAGACTTCAGTCTGCCCTTCTATTTGCCCATAGCTGGAGGGAGAATAGTTAGAGTCATACCTTTCCCCAGAGTATAAGCACAATATGAAATGCAAGCAGCCTTGTTCTGGGTTTGAACACGGGGGACTATGTTCATTTTCATTGACGTTAACAATTGCACCCCAGGTGCGTCCACATCTGTGACATCGTCGTAAGCGGATTCGAAATCCAGTCGTGCTATTACGTTTATTTTCAGACAATTACTCTTGGGAAATGTATGAGTACCCTTATGACTCCAGCCATAGGTTAAATAGCACCACTATTGATCTTTTACAAAGATGGCTTTGGTATTAAATTGCCCATGGAGGTTGATATGCCATTAAACAAAGAAACCAAACTGAAACCAGAAAATGATGAATGACTCAAAACATAGCAGAGATTTGTGGGTGGTTTTTGAGAAGTGAGATAAGTGGCTGTGCAGCTGTGAAAAGAGTTGTCTTGGGCATGACACTAAACTCCATCTAATGGTGGAGCTCTTGTCCCGGAGCTCTGAAAAGAGTAGTCACGCCTTCACTGCAATTTACTTCCAAGCCCACTGAACCAGAATTGTAGTACGTGTTTTGGACCCATCAATGGATCGAATACAACAATTTGAAAATTATTTGTTGGAAAACTTGATACTATACTAGTTGTAAAGTTGGCAACCGTAGTCGAGGGCGACCTGAAGGCTCCCTTTTCAATAGCTACAACACAGGGGTGTAGGGGAGGGCGCAACTCCTTTCCATGGATTACTCCACTTTACCCTTGATACGTACCTTATATCGCTGAGTGTTAAGCAAGGAGGTATCAAGTACCATTTTTAAAGTCTTTGGTATGACGCGACGTGGGATTGAACCCAGATTTCTCGTATCATTGGCGAACACTCTACCCACTAAGCCAATGAGCTGGTGAGTTACTATACTACTGTATGCAAAATATTTGAATTACTTTGGCCAAATGAGTAGAGTGTTCGCCAATGGTCCTTGAGACCCAGTTCCAATCCCAGGTCGAGTCGCCTTGCTTAGCACTTAGCACTATAAGGTAAGGATCAAGGGTAAAGTGGAGCAATCCAGGGAATGGACTAGCGCCCTCCCCTACACTTCGGTGTAGTAGATATTGAAAAGGGGGCCTTTAGGTCACTCTCGTCAAAGGTCGCCAACTTTACTTAATAGATGCTTGAAGCAATAATTGTTTGCTAAGAACTATTAGTTGGTTGAAAACATAATTGCTTACAAGTTATTGGTGTTTGATAGAAATACTTGAAATCATATTACTGCTTGCCCAGTTGGCTGGGGCTGTAGAATACACCGACTGCTTCTCTACAAGGCGTAACCCCCTATAACGAGTGTCCTGATTTATGACACTAAACAATCAGATGATGTGGTTCTAGTAAAGCTTTTGAGAATGTCGAGTACCCCTTCGTTGCCTTCGCTTCCAGATCCACTCTGACCCGGAGTTGTAGCACCAGCTAGGGATCTATCTATGGGTCGAATAGAACTAAACGATGTACTTATGCTTGAAATAGAACTGTTTTAACATTTAAATTTATGCTAAACTGAATTGTTTGAAATGGAACTGTTTTTGTATGCTAAACTGAATTGTTTGAAATAAAACTGTTTTGAAATTTAACTGTGAGTAAAAAAAAAATACTTATACTAAACCGACTTGTTTGAATTAGAACTGTTCAACTAAACATAATAACTTGAAATAGAAATGTTTTTGACAATTAAACTGTGTACGGATACTAAACTGAATTGTTTGAAATAGAACTGTTTATTTGTATAAAAATGGATTTTACATTAAATAACGTACAAAGGTTGATATGCCAGAAACCCAAACAAACAAATTACTACGAGCAAACAAATGACAATCATCAAAGAGAAATTGTTACATGAAACCATGTAATTACTAGTATTAGGTTGGAATACTTGAAACCATATAACAGTATACAAATTATTTGTATTAGATTGGAATACTTCCAATATAAAGTTGGTGACCGGAGTCAACGATGACCCGAGTGCTCCCTTTCATTTGCTACTACACTGAGGTATCGGGGAGGGCGTTCCTCCTTTCCCTGAATTGTTTTACTTTACTCTTGATCCGTACCTTATAAAGCTGAGTGTTAAGCAAGGAGGCACCAAATACCATTTTTTGAGTTTTTAAGTATCATTCGACCTGGGATTGAATCCAAATCTCACGGGCCGTAGGCTATCACTCTAATCCCTGGACCAATGGGTCGACATGTGCAAATAATTCATTATTAATAAAAAAGTGATTTTTTTAAGAACGCTATCAAATACTGAAAATCAAATTTTTTAACAATAAAATTTTGGCATTATATAACCAACAAAAAGTTGATGTGCCGTTAAAGAATTAAGCTGAACCAAAACTGAAACAAGAGTTTTCCAACTAGTATAATTGACTCGAATATATCTCTAAATTCCGAGGATTTATTTCCAATGTACCTTTCTGAGAATATATTTTTCCCCATTTTGTCTTTGTATGAGAGGATGAATACAAATCCAGGATCAGATTTTAATTTGTTTTTCCAGGGACAATTTTCAGTGTCCACCGTTCACAAGAAAATAGTGATTCCTGAATGCCAAGAACACTCTCCATTGAATAATTCGAATAACCAGCAAAGAAATCAAAAGCTATCCACGTGCCTTTCCGCCTTGTTTACTGGTTCACCTTATGCGCGGATATCAAACAAGGAGATCCTGTTTAATGTTGTTGAATCAACAAGGCTGTATTAACAGATGACCTGCAGTCGGTGCTAAGATATTCACACTCTCTGAATAGATTCGAACGGACTCGGCACATGGCGACCTGAAAATCTCCATTGCAACAACAACAACGGCAACAACAGAAACAACTTATATTGATAGCAGACCTTTCTTTTTTACTTCAGTCATCTCAATGTTGGCACGAAACACAGTCGCATGAGAAAGAGAGAGAGAGAGAAAGAGAGAGAGGGAGAGAGAGAGAGAGAAAAGAAAGGTGGGGGATTGAATAAAACGGGGTTCGTAAGTCAGCGTTCTGACTGACCAAAGGTTTGTATTGTTTGAAGATTAAATAAAATGGTTTATTATCATAAGTCGTTGCCCGGATCATTGTTTATTCGTCTCCGCCCTCTCTCTCTCTCTCTCTCCCCCCTCTCTCTCCCCCTCCCTCTCTCTCTGTCTCTATCTATCTATCTATCTATCTATCTATCTATCTATGTGCATTTGGTATATGTTTGATTTTATGAAAATTCATTAGAAAATAAATCATACGTTGTGCGAAACGAATTTTAATTTGCATCTTTCAATCTAGTTTACCAGAAGAGAAAGTTATTTTCTCCTTTTAATGGGTTAATCTTACCTTTTGTAAAGCCAATTTAATTAATGAAAGACTATCTACTCAAAAAAGCATATTTACTTCTAGATAATTTTTCTTAATATAAAAAATATATCAACTTCTCTCACCAAATCAGCCGCTGCTGCCCATTGATCATCTGTGCATAGTCACTTACATAGTATTTGTTCGATAGAATTTCAACTTATTAAACGGACCGTTTGAAGGAAAGTTTGATTTGGTTTCTTTGTTTAATGAGCTATTTAATATCAAATACTTCCTTGTGGAAGAACAATGGTGGTCATTAAGAGGTACTGAGAAGGTTTTCAAATCCGTTTTCATTATTTATTCCTTCATTTTAACGGTGTGTCAAACCGTCTAGGGTAATTTGATGCCAAAACCTTGGAGAATCGCGTTTATTGTATATTTACATTTTTTGTATGGTTGTTTCTTAAGACTCTTTTGTTTAACACAGTCCAATCGAATAAAAGTAATTTTTAAACAAATCAGTTTTACTTATAGATGGGACACTAAGAGATAACAGTATTCCGGACCAGAGAGGTACAAGTAGTAAACATAATGAAGAGATACTCTATACTCCCCATATCTCCAGTTATGGGGTATCATCATTAGATGCAGGTTAGTGTCATACTCAGAAGATCCCATTTTTTTTGTTGGGAGTTACCCTTCTGTAGTAAGTTATGTCAAAGTTTTCGTAGCCTCTCCAATAGGGCCTCGTAAGGTTGTTTATTATGATTAAATTGAAATAAGCATCCGTATAAAGATTTTTTTCATACCGAAATTTAAGATCCTGAATGATTTGCGTATAATAAACCCCAGTTGACAGTATCTTGTTTAATTTTCTTTAAATTATTAGTATTAATATTAATAGAAGTAGTTGGTTTGGTTTCTTTGTTTAATAGCATATCAACCTTTGTAGGTTATTTAATGTCAGAGCTATTCTCCTAGAAGAACAGTAATGGTACTATTTAACCCATAGCTGGGAGGATAAGGGGGTTAATACCTTTCCCAAGGGTATTTGTCCGAAAGTGAACGTAATAGCACGACTGGAATACGAACTCACGTACTACGATTCCGCAGTCCATCGCTTTAACCATTACACCACGAGGACACCCCAATAGAAGTAGTAGTAGTTGTAGTTGTAGTGTTTACACTTATACCATTCATGTATGTCAGAGATATTGAAATGTCTTGCAATGGATAGAACAAAGAGAAAAGTGAGTTCATGCCTTTACCTTACAAAACGTACAACAAACAGTTGTTTGCGTTTAACTTTGTTCTAATACCCTTGGAAAACGCGTGAATCCTTTTCTTTTTCCCAGCTAGTCCCGACTGGGTTCGATAGCCTTGGTTAGGCAACCAGTCAACGAAAAGGAAAACTATTGGTCTAGTGTTCGCCAATGGTCCGGGAGACCTGGGTTCAATCCCACGTCGCGTCATACCAAATACTTTTAAAATGGTAATTGATACTTCCTTGCTTAACACTCAGCAATATAAGGTATGTATCAAGAGTAAAGTGGAGCAATCCAGGGAAAGGAGTAGCACCTTCGCCTACACCTCGGTGTAGTAGCTATTGAAAAGGGAGCCTTCTGCTCGCCCTCAACTACGGTCACCAACTTTACTATTTACAATTCTAATCCGCTAAAAAATTGACCATGTGTCACGTCCTGTCCTTGGCGAAAGAGTTGAGTAAATACATTCAACAGTTTGTTATATATGAATCATTAAAAAGTTTGAGTCAAAAGAGAGAAGTGATAATGTGGAACTAAAAAGATTTAGAAATAAGAATACCTTTGTCTTTGTTTTGATTAAAAACGGACGACTGAAAGGATTTTTGAATTTATTTTGTTGTTTCCAATCTGGGTCAACTGATCATTCCACAAAATTCTTCGGAAGTGTACAAACATATCGAAAGAGGTCATTTTTTTTTTTTGCCAATTCAAACTAGTGTTCATTTGCCAATACACGAAACTAAAATCTGACTGGATCTTTACGTGGTAATTCGCATACAAGGATGGTACGCTACACAATCTAAAGCTGCAATTTACAGAAGGGGCTCACCAAAAACAGTGGAACTTCCTTAGCTACTGTTGCAGATATCAGATTGTACCCATGAACTTATTGGTAATGCAATGGGTAAATACTACCATAAGGGTGGATCTTAGGGAACGAAACCTCTAGTCTGCTTTAGCTTGCGTTGTTTAAAGCGGGAAACAAACTGCATAATCAGTAATTAACCACTTTGGTTGATGAATGCCAATCAAAATCAAGTGGGTAATTGTTTATCACTTTATTGGGACAAATACTCTAGAGGTTCATTATAGTATGGGCCACACAGACACAGGCAGACAGACATACACGCACACGCACACACACACACACACACACACATATATATATATATATACATAAAGTCATAAGTATATACTTTAGAGTCTGACTATTTTTCTGCGGTTAATTGTTTGTGACGAACAGCTTGTCTTCCTTGTTGCAGCCAGTAAAACGTTGCCGTTGTGGTGCCCGTGGTGTAATGGTTATCGTCGTAGGAAATGGACACTGCGACACGAGTTCACATCCTCGACGAGAATGATAGCATTTCACATAGCACTAATACCCTCTAGCTATGGGTAAATAGTAGGGCATTTCACATAGCACTAATACCCTCTAGCTATGGGTAAATAGTAGGGCAGACTGATTTCTTCAGCCTTGGTGAGGCAACTAGCCTAGGAGAAGGAAATCTCTGAATTCAAACCTGTTAAACTCTGCTTAAAAATTGACCTTGTGTCATATCCTGCCCGAGCGGAGGGGTTGGTAAATATGGTAAAACGTTGCCGACAGAATGTTAATAATAGTAAATATATCGTGTCAATCAATGAAGAGAAACGTTTTATTCTAAGCAACCCGTGTAATACAGGCTATTTTCTGTATATCACAGATGCAAATACAATTAAGTTCTTTTCTTACTAAGAAAAAAAAAACAGTCACTACATTGAAATCTAAACTGGCCTGATTTCTGTATTTATCAATAAGCATAATGCTTTCTTTAATTTTTTCAACAAATAACAATTGTTTTTACCAATTCGCCCTCATCCTGAAGGCGAATATTGCGAAGATTTGTTTCAAGATAAGTTCTGACATTTTTCTTTTTTATATGGTTTACCTTGGTTCTTTGATTCTGTTTTATTTGATATTCTTTCCTCATTTGCATGGAATGTTACACAATGTTTTGTGGGATTTTTTTGTATGAAACCAATTATAGTAATGAAGTTATGAATAGATGTACAATAAAAACCTTTTCGATACCACATGCTTGCCACCATTTGTTTGTATTTGATCCCTATTTCCATTTGATTACACCTGAAATTACCAAAGAGCAACACCTGGAAATAATTATAGCATGAAGACTATTTTAAAGTGAATTATTTATCAAGTGAACAAATGTGTTGTGACTATAATTATATGCATTGAACACTCTCACACGCATAAACTCACACACACACACACACACACACACACACACACACACACACACACACAAGTGTGTGCGTGTGTATATTTGCGTACATGTGTGTGTACGTGTGTATGTGTATCCTTGTGCCTATGTGTCAAAGTGCGTAGTAAAAATTCCTTGCGCCTTTTAAAAATGCACGTTTAGATTGCAAATTTATGGTCTGCTCAACGTTTATGTCACATCCGATGCAGCGTCTGTTTAAGTATTCAATAGATTGAAAAAGTATTTTACAAGACTTAGGTTGTTGGCCTAGCTTTAAAGTTGAAGTGAGAAAAAAACTGTTACAACAAACCCGCATAAATAAAAGCAAAATCTATTTAAAATTTGATCAAAGAAACTTTCGAATGATCAATTGAACGCTTATTAAAACAGTGACGCCTGTTGAACATTGAAAAAATAATAATACCACTTTAAGTTCATATTTTATGAGTGCATATTAAAGATTAAAATAACGATTGCCGACACTTGATAATGTTCAAAAGTGCACGCTTCAGTAATACATTAAATGATCTTCTCGTTAGTGGTATGCATTTAAAAAAATCTTGGATTCCACGAGAATATCATAAAAAGGGTTGTATTAAAAAGAAACTTTAACTCCTAGACTAGAAAACTACTTCTGATTGTTTAACTCACGTACTAATAACTTGTAAACGATATTGGTTGAAGTAACAATAATAATCTAAGCAATCTAGCAAATTAGCAAATGGCTATTATTTTAAATCATTTTTTCGTTGCCTTTTCAGTTAGTATAATTTTATTATAATTTGTTTCTTTATGAACATGTTTACTTCGTACATACATTTTTTTTAATAAATTTTGTTTCTCTCCTCTTTGTTTTATTATATCTGTCTCTCCCCACTTCCTCTATTTCTTTTTATCTACGAACGTTCTCATCAGTTATTCATGAGTGAGTCTTTTTTTCAGGGAAACCGAATGTTAATGAAAGAGAAACACGCGTGGAGGAACCGGTAGAGTCGTGAAAGGCCAAAGCCTTTTCTTCCCGTCTCTGCTGAGGTGTGTTTAATCCTATAAATAGCAGTGCACTAACCGTTTGAAAGAACCATGTGCGTATGATTAAAAAAAAAAGACAGTTGAAATATATATATATATATATATATATATAAAAAAGATCAGATCATATGTTATACAAATGGAACTACTCAACTGTCATGACTTCTAAATATTCCGCTACGACTGTCAGATTGTTTTATGTATTAACAAGATTACAGAAAATTTCTACTATTAATCTTGACTAGATTATGAATTATATGACAAAAAAAAAAAAAAAAAATTAAAAAGAAAAGAAAAAACTGAAGAAAAAACTTAAGCATTTACTGTTTTTTTTTCACCCGCATTAGCTAGTGGTTGTTCATTGGAGATTGAGTGACAGCAAGTCTCTGCAGGTTTCCAGGACTCTGCTAAGTATTCTAGCCGATCTCAACAATGTCGTGGTGGGGATAGTCTTGATTCTTCTTCTGATTTCCAATTCTTCCAGTCTTTTTTCCAAGCCCCCGAAAACTGTTCCAAGATCACAAACAAACTACAACTGATATTAGCATCACCCTCATATTCCATAGCTTTTTTTAGCTCTCAGGCAAGGTCCAAGTATTTGTTTATCTTTTCACTTTCTTTTACATATTTTTACTCTGTGGTCCGCCAGCACGGCAAAATTCTCAAGACGGCAAGTTTTTTTGTTTTTTTTTCTTAGGAATTAATACTTAGTCTGGTCTTCGAGCTGAAAATGTATCTCCAAGTCCCAGAGAATTTTATGCGTCTCATTTTCTAAAACGGAATCTAATTTGTGCACATAACATTTGTCTATAGTCAATTTTTAATCTCTTCCTAATTAATAACTTTTACCAGCAATCGTACCTAGACTTCAACTCATTTTGTACTTGCTTGCTGCATTCATTGATTAGCAGTCTGATTAGCAGTTTCATCTCTTTTTCTCCACATAACCTACACTTTCTATTCTGTGACATATTATCAATTTTTGTTTGAATATAATGAATCCTTATGGCATTGTTGGGTGCTGCTTTCACTTCTTACAGGTTTTCACATCAGCGTTGGCTGTTGGTTTTTTACTAGAGTCTGAGTGACAGCAAGTCTCCTCGGGTCTCCAGGACTCTTCTTAGTATTTTAGCCGATCTTAACCATGCTGCGGTCTGAATGGTCTTGATTCTTCCTCTGATTTTCAATTCTCTCTGTCTTTTATTATTATTATCATTATTATTATTATTATTATTATTATTATTATTATTATTATTATTACTATTATTACTATTATTATTATTAGTTGTAGTAGTAATAGAAGTACAATTTTTTGTTTGTTTTGTTGTCATGTCTCTAAGCATTTTACTATTTTCTCATACTATCAATTAGAAAAGAATCTTAGCAATGAACGTATACTCTATTAATACAATATCTACATATAAGTCAAAATTCTCTTAATTCAGCCGAGATTTTCGAAAAATGCCCTCTTTAATTCTTTTTCTTACCATCAATTTTTAAAATCAACGAATTAAATCTTAAACTTTATTGCCGCAAATTTCAATGAAACTTCATTGGCTTAGACACACATAGGAAGTGATTATTCTCTTCGGTAAACTACCTACTGACCATAAGCAAAGGGGAAATCACAAATTAGGATATCAAATCAAGAAAAAAAAAATTCTAAGAAATTTTCGTTTTGGTGGGGGGTATTTCTTAGAATGTTTTTTCTTTGTTAAAAAAATTATGGCTTTTCGCTTCAACTAAAGGAACTTTGACAACAATAAGCATGAAAAATAATCACTTCCTATGTATGTCTAAACCATGGAAGTTTTATTAAGATTTGTAACAACTATAAAAAAAATGGTTCTGTTATTTCACTGTTTTGTTTAGTTCTTTCCAGTATTTTAAGACTAACATATGACATATCACTTTATAACACTTTCACATGTAATGTAATAAAGAATAAGTTTAGATTTTGACTAGAAAATATGGAGTTAATTTTTAAATAACCACATATCAAGAGCAAAACTTTGTTTTTAAATTTCATAGTCACAAGAGAAACTTTCTCATTTTCAAACATATCACAAAATAAAAAGAATCTTTTATGTTGGCATATATATATATATATATATATATATATATATATATATATATATATATATATATATATATATATATATATATATACGGCATTGAAATATATACTTAGGAAATGCAATGGAGCTTACAAAGTCAAAGGAAACGATAAATCAACTAATTTTGGGGTATGATATAAAGTATTTGCCAAAAGCGAAAAAGAACCGTAGATTCTTATACAAACTAAAATAATATTCATTCCAGGATATAAGGGTGGAATTTGAAACGGAAAAATTTGCCGTGCTGTTAATGAAAAACAACAGAAGGAATAGAACTACAAAGTCATGAAAACATTAGAACACATACAGAAAAAGGAAATTACAAATATTTGGGAATATTGAAAGCAGACATCATCAAACAAACAGAGATGAGAGATAAAGTAAGAAAAAAGTACTTTTGAAGAACAAAAAAAAAAAAATCCTGAAACCAGACGGAAATCTTCTGAAAGGAATAAACACCTGGGCAGTTTCCCTTGTAAGATACTCGGGACCATTTTTAAAAAGATGACGACAGGAATTCTAAAAAAAATGACCTAAGAACAAAAAAAGCGTTGACGATGCATAAGACCTTACACCTGAAAGATAGCATCGACAGATTCTATGTGTCGAAAACTGTAGGAAAAGAACTCACAAGTATTGAAGATTGCGTAGTTGTAACAATTCAAAGAATCGGGGATTACATTTAAAAGAAGGGAAGGAAGACTAATTGTAGCAACCAATAACAGTAACGTCAACATTAGGATAAACAGTTAAATAATAAAATCTAGAAAACAAAAATGGGAAGAAAAACAACTGTGGGGATACTTCAAGCGATTAACTACTGAGATAGCACACAAGAAGGAAATTCCTAAAGAGAGAAACTGCAACACAAAATAATGCCATAAGGACCAATTATATCGCGGCCAAAATAAGCAGTTTAGAATATGTGGAGATAGAGATAAGATTGTTAATCACATAAGTAAATTCAGCAAACTTGCACAAAAGGAATATATATTTGACAGGCTGGAGGGGAAAGGTTATCCCCTGCGAACTGTTCAAGATATTAAAATTTTACCATACTAACAAATGATAAATGCACAAACCAGAATCTGCTCAAGAAAATGAGACCTATAAAATTCTTTGGGATTTTGAGATATCAACAGATCCCCCAATCCGGTCAGAAGGCCAGACTGTGTAAATAAGCAAGAAAAAAGAACTTATCCTCTAGTGAAGATAGAGTTCGTCAGACCATGGAGTGAAAAAACGAAACTGAAAAGATTGACAAATACTTAGATCTTGCTAGAGAGTTGAAAGAGCTGTGGATGATGAAGATGAAAGTGATAACAATCGTATACGGGGCCTTAGAATAATTACAAAGCCTAGAATAAAGACAGGAAAAAAAAAAATGAGAAGAGAACTGAGACCCTCCAGATCACAGTACTATTACAACCGGCGAATTATACTTTGAAGAGTTCTGGACATCTGAGGAGACTTCCTGTCACTCAATCCCCTGTGAAAGACTACTAATTAAAACTCGCAAGGAGTGAAATAATAATGACCAGACCCTGCAAGAATAATAAAGCTACAAAGTCCTGGAATATTAATGGCAGATATCCTCAAACAGAGATGGAAAAGTTAGAAAGGAACAAGAAAACTTATTGAAACCAAACACCTTAGTCGAGGGCGACACGAAGGCTCTCGCTTCAATAGCTACTGCAACGAGATGTAGGGAAGGGCGCTTCTTCATTCTCTTGATTGCTCCAATTTATCCTTGATCCTTACCTTATAGCGCTGAGTGCTAAGCAAGGCTGCATCAAGTACCATTTTTTCAGTCTTTGGTAAGACTCGACCTGGGATTGAACCGCAGTCTCCCGCAATATTGGCGAATACTATACCCATTTGGCCAATTGTCGATTTAGCAAAGGAATAAATATTTTGGCTGTCTTCAGACCAATCTTAAACTGAGCAAAGATGGGAAAACTGGAACAGAAATAACATAAGAAAAAACAACCCCGAAGAACCAAAAAATGTACTCAGGTAACAAAAAAGCCGAATAAAATTTGAGACCACTCAGACAATAGCACTGCTGAGATTGGCTAGAATATTTTTAAAGATTTCTAGAGCACTGAGAAGACTTGCTGACATTCAGACTCCAGTGAAAGCCACTAATTACAAATGAGGTTAAAATTTGGCCATGCTAGCAAATTGCAATCTGTCCAAGAAATGAGATTCTTAAAATTCTTTAGAATTTTTTTTTTTTTTTGTACAAACCGATCACCCAATCCTGATCAGAAGAATAGATATAATATCAATAAACTAGAAGAAAAATAGTCATCCAGTAAATTTTGCATTTCCAGCGGACCATAAAGACAATAAATCAAATAAAGTAAAATAAAGTTAGAAAAAGTAACAATAAAAAGGCAAAAAGAGAGACACATTCTTTTATTTTGCCCGAGAGCTGAAAAAATTGTGGAACAAGGTGACGGTAATCCGTTTTTTGGGTCCTTTGAACGGTCCCCGTGAAGCCTGGAAAAGGGACTGTGGAAAGTGGATAGCAGAAGAAGAATTGAGACCATCCAGTTTAATGTTAAAAGTAGCTAAAATACTTGGAAGAATTCTGGAGTCTCGAAGAGGCGTGCAGTTCTTCAAACTTCAGTGAAAAACTGGTATGTAAAAAAACTCGTAATAAAATGATCAGAATCAATGTCTTCGGAGAAAAAGAAAGCTACAAATACCAGGGAATATTAGAAGAAGATATAATCAAACAAAGATGGAAAAAGTAAGAAAGCTGTACTCAGAAAACAACAGAAAATAATCAGAATCAATGTCTTTGGAGAATAAGAAAGCAACGAATACCTGGGAATATTTGTAGATATAATCAAACAGAGATGGAAAAAGTAAGAAAGGTGTACTCAGAAAAAAACAAAATTACTTGAAACTAAACTATCTACCAAAAATTTAATCAAAGGAATAAATATCGGAATAGGCTCAGCACAGTTCTTAAACTAGACAAGAGAGAAAATCAGAATTATGAATAAGAGAAAGAGCAAAAACCAAAATAGCGTAAGAAAAAAATCAGGAATAATAGAACCGAGAAAACAAAAACAGAAGAAAGTCAATCATATGAATTCTTGAGAAAAACAATGGAAATTAGAAATGGCTACCCTGAGTAAATTTAAAGAAAGAAAATGATTCGCTATTAATCAATGTCTGTCGAATCAATTGTGTAAAACGAATAAAATATATACAGAGAAGAATAGTAAGTGTAGACCACATATAGAGAGGGATGAAACAGATAACAAATTAATAGGTGGATGAAGCAAACTGGCTCAGAAGGAGTACAAGAAGGCCACTGATTACTATTAGTGTAAAAATCTCGTAAAGAAATAATAATAATAATAATCAACAAAAAAGAGAACTTGCAAAAATGTCGACTTTGCTGTACCGGCTGTCCACAGAATAAAACTGAAAGAAAGGGAAAAGAAGGATAAGTACCTCGATCTTGCAAGAGAATTAAAAAAAACTATGGAACATTAAGGTGACGATTATACCAATCGTGATTGGTGCATTCGGTACTGTAACTAAAAGACTATCAAAGGTATTGGAGGACCTGGAAGTTGGAGGACGAGAGGAGATCATCCAAACTACAGCATCGTTGATAACGGCCAGAATACTGAGAGGGGTCCTAGAGACTCGAGGAGACTTGTTGTCACTCAAACTCCAGTGAAAGATCATCAGCTAACGCTGATGTGAAAAACTCTTATGGGTAAATAATAATAATAATTAGAGGACCAGACCTAGTTATAATCAACAACAAAAAAACTTGCTGAATTGTGAACTTTGCTGTCTCGGCTGATCACAGAGTAAAATTAAAAGAAAGCAAAAAGAAAGATAGAACCTGGAACTTTCTAGGGAATAGAAAAAACTGTTGAACATGAAAGTGACGGTGATACCAATTGTAATTGGTGCTCTTGGTACTGTCACTAAAGGATTGGCCCAAGGACTGGAGGACTTGGAGATAAGAGGACGAGTGGAGACCATTCAAACTACGGCATTTTTTGGATCGGCCATTTTTTGGATCAGTCTTAGAGACTTGACGAGACTTGCTGTCACTCAAACTCCAGTGAGAAACCATAGGCTAACGCTGGTGTGGAAAAACTCGAAAATAATAATAATGTAGGTTATGTGGTGATAGAGATAAAACGATCAATCACATAATAAGCGAATGCAGTAAGTTAGCGCAAAGAGACTATGAGTCTATACACGACTAGGTCGGCAAGGTCATCCATTAGGAATGGTGCAAAAAGTTTAGATTTGACCATGCGAACAAATGGTATTTGCACAATCCAGAATTCACCCTAGAAAATAAGACACACAAAATTCTTTGAGATTTTGAGATAAAAACAGATTACCGAATCTCGGCCAGAAGACCAGACCTAGTGATAATAAAAAAAAAAATAAAGAACCTGCTGAATAGTGGATTTTACCGTTCCGGCTGACCACAGGATACAGCTGATATGAAGCAAAAAGAAAGATTAGTACGTAAACCTTGCTAGAGAACTAAAGAAACTATGGAACATGAAAATGACGATGATACCAATTGTTATTGGCGCGCTCGATACAGTCAGCAAAGGATTTGTACTGGGACTGGAGGACTTGGAAATAAGCGGAGGAGTGGAGACTATTGAAACTATAGCCTTGTTGAGATTGGCCAGAATACTAAGAAGTGCCCTAGAAACTTGAGGAGACTTGCTGTCACTCAGACTCCAGTTGAAGACCATTTGCTAACACTGGTGTGAAAAACTCTAAAATGAGTTAAATAGTAGTAGTAGTAGTATTAGTTTGGTTTGGTTTCTTTCTTTTAATGGCATATCAACCTTCGTATGTTATTTAATGCCAAAGTCATTCTCCTAGAAGAACAGTAGTGGTACTATTTAACCCATAGCTAGGAGGATAAGGGGATTCATACCTTTCCCAAGAGTATTTGCCCGAAAGTGAAGGTAAAAGAGCGACTGGAGTACGAGTAGTAGTAGTAGTAATATATATATATATATATATATATATATATATATATATATATATATATATATATATCGAATGCTAAATCTTAACACAACAGTGTGCTTCCAATCAGGAAAATTGCCGCAATCCGACAATTATATCTCATTATCTATCTTTGATTGGTGCAAAATTAAGATGAGTTTTGTAAATATTTCTTAAAAAGCAGAAAAATATAGAAATTATTGTCATCTACAGTTTAAAGTGCGGAAAGTGTTTAATTTTTTTTCCGTTCATGATATACAGTTGTAATCTTCGTTTATTTCCGTTTAAATATTTCCTTTTGATCAAACATAAAGCAACATTGATACCCTAATTTCCACATTCTAATATCTAAATGGCAAAAAAAGAAAAAAGAAAGTCAATTTTTGTCATAAGCGTTAAGAATTTAATAAATCGCTCAATAACTTCTGGTTTATTTTCACGCAAGAAAAGTACAGTCGTACATTATTTATGTTATTTCTTTTTAATTTATTTATGTTATTCCTTTTTAATTTGCATTCCCTATGACCCTATCTCGGTACCTTTGCGTGTGATGTGAGCTTTTTATCAATGTGTGTTTGTATGCGTGCGCAAACAAGCGTATTTGCGCAAACGCATGAATGTACGCTTGTGCGCACGCGCACGTGTCCCGACAAGCGTTCATGATCTACCTCCACCTTGACGCGTGGCGCGCTGTCATCAATGGTCTCGTTTGTTTGGGACTAATATGGAAGGTGAAAGTTCACTGAGCTGCAACTCCTAAAGCCGCTACGTTTGACGATACAGTTGAAGAGGCAGGAGGTTTACAACCAGATAAAATAAGATAGGTGACCTGTCTTAGGGGAAGAGGAGGATTTTTTAAGAGTGCGAAAAGGTTTTTAACGCCGATTGATAAAGGAAAGTGAGTTTTCGCATACATATCTTACACACACACACACACACACAACACACACACACACACACACATATATATATATATATATATATATATATATATATATATATATATATATATAAAAGTAAAGTTGGCGACCGTCGTCGAGGGTGACACGAAGGCTCCTTTTCAATAGCTACTACACCAGGGGGTAGACGAGGGGGCTAATCCATTTCCTGGATTGTTCCACTTTACCCTTGTTCCTTACCTTATAACGCTGAATGTTAAGCCAGGCGGCATCAAGTACTATTTTAGAGTTTTTGGTATGACTCGACCTGGGATTGAACCCTGGTCTCCTGAACCATTGGTGAACACTCAACTCAAATACATATCCATCCTGAAAAATATTTTACTAGTACTGTTGCATTATTTGGGAGAGGTAAAATTTATGCAATAATATGCAACAAATTAAATTGATTTATGTAAACAAAATGAAGTTATAGTCTTTTTTAGAAAAAAGAAATTAAAAATAAGATGATTAGTTATATCCAAATGCTTGAAGGTTGGTCAAATTCGGATTTCTCCTTACATAATGGTTAGTTTTAAAATCTGATCTGACAGGTTATTGATCGTTTAGAAATTTGATCTGACAGGTTATTGATCATTTAGAAATCTGATCTGACAGGTTATTGATCATTTAGATATCTAATCTGGCAGGTTATTGATCATTTACAAATCTGATCTGACAGGTTATTGATCATTTAGAAATCTAATCTGACAGGTTTTCTATCATTTAGAAATCTGATCTGATCGGCTATTGATCATTTAGAAATCTGATCAGACAGGTTATCTATCATTTAGAAATCAGATCTGACTGGCTATTGACCATCTAGAAATCTGAACTGACAGGTTATCGATCATTTAGAAATCTGATCTCGCGGATGAAACAAAACGGGAATTCTTTCAAGTTGTTGTCAGTACTACAATATGGATGCACCACTTGAAATCTAATAAAACGTTTAGAGAAAAAAAAATTAGATGGGAACAATACAAGAATGCTGCGTATTCTCTTGAACAAATGCTAGAAGCAGCATTAACAAAACAACAATAGTACAGCCACTTGTCTCTCATCCTTATAAATTCTTCAAGACGAACAAACATGCTGGTTGCTGCTGCAAAAGTAAAGATGAACCAGGAACTAATTACATAGTTCGGCTCTGCACGGATACTGATTGTAGTTTAGAGAGCTTACTAAGGGAGATAACTGAGTGATAATCAAGGGAATGCGTACTATCTCTACGATGTGATGATGATAAGGATATACAAAAGACAGGATTATTCTGTCCGTGTATGTATGTGTGCGTGTGTTTTCAGAGACATTAAAAATAATATAACAAGCTAAAATGGCTAGACTAATTGATGTGTCTAAATCCTGGCCTGACAAAATATTAACCATCTATCATCTCTGTGTATTATTAGAAAGTACCCCAAAAGTGAAACAGTTAACAAAATTTTTAATTCCCACATTTTTCGAAGTGAAAAATCGCATCAACGATCTTTATCAAGTCGTAAAGTTTTATGCTGATATTTCAAAATTTATAAAGTTTGACGATATCCAAATTCCATTTTCTACAATTCAGAAAAATTGGCCACATATTTCAAGAGACGGATTCTGTGGCAAGGAAATAAGTTTCTAAAAAGCTTACGTAACAACAATCCAAGATGACAGAAAGTTAAAAGTTAATGTTCTGAACAAAGTGTAAAACCATTTTAACAAATGTGCCACAAAGAGTCCAAGACGTAAAAAAAAAACATGTCACCATTTAAGAAAAAAAAAAAAAACAATTTCAAAAAGTTTGAGTTAAACTGAGTTTGAATTGTTTTTATCTGTGAATCAAAGCGTTGTGTACAGAAAGCATGGTGGTTCAAAAATGACGTAGAAGATTTTGTCTTTTTATGGCCATCATGTAAATTGAGTCGATTCTTGGGAATAACTGACCCTCTAATTGACCAATCTACCAATAATCCAAAATGCAGTCTACAGTCAAAAGATTCAACCCAGAAATCCTATCTGACGCAGTGAGGCATGAGAGAAATGGAATGGTGACAAGAAGTTTCTTAAATCTGGTATTGGCAAGCGAGATCAGTGAGAAAAGTTGAAAGGATTACTAAAGTATATTATAAAAATGATTGCGTTCAAACTTGGACAAGTTACCAAGAAGAGAATACGTCCTTAAGTAAGTAAAGTTGGCGACCTTAATCAAGGGTGACACGAAGGCTCTTTTTTCGATAGCTACTACACCAAGGTGTAGGGGAGGGCGCTACTTCTTTCCCTGGATTTCTCCACTTTACCCTTGATCCGTACCTTATAATGCTGAGTGTTAAGCAAGGAGGTATCAAGTAGCATTTTTAAAGTCTTTGGTATGACTCGACCTGGGATTGAACCCAGGTCTCCCGGGCCATTTGCGAACACTCGAACCATTATGCCAATGTCCGGTTAAATGCGTCATTATTGGCCTAGGGGTTAGAGTGTTCGCCAACAGTTCTATTTCAAGCAATTCAGTTTAGCATAGGTACAAAGTTTGTAAAAAGACATTTCTATTTCAAGCTATTCAGTTTAGTCAAACAGTTCTAATTCAAACAATTCAGTTCAGCGCAAGTACAATTTCAATGTCAAAAACAATTCTATTTCAAATAATTCAGTTTAGCATGTAAAAAACTGTTCCATTTCAAGAAATTCAGTTTAACATAAGTATGTTGATTAAATTTCAAAACATTTCTATTTCAAGCAATTCACTTTAGCATGAATACGCATTTTAGTTCTATTTGATCCATGAGACCCTATCAGGTGCTACCACTCCGGGTCTGAGTTGACCGGGAAGTAATGGCAACGAAGGGATACTCCACATTCCCAAAAGCTCCAGCATTACTGGAACCTCACCATCAGATTGTTTAGTGTCATATCCAGTGCACTCGTTGTGGGGGTGGTCTTTCCCCTCAGCAGAGATGTAGTCGATGAATTCTACAGCCCCAGCCGACTGGGCAAGAGAAAATTTGACAACACCAGGCAACCATGGGAAGCAATCAGTGATAAATGGAACAATTTTGATGCAGTGCGTTCTATGTATTCACCCGACCCAAACGCCTCGAGCAGGATGTGGCACAAGGTCAATTTTTAAAAAGAATTAAGCCTGTTTGAATTCGGGGTTTTCCTTCTCCTAGACCAGTTACATTACCTAGGCAAAAGAAGTCAGTCTGCTCTACAACTCACTTTTATCTGGGAGGACAAATGGATTCATGCCTTTCCCAAGGGCATTGGCGCGAAGTGAAACGCAAACGGCCACGTTGAATATTAGAACTCGAGTCACCGATTCCATAGCTAAAGTCAATAACTGTTAGGCTAAGCGCGCCTCCAAACACAGGAAGATAAATTGATACGTCTACAACCACTGACTCAAGTTTAGAATCAGCACACAGTTTCAATGTCAAAAAAGAGCTCTATCTTAAACAATTCAGCTTAGCATAAGTACACAGTTTGGTTCTATTTCCCCCATAGATAGGACCCTTATCAGTTTCTACCACTCCGGGTTAGTGTGGACCTGAGAGCGATGGCAATGAAGGGGTACTCTCCAGGGATTGTTTCTTTGCCCTTTTCAGTTTGTGTAATGACCCCGTCTTCTCGGTTTAAAACTGTTCTGAGAGTTTTTTTTTTTTTCGGTAGATTGCAAACACTACAAATAGCCACATTTAACGTAAGAACCTTAAATAGAATAGGACAACTCCCAGAGCTAATTGCATCGGCCGAAGAACATAATATAGAAATAATTTGCATACAAGAACACAGATACACGCACACAGAAGATATCAAATATCACGAAACTGGCAATGGATGGTCGCTCGCCACTGTATCCGCATGGAAAAACTCTGTCAACGCCGCAGTAGGAGGGGTAGGATTGCTTATAGGACCTAGAGCACTAAAAACGCTTAATAGCATAGAGAAAATACGACCTAGGATGATGGTAGCTACATTTAACGGAAACCCCAGAGCAACAATCGTCTCATGCTACAGCCCCACCAATGTTAGTGAAGAAAATGAAATAGTCACCTTCTACGATGAGTTATCCTCATTAGTGCGTAGCATCCCGAAACACAACATGTTAGTCATTGGCGGAGACATGAATGCACAAATCGGGAAAAACGGAAACAACAAATACAGCCTCCACAACACGTCAAATAGAAATGGGCAACATCTAACAGATTTCATGATAGAAAATAGATTAGCATGCCTCAATACAAACTACCAAAAAAGAGAGGGCAAACTATGGACATACACGTACGCAAACAATACTAAAGCTCAGATAGACTACGTCCTTATAAACAAGAAATGGAAGAATAGTGCATTGAATTGCGAGGCATACTCCTCTTTTGAGGGTGTGTCCACCGATCACCGAATAGTCACAGCGAAAATACGGTTAAGCCTACGAAAAAACGACAAACGAACAGTGACCACCAAACACTATGACTGGGCCCTATTAAACAACAAAGATGTCAGAGATAAATACGTATTAGAATTGAGAAACAGATTCGAAACACTACAAGAAAAGACGGAAAAAAGTACACCAAACGACGAATACGAAAATTTCGTCAATGCACACCTTGAGGCAGCAGCAAAATACATTCCAACAAAAATTAAAACTAAATATAGAGCCCCATGGGAAACCTTAGCGGTGAGAGAAAAACGTGCACTAGTGAAAACAGCCTCCAAAAACTATCGAAAAAACCCAACAAACACAAATGCCTTAAAACTAAAAACGGCACAAAATCAATTAGCAGGCATATATATAAAGGAACAGACAGAATACATTCAAAATCAGATAGATAAGATCAGAGACTCGGTAGAAGATAGACAATCTAGAATTGCCTGGCAAACAATAAACGAAGTGAGCAGAAGAAAGAGCACAGCCAAAGCTAAACTTAAAGCAGCAAACCAACAAGAAAGAATAAAACTGTGGAAACAGCACTTCGAAAACTTACTTGGAAACCCACCAAAAATAACACATGAACCAATCACCAGAATAATTAGCAAACAATTAGACATTAAACTTGGACCGTTCACACAAGGAGAACTCGACTCGGTTCTCAGAAAAATTAAAAATAGGAAAGCTGCAGGACTGGACGAAATTCCCCCGGAAGTATGGAAGACCAGACAATTCGACGACATACTGCTCCGACACTGCAACGCAGTATACAATCAAAATCCGATAGATAGATGGACGAAGGGATGCATACTCCCCTTCCCTAAAAAGGGGGACCTCGGATTAGCCAAAAACTACCGAGGCATAACACTTACATCCATAGCTGCCAAAATCTACAATGCCCTACTACGAAACCGCATAGAACCCAAAATCGACAACATACTTAGAAAAAACCAAAATGGCTTCCGAAGAAATAGATCTACGACCTCACAAATACTAACCATCCGCAGAATCCTTGAAGGTGTACGGGCAAAGAACCTACAAGCGACATTAATATTTGTCGACTTTACCAAGGCTTTCGACTCCATTCACAGAGGAAAGATGGAACAAATCCTACTAGCGTACGGCATACCTAAAGAAACCGTAGCGGCAATAACGATTCTCTATAGAAACACTAAAGTAAAAGTACGATCACCAGATGGAGACACAGAATACTTTGACATTGTAGCAGGAGTACTACAAGGGGACACGCTGGCTCCGTATCTCTTTATCATTTGTCTAGACTACGTACTTAGAACATCGATTGACAAAATCAAAGAGAATGGCTTCGAACTGACGAAGAAAAGAAGCAGAAGATATCCCGCAACAACAATTACCGACGCCGACTACGCCGATGACATAGCGATACTGGCAAATACACCTGACCAAGCCGAAACACTTCTGCATAGCCTGGAACGAGCAGCAGCAAGCATAGGCCTCCATGTTAATGCACACAAAACGGAATATATGTGCTATAACCAAACGGGGGACATCTCCACTCTAGAAGGAACCCCTCTTAAACTAGTAGACAAATTCACGTACCTAGGAAGCAGCGTCGAATCAACCGAAAAGGACATCGAAACGAGGTTAACGAAAGCATGGACAGCTATCAATAGGCTATCGACTATATGGAAATCAGACCTAACCGATAAAATGAAACGCAGTTTCTTCCAGGCAGCGGTCACATCGATACTGCTATATGGATGCACTACATGGACGCTAACAAAACGGCTCGAGAAGAAACTAGATGGCAATTGCACAAGAATGCTGCGTGCAATCCTCAACAAGTCCTGGCAGCGGCACCCCACGAGACACCAACTGTACGGCCACCTGCCCCCTATCACGAAATCTATTCAAGTTAGGCGAACCAGACATGCTGGACATTGCTGGAGAAGCAGAGATGAACTCATAAGAGATGTACTCTTATGGATCCCCACACACGGCCGCGCAAAAGCAGGACGACCAGCACGAACGTACATTCAGCAGCTGTGTGAGGATACAGGATGTTGTCCTGAAGACCTGCCTAGGGCGATGGGCGATAGGGAGGAGTGGCGAGAGAGGGTCAAGGATATCCGTGCTGCCAGCACGATATGATGATGATGATGATGATGAAGTGTCATATTTTGTGGTTTTTGATGTATTCTTTCACAGCCATTTATAATGTTTGAATATTAGCATTTGTTTTTCTGGGGTTGAATGAGCTGTTTCTTTGAGTGAATCCAAAATGTTTGGTTCGTTATCAAATAGTCCAAAACGGGCCCTCAATAATATTATTCTGAAAAATTATTTCTGGTCATTTTCCAGTGTGTTTGTAAAGTATAATAGATGAGGTCAAATAATGAGGCCATATTTCAGTAGTTCAAACATATTTATATTAAATCTGTTATCGTTGTAAGAAATGAGCCCGGCAACCCGAGTTCAAAACCTGGATGGAGCTGTTTTAATTTCACTTAGCATTAATAAACCTTGAGAAAGTACGTATCCAGTTATTCTCCCTTCAGCTATGAGTAAATAGTAATGCAGACTGGGCTATTTAGCCTTGGTATGGCAACCAGCCTAGAAGAAGGAAAAAACTGAATTTAAACTCCGCTTAAAAACTAATCTTATGTTGTATCATGTACGTGTCGGAAGGGTTGAGTAAATATATTTATATTAAGTTTACATTTGCTTAAATTTATTATTTGTTCCAGTTGGCCATTTCTAAATCTACAAACCTTTTTAAGTTGCGTTTGAAAAATTAAAAAAATTTGTTTTGTTATATATAAACAAACACCACTCTCTACCGTAAACTAATTTCTCACTTATCCAACGCTCGCACCATCCAACAAAAATCAAGCAAAACTTCCTAGAGAACCATAAGTAAAAAGTAAAGTTGTCTCCCTTTAGTCGAGGGTGACCAGAAGGCTCCCTTTTCAATTGCTACTACACCGAGTTGTAGGGGAGAGCGCTACTTCTTTCCCTGGATTGCTCCACTTTATCCGTGATACGTACTTTTTATTGCTGAGTGTTAAGCCAGGAGGTATCAAGTACCGTTTTAAAAGTCTTTGGTATGATGCGACCTTGGATTGAACCTCGGTCTCCCGGAACATTGGCAAACACTCTACCCAGTAGGAACCATAAAACGTCCATAAATGTTCGAAATTTTTTTGCTGAAAATTTAAAAATATTATACAGCGATTAACTGTAAAAAAAATGACTTCGATAATTAGAAGTGATAGTCATAAAGAATGGGCATACTACAGTAAACAAAATCGTTTGTAACTTCAGAGTCTCGGTGGATTCCAACTCACGGGATCCTTTACTGTTATCTCAAGACTTTCAAACCGGCATGAATAGTCAAAACGTTCACACTTTAAGTCAACCACGAATGACGAACACACCAACTTAAAAATTCTTTGAGCACAGAATCAATCCAGCATTCTACAACAGTACAAGTTCTCTTGTACTCGACAATGACCAAAGATGATCGAAAGTAAACGTACTCGGGTTATACTAACAGAGACGGAAGGTTTTTAAACAGCCTGTAATCACAAAAAAAGTTCAATAAAAAGTTAAACATTGAATCCTTGTAAGTCATTTTCAATAAAAAAAAAATGCCTACAAAAGAATCTACAGCTTGAATACTCGCATGCGCGCACACAGACAGACACCCAGACCCCTATACACACACACACGCACAATATATATATAGTGCGTGTGTGTGTATGTATATACGCTCCCTCCGGGGGTGCGTTGAGCACTCTGGCGAAAGAATTAACGGTCGCCACTCGCGTAATGCAAAGCTCTTCGAATGAATTGAGCACTGTGGTATCCGGTAACGCAAAATGTAAACAAACAAAAGTTACTATATAATGCCTTATAATTCCAGACCTTACGTATGAGACTGAAGGCTGAGCGGTTAGATACTAAGTCTAACGTAAAGTTGGTCGAGTTTTGATCCCAGCTTCAAGCGTCCTACGTGTCTAGCCACACTGAGGAGTTGTGATACAATAAAACAGTCTGTCTATGGATGACTATATATATATATATATTGGTGTGTCTCTGTGTCTGAGTGCATATTTCAGAGTCTGTACATTTGTATCCGAACAGAAAAACTGTTATAAAATCAATTCTATTAACTTGTCACATCTTGATGACAACTGAAAGCCGAAAGTGAAGGGAATGAATCAAAATGAATTAAACTGACTTACCAACGATTATATTCCATTTTTGCTCACACACGCAAACACTCACATACACACACACACAAACACAGATATATATATAATTTTATGTGTGTGATGTGTGTGTGTGTGTGTGTGATTTTTTTTCTATACTGCCCGTCATTTGTATCAGAGTAATACAAACTATAGGTCAGTGGGGTAAGGTTTGCTCTCTCCTGCCATACCACCAGCATCCATCTCTGTGATTGTGAGCTACCATCATAAAACAGGAGGCATTAATTTTAGAGTGACTCTTTTTTAGAGCATGACATACGGGCTCTTATTAATCTCCAGCAAATATGAAAATCCAACGGTAGTTACGATGACTATAAATTCAGTTAGCATTTTATAGCAGAAAACTTGCATTATCCAAATGCCTTATAATGTCATACTTTGTGTGTAAATAAAAAAGAGTCATTACTTTCGGCGACCATAGTCGAGGTTCACCCAAAGGCTCTCTTTTCAATAGCTACTACACTGAGGTAAAGGGCACTATTCCTTTCCCTGGATTGCTCCACTTTACCCTTGATCCTTACCTTATAGCGCTGAGTGTTAAGCAAGGCGGCATCAAGTACCATTTTTTGAGTCTTTGGTATCACTCAACCGGGGATTGAACTCCGGTCTCCAGGACCATTGGCGAACACTACTCATTAGGTCAGTAGCCCAGTATTTAGCAGTTCTCGAGCCGGTCCGCACCCACCATCCACCGCTGGTCTTCAAGGTGTATAGCCTCTCATATATGTAGGTAAGGAAAGTCGGCAAAATGGATCCATACCTTCAGAAGAAGGACTGGCGCCGAGGACCGTGTCTGTTGGGCCGTGTTCCGTGCGAAGCGAGGAACCGGTACGGGACTTTAGCGTTCGCTCCGTTCGCGCTTTGCGGTTGTGAGCATAGGACCGTCGGTTTGTTCCGTGTCGGTCGAAGCAGTGGGAGGGGGAGAAAGCGCCTCGTGTGCCCCATCCCTTTCTCTCTGTCCGTTATTCCTTCTCGGCTATTCGCATTGGCGTGCGGGCCTTTCTGCCGTCGGTACCGCTCCGTTACTACTGGTGCGTCGGTCTGCAAGCAAAACAGCTCCTCGATTGGGTCTTCGTGGAGTGCCACGGCTTCCAGACCCACTTCGGGTTGCGACCGGTGGTCAGGATTCGTTATGATCCCCTTTTTCGCGTCCGTTGCTCAGCCCCACTCTCTGGCGAGGGGGCATTTGTCCGGCAGCGAACGGTCGACTCGGAACTGGTATGGACCTGGGGAATCTGACTGTCTTTTATCTAGTTACCCCAGAATCAGTGCAATTTAAACAAACTGATCAATCCCTTCATTTATCTAGTTACCCCCAAAATCAGTGCAATTTAAACGAACTCTTCTTTTATCTCGTTACACATTATTTCTTAGGAGTGAACAAACATTTTTCTTACACTTCTCGAAAACTACTCAGTAAATATCAAACTTTATTCATTTAAATAGGAATATCTTTCTTTTAGGATGCAATTTCGTGCCTATGTTCAATGAATATTAGAGTGGCCTCTCGGATAACAAGTTCTTAAGCCATATATTTAGATATTTGCATATGATAAACTTTATATATAAATATTTACTGAAATGCATGTACATGTAAATCTACGGATAGGTAAATATATGTGCCTACAAACTCCGTCATATATATATATATATATATATATGTGTGTGTGTGTGTGTGTGTGTGTGTGTGTTTGCCTGTTTTTTGGAAGCGCGCTCAGTTTAACGGTTATCGTCATGGAATCGGCAATCTGGGTTCAAATCCTGGTCGAAAGAGGTTGCATTTCATATCCCGTTAATGTCCTTAGGGAAGCCATAAATCCGTTTGGTAAAATACACCGACTGTATCTCTGCAGAGGAGTAAGACTTTCACAACGAGTGTCCTGATATATGACACAAAACAATCTGCGGTGAGGCTTCAGTAATGCTGAGGCTTTGGGGAACGCGGAGTACCCCTTCATTGCCATCGCTACCAGGTTACTCTGGTCTGGAGTGAGAGCACCTAAGAGGATCCTACCTATGGATCAAATAGAACAAAACTGTCTAATTACGCTCAACTGAATTGTTTCACTTACCTAGGAAGCAGCGTCTCATCAACCGAGAAGGACATCGACACACGACTGACGAAGGCATGGACAGCTATCGATAGGCTCTCGATCATATGGAAGTCGGACCTAACAGATAAAATGAAACGCAGTTTCTTCCAGGCAGCGGTTGTGTCGATACTGCTATATGGATGCACCACATGGACGCTTACGAAGCGGCTGGAGAGGAGGCTGGACGGAAATTACACAAGAATGTTGAGAGCAGTATTAAACAAGTCCTGGCGACAACACCCCACGAGACTCCAGCTATACGGACACTTGCCCCCCATCACAAAAACTATACAAGTTCGACGAACCAGACACGCGGGACACTGCTGGAGAAGCAAGGACGAGCTCATAAGCGATGTACTCCTGTGGACCCCCACTCATGGATGTGCAAGTGTGGGACGACCAGCACGAACTTACATACAGCAGCTATGTGAGGACACGGGTTGTAATCCTGAAGACCTGCCGGAGGCGATGAGTGATAGGGAGAAATGGCGAGAGACGGTCAGGGATATCCGCGCGGACGGCGCGACATGATGATGATGAATTGTTTGAAAAGAACTGTTTTTACATTTAACTACGTGTAGACGAAAAATGTGTACTCATACTAAAATGAATTGTTTAAAATAGAATATAAACTAATAAAAAAAATTGAAATGTCAAAAAATGGATTTGCCATAAAATAACCTACAATGGTCGATATGCTATAAAACACAACTAAACCAAACCAAATCAAAATCCGTTAGTTCTTTTTCCAACTCAGGTTAAATAGTATAACAGATGCGGCTCTTTAGTCTAGATATGGTAACCAGTCATGGATAAGGAAAACTTCAGATACAAAACAGCTTTATTCAGCTTAACAAATTAATTGACCTTGTGTCACATCCTGTTCGTGATAGATAGATAGATAGATAGATAGATAGATAATGTACTTTTGAAATACTTCCATTCTTTACCTCTTAAAATGACATGGAGAAAGAGAAAATATCTTTAAATTATGAAATTCAAAAGTCTTATTGCGTCTTGACATTCAGATCAAATTATACTATTCATCCTATAAAAACTCTGACTTTAAGGTACCCAACAAAAGAAAGAAACAGAAAGACAGAGACAGACAGAGAGACAGATGGAGAGTAAAAGAGAAAGAAAAAGAAAGAGAGAGGAGTTGGGAAGGAGCGGAAATCTTTTTATCATCTCAAAAATATTGCTCTAAATCTTCATGCAGAATATTACCGAAAAATGACCCATTTATGAGGACGCTTTCAACGCAACACGTAAACGAAGAGATTGACGATATAATAAGAGATGGAAATAAGAGGAAATACAGGAAATAAGAGGAGATATTTATCTTAGTTGGACACAAAGCCTTAATAATCGAACATTCAGTAAAGAAAGAACTACTTAGCAATGGCATCTTAAATGATCACCATGGCAAGTTTGTTTTCTTTTGGTTTGGTTTGGTTTGGTTTTATGGCATATCAACTATTGTATGTTATTTAATAACAAATCCATTTTGTACTTATAACCAATTCTATTTCAAACAATTCAGTTTAGTCAACAAAGTTAAACGGTTCCAAGTATTGCAATGTATCACTAACAATACGAATAAAAATCAATCATTTATTTATCCTCAGTTAAATGTCAAAACAGTTCCATTGCAAACAATTCAGTTTAGCATAAGTATGTAGTTTAAATGTTAAAAGAGCTCTATTTTTAAAAATTCAGTTTAGCATAAGCATGCCGTTTAGTTCTATTTGACCAATAGGTAGGACCCTATCAGGAACTACCAGTCCGGATCAGAGTGAACCTGGTAGCGATGGTGATAAAGAGCTTCTCCACATTCCTCAAAGCTCCAGCATTACTGGAGCTTCACCGTCTGATTGTTTAGCGTCATATCTAAGATACTCTTAGGGTGAGTCATACCCCTCTGCAGAGATACAGCCCTAGCCGATTGGGCCAACCATTGCAAGTAGACAATGCAATAAATAGAGTACACGCGTGTCAGAAAGACAAATTGGCAGAATTTGGAATTAAAAAATAAATGAGTATGGTTACATTTAGCTTTTTCATCTCATTGGACAATTTTGCATACTTCATTTTTAATATTTTATGGTAGATTTTATAATTTTAAGACACTTGGATCAGGTACTAGATTTTTGTCCCTGGACGAAACAAAAGATTTCAGTTATCCAAAATATCTCTTTTTTTAATTTCTTATCTTTAATATTGAACACATTTCTTGACACTTATAATATTATTTTAAAAAATGTATACTCTTGATTGTAGACATTCTTAGCCTTTCCAAATTACTTGAAAAATATTATATGATTTATCATTCCTTTGCGATGCGATACTTTGAATTTCTATATAAAAAAAAGCAATCATTATTCATCTGCTAAACCTAACTCCAATCAGTTCTCTTAGGAGTCCCCGTGGCGCAGTAGCTATCATGCAGGACTGCAACATTGTAGTTAGCGATTTCGAACTCCAGTCACTCTATTATGTTCACTTTGAAACGAATACCCCTTGGAAAAGGGTGAACTCCCTTATCCCCCTTAGATATGGGTTAAATAGTACGACTTCTATTCTTCTACGTAGATGGCTTTGGAATTAAATAACCCACGATGGTTGATATGCAATTAAGCTAAGAAACCAAGTCAAACTATACCACCGTTGGGTTGATTCCACAATCTGTGCCTCAATCACCTATAAGTGCTGAGCGTCATATCACCGATGATATCTGGTATCTGTCAATCTGCTACAAGAGAACAAGCAAGTCAGCAGACATTCTTAACGCCTCAAAGGCAGACTGAGCTAGAAATTTCGACGTCCTACATTTAAATGAATGGCTTAAATCCCTTCCCATCTCTAGCATCAGCTGTCATCTTTAGTATAGCAGTTGTTCTGTGCATTAGTGCTGGCATGTACACTAAGCACGCTTGTAGATGTGGGTGTGTTATTGACAATAAGGGACACCCTCCGCCCACTTTTCCTGCATTAAAATCCCTGGTTGTTTTCTTTGCCTCACCCACCCCAGTAAAACAATTAGGAGGGCTCTGATAGGGTTATATTACTGGCCATCATTTAACGTTCCGGACTTGATCGCAACGACTGGCACTTTCTTAAATTCACATCTACGTATATAGGCCACGACTCCATGCTCTGCCGTGAGCAAATTCGAAAAGGCCAAGACTACGAATGACGGATCAATTCATTTTCAAACCTGTATCACTTGAAACAACTGGCGCGTTTAGTGGCGAAACCGATGTCCCCATTCAATAATTGATCGTATTATCACTCGTATCACCTTTCTTGTAACAGCGACTATATCTGGATTTGCTCAGAGCAACGTGACCGCTTCTTAAGTGCCTGCCTATAGAGGCCTTTAAAAGAATTGGCTGAAAGAAATTTTTTAAAAGCCGGTAAAAAAATTGATAATACCTGCTAATAGAAACAGTAGACGGATCATTTTTGTAGAAAAGTGTACACAATGGAAAAAAAAACAACATTTTTATACCATCAAAATTTACCTTACTACCCAAGGATCCGGTAATGGCTTAATGGAGCGTACCAACTGATTATTTGCCTGATGCTATCATTAGTTTATCGGCCTCATTGATCTTATCTGTTCAATTATAATATATCTGTAGCAAAGACAATAACATTTTTTTAAATAGTTCGAAATTAAATCATTCAATAAATCTTTAACATATTTATCTCAAGCTAGTATTTAGACATGAACAATTTTATATTGATATTTTTTTCATTAGCTAATAAAAAGTTTAAACAGTATTAAACAGAAAAAAACCCGAAAAAGTCTTCAAAAAAATATTGACATCGTTCAAAACAAAGGGCGATTGCTTTCACTAAAATTATGAACTAGTAAACTGATTGGGGTGTTATTGTACAACAAATATAAAATCTTTTTACTTTGCTATTTAGATTTATTATTTCTTTTATGTTCTCTTCTCAAATTTGAAATATATTCCGTTGACTTTTTTTACTTAATTTACAAAGTGAATCGAAATATTAATTAATAGGATATTTGTAAGATCTTAATTACTATTAAGTGAATTACAATAGAAAAGTAAAATATTTGTTTTTTGGAGAGATCTCCTACAAAAACATTTTATTTTGGCAGGAAAATTTTTATTGTCCCTCGCACCAATATTAACTAACTTAATTACGCTACAGTGAAAGTGAGCAAGAGTGACCTGCCCTTGCAAACTGAGACGCTAATGACGTTACATCTTGGCTTTCACAGCAGCAGCTCCAAATGTCGTTCGTTTCCAGCGATCTGAGTGTGTGCGAGAGTCAAGTCACTATAAAATCGTCATTGCATGTTAATTGTAATTGTGTGAATGGAAAAAGAAAAACACAATAAAAACAAGCTACAAAACATTTCATTACGTATAAAAATAAAATACAGAACATTTATATTTATAAACCTGACAAAGCGAACAACATGTAATGATTCGACGAATAAAATACATTGTGATATTCACCATATTCTATACTCAATAATAATGAGATTAATAGATATAAACAATAAAATTCAACAATTCAAGAAATCGTATACGGTTAAATAATAAATCAGTCAAAACTAACTCTATCAACTGTTTAAATATATATATATATATATATATATGTATATATATATATATATATATATATATATATATATATATATATATATATATATATATATATATAGGGTGCTCTTATGTGTACTTAAAAGTGCTTTAGCGACAATTTTGAATAAGATTTTATTTCATTTTGATTAATTGGGATCGGAATATGTTTATATTATGTCTGATTAATCTAATACCTTCTCAGCCTCTCCGAGACAATCATTGCTTTCATTGACTTTATCAGCATCTTCAAATTTTCTTGAATCATCATCCGACTGACTGACTGAATTAGAAAACTTAGGAGAAAGTCATTTCTGGCGAGATATAGCGTTAGCCACTCCCAGTAGAGAACTTGAAATGAAAAGATTAAATGATTTGATAAGAAAAATCTTTTTGGAAAATAAACCAAGTAAATAAATAAATATGAAATAAAGAAAAAAGGTCACAAAGAAGATTGAAAAAGAAGGTTTCTGAGTCAAGTAGCTCAAATATGCAATGTTGATTCAGAAGATTCTTTTAAGATTTTATTTTCAGAAGGGCAAAGAACGTTTGTAATCAGATCCATTTTTAAAGTATTTAAAATAAGTTTCATAATTTGCAAGGATTTTTTTCATTTGAAATCAATTTCTATCTGCAGATTAATTTTTCTAATTAATTTGATTTATGAATAAATAAAAAAATAAAAAAAAAATAAATAAATAATAAATAATTAAATAAATAAAACTGCGAAAATGTCAAGTTATGATATGAAAATAATTTTGAAAAGCGGGATTTGCAAAAAAAATGTTTATACACATTTCTGTCTTTAAGAAATATATATTCACTTTTTACAAAATAAAATTAAAAAAACAAACAGACAAAAATATAAAAACAAAACAAAAACAGTAGCCTCGTTGTTATGGCCTCTTGAAGCTGGTAAGAAGATCGTCCTGAGTGTACAATCTGGTATTTAGTTAAAGGGACGTTACTCTCATAAACAATTAAACATGTTCAGTGATATACAGGTATACGTTAACAATATAGTCAAAACGAAGCTTTTATTTTTCAGATGAATAATTTTCGAGCGTGTATTTAGGTGAGGGTTGTTTATACTCTCATATACATAATGTTAATATAAGCAATTACAATATGCAAACACACACACACACACACACACACACACACACACACACACACACACACACATACACACACACACACACACACACACACACACACACACACACACACACACTATAATATAATATAATATAATATAATATAATAGCATGGATGTTTATCTGCGACAACTGGTTTCATGCCGTTTTTATACGACAATCATCAAGCAGAAAAGATGATGTTATGCTTTTTTTTGCCTGATGATTGTCGCATAAAGACGGCATGAAACTCTGGGTCGCAAATAAACATTCATGCAATTAAATATATATAAAACTAATATATATTAACTAATATTATATTTTATAATAGCTCTATCACAAATATATAGCACACTTCAAATTATACCTCATTTAGTCTGCGATAAACCCACCAAGTGAGATTGTGACAACCATATACTGTTTTAACATTTTCATATTATTTTATATGAAAATGGACAAAATACAAATGTAATATAAATCTACACGTGTCAAAGTGTTTGAACAGTATATGCTGCTGTACTTAAACAAACATTAGAGTATAACAAACTAAATAAACCTCCCGATATTCTGACTGCGTCAGATTCCGAATTTAAAAGAGTGACAAAAATTCAAGATATCCAACCAGAGATTCAAACACATAACTAACTCATTAAGCACCATCGAAATCACTGCATAGTTTGAGATATTTAAAAAGGAAAAGATGATACGAAAAAAATGTTTAAAGAAATTATATGCATTATAACAATAGATATAATTGACATTTTAAAATGAAAACATCAAGTAACTCTACTGGTCCATACACACTGCATATAGCTCATCTATACAAAGAATTTCAACCAGTTAAATCTACAATGCAAAAAGATTCAACGGTTAAAAGATATTCATCAGATAAGAGACGTATTTTTCTGTTGAATTTTATATTATAATAAAATATATTGACAATGAAAATTAGTCATGATTCTTAAACGTTACAAGTTGATACGGAACTGGCTAATTTACAGAACATTAATTATATATGCATATTCAATCATAAAGATTCGATTATTGATTTTTTCAGTTTTGAAAGTTTTAACTAATTCTTATTCTAATCATAGTTTAATAGACTTAACGGAGTTATCTTCGGTAGCTGCATTTTCTAAACTATCTTAAATTCTAAATCTTAATAGTGTTTACGATTCGTTCATTACAAAATTTCAACAAAAATTAGTTACTAGTTTTTTTTATATTGAAAGAAACACTGCTACGATTTTAACAGAATTGATATCTAAAAAAATTGATAAAGAATAATAAAAAAAAATAAAATAAAATGTGTTTGTAAAGAAAGATCGTTTTGAATAATAAATCAGGATTTAATGATGATACAGGCGGACAATAACAATACTTAAAAATTTCAAAACCGCACACACACACACACACACATACACACACACACACACACACACACACACACACACACATATATATATATATATATATATATATATATATATATATATATATATATATATATATATATATATATTAAAACAGTTGATAGATTTAGTCTTTACTTATTTATTATTCAGCTATATACGATTTCTTATGAATTGTTAAATTTATATTGTTTATATTTATTAATCTGATTATTATTGAATATAAACTATGGTAAATATCCTATATACACATACATATATACATATATATATATATATATACATATATATATATATATATATATATATATATATATATATATATATATATATATAGAGAGAGAGAGAGAGAGAGAGAGAGAGAGAGAGAGATAGAGAGAGAGAGGTCTGATTTAACTCGGTTTCCTGTGACTGCCAATATAATGCTTTTCCTGGATGAAATTTGTCATAGATGAGAACTTGATATTATTCAGAAAATATTTTTTCAAAATACTTTCACATTTTTTTTCATTTTCATCGTTGCTATTAAATCCTAGATAAACGGCTATTTATACCTCCAAAATATAATCTTATATATTAAATCTTAATGACTGTACAAATTCTATTTAATTGCATTTTATCCGAAGAAATGCTTTCTTTAAGAATTTTAGTTTTTTTTTATGCTGTACGTATGTTTGTGCATGTGCGTATGGGTTGTATTTGCGTACATGTGTGTGTGTGTGTGTGTGTGTGTGTGTGTGTGTGTGTGTGTGTGTGTGTGTGTGTGTGTGTGTGTGTGTGTGTGTTTATCAAATTCAGCTGAAACCAAAGCAGCGCTTATAAAGAGGAATGTAGCGATCGAAATGTAGAATAGTCATGCTATTCCAAATCAGAAGCGTCTTTTAGTCTTGAAAATCAACATTCGGCTTGAATATCGATCGAGATTTACCCCACCTGCACACACACACACACACACACACGGTGCACATACACACGCATACATAAACGCACACACACACACACACACACACACACACAAACCACACACACAGGCACAGAAACACGCACTTTCTTCTGTCTCTCTAACTCTCACTCACTCTTTTACTTTCTTTCTTTCTTTCTACTCTGATATTTGGTTCCTATGAATAAATATGGAGTAACAATTTTAGAAAATGTCGGTCTGGATTTATCCGTATCAATACTTATGTATTACCTTATATTGTCGAGTAATCAACAACTTTTTGTAATGAACGTGCAAAAATTTCTAGCCTCAAAAGTGTATTTTTATCATATATTCCATGTAATGAACGAGCCCTAATTTTTGGTTATGCTACCCTACAAAAATACTTCTTCAATATTTCTTGTTTTTAAAGTGAAAATTTGGTCTTAAAAATTAGTTTACTTCATGAGTGCATACGGTAGGTATTTATTTCAGAAGGAAGTAATGTTTGGCACCTCCAGTGTCAAACTCACCAGCTTGCCGAGCAAGACATGTACCCATATATATAAATTCATCATTACATTATATCAAAATTATCTTCCCTCTTTAGACTTTTTCACTATTCAACTGGCTCTTTTATTTCAGATGTTATCATAGCAAATACAAGTATTCAGATTATAGTAAATTTTAGACATTTAAGGCATTGAAATAGCTCATAGAAAGTTTAAGTTCGAGAAGAGGAAGAAAAGGATGTACTTTCTTAAAACACACAAGGGTGAAGACAATTCCCTTAAAATAAAACCCGAAGTTTTAATCGACAACAAATAGTTTATTTGTGGACGTTGTTTCAAGGGCTTTATCACAAGGGTTTTGTTTCAAGAACTTTGCTTCAAGGTTTTTGTTTCGAGGGCATTATTTCAAAGGCTTCATCAAGATTGCTTAAAACGCAAGGTTGGCAAGACCGCCATCCCCAACACAGAAGAGCTAAGATCATTAAACGCTATCATATGTAGATTCCCGTAAATTGGTTGATTGGAGAAAAAAATAAAAAAATGGAAATGCTTTTGATACATATCAAAATTTATTTTACTTTTTCTCTTCATTCTTTACTTTATTTGTCAGCGTTTTTGCGTACGGTAAATGTGTGCCACTTTTCATTTGTTGGACTTGTACGTCTATCTCTTTATTTAGATCAAAAGGAAATCTAAAATTTCTTTTCTTTTCTTTTCTTTTCTCTGTCTCTGTCTCTGTCTGTATGTTTGTCTCTCTTCTAACATGAATTATTTTTTTCATTCTTTATATATCTTCCAATCTTTGTAACGTTGTAGTTCCTTATTGATTTTTCTCTTTTTCCTTACTTCTTTTCATTAACTCTTTTTCTTTTCTTCCTTTCCGTTTCTTTATTATTTTCCTTTTCTTTCTTTCATTCTTTCTACTTCTCTGAATGTCTAATTCTTACCTTCTTCAAATCTCTACTTCTCTTTCTCTCCAACAAAAAAAAAAAAAAGAAAATATATATATACACACTCTCACTCTTTTTCTCTCTATTTTTTTTCTTTCTCCTGCATTTCTTTTCATATATCATTTTGCCCCTTTTCCTATTTTTCTCATAACCTTAGTTCATTTCTTTTTTTTTTTTTATTTCATTCCTCGTCTTGGTTGTTCTTTCTCTCATCACTCTCTTTCCAATGCTCACAAATCTCTTCATCTCTATAGTTATATCTTTTTCTTTTTCTTGTTCTTTTTCAATTGCTTTTTCTTTCCTACCGCTCCTTTTTTTATTTTCTTAGTCCTCTATTTTTTTCTTTCGCTCATTCCGCTCATTCATTTTTTCTTCTCTACTTTGTTCAAATGTTTTTCACCTCTTCATTCTATAGTTTCTACTCTTTCTTTTGCTCTCTCTGTTTTTACATCAAATTATCTTCCACCTCCCTATTTTTCTTCTTCACTCTCTATTTTTTTTCTGTTTCATATCTTCATTTTATTCTTTTCGCCATTATTCTACTCTTTTCCGCTTTTTTATTCCTTTTCTCATCTTTCTTTTTGTTCAATCTTATTTTCGTCTCGTTTTATTTTCCATATTCTGTAACAATTCTTCTTCCTTCGGGAAGCATTCAAATAGTTCTAAGTCTTACTCAAAAAGAAGAGCTATTGCTGAATATTTTTACGCCACCATTTTTTAAAAATAAAACTTGAAAAACTGATTCAAATTTTTGTCTTAAATTTTATGCAGGTGACACTCATATAACAAATCTAAAATCTGTGTGAAGCTTAGAACTTTTTGAACACCCATCGTATTCCTAGTTCTGGATTCTTACTGTGATGTTGAACCCTGTTGTATATGCAACCGATCAATAAATTCTCCAAATGTCACTTAACAATCAGATAAATCAATGAAATCATATACCGAGAAAACAATAAGGATCGATGGAACTCGCGTAGGATTTTTATGCAATTGATTAATCAGACTTTTTCTTTTCTTTTCTTTCTTTCTTTCTTTCTTTCTTTTCTTCTCTTTTCTTTTTTGAAAAAAATTTAGCTTGAAAGAAAACATAAAACATAAATACAAAGCTAAATTAAAAATAGAACGACTTGATTAAATAATAAACATCGCGATCGTCTTTTTAGGGTGAAATAGGTAAATCTCGAATTTGTACCGGAAGAACTTCTGTAGAAATGCTCTAGGTGTTAAAGAGCTTTTGTTATATCATTCTGTCTATCCGCTTGTATGCTGTTATCACTGATACGGCTGCTATGGCAACAGGAGTTACACAAAAAGACCTTTTCTTATTTTGATTAAGATATTTAGGTGTTGTAACTGTTTATTGAATACTATCTTATCTTATTATGAAAGATCCTTACTAAGTTTAGCTTAGGATGGTACAGGGCAACAATAATGGTGCACTTGGTGAGAATCGAACTCATTCCATGATTGAATCATGTATTAAATTGCTTTGCACCGTTGCATTATAGATGGTGTTTAATTTATTTTTTTTTAAATTTCAATATTTCAAATTTAGTTATTGTTTCCTGTTGAGCTGAATTTTTTTTGTTTGCAAGATAAAAACTTTTTCCTTGATAGTTTCGCTTCTTTTCCTAAAAAATCTTTTTTAGTCTGGATCACATAAAAGTATGAGAAACGTCATTGAAAAAAAATCTAAATAACAATTTTTGGAATATTTTAAGGGTCCTTCAAAAGATTTTTTCTCATTTTCTGTTTTTTTTCCCATGCGTCTTCCTTATTTGTTCCCGCCATATTTTTATTGTTATTATTTCCTTTTTTATTTGTTAAAGCAGATGAACTAAACAAAATAAAATGCTTCTTTTTAAACTTTTCTCCCAAAACTTTAAGGTAACACATGCCAAGAAAAAAATCCCCCCAACCCCCCCCCCTTTGAGAAAAACGTTCAGTTAACTTTCTTTTACCCCCTTGTATTTTGATTTTGGCTTTCAATCTTATTTTTATACATTTTATTCTTTTCTTTTTCTTTTTTCCGCAACAGTCTCGCGTTTAATCTCTTCTTCTTTTTCTCGATCAGCGTTTCTTCTTTTTTTGAAGTTATGTCCAATTGAACCTGGACACGGTGGTTCGCCCCCTACCTTCTTCTTCTTCTTTTCGGTCTTTATTTCGTTGATTCTGAGAGCGGCAGCTGAAAGTATAATATCCTTTATGTCCCAACCAGAAGCTGGTAATCCATGCGTACCTTGCCTCTGAATATTAGGGCCATAGAAATTAATACAAACTCCCCAACCCTGACTCGTAATGTGAGTGGGGTCCGTCGACTCTCTGTTGGCGGTCTGGTCAATTTATTTGGATACGAAAGAGGTGAAGAGAGCGAAATAAAGAAGAAGATGACGAAGAAAACTGAATAAGTAGGAGTTTAGGGAAGAAAAAAAAAGAAAGAAAAAGGTGGCGAGAAGTGTACCACACACAAACACAAAAAGAAGGATATTTAGGAGAAACAACAGCTAAAAGGGGACCTTTGAAAAAAATAAATAACAGCCTAAGAAAAGCTTGGCACTGTCTTGGAGATTGTCACCTGGTATAAATATTGTGTGTTCACTGTGGCTAATGAGGTCTTAGCATGGGAAACTCTTTTCAAAATCATGGGAAACAAACTCGAAAACGAAACGCGACCTTCCTACATCTTGCAACCTTTTAACCTTTTATTTATTTATTTTATTTTCTATTTTTTTCTTTTTTTAAATAAACCAAACGCAAATTTTCATTCTTCTGTTTTTTCTTCTTTTAATCATTCTTTCTTTATAAAGTTTTCGATTCTTTCTATTTTTCCTTCCCACTCACCGATTCTTAAGTGACTTACAAACCTTTACTTTTCTGGCTCTTGTATTTTAATGTTGTTATCTTTTATATTTTCATTTTTGATTTTTTTTTACTTTTTATTGATTCTTCTATGATTGTTTTTGTTTATTTATCTATTGATTTATTTGCTTCCTTTTTTTTATTTGTCTTTTTTTTTTTCATTTATTTATATGTTTATTTATGTTTAGTGAGATCCATTTTTGCTTTTCATTTCCAAACAGATTTTTTTTTCTTATTCTATTTTTTTTTTCTGTTTTCATTTCTCAGGTGGTCGTTCATAAAAAAATAAGTACTAAAAATGAAGCCTACCTCACGTGACCTATGTACTTTAAAGCTTGAGTTTTAAATGCATTTCTCGTTCTAACCCCCGCCCCCTTTTATTCATTCATTCTCTTATTTCATTCTTTTATTCTTTCATTTTCTCTTTCATTCATTTTACTGAATAGTTTGTTTTACCTAAAGAAATCTTTTCTTTTTTTTTTTTTCTTCTCTTTTTTAATTTTTTGTCTTTTCTATTCTCATTCTTATTTCGTGTGGTCCACCAGACGGAAAATTCAACCAATTAGAGAGAAAAATAAAAGAAAGGAAAAACACAGATTCCTCTTCAATTTCTTGAAACATGCACACTTTTACGAACATTATTTCAAAGACACTCTTCAAACAGACACACTTTATGAATTATCGCCAAAAATACATATAATGACCAAAGATCGGATGTCCGGAAAAAAGTTCTTTTGTATCTGGTTCCGTAATCCAAAATTAGCACTTTGTTTGATGCCAGAAGACTTAATATGTAGTAAAAAATAATTTTCTTGCGACGAACGCGTGTGTTTGTCGCATGGGCAGTATCATAAACTTACCCTTGGCTTCATTGTTCGTTTTTACTTCTCACACTTTGTCAAGCCCCGGTTAGCTTTCTAGGAAACCCATATTTTATTTTATGTCTTTATTTAGTTTTTTCAGGCGTTCCAAAAAGACAGATGGAAAGGTTTTCTCATGGGCAAAACAAACACACCTCTTCGTACGAACAGCAGGAACCCTGAGCAAAATGTTTTCTTCAGTAAAGGGCTCAAACAAACAAGCTAATGTTTCTGGTTATTTTTGTTTTTTTATGTAATTATTTTCCTTTTAACTTTTTTAGAACTATTTTTTATGCGCCTCCCTGGTGATGGCCTAAACGGAGGGGGGTTTTGTAAGATTTTTTTTGTTTTGCAGAGGGGGGTGCAGACGAAGAAACCGCGCGTAGCATACACGCGTCTTGTTGATTAGAGGATCTCGCTGTTTGATTTTATCATAGAACCTTTGCCACATGAATTGTAAATAAGCCAAGCATGGGCGCTGACAGCGACTATGCTAAAATGATCCTGGTATCGCCACTTTCTAACAGGCACGCGCCCCAGCAACAATACATGACAATATACATAGACAGGTGGAGGCGAAAGGACGCCGACGAACATACAAAACTAATGATTAATGTATCGAAGTACCCCCAATTAACTATAGAATTTAATAGACATGAAAAGTGGGTGTTTATTAGTGTGATGGTAAATGAAAAAAAAATGTAAAAAGCTAAAGAAAAACACTATACCAGGTGGCGCATTATACAACCAGGGTTGTTTTCTAGCTCTTTGTATAATTTGTTTTTGCGCGTTTGCGAGTTGAACTGCCAAACGTCGGTACCTTGATAGAGAGTCAAAAAGGATAGAAAAGAAAGGAGAAAAAATTATGGAAAAAAGCTTCAGTTTGCAAACGACTTTTGTAAGTTTCAAAAACGCGAGAGTAAATGAAGAAAGCGCAACGCGCCTACAACAAACGCGCTCCCCGCAACACGCTGCAAAAAGTTTTTGAAAAGTTTCAACCTCGCGCTCTTTTGTACAATACGCATGCGCATAAGCCCTGACAAAGCCAACACTGCGGCAGCTAGCTCAGCTGTCGGGCGATGCCTGATAGTCGCTGCTCCTTCATGAAGGGGTGAGAAGTTTTCTGGTCACTAGAGTAGATTCCCCTTGGATGGAGACTTCTTTTCAAGGCTGGGGTAGGAAAATATTCGTCTGCTTTTCAACTGATCATGTTCGTTATGTTTAAATGGAAAAAGATATGCGCTGAATGTTTGGGTAACGAACGCAGTATAATTTAGCGTGCGTATATGCGTATATTTTCTTTTCTTTTTTTGCATGTACATCGATATAACACCTGAAAAATATCACAAGTTTTTTCATTTATTCATTTGATACTTACAACCAAAAATAATAAGTAGCCTATTTTTAAAAAGATCAATAAGAAAAAATATAAATATAAATATAATTTTTTTATAAAATATGTATTTATATTTTAAAATGAGATCCAGTCCTTTTTTGTGAACGAAAAAAAATGTAACTTAAAATATATGGCTAATAATTAATACATGAAAATGTATAGTTACACCACTGTTCATGTATGTACATATGTGTGTATGTGTGTGTGTGTGTGAGAGAGAGAGAGAGAGAGAGAGAGGGTGTGTGTGTGTGTGTGTGTGTGTGTGTGTGTGTGTGTTTATATCTTGATCGATATATGAGTGCATGTATTTATATAACTATATCTACATGTATCTGTGTACATACATTCATACATACATACATGTATATATATATATATATATATATATACGTATGTGTGGCTGCATCATTATCTATGTGTGTGTTTATGAGTGTGAGTATATACCTATATCGATCTATGAGTGTTTATACCTAGATTTCCAAAGACATCTGCATCTCTCCCCCATCTCTCTCTCTCTCTCTCTCTCTCTCTCTCTTTCTGTCTACAAACACAAAAATGCACATATGCTTGTGTATAACTGTATTTGTTTATCCCTATATCGATATATGAGTGCATGTGTTTCTATCTATCTATCTTTGTCGGTTATTTAATGCCAAATCCATTTTTATACAAATAATCAGTTCTATTTATATTTATAAACAATTCAGTTTAGCATGAGTGCACAGTTTCATTGTCAAAAACAATGCTATTTCAAGGTAAATTTCAGTTTAGTCAAACAGTTCTAATTCAACCAATTGAGTTTAGAATAATCATAGATCTTGTTTACACACAGTTAAATGTCAAAACGGTTCTATATTAAACAATTCAGTTTAGCACAAGTACAGTTCCATTTGAAACAATTCAGTTTAGCATACAAAAACAGTTCCATTTCAAACAAATCAGTTTAGCATAGGTAAAAATTTAGTTCTATTTAACC
>OY757905.1:31829526-31832026 GCA_963585895.1 Sepioteuthis lessoniana | reverse complement strand
TCATTTACCAAACTCAACATTGTTGAAAGCTCTCTCGTTTCCAACGTTTTTAACCGTGATTCTAGCTTTGGGAAAAGCCAGGCTTTTTGCAGGGACGAAGATTTGGACTGTAGCGGAACTAACTCACGTAAAGTTTAAAAAAAAACAAACCCCATCTCATGAAGAATCTACTTGCTCAGTTACATTAATGCACACGCTTCTACAATGGTTATAGAACAAACACATGCAAGAGCGCCGATACATCCGAGCGCAGTACAGTCTCTTCCGATTGTTTGCTAAATTTCATCAAGGCTACACAACCTGTTCTCCAGGTATTTAAAACGACTGGATAGGTTCTGGACTGACATAAAAGTTCGATTAATTACCATGAAAAAAGTATTCAACCTTTGTGCTGATACCGTCTCCTTTAAAGTAAATATTTACCCAACCCCTCCGTCACTGGCAGAATGACATAGAAGATCAATTTTGAAGAGAAGTATAGCTGGTTTAATTTCTGAGTTTTCTTTTTCCTAAACCGGTTGCTTTGCCAAAACTAAAGAGCTCAATCTGCCCAACAATTTATCCATGGCTTGGAGGAGAAAAGATGCATTCATGCCTTTCCCATGGGAATGCAGCGCGCTTCGTCCAGAATTTGAACCCGGTTCGTCAGTTCGATTATCGCGATATCCATTATGTCAGTAGCGTCTCCCTCGAACAGCAAACTGTTTATTCATTTGCTTATAAGGGTGACTTCTCACAAAAGAAAAACAACAGATTTCACATTATTTTCAATTCAACCGCATGGTATAATTTTCCACAGAATTCTGTAATAAAACGTAGTATTGAACTGTTTTTAAACAAAAAGAATCGAAAATTTCTTCGTGGAATCATCATTTGTAAATTCAAAAATAGCTAAAACCCAAAACAAAAGTGATTGGTTCGCAGTAATAAAACCGGGCTCGGATGAGAAAAGAAGCAGTCTTCTTTATGCATACCGTCAGTGTTAAGATGCGACTGGGGTAATTGTTTCATTTCTTCTCCCAGTCAACAAAATTTCTGTCATAATATGCACAATCATTACAGATAATGAAAATGTTCACGTATTTGTTTAATAAATTCAACTCGTAATATCACAAGTTATATAAACTGTTGGTCTTGCAAATAATTTTTTCTTTAATATTAAAATCTAATTATTCGAACAGGCAAAAACTAATATGGAGTAAAAGAAAAATGCAAAATTTGACGGTTAATCCTTAAACATCTTCTCTTTGAAGCCGTTAATGTTGATATTCATAAGTGGCTTTGATTATATAACGAAAAATTTTCTCTTTTTTTCAATGCCACATTAACCAGGGCTGGAATAGGACCTCAATACCAAAGTTGAAAATTTCAAAAGTAGCAATTAAGACAAGATATTCATTTGTTTAATTATTAAAATTTCATTTACGATATCATTCAACATGCTAGATATAGTATAAAAGTATTGAGCTGAGCTGCGTCCAAACTTTTATTTGCTATATCACTATATGTGTAATCATTTGAGTGAATGAAAGTTTTGACGTGATTGTTTAATAAATTACTACACGTAAAATCATAAACATATAGTGTTCAATAATAGACAAATGAATGAAAAATTGAACAGTAATATGTAGGTATAGATTTGTGTAGAGATAGATAGATAGATAGATAGATAGATACATATGAATGAATGAATACAAAAAGAAAGAAAGAAAGAAGGAAAGAAAGAAAGAAAGAAAGAAAGAAAGAAAGAAAGAAAGAAAGAAGATACCTACATATATACATACTTATGTTAATGAACTTGTAATTGAGTTAATGCTGTTTTACCCGTGCCTGGGTGTGATCGGCAAGGTTGTTTTTTTTTATGTTTTGTTTTGTTTTGTTTCTTATTAACTGCAGCTGGGTTATAAGCACAAAAAAATCTTTACAGATGTAACAAGTCCGACAGCAGCTGAAACGAAAAGTTGGGACGTGCTCGAGGCAAAAGAGCCTGTTGGCGCAACAATCAGAAACATGGCGGTGGCTCCATTATATCAGCATATGTCGATATAATTTTTAGTGTTATCCATGCAGTCATGTGCAATACAAAAATAACTGTATAAGTATTTATGAGTGTTTTCAATGCTTAATTCATTAGAAATGGTTTACGAGATGAATTTGCTAACCTTGCTTCCCAGCCGGACACCCGTAATATTTTTAAAACCTTTGAAATATATTCAAATGGAAGTAAGAGGATTGTATTTCAAAAAAAGGTTTTGCATGTAAGTGTATTTCTAACCAGTATTATGGAGAGGTGTTCAGTTCTATTTAAATACCATGAATGTATACACTGATTCTAAAAGTATACATTCGTTTCCCCTCTTTAAAGATTAGCGCCACACAATCTCACTGCCTCATTTTGGCCATGTAGCGTTTTGAAAGAAGCTTTTTAATATCAAGAGCAACCCGCTATGGAGAAATTATCAGCAATTTTGTCTCGTTGACATAGCCACACAAATGAGGC
>OY757905.1:31564526-31827026 GCA_963585895.1 Sepioteuthis lessoniana | reverse complement strand
ATCTCTTTACAAGATTTATTGTTCATTGAATATCTTCATTAGGAATCTATACTCTCGTATGTACAGTTTTATCAGCGTGTAAAGTTTCCTTATTGAATGAAAGAATGGCCACATACTTTATAGCGTTTCAGATATCATCTCTATACAAGAGTACATGTAATTTTGCACACACACACACACACACACACACACACACACACACATATATATATATATATATATATATATATATATATATATATATATCTAAAACGCTAAAAAGTATCTGGCCATATATATATGCGCGTGTGTGTGCGTGCGCAATCACTTGAACACGTCAAGAGAAATTATACCTATGTTGTGGCACAAAAATGAGATTGTCAAGCTACTTTTCCGGCAGAGACTGCTTATTTCACATTGAGGCAATAAAAAAGATGCATGAATAGTAGGGTAGTCTGGGTTCTCTAGCCTTGTTAGAGAAACCGGTTTAGAAGGAGGATAACACTGATTTCAAATTCCCTGTTAACACGACTATCATAGCAGCATAAGATGTATCAACGCTCATGGCTTACAGATCTTAGAGAATACTTGATTCATGCAGAAAAATGCACATAGGATATATATATATATATATAGAAAGAGAGAGAGAGAGAGAGAGAGAGAAGTAGATAAAAACATTTCCCGAACGTTCGTGAGAATTGACCAAGAGGAGAAATTACTTACCTTAATACTTATTTTCCACTGTATTCTTCGAAATACTTCCATTGCGTATGTATATATATAGCCATCTTGGAAAAGGAACTGCTCTCAAAGGAACGGCAACAGTTTGTACTACATTCGTTTTTTGCGCATTCGGCAAATTTTTGACACTGAGCACAATTCTATCAATGTTAGTATGCATATATATATATATATATATATATATATATATATATATATATATATATATATATGTGTGTGTGTGTGTGTGTGTGTGTGTGTGTGTGTGTGTGTGTGTGTTTTATATCTTGAATTTTTATCATATGTTCGTCTCTATTCTTACGAATGCTTTTTTTTGTAAAATAAAGCCGTAAATTTCACAAATTAAGATAAAGCTTCGTTAAATCTTAACTATAAATGTAAATCTTTAATATTTTTTACCAAGTGATTCAGGTATTAAGATGATGTTTTTAAAACCATTCAAAAAATATTCTACAATAAAAGATGTTTTTAGAATATGTTTTACACGTACATCTAATCAAGAGAATTATTTAAACTTTTTAAACATGAAAAGTATATATTTTTTCATGAATTAAATTGTAAAATAGATGAAAATGTAAAAACAGTTTAAATGTACGTGTACATAAGAGTAGAATTAATATCGAAGTATATTCATATATTTTACTTTGTAAAAGTTCCTGTATATTTTAACGTATCCATTTAATTTTAACAGTTGAGTGTTTGTATATCCTCTAAGCGGTTATAGACTGCAAAACCAAATCTGTCATCCAATGTTTTCAATGATTTTCATCTTTTCAGCTGTGTGTAGCCGGAATGAATGTGCTTTTTTTCTCATCTAGCTGCTTGAACCATATCTACTCTCTCTCTCTCTCTCTCTCTCTCTCTCTCTCTCTCTCTCTCTCTCTCTCTCTCTCTCTCTCTCTCTCTCTCTCTCTCTCTCTCTCTGAATTCTTCCATCCTATGAAAACGACCTAGGGCATTTGGCTATTATTAGTTTGTAGTGTTATCAGTTGTAAATAGAGAACGAGAAATAAGGCTAAAAACAAAGGAAGAGAGCCAAAGAAAAATAAATTGATAACCCAGCTGTGTGTGTGTGTGTGTGTGTGTGTGTGTGTGTGTGTGTGTGTGTGTGTGTGTGTGTGTAACTAGGGTTTTAAGGATGAAGGGAATCAAACGGAGGTGCATCAGTGTGACATGAGACACCAGTTTCATTCAGGTTTGGCAATAGTGTCAATAACAATGGAACGGTATTGAAGTAGAAAAAAGAAGAAGAAGAAGAAGAAGAAGAAGAAGAAGAAGAAGAAGAAGAAGAAGAAGAAGAAGAAGAAGAAGAAGAAGAAGAAGAAGAAGGCGTTGGAGCAGAAAAAGAAGAGGAATGATTGAAGATGAAGAAGAACAAAATGACAACTAGAACGATTAGGAAGTGTTCTTAACAACGAAATTATGCTAATTATGATGTTGGTGATGGTGATGATGGGGATGAAGATAAGCATATCGGAGATGAAATCAGAAAAAAATTTCACCACTCACCACCGAAAAAATATATTAGAGGCATTTTATTTTTCTTTTGCGGGGGTAAAATTTTAAATGTTGGGATTAGAGTTGAAACTTTGTATTAAATAGGAAAAATAATCAGTCGTAATCTCTTTTCAATTCACGACTGGCTAATGGAGTGTCTAGCTAACTCAATAGGAATGTTGCAGATTGTGAGTACATCGGCTGGTGTTTAGTTTGAAATGGACGAAATTCATCCAACTTCTTTTTGAAGAAGTAATAGTCTATCATATGTCTGTGTGCGTATATACCAAAATTTATGACTGGATGTTAGTTTTTAAGTGAAGTATAACCGGCTTAAATTCAGTCTTCCGTCTCGTAGACTGGTTATCGTACCAATTTTAAAGAGCCCGGTCAACCCTTTTACGTACCCATCGTAGTCGGGGAAGAACAGATAGATTTATGCTTTTCCCAAGGGTATTATAAAATGCAAACACCTTTGTTCTGGATTTGAACCCAGCCGCTGTGTGTGTGTGTGTGTGTGTGTGTGTGTGTGTGTGTGTGTGTGTGTGTGTGTGTGTGTGTGTGTGTGTGTGTGTGTGTACGAAGGATACTGAAAAGTTCTCGGCTTAAAAAGATGATATTGATACGTGAAATTCATATACTACTTTCTTGTCATAATTGACACATCATTTTGAAAAGTTTCCTTGTGACACGCACACTACAAAGTCACTAGGTGGCGTCTAACTGCTGATAACCATAAAGAAGTGTACCTGTTCCACGCATGTGCAGTAGGGTCCACTTTGACTCGTTCTCCAGTATTATCAATGTCAAACAAACGGTTCTGGATATAGTTAATGTAGCTGTATACAGTATGGATAGATCTCGTATATATATATATATATATATATATATATATATATATATATATATATATATATATATATATACAGAGGTGGATCAGTGAATCAGGAGTCTAATGTGTAGTTATTATTTCATTATATAAAATTGGATCAATTGTTCATCACCAAAATACGTGCATTAACAAGGAGATTATGTAGAAAAACGAATGCGTAAATTTAAGAATTTTTTAAACGTGAGGATCGATAGAGACGAACATATGAAGATAGATAGATAGATAGATAGATAGATAGGTAGATAGATAGATAGATAGATATTGAAAGTATTTGGATGTTTCAGGCGGTTTATTATTTGGCTTTTATCTTGCATCCAATAGTCCTTTTTTAAGTTTGCACTTCTTTGAGGGAGTACTCTCTCACTGTATAACTCAACAATTGTTCTCACAAAGACAGAAAAAGAGATGATTTTTGCAAATGAAACAAACGATTGCGTATGTATTGCTCATCCATTGGATACCTCTTCGTACTTTTAAAATCTATTGTCAAAATCATTTTTGTCTGCATACGTAATACAGAGTGGAAGAACCTATTGTAACGCGATGATTAGAAAGGTTGATGGTTTGGTTTGTTGGGTTTTATGGCATATCAACCTTTGTAGGTTATTTAATGCCAAATCCATTTTTATGTAAATAATCTGTTTTATTTAAAACAATTCAGCTTAGCATAAATACACAGTTTAATTGTCAAAAATATTTCCATTTCAAACTATTCAAGCAGTTATATGTAACAATTCAGTTAAGTGTAAATACAGTTTTGATGTCGAAAAACAGTTCTATTTCAAATAATTCAGTTAAGCATAATCACGTAGTTTAAATGTAAATACGGCTTAATTGTCAAAAACATTTCTATTTCAAGATCTCCAGTTTACTCAAACAATTCAGTTTAGCATAAGTATACTGTTAGTTCTATTTAACCCATAGATAGGGCCCTATCAGGTGCTACCATTCCGGACCAGAGTGGACCTGCGAGCGATGGCAATGAAGGGGTACTCCGCATTCCCCAAAGCTCCTGCACTGCTGGAACCTCACCATCAGATTGTTTAGTGTCATATCCAGGACACTGGTGGGGAGGGGTCTTATCCCACTGCAGGGAAGTAGTCGGTGTATTCTACAGCCCCAGCCGACTGGGTAATAAAAAGGTTGAATTCACGAGCGTAGTAAGATCCTTACTGGGTGCTCAACAGCTGACGCCTTGCGCCAAAATAAACCAAGCAATACAGAGTCTGACAAAAATCTTTAAACATCCGACTTAACTAAATTTGGAATATTATTGTTTTTGATTTAATTTATCTTCAGAGGAAGTGGAAATATATCTGACGGTATAAAATTCGAAAATAATTGATATTCAGAGAAAGAGTTCATTCATAATTAAATATTCTATTTTCAATCATATATATATATATATATATATATATATATATATATATATATATATATATATATATATACACCCCAACACACGTATATATATATATATATATATATATATATATATATATATATATAAGAAATAACATTAATTAGATCTAAAATATGATATTCCAAGTTTAATGCTTTTATATTTACGCATACATACACTGCAAAAGAAAGTCTCATGTTTGGTGTTTTCGCGCATGACAGAAGAGACAGATTCAAAAACGAATTTAATTATCCGAAGTTTGGAAAAAAAAGAAAGAAATACTTTCTATTGGATTTTCTCTAGAAAACTCTACCTCAAATCTAATAGAAAAAGTTATTTCCAGAAAAACGAGATTCAATTGAAGTCATTGATTTCATGATATGTTGTACATCAGCTCGAAAATCCTCTAAAATAGAATAATTTTTACCATGGATTTTGTGCCACCCTGTACTCTGCATAACAAAAACGTTTTAAACGGCCCCCTTTTTTTTTTTTAAATCTCAACTCTGATTAGCCTGGAAGCGACATTTTTCTCTCAATTAACTTAAACATGCCTCAATGTAAAAATAACAACTCTTCTGTTGGGTGTTCTCCAGTGGGTGTGACTTTGAAAGCGCTTTTGCCAAGGGTTGTTTCAGCTGGCACCCGAGACGAACTAGGCGGGGAACTACACGAGATGAACACTGTTGTTTAGTTAGAAAAGATTATTAAGCATCTTAAAGTTACTGATTACAGAATAAGAACGTTGAACGAATTAAATAAATCTGTGAAGAAAATCATATAGTTCAACTGCACATAATAGCGCATATAAAAGAGTCGGCTGAAAAGTTCAGAGGCTAACCAAGATACTCTCATGGAATTTGATCAAGTGAAGTTTATTGTTCAACAGTCCCTTTTGCGGTCCATAAATTTACACAAATTGGTGGTGCAGTGCTTGGATCCCATTCGTCGAAAAAGTCAGCCTTGTATAGCCGCACAAAGTTGGTTTTACAAGTATTACCTTTGCAGTATAAAGAAAGAAGGAAGTGCCCGTGGTGTAATTGTTATCGACGTAGGAAATGGACTCGGTGACACGAGTTCAAATCCTGGACGAGACTGATGGCATTTCCCATAGCACTAATACCTTTGGGAAAAGTATTTATTCTCCCTATGGGTAAATAGTAGGACAGACTAGGTTCTTCAGCCTTGGTGAGGCAACTAGTCTTGTAGAAGGAAAACTTTGAATTCAAACCAGTTAAACTCGCTTAAAAATGACCTTGTGTCATATCCTGCCCTTTCGAAGGGGTTGGTAAATATGTATAAAGAAATAAGCTCTTTTCTCAATCTTGAAACAACAATCCTATAGCATCTAACATCCTCATATTAGTTCTTTGTCTTGTCGCTAGGGCTTAGAATACGCTGAACGAAAAGTATGACCCCCCACCCTGTAAAAAATGGTGTCCTAAGTGTGAAACTAAATTGCATCTGATGGTAAGGCTTCAGTTCTGGAAATCTAGCATTATTGCCAGGTCCAACCTGACTCGGTGGGGTAGTTCCTGTTAGAGTCCCATCAACAGCTCAAATCGATCTGTTTAGAAATTATTCGTATTCGATAAGTTCGTGTGTAAAAAATAACCGTCCTTAAGAAACGTCTACACAAAAAATGTAAATATGAACAAACAATGATCTCGATTCCTTAACTTTGAGGCATGAAATAACCCTTGATGGGTCAATTCAAGTTGGTTCTTGCCTAATTTTGGCAAGACAAAGTATTTTACTTCAGAGAAAATAGGTGCTTGTTTTCTTGTATTTGAATTGTGGATTTGGTGACTATTTGCATAAGATGGTACGAGATCATTAAATAAGTTTCCAGACTTTTTTCGTATGAGCACTTTTATTGATAGTACACACATGAAACTCTTGTCCCCTTCGAAGTAATCTCCTCCGCCTGCAATGCACTTGTTTTACCGTTCCAACTACTTCTGGAAGGCCCCATCGAAGTCCTCTTGTGTGAGCGTGTTAATGACCTTCGTCACAGCCTCTTTCATCTCCTCAATTGTCTCATAACGACAGCCTCTGAGCTTAGGGAATAAGCAAAAGTCACAGGGAGCAAGGTTTGGACTATAGGGACGGTGAGGAACCATCTTGGTCAAATAGTCTGTGACAAGGGTGGAGTTGTGTCCTGGTAGAAATGCCACTGACCCGATTTGAAGAGAGCTGGCCTCTTCCGACGGAATCTCTTCCTGAATTCCCTTAAAATCACAACATAGTAACCCTAACGCTAACCCTTTGACCAATCAACTCTGGTGTTCTGACTTCCTTACTCCTCCCACACCTCTTATCATCCTTCACAGACTCCCTGCCTTCCTTGAATCTCTTATGCCACTCAAAAACTGGTTCTCGATTCATGCAAGATGGTTGAAAAGCAGTCTGAAGCATTCCATACGTTTCTGTGGTGACATTTTTTCCAAGTTTAAAACAGAATTTTATTGCATATCGTTCTTCTAAAGTGCCCTCACGTCCAGATTGCATTTTTGAAATTTACCATCTGTGACAATCAGGATTTTGTAGGGTGTATTCAAATTGCTGATGTAGCTGTTCATTTGAACTTGAAATCATAAAAATTGGTCAGTCATCTCATACGATGTATAGCAATAACATAGTGAAATTTCAAGTGTCTACGACAATTTTAAATGCCTGTACAAAAAAGTCTGGACACTTATTGAATGCACCACGTATCTTACATAAAAGCAACTTCTTTCTTGAAAAGCAGATTTACTGAAAATAGATTATTTTGAACACGATAATTATTCATTTAAACTGTATATTATTAGTAAATGTTAGAAGTTCATAATTAAATGATAAATATTGATTCGCTTTCAAATTATGCATTTAAATATGTATTAATCGGTTGCTTTGGCTAACTTGTAATGATATTAACTCAGTTACTGATTACTTAACTTTCTTAATATTTTACTGAGTTCAACCAAAGTAGAAAATAAATTTTGATCTTACCTTTAAACATAAAAAAGGTAGTTTTAACTTCAGAGGTTTTCAACTCCAAAGTCAGAAATAATGAAACCTTGTGTCTTTTCGGCATGTTTTTTTTTCTTTTTCATTTCAACGTCCGAGTAAGACTCAGTATTCTCAGCTACTGATCAGTGGGTTACGATGTGCTTATCTACTTTTAACTCATAAGACAAAAGTTCACGGTGGTCAGTGACAGAACTAATATTATTACAAGTTAGCAGAAACTACTGACTCTTGATCTGATAACTTCTGACCGCTTAAAAAAAACAAGGACTAAAGTATGATCGTCCTGTGAACGCTTATTGATCATCTTATATATACAATGTATCACAAAAGTGAGTACACCCCTCACTTTTCAGCAGATATTTAAGTATATCTCTTCATGGGATAGCACTGACAAAATGACACTTTGACACAATGAAAAGCAGTCTATGTGCAGCTTATATAACAGAGTTAATTTATTTTCCCCTCAAAATAACTCAAAATATAACCATTAAAAGCTAAACCCCTGCCAACAAAAGTGAGTACACCCCTAAGAAACTACACCCCTAAATGTCCAAATTGAGTACTGCTGGTCATTTTCCCTCCAAAATGTCATGTGACTTATTAGTGTTACTAGGCCCATGTGTGCATAGGGAGCAGGTGTGTTCAAATTTGTTGTGCAGCTCTCACACTCTCTCATACTGGTCACTGAAAGCTCCAACATGGCACCACATGGCAAAAAACTCTCCGTGTATTCTCTTTCGTGATACACTGTATATATATATATATATATACCTTCGTAGAAAAATCCAGATTAGCATCTAATGACGTGTCTTTTTGTAGTCACCTAATTCTGTGACGTGTACTTAGTTCTGTAATTAGCGACGTCACTGAATATTAAAGAAACGGGTCTTTTGATTACCATGACCCTCTTTGGTCAAGCTAAAAGCTGTATATATTATAGTATCTCCATAAAGGTTAGCTGGTAAATTTGAAAGAGAGGAAGCAGGATAAAAATGATCAGAGATAAGCTTTAAATTGAGCAAATGACTATCGTCTACTACAAAATGTTTCATCAAAACCCCTTACGGTGAGTCCGGTGAAAGTTCGTTAATTATTCTTAGAAATTGAGAAATATTATATAAACTTACATTTTAAAGGGGAGTCGTTGTTAAATGCTAGACTGCGACATCGCAGTAAGAGAGTTCGAACTCTAGTCGTGCTATTACGTTAACTTAAGTTTACATAATAGTTGTTACAAAGAAACCGAAAGTTGTCTTTTCGAATGAAGCGAGTAAAAAATTCTTCCATTCTTCTTTGAATTACACATGTTTATGTTTCTTTTATTCGTTCATCTTTAATATATATAATCTACACTTTACACCAAAGGTTTTTCTTGTTTCTATATTCCGAATATAATAACCAACTCAGATGACTGAACCATCCAAAATTTCCATGAAGCATGTTTATATATATATATATATATATATATATATATATATATATATATATATATATATATATATATATATATATATATGTGTGTGTGTGTGTGTGTGTGTGTGTGTGTGTGTGTGTGTGTGTTAGACAATGTCTTCATTTAGATAACCCAAACTATCTTCTTTTATTGACCATTTTTAAATAGTTCCTACTCTGACCATGCAACCTGAAGAAAGAAAGAAAGAAAGAAAGAAAGAAAGAAAGACAAAAGGTCCCATCACAAGAAGAAGAAGAAGAAGAAGAAGAAGAAGAAGAAGAAGATTGTATGAGTTAAACCAAAAAAAGCATACTTTCTCATTAATACGAGTGAACCATCCTGGAAACTGCTCCTCTTCATTCATGACATAAGTTCCCCCAAAAGACCTCTCGCTGTCTCTTCATTTGAAATTGATGTTACTGTCACTATTTTCCTGATTATTACAATTGCAAAGGTCAGTTTTCGTAAACATAATTTCGCTTTTACTACTCTTTCTCTTTATTTGTTTATTTATTTTCTTTTCCCCTTTCTTCTTTTATTTTGACTTCCTGATATATTTGCTGTTTCACGCATCTCGCTTTCAGTTTTTCTACGCCGTTCAGTTCTGACAATACATCTGCGCATGCTCCGTCTTTCATTTGGTATAGGGTTAAGCTTCTTGTACTTAGTTCTGGAGAAACCATTTAAAAAATAACATCTCGAAGTTGTCTTCTGGGCATTAACGTGAACCATTGCCTTCTGAAGCGGTGCTTAACTTTTTTCTTGGAGTCATTCTGATTCTGGACACTACACCATTCTTATTATTAGGAAAGAACCCTGCTTCCCTAAACCCTCCTGTAACATACTGATGATCTTGAGTCTCCCGAAGTCTCCTTAATAGAGATGGAAAAACTACTTAGTAAACATTTTGGAGCTTAGATTCTCTAAACGCATTCTTAAGAGCATTTTAACAAGAGAATTTGTGTGACTTAAAAACAAACAGCAGCATCACGTGGTTGTAGTGTGTGCAAAGTATTTAGGGTAAGGCATGGAAATATTATGGTTGTTTGGTTTCTTTATTTTATAGCATATTAGTCTTTGTGGGTTATTTAATGCCAAACCCATCCTTTTAGAACATAGTGGTACTATTTAACTCATTGCTGATGGTATAAGGGAATTAATACTTTTCCGAAGGGTATTAGTTCCAAAGTGATTGTATTATCATAACTGGAGTTCAAATTCGCTTTCTACGATACGTGTTAGACACTATGCAATAGAGACCCCCCATAATTAGATTACATCTTTCTCTCAAGCAACTTTAGTTGTGTTAAAGCTAATATGGTTATTTTGGTCATCAAGAATAAAATAGATTGGTTTATCCAGGTCTTCTAGGATGGAACAGAAACAGTATTCAAGAACATCTGTCATCTGTCCAGAATCGGTTGAAGCATAGGGGGGCCCTTTTGGTTCTCAAGATATCCATGACATAATAATGCTTAACTTTGGTCAAATGAATTCGCCAATGGTCTAGAAGACCGGAGTTCAATCCGAGGTCGAGTCATACCAAAGACTCAAAAATGGTACTTGATGCCACCTCGCTTAACACTCAGCATTATAAGGTACGAATTAAGGGTAAAGTCGAGTAATCCAGAGAATGGAGTAGCACCCTCCCCTTCACCTCGGTGTAGTAGCTATCAAAAAGGTAGCCTTCGGGTCATCCTCGACTAAGTTCGCCAACTTTTACTTCTAAACTCTGAAAGAAAACTGGTTATTATCTTTGGGTGAAACACAGGAGAGAACCAAGTAACAAGTCTTGCCAAAGGTTGCTGACTACATATAAGTCTTACTGAAAACTTTCTCAGAGGGCTTATCAGTAAGTTCTTCTGTTTCAAGAAGGTTGATGTATCGTGTAAAAACAAGTTAATAACATCTTCTTGTCCCATTGTAATGAATGTATGTACATATGACGGAAATTTTTCTCTACAGATAAATTTTCCTGTTTCACCAGTGTGATTTTTTTAAATGTTTGTCTGAGCCTAGCTTTCACAAAGAATCCCATTGGACCCCAAGGAACACTTTTATAACTATTAAAGGTAGCTTTATCAAACTTGGAGTGAATATAGACCTATACCAGAGGGTATTAAATCCTGTCAACCAAATTTATATGTCTTTTATTTTTTCTGCTAAATTTTTGAAACCATAATTTTACAGAAATCTTTTTATAAAAAACATTCAATGAGTGGAGAAGTTTATTAGGTCAGTTTAATAAAGTTATATGACGAGATATATAGTGTATAATAGGATTTATCACAGAAAAATCAAATTTCTAAAGTTTCAATGAATAAGGGAACTATTACTTAAAAAAATATATATACTCGTCCAATTAGCTCCACTATATCTCATAGGTTTGGTGTGGTTGTTTGGGTTTCACGGCATATCAACTTTTGTAGGTTATTTAATTCCCAATCCATTTTTATATAAATAATCAGTTCTGTTTCAAACAATTCAGTTTAGCATGAGTACACAGGTTAATTGTCAAAAACATTTCTATTTCAAGGTATTCAGTTTATTCAAACAGTTTTAATTCAGCCAATCCATTTTAGTATAAGTATAAATTTTGTTTACACACAGTTAAATGTAAAAATAGTCCTATATTAAATATATTCCATTTCAAACAATTCAGTTTAGCATAAGTACGCAGTTTAAATGAAAGTACACAACTTAATTGTCAAAAACATTTCTATTTCAAGCTATTCAGTTTAGTTAAACAGCTCTTGTTCAAATAATTAAGTTTAGCATAAGTATGCAGTTTAGTTCTATTTCACCCATAGAGAGGGCCCTATCAGGTGCTACCATTCCGTGCCAGAGTGGACCTGGGAGCAATGGCAATGAAAGGGTGCTCCACATTCCCCAAAGCTCCAGTATTATTGGAACTTTACCATCAGATTGTCATATCAGAACACTCGTTGAGTGGGGGTTGTCTTATCCCTCTGCAGAGGTGCAGTCGGTATATTCTACAGCGCTAGCCGACCAGGCAATACACAGAGTTAATGTCAAAACATTTTTAATTCAGATAATTCAGTTTAGCCTAAGTAGACAGTTTAGATGTCAAAACAGTTCTATTTCAAGCAATTCAGTTTAGGATAACTATGCAGTTTAAATGACAAAACAGTTCTATTTTTAACAATTCCGTTTCGCATAAATACAGTTTAAATGCAAAAAACAATAAACTCAAGAAACCACCGTTTAGTTCTATTTAACCCATAGATAGGACTCTTATCAATTGCTACCACACCGGGCCGGAGTGAACCTGGGAGCGATGGTAATGAAGGAGTACTACGCATTCCCCAACGCTCCAGCATTACTGGAACCTCACCATCAGATTGTTTAGTGTCATATCCAGGTCACTCGTTGGGTAGGGTCTTTCCTCTCTGCAGAGAAGCAGTCAATGTATTCTGCAGCCCTAGATACCAATGTCTTATGACAAAGAGCCTGGTATATACCAACAATATTCTCCGCCGAAATAAATTTATTATGACGGCTTAACCGAGTTTGAGTCTCCATTTAATTTCACTATATATATATATATATATATAACAATGTAATAACCATGGCTAAAAAAAATCGACACTCACATGCAACATACGGATCACTGCACAGCTGTTTCGACCTTATTCAGTTTCATCAGCAGAGTATACCGGGATCTCCACCAGCATGTGTCCTGCTTGCTCCAAGGTATGTCTGCTTCGCATGCTGTGGTTGCTGGTTCAATCTCCAGAGGTGGAGATCACGGTATACTCTGCTGATGAGACCAAATAAGGTCGAAACAGCTGTTCAGTGTTTTGTATGTTGCATGTAAGTGTTTGCCGAATTTTCTAGTCATGGTTATTACATTATCATATATATTTAATTCCTCTACTTGATTTATACATATATTTTCTGCCCAGTTGGACATTCCCGCGTGGATACGTGGGACCGATTTGGGAAGTCGTCGCCCCAGAGGTGACCGTGTCCTCCTGAGGGTAGACATAACTTGGAGCTAGTAGGACACATATAGTTAAGGGGCCGCACAGTTGTCATCACTGATTGATTTGGCATCGCTTATATGTCGGATGGACCGGTGGCCCAGTGGTAGAGTTTAGGCTTTGCATTCTGTGGTTTCCCGGTTCGATCACCAGTGGTGGAGATCACGGTATACTCTGCTGATACGACCAAATAAGATCGAAATATCCGTACAGTGTTCCGTATGTCGCATGGGAGTGTTTGCTGAATTTTCTAGTCAAGGTTATTATATTATCATATATACTTAATTCATCTACTTGATTTATATATATTCTTTTTTTTTGGGGGGGGGTCTTATCATTACCAGAAATATACAATCACTGTCTCACACATTTTCAATATTTTCTAGCAAATAAGCCACCCTGCAAGAATATCCTTTTTTGTTTTATGAGTTTATTCTATTCAATTTTTTTAGCTAGGGAATAAAGACGTTCATACTTTTCCATAGTATTAATATCAAAGTAAATGCAGTGGCAAGACTAGAGTTCGAACTCACTTACTATGATGTCGCAGTTGTGCACATTAGCTACTACGCTATGGAGACTGACCCCATGAAAATAATGATACTCTTTTTCTATAGCCGCTTGGACAGATTTCCTGTTAATTTCGGTTTATAGGATATCGCAGGTTCTGTTAGGATATGAAGTGTATAAATGTGATTTATGAGTAGTCTTCACTTTATTCTTCCATCTTTTTGGTTTTGTCTTAAAACTCTTTTTTAAACGTAAAATTAATTTCAGCATTCTAAGATCAGATGACCAACTAACAAAAGATCAATTCAGTAATAATGTTTTGTGAAAAAAAGGAGGTAGTAGTGGGAGTAGACAGCTATAGGCACTAAGAGGAGCATAAAGCCACTAATACCTGACATAAGTGATAGTGCTGTTGTTTCACTATCAAAAAGGCTTTTATCGAGTGGAGTTGTGAGAAGTACGCCTCCTGATTTGCTTTTTTTTTTAATACAGAGCTTTTCTATCGCTTAAATCTGTTTGACTCTCTACGTAATACAGTAGCACAATGAGTTTATTCCTCACTGAGTTCGCAACAAGACAGGTCCTGTGCTAAATATGTGTTCAGCTTAGGAAATAACATTTTAATGCATACACTAACACAATGTTTAACAAATTAGTGTTATAAGTAATTTCCTAATTGTTGTGAGTTCGATCCTCACTAGGGGCGCAACAAGACAGGCACTATCCTAAATATGTATTAAACTTAATAGAATATCATTTCAGAGCATACTGTAACAATGTTTAGCAAACTAGTGTTGTAAGTCAATTCACTATTGTAGTGAGTTCGATCCTCATTGGGTGCACAACAAAACTGGCCGGGTGCCAAATGTCTTTAGCAAAAGAAATAATATTTCAGCGCATACTGCAACACAATGGTTAACAAATTAGAGTCTGAAGTCAATTCCCTATTGTTGTGAGTTCGATCCTGATTTGGTGCTGCACTATATCGGCCATGTGCCATACAACACTTAGCCTTAAATTAAGAGTTAAGGGTTGTACTCAATAATCGTAAACTAGTAGACATACATACATTTCTCTTTCAGAACACACACGCATATATATATATATATATATATATAAGTGAATTTGGCGACCGTTGTCGAGGGTGATCCAAAGGCTCCCTTTTCAATAGCTACTACACGGAGGTGTAGGGATGGGCGCTACTCCATTCCCTGGATTTCTCGACTTTACCCTTGATACATACCTTATAATTCTGAGTATTAAGCAAGGAAGTATCAAGTAGCATTTTTGAGTTTTTGGTATAACTCGACCTGGGATAGAATCCCGGTCTCCCGTGCCATTGGCGAACACGCTATCCACTACACCATTGGACCGATATAAATGTATTGTTATATTTATAAATAAAGAGTGCTAAGTGTCAGTGATAGAGCGCATATATCTAATTTATGATAGTGTAGACACAGAATCAATAGCGCTTGGTGACAGTAGTGTCTGGCCTATATGATCATCAGACTTTATATCACACAGTCCGATATAAGATCATTGCATTGAGATACGCACACAGACATAAACTCATTATTATGAACAAAATAATACAAACATGAGGAAACATACGCCCAAACATAAACCCATATTCATATACATTCACACGCACATGCACACACATACACACATATGTATGTATGTATGTATGTATGTATGCGCACGTATTTGTTGTAACATTTTGAGACACGTTGGTGAGAAACTGTAATCTGTTTGAAGAGCGAAATCGGGCTAAATACCAAAAGATTTAGAATTAATAACAGGCTTCTACAAAGGTTGTTTGTATCCTGAGGACTGGGCGGTAGGCAAAGGGGGCGTGATTCTACCCGTTCGCCGCGGGGTAACATTGGGAGGTGGGGACGATGCCCGGGTGGCGTCTGCCAGCCTGGCATTATTCAATGTGGCGTCACATGATGGTAAAATGCAGAAATGACGGCTTTTTATCGGAACAACTTCTGCGTGGAACACAAATCTCTCATCTACACATATCTATCTGGAAACACACAGTTACATAAATGCGTTATACATGCATACACAATCCTACACCAAGGTACATACACATACATATACGTAAACCGTAACACATTCTTACACACACATACGCATACATACACTAGCACCTCTTCTCTTTCACACACACACACACACACACACACACGCATTCATATATATATATATATATATATATATATATATATATATATATATATATATGTATAGTGTGTGTGTGTGTAAAAAGAGTGTAAGCGGGAGATATTCAGTTAGCATGCAAATTCGTTGTTTCAACACAATATAAATATAATCACGTATTTGCAAATGAATACATATATGCAGACTGACCTCTGTCAAGGTTAACAATAGGTGTAACATTTGTTTTACTGTTATTAATGATTAAGTTTAAGATAGTTATGGGAAAGTGGTTTACCCAAGTATCTACTCACTGACTCTTTTTTTTTAATTAATTATCTTTTCCTATTGTGCCCCATCTCACAAAAAAACAAACGAAACAATCAAACCAAAAATGTACTATGAACGTGATTCCCTACCACTAAGCTATAGACGGGTTGTCATCCCTCCAGATTCAAGCAAAACAAAACAAACAGCAGTCGCTAATCATATTCTGACAGGACTTGACACAAGGTCAAAAGCCCAAAGGCCGATTAAAGTGGGGATAAAGGGGAGGGGAAGGTCGGAAACGAGCCGAGACTCGAACCCTGTTAGTCATTGACCCACTAAGTGTGCAATGTGGGTATAATGACTCAAGCAGTATCACGGACCTAAATCTAGATCCGGGAACGTATGCCAGAATATAGCTTGAACTAGACCGTGAGGTCTAGTGCTATACAAGGGGTGCATAGGGGACAAAAAAGCAGCTCGCCCACCCAAAGGTGGCCCAACCGAAGTTGGGGGCCTTTCGGCCTCGAATCTGCCATTGGTTTCGATACCCCATCCGACACGAATGCCAGACAGTTTTGGATTCAGTTTTCCTTCACCTGGACTAGTTGCCATACGAAGGTTACTATTTTACCCATTGCGGGAGGAAAGATAGATAGATTCATACTTTTTCTCCGACTCGTCCAGGATTCGAACTCGTGTCGAATTCATGTATGTGTGAATGCCTGTGTGTAAAGGTATAGGAATTTTTTTACCATTAAAGCTCATTATATATATAGTTGAAAAAAACTCAACAAACCGTCATTTGACTGTTATAGATTTATTTCAGCTTGCACCACTATAAAGGTATCAGCTTTATTAGATAGGCATCATTGTGTGGTGACTAGCTTATGAAGCTGGTCTCCTTTGAAGAAGTGCCATCTGAAATAAATTTCTAACAACCAAATGGCCGTTTTTTGATTTTTTTCAATTTTATGGAAATTTTATTTGTCTAAATTTCTGAGACGAAGCTTGATGATTTTTATCATTGAGGGTTTTCGGACTATTGTCTTCATCTTTATGGTTATTTCTACAATGTTTCGGCCGATATATCCTCCGGCTTTCTTCTGGTGTTTGTCGAACTCGGGAAACTACACGGAACTTCGAGCTACGTCCTTTGTTGAATCCACGGTGGTCGCCTGTTCTGATTCCGTTAGCCATAACCGGTTACAAGTGTTAAGCATTCCTGTATTGTTACTCGCCTGCAGTCAGGATTGAAACTGCAGTTTCCTGATGATTGTCTCCTTTGAAGCTTAGGGAACCAACGCCTTTAACCGTTTTGCTATGTGTCCTGCTAGACACATAGCAAAATGTTTATAGGTTCCCGAGTTCGACAAACACCTGAAGAAGGCCGGAGGACATATCGGCCGAAACGTTGTGGAAATAACACTAAAGATGAAGACAATAGTCCCAAAACCCTTAATGATAAAAATCATATGGAAATTTGTTCTGTAAAAAACTTATTAATTTTCATACATTGAGCACTCCTAGATTTTGTAAGAATCCTCAAATAGTATAATTCCCAACTCATCGTCTATCATCATCATCATCATGTCGTGCCACCAGCACGGATATCCCTGACTCTCTCTCGCCACTTCTCCCTATCGTTCATCGCTTCTGGCAAGTCTTCAGGGCTACATCCCGTATCTTCACAGAGCTGCTATATGTATGTTCGAGCTGGTCGTCCTGCTTTTGCTCGGCCATATGTGGGAGTCCATAGAAGTACATCACTTATGAGCTCGTCCCTCCTTCTCCAGCAGTGTTCTGCATGTCTGATTCATCTAACTTGGATAGTTTTCGTGATGGTAGTTAGGTGGCCGTATAGTTGGTGCTTTGTAGGGTGTTGCCTCTAGGACTTGTTCAATATTGCTCACAGCATTCTTGTGTTATTGCCGTCAAGCTTTTTCTCCAGTCGTTTAGTTAGCGTCCAAGTAGTGCATCCATACAGTAGTATCGATACGACCGCTGCGTGGAAGAAACTACGTTTCATTTTATCGGTCAGGTCTGACTTCCATATGATCGATAGCTTATCGATAACTGCCTAATGTCTTCGTTAGCCTCGTAACGATGTCCTATTCGGTTGATGAGACACTGCTTCCTAGGTAGGTGAACTTGTCTACTAGTTTCAGAGAGCTTCCGTCTAGTGTGGAAAAAAACCCAAAAAACTCTTCTTCTATAGGGTATTCTTATATATATATATATATATATACACAAAATGAGACAATCTCGGAGTTTTAAACTTTGCAAATATATTTCCGATGGGGGATGAGTGTGTAAACAACGACAGACTTTGACTTAATAGTAAAAAAACAAACAAGTAATCAGATATTACACACTATTAAAATCAAGAAGTCGTAAAATATTAATACTAAAACGTTTCCAAATGAAAAACAGTAACATTAAAACTTGATCCTTTAGTCCAGCGATTCTACGACAGAATTTCTTTTGTAAGGTTTTGAGAGAATCATCAGTTACTCACCATAAGAGCAGTTTCTGGGAATTCACACATGACTCCCCTGCATTCTTCATGACGCACCATCTTGCCTGAAATTTTTGTATTTTGTATTGTAAAGACCACAGTCAAGAAGCCATTAAGGAAAAGAGTATACTTTTAGTCCACGCGAAACATATACATAAGGTCTTTCAATAAATAAGATCATTTTACCTAAGGAATTGGCTATTGGAAGCACTGTATACTGTTACATCTTTTTCAAGGAAATCTATAGTGATTGGTCCGATCATGGCTCAGAACACTCACAGCATAAACTTCTTTACTAACTACTGCGCGCAGAACCTTTTCTTTACCGGAGAGTCAGGCTGATAATGGCAAGCCGATGTTTAACCCATTTGTAAACATTTTTTAACGAATACATGCTTCTCCGTAGATATTATTCTGAAATTTTCACTTGATTTGCGCTGCTTACCCACCAAAAACTTGATGACAGACCTCTGTTTAAGCCTAGAACACGCTGTTTGATTTTCTGTTATCTTGAATTGCCTCAGAGCAAATATTTTTGCAAAAACCATTGCTATAAACCAATTCCAACAATATAGAGTTTATATTTTTTTTAAATAAAAGATCTGGAAAAAAATTCTTTTTTTCGAAATAATTCTCCTTGTTTATTGAATGAAATTCATTCAATTCACCACAGAGAATTTATAAGCATGATACGCATTCGTATGATATATAAATAAATGTGTGTGTGTGTGTGTGTGTGTGTGTGTGTGTGTGTGTGTGTGAGAGAGAGAGAAAGAGAGAGAGAGAGAGAGAGATCTGAGAATTTCACCCTGAAACATTACATAATACTTAACAGTAACTTTCGGTTGCCTCTTTCAAAGTAGTTTCATGAAGCTATTTACTCACGAACACACAAAGGGTACCTGCTGATTTTAAAGGCAGACACGGGATTATTTTCATTAGGAAGATTGGAGCAACAAAATCTTTCTAATCACCCTAATCAGGAAGCTTTCATTGTAAAATGTATTCTTGTGCAATAATGCAATAAAATAATATGAATGTTTAATAAGTACATTGTAGTACATTGAACAGACGAAAAGCTAAAAGCTTTCCCATAAAATCAATGAAAATATCATTAAAGAGGTAAAGCAAAACTAATTGGGTGCATAGAACATCATTTGACAACATAATTACATGAGCATCTGGTTTTATCAATAAATAATGCTGATTATCATAATAACAAATGTTATTGCTGGTTCAAAGTCCAAGAAATTCGTTCGTTAACAGTAAATAACCAAGGTTCTTACCATTGAAAATAACAAAAGAATACTATTCTACCATCGAAAATAATAGAATGATATTTTTTAATTGAAAATGACCATGTTCTTTTAACATTGAAAATAAAAGAATAATGCTTTACCATCGGAAATAACCCTAGGTTTTTACCATTGGAAATGGCCGAAGAATATTTTACTATTGAAAATAACCTAGGTTTTTACCATTAAAATAAGAGAAAAATAATATTTTACCATTAAAAATAGATAAGGTTTCCCATTGAAAACAACGGAAAAATAATATTTTACTCATGAATATAACTAAGATTTTTCCACTGAAAATAACAGAAAAATAATGTTTTACCATTGAAAATAACCGAGTTTCTTATCAATGAAAATTTCAGAAGAATATTTTACAATTTAAAATAACCATGGTTTTTTTCTATTGAAAATAACTGAAGAATGATATTTTACCATTGAAAATTACCAAGGCCTTTGCAATTAAGAATAGAAGCGAAACCACAAAAATAAAAAAGAATGTAAATTATCAGGGTTTGTAGACGTAGATTTCTCCACATATAAACACCGGGATACATGCATACACCAATATATCTATACATGCATATACATACATACATACATACATACATACACAAAAAAACTTTAAAAACCTTATTGTAAAGATTTACGAGAACGAGTAAACCACGTAGATTCTGACTTCAATTATTTTTGTCAGTATCTGAATTGGGAAAGTTTTTAAAAAATGAGGTGATGACAAAATATTCATAATATATTCAACATGGGAAAAGATGTAACGAATTTATTACCAAAAATATAAATAGTTGCTCTTTTATTGCTCAATTACTTTTTCTAACACAAGTAGAAGCTGGAAAAAAAGTCCAAATCATAAGTTGTCGTTCTTGACATAGTGAAGATACTGAAAGAACCAAAAGAGGTGACAAAGTAAACTTAAACGTAGCTGTTGGTGAATAATTCCAAGAGAAATGCGTCTATGTCTGAAGCACTAGCCCAAAGCGTTAAGTCTTTACAATAAGATCTTGAATTTATTAAACTCTTGTTATTTGTTACCAAAGAGCCGATTTTTTTTTTTTTTTGGGTTGATGTTAAGCTGTCTAAAGATCATCTGTTTTGTAAATTTACTGAATTTGATGGTGAAGACATCACAGATCAACGCCGAGACTCCTTTTTTGTAGGTTATTGAGACAGCACAAAAATAAATAAATAAATATAAACGTACACTGTACGTGGTTTTCTAGTCTCTAGACGTAAAATAACCCCAAATGAGTTGACATGCAGTAAGAACTAATCAATTAATCAAAAACCCGGATACAATTCAGATAGAAACGACTACATCAACTGGTTCAGAGAGAGACAGAGAGAGATAGAGATAGAGAGACAGAAAGGAGAAGCATACAGATAGAGAGTTTGATAACAAGTGTATTATTAAAACGGCATGACTATATATGGAACATAGACAGGAGAGAGAAGCTGATGATTGACAGCTGGAATGGGAGAGACTGAGAAAGACAAAGATAGAGAGATAGAATCACCCAAGTTATAACGTGTTCTTTTCATAGTTGGTGCCGTATTCATATCTGATGTCTGTGATCAAGGATACGGCCTTTTCATTCTGGTGCCATTCAGTCAGTTTCTAATTGTTGCCTAGAATCAGGATATGCCCAGTCGGCGAGGCTTAAAATATGCTAATTAAAAAGCTGTGTCCTTGATATTAAACTAAACTAGTGAGGCTCCAGTTATCGAGCTCTCGGGGTATGTGGAGTACCTTTTAATAGCCATTACTCTCAGGTCCACTCAAACTTGGAATGTTAGTACCTGTTGGGGTCCCATATGTGGTTCAAAAAGATCTGCTTGAAAATTATTCGTATTAGATAACAATACTTGATATCATATCATCCTCTGTAAAAACTTTTAAGGGACTACACGAAAAATGTAAATCTAAACAAATAATGTATGTGATTCACAAACATTTAGGCATAAAATAACCCCAGAGCAATTGACATGCCGTGAGAATCAATCAATTAATCAATAACCAAAGTATGACCCCGGCAGGAACGATTATATTAATTAGGACCGTGCTCAGCCTGTTTATCGTAAAGAGGCATGAAATATCTATGACCAGAGATTACTGTAACATCACCCTCTGATGGAGATCACTTTATCATCAATCCCTCATAAAACCAACTGCAGAGTCGATGAGGATGTTAAAGCGATCTGTTCATCATTTCTATATTCCAGAGAGAGAGAGGGGGGGAGAGAGAGGGTGAGAGAGAGAGAGAGAGAGATTAAAAGGGTATTACTAAAAAGATATGTCCATTTACAAATGGGAAAAGACGTGACTATTTTATAAGCGAATTCTTCGCATTTACAGGGATCTTGATAATGAACTGTTGACATCACTAATCCCAAAATAACCTGAAGAAGAGCTGAAGAGATATGGCCGAAATTTTGAGAACAAATGAAAGTATAGAAGAGGAAATAAGAATGACATTATAAAATTCTCATCTATGAGACATAATTAGAGTTCGAAATTTTATTTCAAAGAGTAATGTATACGCTGTGGAATTTTAAAAAAACAAGAAACTTTTTAGAAATTTTTTCTCAAAATACGTAAAATACATTTGGAAAAGAATGCTCTTAAATGCAATAGAATCCTAAGAATTATCTCATTTATTTCGTTTTGTTTTTAAATTTGAATCTAATTCCAAAGATATTATATAACATATCAACATGGCCCTGATGATGGTTTAAAAAAAAACGAACAATTACACTGGCATAATATTTAATCAAAAACTCCTGCTCTAGTTACTTTTTTTTCATGTCTTATATTTGCATACCGTCGGATCGATTTCCATTTTCTCGAATATGTATATATATATACTGTCATTCACAGACAGACTGTTTCGTTCTATCAGAACTCTTCAGTGTGGCTAGATACGTAGGACGCTCGAAGCCGGGATCGAAACTCATCCAACTTTACGTTAGACTAAGTCTCAGACCGCTCGGCCAACAAGCACACCAAGTTTGGCTAAGGGAATTGTTAAGGTATTTATGTAGCAACAGCAGCAGCCGTTTGTTTACATTTTTATATCCTATCGGCTATCAGAGTGCTCAATTCTTTTGAAGAGCTTTGCATTATGCGAGCGGCGGCCGAAAATTCCTTCACCAGAGTGCTCAACCCCCATGGGGGAGCGTATATATTGTCATCCACAGACAGACTGTTTCGTTCAATCAGAACTCTTCAGTGTGGCTAGACACGTAGGACGCTCGAATATTTATATAGTTATGATGGCCGTCCATCACTATTGAAGTTAACTAAACCTTCAAAGTTGGCTTGAATGTGTCCAGAGGTGGCCGATTAGTCCTATAATGGGTAAAACACTGCTACAGGCCATACACTTTTCACAAGTTGCTGGCTACTTTAACTTTTCTGGTGATACGCTTTTTCCTGGAATACTCCAAACTGGCCAATCTTCAGCCAGAACTTTTGTGACACGATGGATATCTCTAGCTACTTGAAGGTGATCGCTAGATTATCTCTGAAAAAGAGGTTTTTCTCGTTCAACAACATGTTTGTCATTTACCTCAGAGGTTTATCTAAGAGAAGAGCAGCTTTAGACATCCATACCCCGGACATGACCAACTCATCATCTGAAAAGTGAGAATGCTGCGCCTTGCCGATTTGAGTAGGGATCTTCTTGTCAAGAATCTTGTCCAATCATTTGATCCTTGTCAATTTTCAGAGGCAAGCTCTATAGACGAAGTTCAAACTTCATATGGGTCTACTGTAGATCATACAAGGATTGACTATTCGACTAGGGTTGTAGAATACACCGACTGTTTCTCTGCAGAGAGGTGAAACTCCCCCACAGAGTGTCCTGAATATGAAACCAAGCAATCTGATGGTGAGGTTCCAGTAATGCTGGAGCTTTGAGGAACGTGGAGTACGCCTTCATTGCTATTTCTTCCAGGTCCCCTCTCACCCATGAAGGTTGATATGTCATTAAACAAAGTCACCAAAACCGATTCACCTATGTCTGATGAGTATTCCTCTCTCAGTAATCCGGAAGACATCATTGAATATGGCTAAGAACATGTCAGCTTTTGTAAAAATCCTTGTTTTACGCATACGTCCCTTGGAAGCGCACGGATGCCTCTTCTATTTATCCTAAACGTGAATAGGGATACTGTCAAAAAACTACCACACCATGATAATAAGTCGTTCTGGGAAACCGAAGTTGGCAATTATATTACAGACACTAACTCAACTTACCTCTTCAAAGGCTTTTATGAAATCTACAAAGATGGTCTAGAGATCAGAGTTTTGTCTCTGAAACTATCGAGTCGCAAAGATTACATCCATCGTTCCACTTCCAATGCGAAAGCAACTCTGATTTTCTAGATAATGTCCCTCTTTCTAAATGTTCGATCAGGCGGTTAAGAAGAGACCATCTTTCAGATCTTGCTACGGTCATCCATTTCTGACTGAGTGAAGATGGCTTAAACATTTCGATTCTATTCTAAATCGCCCTTTGTCCACCAAAGTTGAGACCAGCCAACACTTTCTGTAGAACCCAGTAAACTAGGAATTCGACAGTTTCAAAGTATCCTTGAAGGTTACCTGTAAAGCATCTCGGAGAAAGCCTCCTGCTTTTGATGCATACCAGCCGAAATGTACATGTTGATGGGACTAGTCATTACTCAGAAATCATTAGTGGACAAAGTATTAAAAAATACTGGACAATCCTTTCATCATCAGAGGAGTATATCACTCCTGATATTGTTTTGGACATATCCTGGAAGCAGCACCCAAAAAAACTGCAACTGCAGAGTCACTTGTCTCCCATTTTACAAACTATCCATTAAGATAAAAAAAATACAAGCTGAGCACTGCTAGAGAAGCAGGAATGAACTCATCAGCGATGTTCTCCTGTGTACAAACACACATATACACACCAATATTAGCCCACCAGCAAGGATCTACATTCATTACATCTGTACCGACACTGGAAGCCGTCAAGAGCAAGGGCCGAGAAAGTCAAGGGAATATGTGCTATCATCACGACCTGCTGATCTATATATATATATATATATATATATATATATATATATATATATATATAATTCGACAAATGCATATAATTTCCATGTACTAAATAAGTAACTTAAAGAGAAAGTTTATAAAATTTCAATCAATCAATATATTTACTTACAATATCCTTTTCAAAGGCCCCGAAAATATTTAACGACAATGTTTTTCCCGAATAATTTTTTTTAACAAAGACATTACAGTTTCTTATAGAGTTCATGTTGTTTCATTTTCTTTATTTCTTTGTGGTTTTTTTTTTGTTTTGTTTTGTTTTGTTTTCAAGGCTTCAGTTGGGAAAATTTGATGATTTCAAGCAGCCCTCTTTTAATGCAGGAGTTGGTAGAATTTTATTGTCTGTATTTTCTTATTTTCTCAATATTCATGTGGTTCAAAGGTTCTTTATGTTGATTATTTTTTTACAATAAAAATATTTTTCATCACATTGGACATTAAAGATATGACAATTTATTATATCTATACTCCATGTGAAAAATTTACATTAATATCTATTTTTCAAATTATTTTTGACAAAATAAAAATTGAATCCACTTATTCGTTATATTCAGAATTAAATTGATTTTCCATCGGGGAAAATCACATATGCTTATTACCCAGTCGCCTAAGGCTGTAGAATACACCGACTGCTTCTTTGCAGAGCAGTAAGACTCCCCTAACGAGTGGCCTTGTCGTCTGGGGCAGTAGATTACTTCGACTGCTTCTTTGCATAGGGGTACGATTCGCCAACGAGTGGCCGAGTCAGTTGGGGTCTACAATACACCGACTGCTTCTTTGCAGAGGGGTAAGACTCCCCCAACGAGTGGCCTAGTCGGCTGAGGTTGTAGAATACGCTTACTGCTTCTTTGCAGAAGGTTAAGACTCCGAACAAATGTCCTTTATATGACACTAAAAAAATTTATAGTGAGGTTCCAGTAATGCTGGAACTTTGTTGAATGCGGAGTACCCCTTCTTTGCCATCGGACCCAAGTCTACTCTGCCCCTGAATGGTAGCTCTTGATAGGGTCCTATCTCTGGGTCAAATAGAACTAAAATACGTACTTATGCTAAACTGAATTATTTGAAAAAGAACTGTTTTGACTTTTAACTGTGTGTAAACATAATCTATATTTGCAATAAACTGAATTGATTGAATTAGATTTCTTTGACTAAACTGAGTAGCTTGACATAGAAATGTTTTTGACAATTAAACTATGTACTCATGCTAAACTGAACTATTTGAAATTGAACTGATTTTTTGTATAAAAATGGATCTGGCATTAAAGAACCTATAAGAGTTGGTTTCCCATAAAACCCAAACAACCAACCATATATGCTAAAGAGCTTTCCTGGCTTTAGAATAAATTATCCTGCATCGCATAGGTTAAAATTGCAACTTTTTTTTTCAGTAAATACCTCCAGTCATTATGTTAAAATTTGAATAAATAAATTCATTTATTTAGATAAAAAAAATTTTAAGTTGCTTTTCTTTCGCAACCAATTCAAATAAAACAAAATTGAATATTCAATTCTAAGTCACAAAATACATTAGAAATGGAAAATTGAAAATCTCACTAATTACAGTTACTGTAAGGGAGATAATCACCCTGCTCTTTTTCTTATCTAAACGTGGTGATAACTTTACGATCATGAAGAGTCAAGAATTTAGCCCATACGATCAACGCAAGGGAAAATATTCATTTTTTAATACAAATTTGGCACAAGGCTGTAAAATGGGAAGAGGCTGGTCATCACTATCTTAGCTTTTAACTTAGCTAGTTCCATTCGCTGACCTATTTAAAGTAAGTAGTTGGTGACCATAGTCGAGGGCGACCATAAGGCTCCCTTTTCGATAGCTACTACACCAAGGTGTAGGGGAGGGCGCTACTCCTTTCCCTGACCTATTTACAAAACCAAATATCCCCAACGAAATGAAAAGAAGTAAAAAATATATACAATATGACTAACATGACAGAAAAGCAAGTTTCCCGGTCGAAAAACAGTATCGGAAAAAATGCCCCCCCCCAGCATATCCGGAGAACAAGAATTTCTGACATCTAACTGGGGTAAAAAGAGGTGAAAACAGTAAACCGGGATTAAAAATCCGGCCGATGAGCTAACATACTCGAGTTAAGTTAAACAACAAAAAGCTTAGTCTCACTTACCTTGGATGGGTGGCTGTTTGTCTTTCCAAGAACTCAAAATCCTTCTTAAGCTGTAATTTTTAAAAAGAATTCGAAGTTAGTACCTCTCACGTGATACCAGCGCGCAACATTCAACCATCTTTTGCTAAACTCCAAAGAAAGGAGTCTGTGTCTCAGACAAGAATTAAATTTTTATTTGGTGATTGCAAAACTCCACCAAACTCTGAGACGAGAAAGACTCACCTTCGTGAAATTCCTTCAGTTGCGTCGTCCAAATCATAACTCATAATGCCGAGTAAGCAGAGAAACATACAAGGTGCATGCAATAAGTTTCCAGACTTTTTCGGATGGGCATTTAAAATTGTCGTAGACTCTTGAAAAATCAGTATGTTATTGCTATACAGCTTATGAGATGACTGACCATATTTTATGATTTCTGTTTCAAATGAACAGCTACAGCAGGAATCGGAATACACCCTACTAAAGCCTGATTGTCACAGCTGGTGAATTTCAAAAATGCAATCTGACACTTTAGAAGAACGATATGCAATAAAATTCTGTTTTAAACTTGGAAAAAATGCCACAGAAACGTATGGAATGCTTCAGACTGCTTTTCAACCATCTTGCATGAATCGAGCATCAGTTTTTGAGTGGCATAAGAGATTCAATGAAGGCAGGGAGTCTATGTGGGATGATGAGAGTTGTGGGAGGAGTAAGGAAGTCAATACACCACAGTTGATTGGCCAAAGGGTTTGGTTTAGGATTAGGGTTACTATGTTGAAGTTTTATGGGAATTCTGGAAGAGATTCCTAGGGAAGAGGCCAGCACTCTTCAAATCGGGTCATTGGCATTTCACCAGGACAATGCACCAGTCCACAACTCCATCCTTGTCATAGACTACTTAACCAAGATGGGCATCAAGACAGTTCCCCACTCTCCCTATAGTCCAGACCTTGCTCCCTGTGACTTTTGGTTTTCCCTAATCTCACAGGCTGTCGTTATGAAACAATTGAGGAGATGAAAGAGGCTGTGACGAAGGTCATTGACACGCTGATACAAGAGGACTTCCATGGGGCCTTCCAGAAGTTGTTGGAACGATACAAGTGCATTGCAGCCGGAGGAGATTACTTCGAAGGGGACTAGAGTTTCATGTGTGTACTATCAATAAAAGTGCCCATACGAAAAAAGTCTGGAAACTTATCGTATGCACCTCCTATACTGTTCCATCGTGTTCAGCAACGGCACTACATTGCTACTTATAGAGCAGGCTTCCAAGATGAATAATTTTTCATTCAGTACGCTAACCCAGTAGCCTTCAAGAAAACAGCACAACGGTTGAACGACTGAGCAGTGAAAAAAAGCGTGCGAAATCGACACCTCTATATCACCGCCCTGGACGCACTCTGGCGAAATTGCTAGACGCGCTGAAAATATCTTCTTGCTGACCCCGAAGACGCCCTAAATTACCCGCCTCGTCATTATTGAGGCATCTCATCCCGAGGTTTACAGTCACATTAACCGACATTCCCCCTTCGTCTCGCCGATCTCGTCGATCAAGTCATCTTGTACACCCTCCTCACGAACGTTCGATAAAATGCCTTACTTGATCGCGACCGGTTGTCCGAGAAACCAGTTTGCAGCTGAGAGAAAACTTTCAGAGCATGCCGATATTCACGATAGAGAGAGCACTCGTTTTTGAGATATCGATGAGTCTTCCAATCAATCGAGCACACGCTTCTCAATGTCGGAAAGGCCTTCTTGGCGTCTTCCTTCCAGCTTAGGAGACTGAAACGGAACGAGCGGCGTCATGTCTCTACGTTCGGTACTCCTGGGCCGCCTTTGAACTATGGAAAGTGACAGATGTCACGACACAACAAAGGGGCCCGTTTACCCCAGGAGAACGGGAACAAGACACTTTATAGATTAACTAGAATCGTGCACGGGAAAGAAATTACTGAAAGACGGTTAAGGACCAGTGGGTATATGTGCAGGTAGTACACCTTCGTCCTGCTTTTTAGGAAAGCCTCCTTCGCAACCAGAGGTCGGTTGCGATCACGAGTTCTTCTAGCACCTCCAACCAGTTTTTCTCGAGCTGGAGATCGGGACCGAACCAGACGTCTAATAACTTGCACTGGCCATCCATCTTACAGAAAAAGCCGAGAAGAGCACAGCTCTTCCGCGAGCCCAACGGCCAACCTAACGTTTTTCGCAGTTAATTTTGGCCCCCAGCACAACCTACCTTCCGATTTCTTTACTGAACTCATCCACATCAGCACTGCTCGTCACAGGCATGCTTACGTCATCAGCGTAACAAGAGTGCCTGCACATCATGGTAGTGCCACGTAAGGTGAGGCCGTGTGATACCGGGTTCCGCTTAAACTTGCGCAGAAACGGCTCCAAGGCAGCACATACAGAATGAGCGAGAACAGACAACCTTGACGAATCGATTAAGACAAAGTAAAGGGCTTCTATCTTACCCAGGTCACCTCCATCATCACTCCGGGGGACGCATAAAGAAGCAGAATCTCGCCGCAGACAAAACAACCTCTAGAAAACCGTGCTCAACCCTATTGAAGGTCTTGAACAAATCTAAATTGACCAGCACGGTATTACTGTTGACTTTTTCTATGATCGAGTAAACCAAAGAGACACTGTTTGGGGCCCATTAGACTACGCTGAGCAGCCTGCTAGCAGTCAACCAAAATCTTTAAGTCAATGTTCAACATTGTTAAAGGGTGGAAGTTATGAATCCAGTCCCCACAATGTCTATGTGTACAAACTTCACCATACCCCTGATGAAGTGTTAGGGGATGGCCCCCTATCTCATCCAGTTGTTAGAGTCTCCAGAGAGGAAAAAACATGTACCTGATCATATATTCTGTAGGCTTTGTCCAAACTTCATCCTTCGTTATGGGCCCCTTACATCCAGCTGCTTCTGTCACCCAGAGGCGACGAAAGCCAGCAAGATAAGCGTCGAACTCAGTCCGGGCTTCCTGGTGTAGAGTTTTCGAAAGTAGTCACGAATTCTCTACAAAAGCCTTCATTTGTAATCTGACCTTGCCCGTCTGGCGATGTGATATTTACGATTAGTCTCTGCGTAAAATGTCTTAGTTCCTCCGGTCGAAGTTCTTGAACGATATTCTTTTTTTACCTAACCTTAACTACAAGAGCCTAGTACATTTTATTGAACGAAAAACTCAGGTCTACCTAAGCTATGTTGGATTCAAAGCTATCTCCGGCTTTTACGTCCCTAACCACCTTGATAACATCGATGCGTCGAAAAAAATCAGGAAGCTCACAAAGGACACTGGACCCATAAAATCCAATGAAACGAAACGTCCCGCCTTTTGTGGTAGCGCCCAGCACTCAAGGCCTGCCTGCTGGATCTGGAAAAACAAGAGAAGATGTAGCATTAAGGCTTCTGCTTATCATCAAGGAGACCCTTCTACGCGATTGTTTAGGCTAAGTACATTCTCACGGAAGTTGGAATCAAAGTGGTTCTCTTGTTAACAACAAATATCGATCTCAGGTGAGTGGAGCTGAGAAAGAAGTTGAATCCTCTTCGAGTCAGACTTCAATCTGCGGTCATTTGCGCTTACTAACCTCAAATCAATCATGACAATTACAGGAATTGGGTACCTGGATTGAAACTGGTAGGGTAAGGACAACGATGGTATGGCTCAAGGATCCAAAAATATTTCATGGTCGATGGTACAGTTATGAGCGAGACGCCCGATATCCTGCGGGAAGGTTAATTTCAAAACTCTATATACGAAAGGGTGCAAGTAAATTTCCTTCCGTAATGACGCGTGAGAGAGAGGAATGAGGCCCTGGGTGGCTTCTCCAACCATATCGATAATACTTTCAGACCCTTGACCCGTTTGAATGACAAATAGAACTCTTGCGTGAGGAAAGTTCGAAGGGTCCTCTACTTTTTTTTCAGCCCTTTTGTTTTAAAACTAGAAAAGTATTCCCGCAAGTCCGGCGAAGTCCTTGGTAGCGAATTGGACGAAATAAAGATAACCTTAAAAAAACAGACTCTGTCTCGAAAACTGATATTTTTTCGGTGAAACCATGAGGCAATTCTTCAACTGAGATAGATCAAAGTTTATTCAAAAACTCGACTGATGGAAAGGTTGTAATGTTTCAAAGAAAGCAAAACATGCGACTCGTAACTAATGAACAAATGTAGTTCATCAAAATTCTTAAAGTGTTTCTATTTAAAATTTAACTTTTCTCAAGTGAGAACTCTTATTTTAACCTTTTGTTTTATATTTTTTCTCGATAATAATTTCTTGAAATTTCCTATAATAACACTGGTTTACAAAAATAAATTTTTGGTCTGAGGCAAGAATGGGGATAGGTGTTTTTTGTTAATTTGGGTGTGCTGAATTCAAATTTATAAATAGTTTTGCTCTATCACCTCTAATTTTCTGGCTTTTAAATAGTCTCATTTTAGTATAAACAGAGAATATATGTGCATATTTCAAGAGCTGCAGCAGCTTATAACAGATAAAACAGGATAGATAAAGAACACTGATTGAATCAATATACTTGGATGACTCAATTACACAGTTCATAGTACCACAGACAGTCAAAAGTGTGTTTTCTTAGAAGATCTGGTGTATTTTGCCCCCGGTATGTCACGCAAGAGCATCCAGCAGAAGTCTCCCATCATGCCGGGGTTCTATTTGCCTTGATAGTTGCTCTCCATCTTCGTAATGTCTTGGTGGAATCTTTCTCCATGCTCATCACTCACTGCTCCAAGGTTTGGCAGGAAAAAGTTGTGGTGGGAATGGAGAAAATGAATCTTGAGTAACATTCGGCACCCCATATCCTCGTAAGACTTTAGCAACTTCTCAATACAGGCTTGGTAATCTGGTACGCGTGTGTTACCAAGGAAGCCACTACAAACTGACTTGAATGCTTCCCATGCCCTCAGTTCCTTTTAGTTAAGAAGCTCCTCAAAATCAGTATCCTTCAGCACTTCTCGGATCTGAGGTCTGACAAAGATGCCCTCTTTGAGCTTAGAATACAGTAGACAAGTGTTGGAAGGCAGCACCATTTTTGTGCAACGTCTTCACGAAATTCATCAAACCAAACTTGATGTGAAGAGGAGGAAGAAGCACCTTATTCATGTCCACCAGATGATTCTCCTTGAGGCTGTGTTCGCCCGGAACAAAAGTGCTTCTAGATCCCCAGTCTTTCTGCTTGTAATGCTGGGATACAGCTCGACTATCCCAGGGTCAGAGAAAACAACAGTACTTTGTGAAGCCCGCTTGCATACCCATAAGAAGACCAATGAACTTGAGGTCCCCACATAGAATCTATTGGTACTCGCTGTACTTAATAGCTTCTAAAAGACGCTCCATATTGTTATAGGACTTCTTTAGATGGACAGAGTGTGCAATGGGAATGCTGGAATATTTATTCCCGTTGAGCAGAAGAACACCCTTGAGACTTCGCTTGGAAGAGTCTATGAAAAGACGCCAGTCTGAAGGATTATGTGGCAAACCAAGGGACGTAAACAAGCCAGGTATGTTTGTGCAGTAGCACAAATTGTTTTCCATGTCGAAAAAGGAAGCAAGGTATTTGTTCCGATTCCCGAAACTGGTGATCCTTACATCTTCCTGGACTAGGTTCCACTATTTAAGCCGAGAAGCCAAGAGCTCTGACTGCTGTTTTGACAGATACAAATCACGAGCAAGATCATTCAGGTTTTCATGCGTGATCCAGTGTGGCTCATTGCCACTTGTTCCTGAATATGTAGACTCAATATCTTCCAAAGATATTGACTCGGCAGAATCCTCCCTTGAAGGCATTTCTTCATCTGGTTAGGAAAGAAGATCCTTATTTACTGGAGGTGTGGGTACAGGAGGATTATCTGAATGGGGAACGGGTCTCATAGTAGATCGAAGGTTGGGATATTTGATCTTTTTCCTAGAAGATGCATTGAAACCAGTTATATTAGTTAAACAAAAATAACAATCATCTGCGTGGTTTCGCGGCTCTCTCCAAACCATCGGGACTGCAAAGTTGAAAGCAAAGTTGAAAACTAAATGTGCATTTGAAAATGTAAGACTAATATTTAGTAACCCAAAAGATGTGTAACACGATAGTTAAGGGACACCAACCTTCTGCGCCGCCTGCGAGACAACCTCTTTCAATGACTGCCAGAGTGTGGATTGAGACCTGCTGCCTTAACCGTCAAAATGCATCTAGATATATAACTATATATATATATATATATATATATATATATATATATATATATATAATGTAATGCTATCACTTACATTTAGTGCATAATAACTAAAAAAAAAGCCATAAGTCTCATAATATTAGAATTAACCCTGAATTCATATACGCCTTTATGTACCGTATATGCACAAAATGCACACTATGAATATCTAAAAGGCTAGAGGTAATGAGTAAAAACGGATTTCAAATTTAAATTCAGCACCCTCAAATTAGGTAAAAATGAGTATTTTTGTGCTTGACTCAATTTCTTTGTAAACCAGTGTAATGATGAACTTTTAAAATTAACTTCTACAATATATATATATTACATGTGTGCACACATAAAGCCCTTCTCTTTCACTATATATATATATATATATATCTGTAATATAATAAAATCTCAACGAACTGTCGTTTTACTGTTATAAATTTATTTCAGCAGACAACAATCAGGCAACCTGCCTCTTCAGATAGTGGTAACAAAGTGGATGGAGAAACACTTAAACTTATCAAAAAAAGAAAGAAAACCGACATTTGAGTGGAGGGGGAAGATCAAAAGGAACGAGATTAGACATTGTCACCAATTCAGTGTCTTAGATTTCATCTCGGTGTCCTTTTTCCTTCTTTTTAATGTTTCATCTATGGATTTATTTGGTTAGCCTCTAGTAGCATTTTACCTCTTTAACTTTTTCTGTTTTTAGAAAATATCTGTTTATTCATTCTTTTCTTTATATATGTCTTTATTAGGGATGTAAAAAAGTAATAAATTCCTAATTCCAAACTTTTTATTTTTAAAGGTTTTTTAGAGGTTATTTATCCTTTCTAGATTACTTTTGAAGTTTATTCTTTCATTAATGAGTGTATCGCTATTTTGGTATTTAACTCCGGTTACTGTCGATTTAATTAGTATTAGATCCTATAATTAATCTGTTAATTCACACTTAATAATTCACGACTGAGAGATTTTTTTTAAAACTACCTTGCTCTTAAGCTAATTGAATTTATTATTATTATTATTATTATTATTATTATTATTATTTAATCTTTGAAATTTTTTCACATCAATTTTAGCTGATGGTCTTTCACTGAAGTTTGAGTGACAGCAAGTCTCCTCAAGTCTCCAGCACTCTTCTCAGTCTTCTGGCCGTTCTCCATAATGTAGTAGTTTCGATGGTCTCCACTCGTTTTCCTACCTCCAAGTCCCACAGTCCCTTTAATAATCCTTTGGTGACTGTACCAAAAACACCAATCACGACTGGTATAATTGTCACCTTCATGTTCCATTGTTTTTTCAATTACCTAACAATGTCGAGGTACTTATCCTTCTTTTCACTTTCTTTCAGTTTTATTATGTGGTCAGCTGGGACAGCAAACTCCACAATCTCGCAAGTTCTCTTTTCTTTTCTTTTTTTTTTTTTTTTTTGTTGTTGATTATTATAAGGTCTGGTCTTCTGGCCGAGATTAGATGATCCGTTTGTGTTTCAAAGTCCCATAGGATTTTATGTGTCATTCATTCTCTCGGACAGATGTTGGGTTGTGCATATACCATTTGTTCGTATGCTCAAAATTTCTATGTAGTCCTCGAGTCATTGTACCAATGCATCAACGCTGTCTTCAATACTGGCAAGTGGTCTTCTTCCCTCCTTTCTTGATACATATAGTCTGTCAACGTCATCTCAAAGATGTAATGCCTTATACGTGGTCATTAGTTTTCTTGTTCTTTGATCCATTTTCTTGAGTTCTTCTCTGGTCCACTTCAAAAATATCTAACGAGGGGTAAAGCCCAGGTATTTATTCCTTTGATAAGGTGCCTGCCATAGAGTTTTGTCTTGAGTAGCTTTCTGGTTCTCCTGAGATATTCTTTCTTAATTTTTTCTCTCTTCTTCACTTATTTGATGGTGTCAGCTTCCAAGATGCCCAAGTATTTGTACGTTACCTTCTCTCCGAGCGTTCTAATCTTGTCATAATTTGCTAGTTCTATTCCGTCAGTCAGATGCCGTTTGCCACTTTTCATTCCATTTTAATGTCCTTACTGTGTATTCTCGCTGCGTGTATTAGAGTTTCCAGTTCTTTTTCATTTTTTGCTAAAAGTTTGAGGTCGTCCATGTACATTAGGTGATTGATCTTTTCCTGCGATCTACTTAGTTTGTATCCAGCTGTGCATTTTCTGATTATGTGGTTAAGTGGCATCATCTTAATTATGAATGGTAACAGTGATAGTGCATCTCCTTGAAATATACCTCTTTGGACCTTCGATTCAGCTAAGCTTTTCCCAACTGATGTCAATTCCACTTTCCAGGTTTTCTAGATAAAGTTTTGGAATTCATCTGATATTTTGTACATTTTGAGGCAGTTTATTATACAGCTTTACGCCATTTTATAGTCAATCAAGGCCATTGCTAGATTTTTCCGTCTGGTCTTGCTCTCGTTTAGGATGTGCTGATCTATGTAAAGTAACTCTCCTGTGCCTCGGGGTCCTTTGCAACATTTTTTTTATTCCTCAGGGAACAATCCACAGCTTGTTAGCAAGTATTATTATTATTATTATTATTATTCTCTTATAAGGTTACCTTATTACCACCGTATCCACGTCAATGCTGATAGCCTGATATATATAATGTTGGATATATTATTAGTGCGGGAGTAACTAATTTTTACTATATTTCTATTTAAAATTCTACTTAACTGGTTGTCTTTATGGAAGTGTTTATTTATTAAATTGAGGAAGTACTTTCCTATATTAATTGTAGAAAGTTTACAGAAAGTGGGTTTACACCAGATTACCTTTCATTTCCTATTCCTTTTTCTATTATTATTAGTGTTACTGTCTCTAGCTACCATTCTATAACAACAATTTCCAATACTACTACTTTTGATATTAGCATTGTGTTATTCAGTGATTCTATTTATCCTTTGGTCCTTGTATTCTAGAATCTGTCATTATATATATATATATATATATATGGAAGAAAAACTTAGCAGACCATGATTTTTATATCATAAGTTTATTTCGACTGGATACAAATAAAACGAAGCCAGCCTCTTCAGATAGCAGTCACATAATAGAGAGAGAAATTCACAACAATACTCGTTAAAAAATATCCTTTAACAGGAAGGGAAAACATCAAAAGGAACCTTATTAGAAACTGTCTTCAATCAAGTGTATTCAATTCATATTGGCGTCCTTATTTATCTACGAGTTTCTTTGATTAGCAGGTATTATCATTTTTCGATTTTAACTTTTTCTTTTTTAAGAATTTAAATCTTTATTTAGGAAGCATGTAAATAACATTATTACTAATTCCACACTTTTCTTTTATTGAAAGGATTTTTTCCTTTCTGAATTACTGTTGAAAATCAGTCTTTCTGTAATTAATGTCTCGTTATTTTAATATTTGACCCCGAATACTGCCGGTTTTACAGTCATTCTAATAATAATTATCTCCCAAATCATTAAACTTGAGACATTTCTTAAAAACAACCGTTGCCGTTAAGCCAATTATTATTATTATTATTATTATTATTATTATTATTATTATTATTATTATTATTCACTCATTAGAGCTTTTCACATCAACGTTAGCCGATAGTTTTTCACTGGAGTCTGAGTGACAGCAAGTCTCCTCAAGTCTTCAGGACTCTTTTTAGTATTCTGGCCGTTCTCAATAATGCTGTCGTTTAGATGGTCTCCACTCGTCCGCCAACTTCCAAGTCCTCCAGTCCCTTTAGTAATCCTTTAATTACTGTTCTAAACGCACCAATTACAATTGGTATAATTGTCACCTGCATGTTCCATAGTTTTTCAATTATTATTATTATTATCATTATTGTTCTTGTTAGTATTTTTGCTCAATTATCCTCAATATCGCTGATATCATAACCTTCATTATCCTATTCTGATATTATAACCTTTATTGTCATATTATTATTCCAATCAATTTATCTGTTCAAAAGCTTTATCATATGAGTTTAAATCTATTTTTATGTTGGCATTTGAAAATTAACTCATTACGTTTATTTAATAGTTGGCTAGTGATTTTGTATCTAATGATACTTATTTTTTCCACCAGGTAAAGGTTACATCTATTGTTAAAGCTTTTCGGAGGAGAAAATTTCTTCATTAATCTACACTTACTTTTTGGAGTTTGGCCACTTTCTTTCAAAATCCAAAACCACCTAGATAGGGCTCTTTGGTTTCTAAGTAACTGATTAGCGAAGTGGTGTCTGTACAACTTCTATTTCCAATTTCCACTTGAGATTCCGATGTAAACCTTCTTATTCTTACTATTTTCCATGGGCCAAATATATACTAGGTATACCAAATTCTCTGAATTACACATTCCTCCCGTGGGCAACCTTATTTATTCTTACAATTACAGTGTTCTTTACTTGTTCTCTGATTATCCATTTGTGATTTATCAATTAATTTCTTGTTATTGTGATAAATTATTTTCGATATATTATTTGTGCAGGAGTAACTAATTCTTAATGTGTTCGTATTAAAGATTTTATTCAATGGGTTATCTTTGCGGAAATATCTATCTGTTAAGTTGAAGTACTTGCCTATATTAATAGAAGAAAGTTTATAGAAAGAAGTGGGGATTAAACCAGATTATCTTTCTTTTCCTAATCTTTCAATTTGTATTAATATTATTGTCACTATCTCCCAGTCTGTACCAACAATGTTCATTACTACAACTTTTGTCGTTAGTATTGCATTATTCAGTAACTCTTTATTTATTATTTAGTTCTGGTGTACTAGTCTCTGCTGGAATCCACTTTTTTCTAGGGCCTCATTATATATTCTCTTATTCGAAAATTTTCTTTGAGGATAATCTGTTAATCCTTAAATCAACTGCAATCGGTTAGTGTTAGTTTATTGATCAGAGGTTGTTGGATTTGATATTGATGTAAGTTGGTGTTTGGTCATTTTTGCGAAATGGTTTAAAGGTATTGTTTGTTGAATTAAATGAAAAAGACTATTTTATTTCCATTTTAAAACTTAATAACTTGAACATCTTCGTTGATGTGTAGCTTCTACAGAGAAATATTTTAAAAGAAACACAGTGCATATGTTGTTGGTTGATTGATTTGGTTGGCTTTTTTATGGCCTATCAATTATTGTATCAACTATTGTAGGTTATCTAATGCCAAATCATCGGGGTCGAAGGGGACCTGGGAGTAATGGCAATAAAAGGAGGTGCCCGTGGTGTAATGGTTATCGTCGTAGGAATTGGACACGACGATACGAGTTCAAATCCTGGACGAGACTGATTGCATTTCACATAGCACTAATACCCTTGGGAAAGGTATGAATCCAATTATTCTACCTCCAGCTATGGGTAAATAGTAGGACAGATTAGGTTCTTAAGCCTTGGCGAGGTAACTAGTCTGGGAGAAGGAAAACTCTGAATTCAAACCTGTTAAACTCCGCTTAAAAATTGACCTTGTGTCATATCCTGCCCGAGCGGAGGGGTTGGATAAATATGATAAAGGGATACTCCGCTTTCATCAAAGTTGGAAGGCTGAAGCCTCACCATCAGAAGGTTTAACGTCATACCAGGGGACCTTGTTGAGGGATGTCTTACCTCTTTGCAGAGATGTAGTTGCTGTATTCTACATTCACAACTGAGTGGACTAAGACGAGTTGTGGATAAAGATTCCTCTACAAAGTCTTATTTCTGACTAAATTAACCTCACAAGCCAAAATTATGCAGATAAAGAACACAAGCGATTTGCTTATAATGGATTGATCCCCGTGGTGTAGTGGCTAACGTACTGGACTTCGACATGGTTGCAGTCTAGTTCGAACTCCAGTCGTGTTTTAACGTTTATTTTTGGGCAAATATCCTTAGGAAAGTTATGAACCCTCTTATGCCCAAGCTATGAGTTAAATGGTATTGCAATTGTCTTCTTACGAGAATGGATTTTGCCTTAAATTACTCGTGAATATGCCATTAAACAAAGAAATCAAACCGAAAGTAACTTATTTATATTTGGGAAGTCTTAGTTTAGTTGAGTTGGGTTGGGTTGAGTTTTATGGCATATCAATCATTTTAGGTTATTTAATGCCAGATCCTCTTTATACATATGTATTAAAAACATATAAGATTTGTAAGCACATTTTGAATATAACATTCTTAATAAGTCTTAGCTCTTTTTGCACCCTGTTAAATCGTTTCAAGTATTGTTATATAACAGTCACAATTTAACATCAGTTTTGTTTGCTCAGAGTTTGGTCTATTTGATCCATAGGTAGGACCCTATCAGGTGCTACCACTACTGGCCATAGTGGACCTGGGAGCAATGCCAATGAAGGGATACTCCACATTCCCAAATCTCAAAGGCTGGAGCCTCGCCATCAGACAGCTTAATGTCATATCCAAGACACTCCTTGTGGGATGGGGCTTATCCCACTGCAGAGATGCAGTTGGTGTATTCTTCAGCCCCTACTAACTGGTCTGGTAAAGGCTTGAGTAGACTCAATGATATTTTTCGGATAATCTGATTTCAGAATAATGATCCACCAGTCTGCCACAGATTCATCGAAAAGCTCTTCAGTTTTCTTTTTTATTTAGAGTTTATATCTCTCATTACTGTTGCGAAGTAACTGAGTCTATCCTACAATTTACTCATTGCTGAAGGCTAAGAAAAGGTGGATTCATGCTTTTTCGAAGGCAATAACAAATGCAAACAGTCTCATTTCTTATGTATTTTTTACGTTTGGGGTCCATTAATATCTGGGATGAAGATAGAGCCGCCAATTCTACATAAACCTACTTGCTTGAGGTCTATTATCCTACGGAAGGTATCAAATAGATAATTTAGCTATTTGTGCTAAGTTGTATGAGCCCATAGGTACGACAAAGTTATCTGTGTAAATCTATATCCAAGTACTCTTTCTACCTAAAAGAGCCAGAAACTACCTACCTATGTTTCACCTATCAGATCTTCAGGATAATTCTGACTAACGAGGGTTGGCCCAAACGACATTTTATCATTAAAGTAGCTGCCAAAAAGAATAAAAGAATTAGCATAAAAAACCCACATTCTATTTGCCAAGGAGACAAGCTTTTTATGCCTGCAAGTATTTAATATTTCAGACCACTGAGCAATTTACTGAGGCTTTTATGAGAAGCTATAGCTAACTTTTTTCTCCATACAGAGGCAATATCTTTCACCAGCCTTATATATTAGGCAGTTATTAAATTATTTCCCATTTCAATATAGGATTTATTCCTTTTTTCCAACACAAAGTTAGATTAATTAGAACTCTGCCTGTATATTTCGTGCGTGAAACTATTTCTATTGGTTATATCTTTTTTGAAAGTTCTTTAAGTAAAGATCAAGTACACTTTTTTTTTTACTAATATCATTATCATTAGGTCTGTTATTATGCACCTCAAATTTATATACCATACATTCATATTGACATTTGCTCTTAAGGAGACGTAAGTCTTTATTAATAGAGTTATATATATATATATATATATATATATATATATATATATATATATATATATATATTGAGATCAGACTAAGTATGTTTGCTTGAAATTAATGGATGATTTTTAATCCATTTTGAATAACATTGACCGATTTATTAGTCGTGCCGGGCACGAGTAGCACTAGTCCCATCTCCGCCCCAGATATATATATATATATATATATATATATATACGATTTCAAGTAGAGAATAAAAATAATAAAACAGGAAGGAAAAAACCCATGACTCAGGGTTTCATGTTGTCGATACTCAACTAACCTAGTATTCAACAAGTATTGAATATCAGTTCCCCTGATGATCGACAACATGAAGCCCTGAGACATCGTGAGTTTTTAACCTGTTTTATCATTATCTCTAATTATATTTGAAATATATTCTGATATTGCTATTCATTTTGAGCATAAAACACTGTAAAGATTTCACGGATTAAAAACGCTTTTAGCGTTTTTAATCGGTAAAGTCCATTAGCAAATCTCAGTTATATATATATATATATATATATATATATATATATATATATATATATATATATACGTGTGTGTGTGTGTGAGAGAGAGAAAGAGAAAAAAGATTCCGTGTGTGTTTGGGTCTATATGTAAATCCCTCGCCACAAACACGTACATATACAAGCACGTCCGGTCATTAAAAGCGTGCATATCTAGACACTATAATCGTCTCATTTATCTAATAATCGAAATTCAGCAAAGGCTGACATATGAACAATTCAATGCATACTCATATTCTTATGAATAAAATAAAATGGTGTGTGGCAGGATTCTCTTTTCATTATATTTAAAACAATCTTATTTCTCCCAACATGAAATAAGCCGAAAATAATGAGAGTCAGCCTCAGTCTGGAATCAATCAATTTATAGGATCTCTGTTCCGCCATTTGTTTGCTTTAAGGTTTATTGCTTCAATAGACGATTTTTTGTTCATGATTAATAACCATTAATTGTTTAGAGGAAAAAAAAGAAGATTTATAAATGCAATGAAAAGAGACACGTGTAACTCTATGGATGATATTTTCACGACCAGTAGATTTTTATTTTCAATATTTTACTCCCTTTCTGTAGCTAAACCTTCAGAATTCTGTGACCAGCTAATTTATAGTCGTTGTTTGCCAGTGCGAAACTTTTTAGTTAAACATTTATAATCACTAGATTCAACTTGCTTTTATGTATTATGCTTTACCTTTAAGAATTTATTTCTTTACTGATGATTCACTATGATTTGCTTTACGCTAAAACCAGGCGCACATTTTGTTAGCTTTATTTCTCTTGCTTTCATTTGTAGCATTTGTCAAAGCAGTTTAAATTATTTTATAATAGCTAATGTATTTTATAATATATATTTATATATATAATGTATTTTATAATATTATATTTTATAATAGCTAATGTATCAGATTTAGGGAACAACCGCTAAATATAATTTTACTTCGAAGAACTTTAACTTATTTTCGAATGTTTGATAAGTTCTTAATAATCTTTTGAAATCTTCTGTAATATTCCATGTACGATGTGAGGGAATATAGGACGCACCTTAGATTCAGCTTGAAATAAGTTGGAAAAAAAATTCGGGGAAATTATCAAGAGCTTAAGAGTGATTTGTACATCCTAAAATTGACACAAAGACTGATTTTAAATTTGGGACATTGATTTTAAGGATCGGATGGGGTTTTTTAAGTGTGTAACATAATTTTGAGGATTAGGTTTCTTTTCAAACGTGGGACATAATTTTGAGTATTAAATTTCTTTTTTAAGCGTATGACATAATTTTCAGCATCAAATGACATTTTTGAATAGAGCATATTATACGTCACAAAATACCGTATATAATTTTGAGTATCATTTCTTTTTTAAACGTAGGGCATAATTTTGAGTATCAGATGTCATTTTTAAATTGAGCATACTATACGTTACAAAATGCCGTATATAAAAATATTCTTTGAATTAATTAAATGCAACGCATTTTAAAATGGAGAGAGAAAAGAATGGGAAAAGTGTTTTGCTTCAATCTTGAAAGTTAAAAAAACTTAACAATCTGCTTTAAAATTCACTTATTATTTTACGCCTTGTCAGTTTTAATTACTATTTTTACTCTGAGCTTGTTTTTCTCCAAAGTTTTATCTGGTCGTTTATAACGTTTTACAGTTTGAGAGACAGCAAGTATCTTTTTCCAAGATTCTTCTAAACTTGCTAGTGGTACACAACTGGGCAGTCAAATGGATAGTTTCCATACTTCTTCTGATCTTCAGTTCCTCCAATCTCTTTTCTAGGCGTTTAGCAACTGTTCCAAGCACACTAACAACAATTAGTACAATCGTCAACAACATTTTACATAGCTTTTTTCATCTCTCTGTTAAGATTTAAGAATTTGTCTATCTTTTCACTTTCTTTTATTTCCAATCTAAACTTTGTAGGAACGGTAAAATCCACTTGGTGACAAGTTCTTTTCTTCTTGTTAATTACAATTTGGTCATGTCTTCTAGTCGGAATTGGGGGACCTATTATCATTCTACTTATTTGTAAGTTTTCACACCAGCGTTAGCCGATGGTTTTCCACTAGAGTCTGACTAACAGCAATTCTCCCCAAATCTCCTGGATTCTTTTTTGTATTCTGGTTGATCTCAACAATGCAGTAGTTTGGGTGGTCTCCACTCCTTTTATTTCCAAGTCTTCCAATGCCTGTACGAACCTTTTGGTGGCTGTACCGAGCGTGCCAGTCACACTTGGAATCATTGTCACTTTCATAATCCATAGTTTTTACAATTCTCTATCAAGGTCTCTGTACTAATCTTCCTTTTTGCTTTTCTTCAGTTTTACCCTATGGTCAGCCGGAAAGGTAAAGTCCACAATTCAGCAGGTTCTCTTATTTGTTGACTATTGCTGGGTCTGGTAGATTAGATGATCCGTTTGTATCACAAAATCACCCCCTCCAAATTTTGTTCCTCTCTTTTTCTAGGACGGATTCCAGGTTGTTCATATACCATTTGTTTGTATGTTCAAATTTAGACTTTTTGCACAGTTCCCATTGGATCACCTGGCCCACCCTGTCGTGTCTAGTCTTATACTAGCTTCGCGCTAATTTATTGCATTTGCTTACAATGTGATTGATCGTTTCGTCTCTATCACCACTAGAATCCTGAGAAGAGTCTTGGAGACTTGAGGAGACTTGCTGTCACAGAAGATTCCGGTGGAAAACCATTAGCTTATTATTATTATTATTATTATTCAGCATTAGCTGATGGTTTTCCACCGGAATTTTCTATGACAGCAAGTCTCCTCAAGTCTCCAAGACTCTTCTCAGGATTCTAGTCGATCTCAACAATACAGTTGTTTGGACAGTCTACACCCGTCCTGTTGTTTCCAAGTCTTTCAGCCCTTGTACCAATCCTTTGGTGACTGTATCAAGAGCACCAATTACAATTGGTATATTCGGGATTTTCATGTTCCACTGTTTTTTTTTTTTCAATTCCCTAGCAAGGTCGAGGTACTCATCTCTCTTTTCGCATTCTTTCAATTTTACTCTATAGTCCCCTGGGATAGCAAAGTCTGCAATTCTGCAAGTTCTCTTATTTTTGTTGATTGTTATTAGGTCTGGTCGTCTGGGTGAGATTATGTGACCCGTTTGTATCTCAAAATCCCCGGGGAGCTTGTGAGTCTCATTCTCCAGGACAGATTCTGGGTTGTATATGTACTATTTGTTTGTATGGTCAAACTTCGATTTCTTGCACGATTCCAAGTGTATCAGCTTGGCCACCCAGTCGTACCTAGTTTTATACTCCTTCTGTGCTAATTTGCTGCATTTGCTTATTATGTGATCGATGATTTCATCTCTATCATCACATAACCTACATCTGCTGTTTTGTTGTGCTTTATCTCTTCTCGCTTTCATATGGTTAGTTCCTATGGAGTTGTTTTGTACTGCTATTAGAAGAGATTCAGTTTCTCTATTAAGGTTTCTTTGCGACGTCCGGTTTTCTCGTGTGAGATGACGCTTGTTAGTCACTTAAAACGTCCATAGAGTTGTTTTTCTTCCCACTTTTGTTTTCTCGTTATTTTCGTTCCGCTGATCCTCGTGTCGTCAGTATTGTTTCTGTTGGCTGTAATCAGTCTTGTCCCACGCTTTTCTATGTAATCTTGGAATCGATGTATCGATGTGTCAACACTGTCTTCAATGCTGGCAAGTCTTCTTTCTCCCTCTCTTCTTGACACATATACTATGTCAACATCATCTCTAGGATGCAATGCCTTGTTCCTGGTCTTTAGTTTTCTTGCTCTCTGTTCCATTTGTTTAATTTCTTCTCTGGCCTACTACAAGAATAGTACCGAGTATCTTACGAGGGGAACAACCCAGGTATTTATCCCTTTAACATGGTTCTTGCTGTAGAGTTTTGTCTAAAGTAATTTTTTGGTTCTTCTGAGATACTCTTTTTTTTCTTTCATTTCCACTTGTTTGGTGGTGTCATTTTCCAATATCCCCAAGTATTTGCAGGTTTCCTTTTCTCCGAATGTTCTGATTATTACTTGATTTGGTAGTTAGACTCCTTTCGTCATGGGTCGTTTGCTACTAATGAAAAGTGGCGAATTTTTCTATGCCAAATTTCATTCCTATATCTTGACTGTATATTCTCTCAGTTTGTATTTGGGTTTCCAATTCTTTTTCGTTTATGGCAAAAAGTTTGATTTCGTCCATTTATATGGATATTTAGTTGATCTTTTCTTGTGATTTACTGAGTTGGTATCCGGCTGTGCATTTCCTAAGGATGTTGTTGAGTGACATCATGGCTATCACAAATAGTCATGGTGATCGTGCATCTCCCTGGAATTTGCCTCTCTGGATCTTTACCTCTGGTAAGCTTTTTCCATCTGCTGTCAATTCCACTCACCAACTTTGCAGGGCATTCTGGATAAACTGTACAACTTGGTCGGGTATTTTATACATTTTGAGACATTGTAGTATCCAGATTTGGGGCACAATATCGTATTATTATTATTATTATTATTATTATTATTATTATTACTATTATTATTTCAGCCTGTGTGAGTTTTTTTTTACACCATATAACTCTGGTGGTCTTTTACTGGAGTCTGAGTAACAGCAAGTGTCTTCTAGTTTCTAGGACTCTATTCAGTATTTTCTCTGATCTTATCAATGCCGAGTTTTGCGAGGCCTCAATTCTTCCTCGGGTTTTCAGTTCTGTCAGTTTATTTTCCAAGCATGTGGGGACTGTTCCAAGTGCGTCAACTGTTATTGTTATTACCGTCACCTTCATGATCCACAGGCTCTTCAGGTTTCTGGCTAGATCATAGTACTCTTCTATCTTTTCACGTTCTATCATTTTAACTTTGTGATCTACTGGAGTAGTAAAACCCACAAAAAATAACGAGTCCTTTTTTTATTTATTCATTAATTCTAGGTCTGGCCAGGATTGATAGATTCGTTTGTATCTTAAAGTTTCAGAGATGCACTATATATATATGTATATATATAAAAGTTAGAATAGCGTAGACACAGTAATCGGCACATTGTGACTAGCCGTTTCTTGCCTATGCGGTACGATGATTGCATAGGCGAAAAACTCACTTTGACCAAACATCGTTCTCTCTGTAACAACACAATCCTAACTTAAACATATATGCCCAATCATTGATATTGAGCACTCTATATAAATAAAACAATATAAATATATAAATATATTAGACGTTCACTTAAAAAAAATTTACATCTAAACTCAGCATTATCTGACATATAAGGACATGGTAGTGAAGCACTCAGTAAGAAATTAAATCCTTTTATTGTTAATGGTCTGATTATAGTAAATTCTGCTATATATTTGTGTTTCATTATTTTCTCAGTTTAGTTTATTCTGGCATAATATCATTTTAGGGGACCGCCTAGTAATAGAAAAATTACTATCAAACTTCAAGTTTGTTGATCCAACATTGTATATTCAGTAAATGTTCGTTAAAATATCACTTACAAGAAATATTCATTTAGGAATAATCGTGCAAGAAACAGAATGAAATGTTTGTATTAATTTCTTCTTATGAAAAATATTTGGGTGTATAGTTAGAGTGAGAGGGGGAGAGAGAAGAGGAGGAGAAGAAGACAAAGAGGAAATAGAGAGCGGAATTAAGGAGATAGAAAGATAGGGGTGCTTGTGTGTGTGTGTGTGTGTGTGTGTGTGTGTGTGTGTGATAAAGAATTAATTTCGTCCCCTTATTCACTCTTATTATAGCCTAAAAAAATGTCTCATTTCTTAACGAGTTGATCACGTTTCAAGCAATAAATAAGAAAATGATCAGAACCTGGTTTCCTCGTCATTTGTTCATTTATTTATGGATTCTGAAATTTTTTTCTTAACCCTTAAAAGATCAAAAGTGAGGAAGTGAGTTTTTGACGTAAAGAATATCTAAGAAAAACACTTGTTCGTGTCATACTATGATATTTTTTGCCACTAGCCAAATGAGTAGTGTTCGCCAATGGTCCGGGAGACTGGGGTTCAATCCCAGGCCGAGTCATACCAAAGACTCAGAAAATGGTACTTAATGCCGCCTTGCTTAACACTCAGCATTATAAGATAAGGAGCAATCCATGGAATGGAGTAGCGTCCTCTCCTACACCTCGGTATGGTAGCTACTGAAAAGGGAGCCTTCGTGTCACCCTCGACTAACGTCGCCAACTTTACTTTTTTACTTTATTCAAACGGACCGCCAACGAATTTTGAAACCATTAATTTACTGATTGAAAGTGAAGTTCCTTTTTGATTTAACAAAAGAGCACGAGATTCTAGAATATTAATTTCAGTGAAATATGGAAAGAGCACAAAGTAACATTGAAAGTTGAAAACATATGACGTATTGTATAGCCATGAACAACTATACATACACATATGCATGCAGAATAATAACGACGCAATAACGACGAGCGGACACAGTTCTTTAGAAAAAATATACCTCTCACTTTATTCGTAATGGTTGGAAAGGGTTACGAAAGGTTATGTGCGAGAGGTGAGTTGGAGACTGAACAAAGACTACAACATATTGACCCCCCCCCAGCTCCTCCCGTCATAGGAGAGCGTCTTTTTCGTTCTCCTGGGCTGCTCAACCGGGGGCCTGGGGGCCCAGCCTCTCTGCTGGGAGCTTGTTCCCACCGCTCGATCTGGAACACTGACTTCTAGCTCTGAACTCCAAATGCCTGACTCCCTGTCTCACCCGGGTTATATCATTGTTTTACGTCCACTCAATTCAACCCATCGACAGTCAAGGGTATCCCCTAATCTCTTCGACCGGATGCACCAGTTATTTACACAGGTGCTCTTCTCATTTGACAGCTTGGCCGGGTCGGAGGTCAATATGCAACACGTGGATGACCTTACTCGAGAAGTCGAAAACAGACTGGCTATCTTTGAAAAATTTGGAATCCTTGTGACATTTCTTATCCAAAAAACTCGAACAACTGAATATCTGAGAAAGAATTCAGATTATCAAAAGAAGCAATGTAAAATTCAGAAGTATATAAAAATATCAAGAAATATTTAAAAATTGTTCATCCAAGTTGGCTGGGGGTATAGAATACGCCGACTTTATCTTTATAAAGAGGTAAGACCACTCCACACACACGCACACATAAAAAACCGTATGTGCTGGTTATGACATCAAATCATTTGAAGATGGGGCCCCAGTCCTTGAGCTTGGGGGAATGTGGAGTACCCCTGCATTGCCATGACTCCCAGGTCCATTCTGACCCAGAGTAGCAGTACCCGTTAGGGTGCCATCTCTAGGACAAATAGAACCGTTTATTCTTTTACAAGATATTATAAATATAGAACAGAAATATTAGTGTTAAATATCGCTGAAACAATTTAACAGCGCGGAAACAAATGGCTCATTTTGAAATAACGTTACTTGAAAACTATTCACTTACAAATCATATATATATATATATATATATATATATATATATATACATATATATAAACAGAATCTGGCATTAGATGATCCACAAGGATTGATAAGCCATAAAAAACAGCCCCGCCCCCCCAAAAAAGTGTTTAAAGTCACATGTATCAGGTTTCAATGAAGATTTTTTTTAAAATCTTTAATTAAACTTGATACATTTGACTTTAAACCTTTCCATACTTTTCCCCATCAGCTCGATAGAATCTATCTTCACTTTCTCAACAAAAATTTTTATATGAATCCTTACACAAGTGACTTTGAATTTTTCTCTACTTTTTCTTATCAGCTCCCTAAAATCTATCTCCACTTTCCCAGCAAAAAAAACCTTTAATGAAACCTGATACATTCGACTTTAAACCCTCCCTTCTTCCTGCTACACATATACCCTCTCCACTCTCTCTTTCATTCTCCTCATTTGCTTTTAAATAGAAAAACTCAGAAAACGGTCTCTGAAGAAGTCCGATAGAATAAAACGAACGAAATATCATGCATCTGAATTGGAGTTAAGTGTTTGATTTATTCAACTTTCCACATATTTCTATCATATATATATATATATATATATATATATGTATATATATATATATATATATATATATATATATATAATGTAAAAGTTTATCTTTTCTTCAAACGAGAATGATTATTTAATAAAGATTGCTTTCGCTGGTGAAAATGCTGTATGCTGCCTAGCGTGTCTGTTGCTCCTGTGTGGTCGCTCATCTCTCTTCATCTCTTGCTTAACTTAATGATCATCTAGGAGTATGTGCTTTCTACATAAACTGACAATAATTCACATTTAGGAATGATAATAATGCTCGTGCTATTTCTCAGGTATTCATTTTCATAAATTGACAAATATAATACAAATCAAAGAGACTAGCAGGACGCGCGCTTAGCGTAACGATTAACGTCGTAGAATCAGCTACCCATGTTCAAATCCGGGACAAAGCTGTTTGAACTTCACTTTTTGCCAGTGTTCTAAGGAAAGGCATGAATCCATCTTTCTTCCCTCTCCACAGCTATTGGTAAATAGTAGGCTTTTTGGATTTGCTTAAGCACCCTATGTAGACAAAAGAAAACTTTGAATTCCAACCATCTTTTTTCTGTTGAAAAAACTGACCTTGTGTCACATCTAGCTCGTGATGGAGGGGTTCAGCCACTATATATATATATATTCTATGAGCATTTCGTTATTTTAATGTATGTATCATATTCTGAATCATTGTATACAAATAGGTCTGTGTACGTGTGTATTTATCAACCTTTCCTCACGAGCAGGGTGTGACACAGGGTCAATTTTTAAGCGGAGTTTAACAGGTTTGGATTCAGATTTTTCCTTCTCCAAGACTGGCTGCCTAACCAAACCTGAAGAACACAGTCTCTTCAACTATTTACCCATAGCTGGAGGGAGAATAAGAGGATTCATACCTTTCCCGAGGGTATTAGTGCTTTGTGAATTGCAATCAGCTTCGTCCAGGATTTGAACTCGTCTCGCCGTGTCTGTTACCTTTGACGATAATCATTACACGAAGGGTACTTCCGTGTATGTGAATTTATGCCTATACGTTTATGCCTAAACATTTTTTTGTCTCTGCAAAATATGTGTGCAGTTTTCTTTATACATAATGCATCACGGTTTTTTTTTGTCCCAAATGTTCAATTATTTTCTTGTCTTATACTACGAAAATTCATTAATTGATATATATATATATATATATAATACAAATATAATACAAATCAAAGAGACTAGCAGGACGCGCGCTTAGCGTAACGATTAACGTCGTAGAATCAGCTACCCATGTTCAAATCCAGGACAAAGCTGTTTGAACTTCACTTTTTGCCAGTGTTCTAAGGAAAGGCATGAATCCATCTTTCTTCCCTCTCCACAGCTATTGGTAAATAGTAGGCTTTTTAGTACCTATAATCTTGTTCATTACAACGAAATATGAGATTAAACCAAGGCTTTCTTCGAACCATTGATTTCATTATGTCAATGGCACTACCGAAAATAGCCGGAGAAGACAAAAGATTTCCGACTGTACATTATTGTAAATGTTTATATGTAATAGTTTTAATTAGTGGTCTTTCAACAGAGTCTGAATGGCCTCAGGTCTCCAGGACTCTTCGGAGTATTGTAGCCGATCTTAACAATGTTGTGGTGTAGCTATATATGTCCTATCACCGATATTGAACACTCTTTATTTATAAATGTAGCGACCTGTTGTATATCCATAATACAACTACACGTGTACATATACAAATATACACTTACATGCAGAAACATCATTAACCGGTAATGAACGACTTCAATAACGAACGAATACACTTCTTTATAAAAATATAATCTCTCACACTTTATTCTCGAAAGGATTGATGTTGGTTGTGTGTGAGAAATGAGTGGAGACTGAGACGGACTGCTATATTGACCCAATTTCTTCCTCGACAATAGCAGCACTTGGGTTTCTCAACCGGGGGTCACTGAGGGCCGCAAAGTCTGTAAGCTGGTTCTCACTTCGGCATCCTGTCTCCAACTGACTCGAACCACCCAGGCACCTGGTTATATTATTTTCTAACGTTCACCAGCTTCCGCTGTTCTTCTGCTTATTTACACAGGTGCATCTCTTGATTGACGGCTCGGTCGAGGGTCAGTATATAACAGATCTACATATTTGAGGATTATTATTATTATTATTATCATTATCATTAACATTATTATTATTATTATACTAAGCCATTGGTCTAATGAGTAGAGTGTTCGCCAATGGTCCGGGAGACCGGGGTTCAATCTCTTTTTATCGGTTATTTTTCTATCATCTCTACTTGTTTGATGGCGCCCACTCCTAATATTCTCATGTACTTGTAATTTTCTTCGAGTGTTCTTGATTTGGCACTTTTATTTCTTCCATTATTTGACTTTTCTGCTTCTCATTATTAGCGTGGCACATGTTTTTATGCCAAATTCCATTCCTATATCCTGACGGTACATTATTATTTTTTGTATCAGAGTCTTCAATGCTTAATCATTTTTTGCAAGCAGCTTGATTTTGTCCATGTACATTCATTGATTAATCTTTTCTTGTGATTTAGTAAATTTGTAGCCCCTTGTGCATTTTTAGATATGTGATTCTGGGGCGTCATTGCTATTACAAACAATTATCGTGAAAATGCATCTTCCTGGAAGATACGTCTCTGGATTTTTACCTCAGCTATTGTTTTTTTTTTCTCCAGCTGTCAATACAACTTCCAGATTTTCAAGGCTTCTATGATGAACTTAATGACTTTGTCGGGTTTCTTGTACATTTTCATACAATCTCTTACCCAGCTTTTCGGGACTATATCATAGATCTTTTTGTAGTCAATCCACGCCATGCCTACATTTTTCTGTCTCGTTTTGCTCTCCTTGAGGATGTGCCGACCAATGTACAGTAAGTCACCTGTTCCTCTTGTTCCTTTTGTTTCATACTCTCAGTTTTTCAGCAAACAGTCCTCGACTTACAAGCGAATAATAGATCTCCTCTCTAACCTGTGCAGTTAGGATTTTTCACATCATAAGATAGACGCGTTATTGGACTATAGTTGCTAGGACGGTTACTTTTAGGGGGTCTTTCTGGATTAGGGTGGTCTTTTCCTTTGTCATCCATTCGGGTATATTTGTTTTTTCTAAGTAACTTCTCAGTTAAAGAGCCAGTCTGTTGCGGATGAACGTAGATTTTTTTTAAAATCAGAATCCATGAATGTCATCATGGCCTGGCATTTTTTAATTTCGTTCTTTTTGCAGTGTTGTTCCGAGCGATTCCAGGTGTATCATCGTCTTCGAATCCTTGTGATTTTTTATTCATATTATTTATCAATTTGGCCTTTCTCTTACGTTCTTTCCGTTCCCATCCTTTTGGGGAATGTGGAGTACTCCTTCATTGACATTAATCTAAGGACCATTCCCACTCAGATTTGGTTTGGTTTCTTTGTTTAATGGCATATCAACCTTTGAGGGTTATTTAATGCCAACGCCATTCTCCCAGAAGAACAGTAGTGGTACTATTTAACCCATAGCTGGGAGGATAAGGAGGTTCATACCTTTCCCAAGGGTATTTGCCGAAAGTGAACGTAATAGCGCGACTGGAGTACGAACTCGCGTACTACGATTCCGTAGTCCATCGCTTTAACCATTACACCACGAGGACACCCCCTCCCGACTCAGATTAGTAGTAGTACCTGATAGGGTTCCATCTATGGGGTAAATAAAACTGTTTAACCATTTTACTTGGAACAAACAAATGACTGATGTTAAATTAAATTGTTAGTGTTACATAGCAATACTTGAAAGCATTTAACTGTGTGCAGATAAAGCTGTTAGGGTAAGCAATACTTGCAACCACTTCTCTTAGGGCAAACAGAATGATTAATATTCAATAGATTACCCAGTGTCTGATAGAAATACTTTAACTGTATGCACAGAAATTATCTCCAACTCATTTAAAAATAGAATTACCTAAAAACAATCATCTTGTCAGATTGACCAAAATCTACCGTTTCTCCATATATATATATATATATATAAGTGTGTGTGTTTGTATGTAAAACTATTAAACTGTGAGCAAACAAATCACTTCTGTTAGATTAAATAGAGTTATATAGCAATACGTAAAACTTATTAACTGTGTGCAAACAAATGATGAATACTAAATAGAATAATTCATGTTTGATAAGAATAATTGAAACCATTTAACTGTGAGAAAACAAATAAGCTCTGCCTTTTTTAAAAATCTTTATATAATATATATATATATATATATATATATATATATATATATATATATATATATTAAACTGGATTTGGCATTGAAATAACTACAATGGTTGATATGTCATGAAAACTAAACAACCAACCAACCAACCAACCAACCAATCAATCTTCTAAAATTCGAGCACATCCAGAATTAAAAAAAATATCCTTGTGGATGTTTTGAACACTTCCTTTTCATTAGATTTATTTCTAGAGCAAAAAAAAAATGGATGTAGCCTATTTTTATCTTTTTGAAATTCCCTTCAATACTGTCTTTGCAATTTTCGTAGGTTCTTGCACTTCCTTCGGCACTGTAGGAGAAATTTCCCTTTGTTGTTATTTTAAATCGTTAGCAGCAAAAAAATAACAAATATCTCATGATTTATGGTCTGTCAAAGTCTATACATTCTAAGAGACACCAAATACATTTAAGTGTTCACGTATTTGAGTTTAAGGATAAAAATATCCGTTAAACCTCAGAGTTGCATCTTTGATGGCAAATAGATAACAAGTTTAACATCGATAAGCAAAATTTCACATTTTAAAACGTTTCAACAAGTAAAAAAAAACTCTCAAATATTCTTATGGTATGAACATCCTCCGAGCAGAAACCAATTTCCCCGTGTTCGCATTCAATATACCAAATGAATAAATTACATAACTTTGCTTTGAAAGTTGCTTGACGTGTTTTTCTCGTTTGTCAATAAAATTCGCGCCTTGTAATATTTCCTTTTTGTAAATAATTCAGCGTCAACTAAAAAAAAACAGATTGTTCCCGCCTCGTGCAGTCGCCATAATAAACACGCTGTGGCTTCATTATGATAGAAATTCAATATATTCAATCGATTTGAAATCAGATTTGTAGACTGGTTAACTGCAGACAAATAAGTCGAAAAGACCAAAATGAAACGACAAAACGACAGTCTAATGACGCATGTACATCAGAAAGTCTGCTCTTTGTTACTTTGTGTATCAGCAAGATTTGTTTAGAAGTAAAAAGCGAGTTTTAAATTGACTGTCACGTGCCGTTATTGACTGGCTGTGACTCTATGGAGATGATGAATGAGGCTTCTTTTTTTTTTAATACATATTTGCTTTTATGATTTTGCATTATATTTTACTTGGGTTTTCTTTTCTTGTCTTTATTTCTATCCTTTTCTACACTAGTCTTTCTCTCATAGATAGATAAACACACACACACACACACACTTACATATATATATAATGCATATTTCATATAGACACTATAGACACGTTTTGTCTACAAATTTTTCTATGTCCTTTCGTATGCATTAAGGAAGAAATATTGCCCAAATAAACATATATTTATTTATATATAGGCTACGAATTCCTATATTTATCTGCGTATGCATATATATATATATATATATATATATATATATATATATATATATGCAATCCTATGCGTATGCATATATATATATATATATATATATATATATATGCAATCCTATTAAACTACGCTTAAAAATTGACCTTGTGTCACATTCTGCTCGTGCGGAGGGGGTTGGTGTATAAATATATATATATATATAGTACAATTTAATGGATACTCAAACTCGTTTAAGTCGTCATAATAAATTTATTTCGGCGGAGAATATTATTGCTATATTCTCCGTCTCGTCAGATGACTCTTTATATGCTCTCTCCTGTCGCAGAGAAGCGAATGTGGAGTTACAGTTCGTATTCAGAAGATAAAGCAAGGTAATTAAAAATAAAAATTAAAAAATAAATGATAAAAATAAAAAATAAACAATAAAAATAATAAAAATAAAAATAAGAATAAGGTGGAAATCAAATTACAAATTCTTTCATTCATAGGTGTGAGCAGAGGGGGTTAATATGTTATATGTAGTAACGATTAAGAAACAGGAGTGGAATTAATCTACTGATCTATTGACAGTGAGTTGGAAAAGATGATAAAATTATGATTTATTAAGATAATCCTGTCTATATTAAAGAAAACAACTTGATGAAAAAAGATTCATTCTTTCCCGATAAGATACATTTACTGATTAATAAATGTTATTCATGTTACCTTAAACACGTCAATCGTTTTCTCTCACACTTGCATTTTTTCATCACTAAATATGATTAACTTATTTCAAGCAATTCTCTCAGTACGTTTTTCTCGACTTCAGGTTGCAACTTAAAACTATAGTTTAAACTTGTTGTCTTTTATTAGTATTTACGCAAACAAAACGATTGCAATATTTATTTTGTAATTACTTGCTCAAAGCGCTCATTTCTGAATTTTTTTATTTGGTTTAGTTTTATGGCATATCAACCATTGTAGGTTATTTTATGCCAAATCCGGTTTATACATATATATATAGTAAATATATATGATTAGTAAACATTTTGTAGATAATATTTTTAAATGAGTATGAGCTTATTTTTTTTGCATACAGTTGAATGGTTTCAAAATTGTTACCAACCAATCCGATCACAAATCATATATGTCTAATAAATCTGTATAAACAGGATCTGGAATTAAATAACCCACAAGAGCTAATATGCCATAAAACACAACCAACAAAGCAATATATGAACAGATTTCGATAGAGATTTGTACTTTGAGATAGATAGATAGATAGATAGATATGGACAAATTAAGATAGACAGATGGGAAAAGAACGACACAGTTAAATGGTTTCAAATATTCCTATCTTATGCGAATAATTTTATTTACTATTAATCATTTGTTTGCACACAAATGGTTTCAAGCATTGCTATATAACAGTAACGATCAAACATCAGTCATTTGTTTACACACAGTTAAATGGTCAAACCTTACTATTTCTAACAATTTGATTTAACCTAAGTCATTTACTTGCACACAGTTTAAATGTCAAACAGTTCTATTAGACCCATAGATAGGACCCTATCAGGTGCTACCACTCCGGGTCAGACTGGACCCTGAAGTGATGACAATGAAGGGGTACTCCGCATTCCCCAAAGCTTAAGCAATACTGGAGCCTCACTATCCGACAGTTTAATGTCATATCCAGAACATTCGTTGGGGGTGTTTTTCCTCTCTACAGAGATGCAATCGATGTGTTATACAGCCCTAGCCAAATGGACTTATTTCTGAAATTGAGTTTCCTAAAATATTCACGTTATATAAAGTGACTGACAAAGAAGTTACTATAAATTTTGAAGTGTGTGAAAAGTAGTTTTCTAAGAGTCTTACAAAAGAATCCTTACAGAACAATATTCCACGGTCTAATTGACCTAGTGAATTTGATAACTATCAAATCAATACATTATTTCAGAATTATCAACAGTCGCTATGTAACGCAGTAGATAATCCGAAAACTCAATTTAAGTGTAGAAAATTAGTTTCAACAACCTAGTTATATCTATCGCTTTCATGTGTGGCTTTTACGTAAACTAAAAAAAGAAGCAAAACCCCATTTCTACAAGACTGTATTTTTGTGCGCAATTGGCATCTTAAACACTGTGAAAATATTTTTTTCATTAAAGAAATTCTGACCTTAAGTGTTAAACAGATTAAGTTGATATCTTTCTTCGCAACACCTAAGATGGTTCAGCAAGAGATCATGAGCTTAGCAACAACAAAGCATTTATAATTCCAGCTCCCGCAACCGCAAAGTTCGATATGGGGTGAGTACAGGCTATAAAAGGTAGTAAAATTAACCTCTATCCCTGGGCCCAGTGGAGTGATGTATTGTGTGTATAATCGCTGTTCAAGACCCCCTTGATTCAGCATATGTGAAACATTTTGAGGGTTTACTGTCGAAGGGAAAGAATCGCCGATCAGTGAGATTTTTTGAGTAGATGTGGATCACCTAGGAAGAAAACTCGAAAGATATCTAGCAGTTCAGGATTTATCTCACTGCCCTTTACAGAGGGCAGTACATTTTTCCGGCTATTGTCCTAGCGGTTAACAAAGTTCCTTCCAAAATCGATTACATTAACTCATCGATGCAAATGATTGGAATCGAATCTCAGGAGCCACTGGATTCCGGGAGCACTCAGTGGGAGTCACGCAACTCCTAAGAGAAGCAAAGGAGAGTAGTAGATACCTGATAGTCCTGTGACTGAACCTCAACAATTCTTATGAGACCATTATTGGGGGAAACAGGCTGGTCAAAGAGGCGCTTCAAAGATACCATTCTGGATTACTCAAACAACTTCTAGATTAAAAATGTCTTATGTGTTCATAATATCTAATTATATCATCATCATCATGTCGAGCCGCTTGCACGGATATCCTTGACCCTCTCTCGCCACTTCTCCCTATCGTTCATCGCTTCCGGCAGGTCTTCAGGGCTACATCCCGTATCCTCACATAGCTGTTGTATGTATGTTTGAGCTGGTCGTCCTGCTTTTGCTCGGCCATTTGTGGGGGTCCATAGTAGTACATCACTTATGAGCTCGTCTCTGCTTCTCCAGCAGTGTCCTGGGTGTCTGGTTCGTCTAACTTGGATAGTTTTCGTGATGGGAGGTAGGTGGCCATATAGTTGGTGCTTTGTGGGGTGTTGCCGCCAGGACTTATATAGATGATATGACTGTTACATTATCAATCCCTGACAGCAGTTGGTTACTACGGAGACTTCGGAAGCTCATTTCATGGGAGAGGATGAGATTTTCGCCATGAAAGTCTCTTGTGTAAAAAAAAACACAAGTTCTACATCGCAATTTCCGAAACCACCATTAACAGAAAAGCCATTCAAGAACTTCGGAAAACTCTTCGACTGTAGCCTAAAGTATTCAGGTGTAATCAGCAAAACCATCGATGATCTTGAAGCCTGGATTCGCTTGGATAGATCAGCTCACTAACCCTGTCCATGATTTTATAACTCCTGCTAATGTATTGTGTACATTGTTGGTGATATAAGCTATTGAAAAGGTAAAAAGTTCTCTGAGAAAATTGCTTGGCCTGCCGAGGAGCTTAAATAATGTTGCACTACATGAGACCATCAACACCGAGGCCAATAACAGTGAAAAGTATGGGAGAAAACAAATGATATAGGACTCGATGTGACTGCATTTAATAAGGAGGTTCCACCATCTTGTTTAAAACACCTGAAGTCTGTTTTATCTGAGTTCGCGTAAGGACCAATGTATCTCTGCTTATTCCAGGCTATGCAGCTGAGATTCCGTTTGAGAGGATGTATTTGCGAGAAGCGATTGAACATCTGCGTAGTCTGCATCCATAATAGTTTCTGTGGAGTATTTTGTGCATATTACCTAAATAAAGATTTCTAAATGCATTCATAAACTTGATTGTAATTATAATGACCGTTTGTTTTTGCTTTGCTTTTTTTTAGCTGCAACTAAATTTTATGGAAACAGCATTTTATTTTATCGGTTAGGTATAAAACGCAGTTTCTTCCAAACAGTGGTCGTGTCGATACTGCTCAATGGATGCACAACATGGAAACTAACTAAACAAATGGAGAAAAAGATTGACGGCAACTACGCAAGAATGCTGCGAGCAATATTAAACAAGTCATGGAGGCAACGCCCTACAAAGCACCAGCTGTACGGCCACCTACCACCCTTTACAAAAACTATCAAAGTTAGGCGAAATAGACATGCAGGATACTGCTGGAGAAGTAGGGACGAGATCATAAGTGATGTACTCCTGCGGGCCCCTTCACATGGACGAGCAAAGGCAGGACGACCAGCTCGAACCTACATACAGTAGCTCTGTGCCGATACGGGATGTAACCCTGAAGACCTGCCGGAAGCAATTGACGATAGGGAGGAGTGGCGAGAGAGGGTCAGGGATATACGTGCTGATGGTGTGACGTGATGATGATGATGATGATGAAATTTTAGGGAACTATTAAGATTTTTTTTTTGTTGGGTGGAGGCAGAAATAACATCCAGATCCATTGTATATTCTTCATAATATCACTCAAATCAGTTTCAATGTTATTAAGATCAAAGTTGTACAAAACAGAAAATTGGCTGTAATAAATATTCAGTCCAGGTATTGTTTACTTGTTGGTTTTGGAATTTTTTTCTGATTTTTTTTTTTTTGTTTGTTTTTCTTTTATGGCATATCAGCCTTCGTGAGTTATTTAATGCAAAAGCCTTCTTTATAGAAAACAGTAACCGTACTATTTAAGTTTGGTACCGGGCCATTAGCCTAACGAGTACAGTGTTCGCCAGTGGTCCGGGAGACCAAGGTTCAATCTCAGGTCGAGTCATACCAAAGACTCAAAAAATGGTACTTGATGCCGCCTTGCTTAACACTCAGCACTATAAAGTAAGGATCAAGGGTAAAGTGAAGCAATTCTGGGAATGGAGTAAGGCCCTCCTCTACACCTCGGTGTAGTAGCTATTGAAAAGGGAGCCTTTGGGTCGCCAACTTTGCTATTAAACTTATTGCTGGTGGGGGATTAAGAGGTTCGTACCTTTCCCAGTCTAGTATAATTATAAACTGCAGCAGTGAATTTCATTTATTTTTGGATCTCACAAGCCGGCCATAATAGTATTTTATTGCTGTATCCGCGAGGGAATGATTCCAAGACAACGACAGATTCCAAAATCCATGGAGATTTATATCTCTTATAAGAAAAAAAATGTAATATTTACCAATAGATGGCGCAAGTCCCCCAGTATGATTGAAATGATCAGCAAATGACTTTTAATACTAAATACAATGTAAACGTTTCGTAAATAACCGTCAAGTATAAGGCATGAACAATAAATATGTCACCTAATCAACGGGTCTTAGAATGCAGCATATCCAACAAAAGAATAAGACACCTCCACCAAAAAAAAAATGTATCCTGGGTAGGTTACTAAAGTACATCTCGTGATGAGGCTCAAGTTTTTAAACTTTGGGGAGTGCAGCATCAACCCTTTGTTACCATTACTCCCATATCAACTCTGATCTGGAGTGCTAGTATTTGTTTCGATCCATCTATGGATCTAATTGGTCTTTTTGAGACAATGAAATTTTACAAATTTAGAATTATATATGAGATGGAATGACATGGTGAGTAAAGTGCTTTGCTGCGGCATCAGAAGTAAGTGAGTTCAAACTCCAGTGACGTTATTACGTCCACTTTCGGATTAATGCCCTTGGGAAGGATTTGAAACCCTTTTTTTCCACCAGCTATGGGAGAAAAAGTACCACTACAGTTTTTCTACTTGGAAAACTTTGGCATTAAAAAACCCACGAAGGTTGATATGCCGTTAAACAAAGAAACCAGAATTAAGAAGATTCATTTTCGGAGATCAAACTGAATTCAGCATCGGAGATCAAACTGACATAAAATAACCAAACAAGGGTTGAAATTGCATAAAATCAACAACCAACCAACCTACCAATCAACAAAAAGAAATGGAAACATCAAGAAAAATAACACGTGAAAGAAATGCATGCACTGCTTATAAAACTAGAAAAATCGAAATAAATCTTTCTAGTTTTATAAGTAGTAGTGTGTTACCAGAACAAAAAATATTCGTCTCAGCAAATCTTTCTGGGTGAAGCTTATAACTTTTTGAATGATCCTCGTACAAGTAAATGTTATAGTCAAAATATGTGTATCAAGAATGAGAAAGCTAAAAAAAAAATCTGCTTTAAAAAGTATTTGTTGAGAACGGGATCGAATATATTTGCGAATAGTTGTTTACTTATAAACAAAAATCGTAATAATACGAGATATATCAGAAAATCTTTTGCTGAAAAACATTTCATTTTCAAAAATCTACCCAAAATCAATTATTGGAGTTTAATAAAATGTTTGGTACTTTCTTAATAAAAGTTCAAGATTGTTTATTGAAGTTTCTTTCCCATATTTCGGAGAGAAAAAAAAAGGGGTTATTTGCATTAGATTTATTGAACTAACCTAAATTTGGCACAAAGGTTGATTCCTTGACGAAAAAGAACGGATACATTAAGAAAATAAAAAATGATAGTACATTAAATGATAATATACTATTTTACCTTCTTTTTGATTTCCTTATTATTTCAGATCCTCATCTTTATCCTCTGGCAAAGAAACCAGCATATTATAAGTAAATAACAAAGAGTATGATAATATCAGATTTCAATAGTTTTATCAACTTTCGTTTGTTTGGCTTGGTTTGTTTTGGTCTTATGGCACAGCAACCATAGTAAGTTATTTAATGCCAAATCCATTTTTATACATATAAACAATTCTATTTCAAACAATTCAGTTTAGTATGAGTATATTTTTTGGTTTACACACAGTTAAATGTCAAAACAGTTCTATTTCAAACAATTCAGTTTAGCATAAGTACACAGTATAGTATAGATAGGACCCTATCAGGTGCTACCACTCCAGACCAGAGTGGACCTTGGAGTGATGACAATGAAGGAGTACTCCGCATTCCCCAAAGCTCCAGCATTACTGAAACCTCACCATCATATTGTTTAATGTCATATCTGGGACACTTCGTGAGGGGGTGGATCTTACCCCTCTGCAGAGGTGCAGTCTGTGTATTCTACAACCCCAGCCGACTGGGCAATTATCAACTTTTAAAACTATTGCCAGTTATATGCAAGTTAATACAAAAAATTTTTTTTATTTGTTTTCAAATTGACTGATCTTTAAGAATAAAATAGTTTTGTTATTTTGGTAATGTTTGTAAACATCAACGAAAGAGGACAAGACGAGATGAAAGACAATCTGAAATTAGTTGATCATTTCATATTCTTCATATTCCTTGAAAGCAATGTCAGCATACGCAGAAGAAAAGCATAGACTGGAATTGACTGGTTATCGACTAAATGGAAATTCGGCCTCTGATAAATTAAAACAGGAATTCTTCCGCACAGAAGCTGTGCCAGTACGACTGTATGGCTGCACCATCTGGAGTTTAATGAAACTCATGGAGAAAATAGATGGAAACTACACAAGCATACAGCATGCTGTTTTGAAAATCTTTTAGAAGCAATGCACTACAAAACAGCAACTGTACGGTCACCTACCTCCCATCTCACAAGCTATCCAAATAAGACTGAATAGACGTGCTGGGCATTCCTGGAGAAGGAAAGATGAATTTTTAAGCGACGTTCTCATATAGACTCTGACACATGTATACACCCATGATAGCCGACTAGCAAGGACCTATATTCATCAGCTCTGTGTGGACACTGCATGCAGTTTAGACAACCTGCCAAGAACGATGGCAGATAAGGACGGATGGTGAAAAGGAGTCAAGGGAATCTGTACTCTCAGCTGGACTGGATGATGATGATGATGATTACCCGAGATTGATTTATATATTCTCTTATATAAATCAGTCTCACAAGAGTATGAATCTGCACTTGGATCTTAGAGTAAGCCTGAGCAACGTTGTATGGATGACTGACAGTTGCCTATGCAGCAAATCTCCCCTCTTCCCAACACCGATAATATCTTAGGGAAGGGCACGGTCTTATACAACATCAAATGAGAGTCGCCACAGGAGTTACCAGAAAACCATTACTTCTGAGTTATATTGCCCTATAGGCTTGCTTGTGTTCTATGGCATTTCAACGCTCATGGGATATTTAAAGCCAAATCTTGTTCATACTTAAACGCGCGTGCGCGCGCGCACACACACACACACACATATATATATATATATATATAATTTTTAGCAAATAGTTTGTTGGTAATATTATTTCAAAACGAACCAGAGCTCATCCGTTTGCACACAGTTAAACGGTTTCAAATATTGCTTTTTAATACTAATAATTCGATTTAATATCCCAGTTATGGGTTAAATAGTACCACTACTGTTCTTCCAGGAGAATAGATTTGGCATTAAATAACCTACAAAGGTTGATATGCCATTAAACAAAAGAAACCAAACCAATCAATTTAATCCTTTCTTTGCATACACTTAAATGGTTTCAAGTACTGCTGTTAAGCATTAATAATCTTATTTGATTTGAATCCCCAGTAAAAAATTGAACAGTTCTATTTGATTCATAAATGGAATCCCAACAGTTTCTACTATTCTTGATCTGGATCAACATTCCGCAAACTCCACGACTGGAGCCTCACTATTAGGTGTAGTTTAGTTTTATATCTAGGAAACTGAATGGTTTTAAGTATTGCTATGAAATACAAATAATTCTATTCAATATTATTCATTCATTAGCACACAGTTAAATGGTTTCAGGTATAGTAAATGGTTAAATAGTGCTACTTGATCCACAGATGGGACCCTGACAGAATTCTGGGTCAGAGTGGACCTTAGAGTAATGGCAATGTAAGGGTACTCCACATTCCTCAAAGCTCCGGAAAAGGAACCTCACCATCAAGTTTAGTTTAGAGTCATTACAGGACACTCATGAGTGAGTGGGGGTTACCTTTCTGCAGAGGTGCAGTCCGCGTATTCTTCAGCCCCAGTCTATAGAGCCCAGAATCTTAATAAATAAATAACATTTGGACTTGTTCCAAATGCTCCAAAGTAAGCTTTTATTAATTGACGAAGATTAACCCACGAATAGAAAGATAAAGTTGGAGAGTTTTTTTTGTCATGACTTCATTAAAAAAACTGCTTTTCATCGCGGTCACTGATCAATGGGAGACTATATCAATACTGACAGGACAAATAAAAGAGAACACTACTTATCTGAACAAGATATGTTTAGACCAATATCCTCCGGGATCTTCTGTACATTTTTTTTTTTTTTACCTTTTCTTTTTTCGGTTTCGGTTTCTTTGTTTAATGGCATATCAACCTTTATCGGTTATTTAATGCCTATGCCATTCTCCTAGAAGAACAGTAGTGGTACTATTTAACCTATAGCTGGGAGGATACGGGGGATCATACCTTTCCCAAGGGTATTTACCCGAAATTGAACGTAATAGCGTGATTGGAGCACGAACTCGCTTACGACGATTCAGCAGTCCATCACTTTTACACCACGAGGACCCCCGCCTTTTTCTTTTTTGTCCATGACCCTTCTTTCTTGTACCTATTAACCTAGAATTAGAACCGTGAATTTTTTTAGATATAACTCTCTAACACGGCACGGTAGCATTTACGTTTTCAACCAAATGTAGACGTTTGTAAATTTCAGGTAAATGCATTTATTATAGTACATCATTTCTTATCAAATAGAAAATCACTGACACTATTAAAGAGCTAATTAAATGAGCTTACGTCAAATGTTTTCTTTTTTGAACTGGCTAATTGCATAAAGTGAGGGTTATTTTTGAGATGATTGCTTAGGTAAACTTTTGTACTGGGTCAACAAAACTTAGGTTTAGTGTACGGTCTTCATCCACACTCACCCAAACTCAGATTCCTGATCATTATCATAATATATATATATATATATATATATATATATATATATATATATATATATATATATATATAGTACAATTAAATGGAGACTTAAACTCGGTTAAGTCCTTGGACACTGACTGGATAATTTATATATATATATATATATATATATATATATAATTTTGATTCAAGTTGAGCATTAACAGTGTTATTAAACCCTAAAAAATTTACAGTGCTTTTTACACGAAAATGCATATTGGTTATTTCATTTGCTTATGGGCATATCAATCTTTGTGGGTCATTTAAAGTCAAAGCTTTTCCAGTAGAAAAAAAAACTGTGGAACTATTTAACTCATAGCTGGGGAGGATAAAGTGGTCCATGCCTTTCTCAAGGGTATTAGTCCGAAAGTGAACGTAATATCGCGACTGGAGTTCGAACTCTTTACTACGATGTTGTAATCTAGTACGTTAGCCACTTCACCACGGGGAATCCATCCGAAACTCCAGAGCAATATCATAATATATTTCAAGTAGAAAATATGGTAGTAATAAAATAAGATAAAAATTCATGACTCAGAGGAAAGTAAGAATCCGATAATTCTCTCTCCAACTATGGGTAAATAGTAGGGCAGACTGAGCTCTTTACATTTGGTATTGTTACCGGCCTAGGAGAAGGAAAACTCTGAATTTAAACCTGTTAAACTACGTATCAAAAAAATTCTCCTTGCGTCGCATCCTGCTCGTACGGAGGGAGGTAATATATATATATATATATATATATATATATATATATATATATATATATATATATATATATATATATAGTGCAATTAAATGGAGACTTAAACTCGGTTAAGCCGTCATAATAAATTTATTTCGGCGGAGAACATTGTTGGTATATTCTCCGTCTCATCGGATGACTCTTTTACATGCTCTGTATTGTCCCAGAGATGTGATGCGAATGAGATAACATTCTTATATTGTCAGTAAGGCTTGCTTTAATTCCTGAGAACTGGCTCACTTATGCTTCTTCGTATCTAATAATTTTGTGCAGTTTTAGTGGTTGATTTTTATTTTGATTTAATTTAAAATAATTATATCGACAGCTACAAAGAAACGAATTTTTGTCGCATGTCTTTAACAATCCCTATACCAGGAAATAAAGGGCCATTTTTTATCATTTTTTTTTCTTTGAGGAAACTATATCTTCCATATTTGCTGCATATATATATATATATATATATATATATATATGTGTGTGTGTGTGTGTGTGTGTGTGTGTGTGAAAGAGAGAGGTTTATACACCCAAGATCTTTATACATGTACTTGTGTCTTATATACTCAAATCTATAGTTAAAAAGAATAGTTTATTAAGTAACAATAAATATTTTTTTAAAGAGTTTTCTTTGGTGATAAATAAAGTTACATTGTTCTTGTCAGATTCAGAGTCTCAATAAACTATACGTTAGTCTTGGATTGGTAGAACCTGTTAGGGTACCATCTATGTGAAAAATAGAACAGTTCAATCATTTACAAAGGATAATTGCCATTATCATTAGTTTGTGAAAATCATACAGCTGTAAGAAAATTATCTATATTACACGGGAATACTTCATAAATAGGATTATCAATGCTTAATAGCAATTCTTGAAATCATTTAACTGTGTGCAAACAAAAGATTAAGATTAAAAAGAATAGTTAGTGTTAGATAGGAATATCTCTATTTTACTGTGTGCAAACAAATGGTTAATATTAAACAGAATTATTAAGGTTAGAAAGGAATACCTGAAACCATTTAATTGAGGGCAAACAATGAGCTCTAACGACTCGTTTAAAAATAAATTACCAATAAACCATTCGTTTAAATATTATATATATATATATATATATATATATATATATATATATATATATATATATATAAAAGGTATTCTTCAATCCAGTAAATCCGAAGTTGGGAACAATGCTGTCGGGACAAATAAAGTATTCAAATTTTGAATATTTAAATATTCCTGGTAAAGAGCTCAATGTAAATAAATTCACTGTGCAAATAATATTATTTCAAGAAAAAAACAATATTCGGTCACATTAGGATAATAAATTTCATTTCCATCCTGTTAGGAACATTGATATAAATCAAAGACTCAAAAAAAAATTTTAACAGGACTTATTGGATCTGATGAAGTCCTGTTAAAAATCATTTTACAGTCCTTGATCCATATCAATGCTCTTAACAGGATGTAAATTAATTTATAATCCTAATGTGACCGAAATTTTTTTTTTCTTGAAAAAAAAAACAAAAAAACAAAAATAAAAAATACATATACACATACACACACACACACACACACACACACACACATATATATATATATATATATATATATATATATATATATATATATATATATATATATATTAAAAGGATTTGGCATTAAATTACTCATAAGAATTGAATTGGCATAAACCACCAACTGATCAATATGTGCATTAGTCCTTACCCTAGTATACGAAGGTAATTCAATAAATAAGAGGATACATTTAAAAAAGAAAACAATTGTTTTCAGTATATTTTTTAATGTAATGTAAACTCTGTATTGTTTGAACTTGGTTTATACTCAAAATTATTTAATCAAGCAAGAATATTTGTTTTGTGGCTATTCAAATGGGGGCAAATAAAACAGAACACGCCAGACTTGAATAGAGGTCTGTCGTCAATTTTTTTCCTGACTGAGAAAGCATGGTATACGCATTAGTTTGTTTATATATATATATATATACATATATATATATTAGTCCTTTATATATATATATATATATATATATATATATATATATATATATATATATATATATATATATATATAATTAAATTACGTTTACAGCAAAATTTATATATATATATATATATATGACTTGTTAATTCGGTATACGCATATATATATATATATATATATATATATATATATATATAGATCACGGTGTTCACTGTTGAAGAGACCTAATAAGGTCGAAACAGCTGTTCAGTGCTCTGTATGTCACGTGTAGGTGTGTGCCGGATTTTCTTGTCATGGTAATTTCTAACTTAATATATATATGTAACATAAATCAATTGACATTAGTCTTCATCCTAATATATACATTAATATAAATAATATAAAGTAACCAGCTCATTGGCCTAGTGGGAAGAGTATTCGCCAATGGGCTGGGAGACCATGTTTCAATCCCAGGTCGAGTGATACCAAAGACTTAAAAAATGGTACTGTATACCTCCTTGCTTAACACTCAGCAATATAAGGTACGTATCAAGGGTAAAGTGGAGCAACCCAGGGGAAGGAGTAGTGCCCTCCCCTACACATCGGTGTTGTAGCTACTGAAAATGGAGCCTTCGGGTGACCCTTGACTACCGTCGCCAACTTTACTTACTTTTTATAAATAATATAAATATATTTATAGTAGTCCTTCATATTTTTGTCTTTGTTTTGATATGTATATATATATTAGTCCTTATTCTAATATATACATTATTCCTAATCCCAATATATAAGCATTCGTCTTTTATGTACTTATATATTAGTCATTATTTTAATATATATACATTAAGTCTTTAATCTGTAGAGGATATTTTTCAAGACCCAAAACAGATCGCTGAAATCTTTAATAGTACCAATTCTTTTAAATCCTTCTTCTATCCCTAAACATACCTATGATAAGGTCTCTTTTATAAACAAGAAATTAATATCTAATGATAAAATAGGAAGGAGTACCCGTTGATAAGGGGTTTGACTTCGACCTCGTAGTAAGCGAGTTCAATCTCCAGTTGTGCCTATATATTCACTTTCAGACTAATACCCCTGGGAAAGATATGGACTCCCTTAACCCTAGAGCTGTTGGTAGAATAGTATCATTACTATTTTACTACGAGGATAGCTCTGACATTAAAGAAACTCGCGAAGGTTGATATGTCATTTAACAAAGAAACCAAACCTATTATTATTATACGATTATTGTCCTTTCTTAGAAAGTTGACAAATTTCACTTTTTCTCCAAAGAAAGCATTTTACAGCTTCTCTTCGTCATTTTCAAATTGCCAGTATCAATACTCTTCTTGTAGAGACATTATAAAAACTTACTGTTTATTTCTTGGGGGTTGACGACGGATAACTGAACTACCGGTATACAATATCGTGGATCAAGGGAACTACTGTATTCAACACCTCGCACAGCGATTTATGTATTCTTAATTGCCTCGATCAGTTTACACACACACACGCACGCGCAAGCATATACCTATCCTGTTGGACTCGAACACACAGACACAGCCCTTTACGTTCTGGTCCGTTATTCTTAACATGAACGTTATCTTTTTATTAGGTTCACAGCCATAAAAACAAACGAGCAGATTGCCAGAGTACTTTTATAAATCATATGCACTAAATTATAGAGACAATCCTACTGATTTCACGTGCCTTTTTAGTTGATGTATATTATTGTTTCTGAACCTTCTCTCTTCGTCAAATTGGGTTTCACTCTCATGAAAGAGAACATAGTATTTTAGGGTTTGGTAGGATTTTATGGCATATCAACCATTGTTGGTTATTTAATGTCAAATCCTCTTTATACATATATATTAAATATATATGATTTATTTTGGTTTGGTTTTATGGCATATCAACCATTGTTGGTTATTTAATGCCAAATCCTCTTTATACATATATATTAAATATATATGATTTATTTTGGTTTGGTTTTATGGCATATCAACCATTGTTGGTTATTTAATGCCAAATCCTCTTTATACATATATATGAAATATATATGATTTATTTTGGTTTGGTTTTATGGCATATCAACCATTGTTGGTTATTTAATGCCAAATCCTCTTTATACATATATATGAAATATATATGATTTGTTTGGTTGGGTTTCATGGCATATCAACCATTGTTGGTTATTTAATGCTAAGTCCTTTTTACATATGTATTAAATATATAGGATATATTTCTGTTCGGTTTTATGGCATATCAACCATTGTTGGTTATTCAATGCCAAATCCTCTTTATTCATATATATTAAATATATATGATTTATTAACACAATTTGTTGTTAATATTTTTTAAAGGAACCTGAATTCATTTTTTGCACAGAGTTAAATGGTTTTAAGTATTTCTATCAAATACGAATAATTCTATTTACTATTTACCAATTCTTTGCACACGGTTAAATTGTTTCAAATATTGCTATGTAACTATAACAATTAAACATCAGTTGTTTACACACAGACCATTTGTTTGCACACAGTTTAAACGTCAAACAGTTCTATTTGACCCATATATTGGACCCTGTCATGTGCTACTACTCCCGGTCAGAGTGACTGGGGATCAATGGCAATAAAGAGATACTTCACATTCTACAAAACTCCAAGACCTTACCATCATGTTTTTAATGTCATATGCAGGATACACGTTGGGAGAAAGTTTCTATCCCTCCACAGAGATGCAGTCAGTGCATTCTACTGTCCCAGCCAACTGGGCATAAGTAGTTTTGGTATATAGTACTACTAGGTTTAAAGAAAGAAGTAAAATATATCGTAAGGTAGGAGAGGTTTGATTTCTTTGTTCTAATGGCATATCCACCTTGGTGGGTTATTTAAAGACAAGGCTATCCTTGTAGAAGGACAGTTGTGGTAATATTTACCGGAAAGCCGGGGGAATAAGGTGGTTCATACCTATATCAAGGGTATTAGCTCGAAAATTAATGTAATAGCGCAATTGGAATTCGAACACACTTACTACGATGTCACAATCCAGCACGTTAGCCACGATACCACGGAGATTCTCCTACTCCATCTATAAGCCAAATAAATATGCTCGAATATTATTTGCATTACATAGGAAAACTTGATACCATACATCTCTTCGGTTTTGGTTTATTTCTTTAATGGCACATCAACATTCTTAGGTTATTTAATGCCAAAGCCATCCTTGTAGAAATAGAACCGTCGTACAATTTAACCCATTGCTGGAGAACAAGGAGGTTTATACCTTTCGAAGGATATTAGTTCGAAAATGAACAAATAGCGTGACTGCAATCTTACCGTCCAACACATTAACCACAACACATATACAGAGGAGTCCTTATATATATATATATATATACACCTTGGGAGAACATACATATATATATATATATATATATATATATATATATATATATATATATATATATATAAACTTACGGACTAAGTGTTAAATTTTTTATAGTTAAGAATCGCTACTGTAGGGATGAAGTAAAAATTATTGAAAAGGAATTATCTTTTTATGTCAGAGATTTATATTTTGATTTGTTTGAACCGTAAGGAATGCACTTGGATGATGGCCTTGCACCATTCTATGCTTTGTAAAGAGCAAAATTCAGGTTTATATATATATATATATATATATATATATATATATTGCTATTTATATATATATACCATTGTTGTTATAGAAGTAAAAGTAGTTTACGATATCTGACAGACAAAAATAAATCATTACTCCATCTCGAAAGTCTTCATTTGTTAGGAAGAGAATCTGATAATCAACCACCAACCCCGTGTCACAAGAGGAGAGTTAGACACTCTGGGGTAATACTGACACCCATGACACGCTAAGTAAAGGCAAATTAAAAAAACCCACTCATGTCAGAGTTGACGATACCAGTACAAAGGCAAGAAAAATCTAGTTGGGTTTATTAATGCGATGTAATGATAAACTTGGGGCTACCTGCCTCCGAGGTTTAGTGATAACTTCATAAGTGAAAATCCCTTTTTTCTTCACTTTCACATCCCCCGTTAGACATGAATGAATGAGGACAACGCGTGTCATTTATTTAGATAATAAAATGTATTTTAACATACAATTAGTAATATATATATATATATATATATATATATACATGATGGCAACTATTTTTTTTTTCTTTTCTTGTTCTTGTTAGAAGTATTTTTCTACTCTTTTGGGGTCTTCGGTCAAGCTTTGTGAAAGTTAAAGAAGGAACGTTTTGATTTAGATCTGTTAACACACCATGTAAAAAGAATTTTAAACAAGTTCGTAAACTCTGACAACGAGAGTTTGTGATTCTTAATAGATTTTTCAAATACTTTCATCTCCCCTATCTATCTATCTATCTATCTAAGGGGTGTCTTCGTGGTGTAATTGTTAAAGTGCTGGACTGCAGAATCGTAATTAGCGAGTTCGAAATCCAGGCGCGCTATTACGTTCACTTTCGGACAAATACCCTTAGGAAAGATATGAAACTCCTTATCCTCTCAGCTATGGGTTAAATAGTACCATTACTGTTATTCTAGAATGAAGGATTTGTCGTAAAATAACCCAACAAAACAAACAATCTATCTATGTTATTCTTGTTCATATTTTTGTAACATATGCGCATGGGTTTGTATACACAGAGTCACACATGAATAAGGAACTACCACTTTTTTCTAATAAAACGTTAATTTTATCCTAAAATAAAGACACCTGGATTTTATTTCCTGCGCTACATTTTAAAATAATTTGTTTTTTTAATCCCCAAACTCTGTTGTTATGAAACTCTGATATGAATATATTGTTATTTTTGTACAGATACATATTCATATTTTTTGGTTCCAGAATTTAAGTGCTGTAAAGTAAAGTTGGCGACCATAGTCGAGGGTAACCCGAAGGCTCCCTTTTCGATAGCTACTACACCAATGTGTAGGGGAGGGCGCTACTCCTTTCCTGGATTGCTCTACTTTACCCTTGATCCGTACCTTATAATGCTGAGTGATAAGCAAGGAAGCATCAAGTACCATTTTTTGAGTCTTTGGTATGACTCGACCTGGGATTGAACCCAGGTCTCCCGGGCCATTGGCGAACACTCTAACCCCTCCGTTTTGATAGTCTCATGATCCTCTAGAAATGATTAGGTCACAGTATCTTTAGTTTTGAAGAAAACTGAGTTTAATAAAAAAATGTTTGTGGTGTACTTATTTAAGGGTGTGAATATTGCTATAAACAAATAAACAATGGCCCGGAAGACCGGGGTTCACTCCTAGGTCGAGTCATACCAAAGACTAAAAAATGGTACTTGATGCCGCCTTGCTTAACACTAAACATTAAAAGGTACGGATCAAGGATAAAGTTTAACCATCCAGGGTAAGTAGTAGCGCCCTTCCTTACACCTCGGTGTGATAGCTAAAGAAAAGGGAGTCTTCGAGTCGTCCTCGACAACGGTCGCCAACTTTACTAACTTACTATATATATATATATATATATATATATATATAATGAATGAAAGAATAGATGAATTAACATTGGTAAAATACTGAATTGCATATTTTACATAGAGTATATGGTGTCACAAATTTGACAAATTATTTAAAAACCAACAGCTATTTTTGCAAAGAAATCATTTTCATTTATTTACTTTTATTAATTGAATTTTCCAAATGAATATACTTTAGAAAATTAAAATCTCAGACTACAGTGTCTGCTGTTCAAAATTGGCTGAAATTATTAAACTTTTTTTTTAACATTTTTATCGGCGCAGCAGCTCACAGTTGGTCAAACGGCTAAAACACTGTAAATAGAATCGTCGTACACAATTCAAATTCCAAATAAGATAGCTTTAATTCATTTCATGTTAACTCGAAAAAAACAAAAACAAAAAAAACATGGATTCACCTCTGTCTCTATGCTATGTCAAGAATTACACCAAGTTGTTGATACCATGTAAACTAGTACAACCTATCCTATTACCCCCACTAAAAGCTTGGGGGATGTGGGAGACCTCTTCATTGACATTGCTCTCAGGTCTACTCTGACCCGGAGTGGTAGGACCTGGTAGGATTTTATGTATGGGTCAAATATAACTGCTTAACATTTAAACAGTCGGCAAACAAATACCTGATGCTAAGCTGAATTGGTAGTGATACATAGCAATACTTGGAACGATTTGATTTGTACAAATGAATGAATAGTATTGAATATAATAATTAGTGTTAAATAGCAATACTTGTAACCACCTCACTGTCTGCAAACAAAAGATTAATATAGAATAGAATTAGTTGTGTTAGGTTGTAAAAACTGAAATTAAATGTATGCAAGCAAATGACTGATGTTAAATCGTTACTGTGAATAGCAATACTTGAAACCATTTTATTGTGTGTGCAAAAGGAAAATGAGCTCAAGCTCATTTAAAAATGTTATCAAAAATGTGCTAACAAATTATATGTGTATATATAGATTTGGCATTAAATAAACTCCAATGGTTGAGATGCCATAAACCCAGCCAAACAAATTATATATACTTCATAGAGATGTATCAACAGGATTTGGCATTAAATAACCAACAATAGTTGAGATGGCATAAAACCTAACCAACCAAATCATATATACTTCATAGAGATGTATCAATTGGATTTGGCATTAAATAACCAACGATAGTTGAGATGCCACTCAACCAACTGTGTTTTGTCATTTTTGTTTTGATTTTTTTTAAATCAGTTCGCTGATCTTTTTAAATTGGTAATGATTTTACTTTGATTTTACTTTGTAACCTGGGCACAAATACATAGATGTATTAACACGTTTTGTTCGTGGTGCAAACGTTGTCATAGGAATTGGACGCGGTGACACGAGTTCAAATCCTGGACGAGATGTTTACATTTCAAATAGCGCAGAAAAATATATGAATCAAACTATTCTCCTTTTGGCTATGAGTAAATAGAAAGGCACACTGATATCTTTAACTTTGGTATGGCAACCGGACTAGGAGAAGGAAAGCTTTGAATTTAAACTTTTTAAATTCCGCTAAAAAGTAGACCTTGTGTCATATCCTAATCGTGCGGAGAGGTTGGTAAATATATATGTGTGTGTGTGTGTGTGTGTGTATTTACACATACACTCATATACCCTTCATACATATTGTTGTAGCGTGGTAAGGAAACGATACACAGTGAAACAGACTTAATTATTTATTAACTCAAATGGTACAGTCCGACAAGTATTATAAGTATCTCGCTGTAGGTGTTTCGTCCGAGGTTGGTCTTCAATGACCGAGGTCTTTCAGAGTTTTTCTGTCTCTGCTTCTGTCCATCTTGCCGTGCTTCAGAAACACGGCGTCTTTATACTTCCGCGATACCGGAAGTCGTGTGGTATGAGCCACTATACAACACATATACACAAAAATCTTTTAACTCGAAATACATGTGGGACTTATTTGGTAGTATTTATGAACATTGAATGAACAATTTGATTTATTGATATTTATTTGTCTTAGAATGCCAACTGTTCAAAAACAAAGTTGCGTGAAAAGGGTAATAAGAGAAGGTTGAACTAATCTTACGAAAAGGTAAGGACTTTGTGTCTTTACAGTCACCATTCGAAATCCTGACATTTGCCAGGGATCGACCCTTCTTCCACAGTCGCTCTTGAGAAATATGCAGTTATGGACATCAGTCCGTTGTATGTCTGGTTTCTCTGTTTGACCGTATATCAACCTTCGTTCATATACCGTTGTTGTGTTTTGACCTTTTGATCCGGCCAAAAATGCCATTCAAGGTGATGCACCGGGAGGAAGTGACACATTCTAATCGCAGTTATGAGAGGAAATCGCGTGGGCGGAAATTGGCTGATAAAATAGGACGAGCAAAAAAAATTCCCATGGTACACTATAGAGTGATGCACCGGAAGAGAGTGACCTCTGAACTGCATGACAGTTATTTCCGCTTGATGACGATTAAACATTCGATTTCAAAGATCGAGTGAGCGTCGAACGATTATATAACTCAGTTGAGTTCGACGAGCCAGTTGAATTGAGTTCCGGTTCCATTTGAGTTCGACGCCCAGGGAGCCAGTGTAGTTGCCAGTAGAGTTCCAGAGTTGGAGACGAGATGTGGTAGGGAAAGCCACACCCGGCCGAGGGGGCCCTCGGGAACCCCGATGGAGTTTGGGGACCTGAGAAGTTGCTGATAAGATGTAGCAGATCACCCAGCAGAGTGAGCCCCTAGGCCTCTGGTTGAGCATCAAGAGAACACAAAAGACACAACGTGATGGCCATAAGAGTGAGGGGTCATAATATTGAAGTTTATGTTCGTTCTCCAACTCCCTCTCACACGCAAACCCTAAGCAACCCTTTTCTACCCTTACAAATAAAGTGAGAGGTAAATATATTTATAAAGAAGTCTTCCTGCGTCTCTATCATGCGTCTGTTTTTATTCATTGTGTCGTTGTGATGCTGCATGAACATGCATATAAGACAATGCAACACCGTCCTGCAACCTATCGCTACCACTGAATACCGGTATGAACACAACAGCCATACTTGCGCGACTAATTTGTTAATTATTTATATAAAAAGTTACTGAAGATCAAAAAAATGCACTGAACTAAACTGAGTAATGTACTAGGCGCTTGCCATAGGGAAATAACAAAGGAATCCTCCAGATCAATGCTAATGCTGTCAGTTCGATTCTCGCAAGAGACGTGATGACATTTAATGTTTGCCTAGTCGGCTGGGGCTGCAGAATACACCGACTGCACCTCTGCAGAGAGGTAAGACATCCCCCCACCAAATGAATGTCCCAGATATGACACTAAACAATCTGATTGTGAGGTTCCAGTGATGCTGGGGCTTTGGGGGAATGCGGAGCACCCCTTTATTGCCATTGCTCCCAGGTCCACTCTGGCCCGGCGTGGTAGCACCTGATAGAGCCCTATTTATGGGTTAAATAAAACTAACGGCATACTTATGCTAAACTGAATTGTTTTACTAAACTGAATAGTTTAAAATAAAAAGGTTTTTGATAATTAAACCGTACTTACATTTAAACTGCGTGCTTATGCTAATCTGAATTATTTTTAATGGAACTGTTTTTTGACATTGAAACTGTACTTACACTAAAATGATTTGTTTAATATAAAACTGTTTTGATATTTAACTGTGTGTAAACAAAATCTGTACTTATACTAAACTGAATTAGCTGAATTAGAACTGCTTGACTAAACTGAATAGCTTGAAATGAAAATGTTTTTCACAATTAAACTGTACTTACATCTAAACTGCATACTTATCCTAAACTGAATTGTTTGAAATAGAACTATTTGCATAAAATTAGATTTGGCGTTAAATAACCTACAAAGGTTGATATGCCATGAAACCCAACCAACCAACCAACAACATTTAATGTCAAAGCCATTCTTGTAGAACAGTAATGGTACTATTTAACCCATAGCTGAGTCGGCAGGGGAGAAATAAAGAGCTTCATTACAATATCAAGGTTATTAGTCCGACAGTGAATGACGGGAGTTCGAACTCGATCACTAGGATGATGTAGTCCAGCACATTAACCACAATAACACGGAGAATGTGTGTGTCTGACTTAATTCTTTTAAATATTTCTATTTTATCATTAGTTTTTAAGCTTTAACATTAATTCATCAAAAATTAAAGACATATACGTATATGTGTTTATGTGTGTGTGTACTGTGTTAGCTCGACTATATTCTGAAGGTATAAACTTGAAGCGTGATTTTAAATTGACAATCCTTTTTACTGCGCATGTCACCATAGCCTTCAACTCAAAAAGCATCCGGTGCAGTTGTGTGCCGTTAATATTAGGCAAGTAACGCTTGTATCTTTTCAATGAATAAACTTACGTACGCACTTTTTGGAAACAATAACACCTTTACGAGATTTCTTCTTAAATATTATTGATCTTTTCTTTTCTTTTCTTTTCTTTTTTCACTGATCTCCCAAAATAAATAAAGGAATACTAGCAATAGTGTAGCAAAATTGGTTGGTTGTTTGGGTTTTATGGCATAACAACCTTTGTAGGTTAATTAATGCCAAATCCATTTCTACACTAAAAATCACCCTATTTCAAACAACCTACTTCAGCATGAGTACACGGTTTAATTGTCAAAAAAATTTATACTTCAAGCCATTCAGTTTAGTCAAACAGTTCTAATTCAAACAATTCAGCCCAGTGCAAGTACAACTTCAACATCAAAAACAGGTCTACATCAAACAATTCAGTTTAACATAAGTACGCAGTTTCAATATCAAAACAGTTCTATTTCGAGTAATTTAGTTTAGCATATGTTCGTAGATTAGTTCTATTTAACCCATAGATAGGGCCATATCAGGTGATACCACTCCGGGCCAGAGTGGACCTGGAGCAATGACAATAAAGGGGTGCTCCACATTCCCCAAAGCTCCAACATTATTGGAACCTCACCATCAGATTGTTTAGAGTTCTATACCAAGACATTCATGGTAGTGGTTGGGGGGGTCTTACCCCACTCCAGAGATGCAGCCGACTGGGCAAGGGTAGCAAAGGCTTTCAGAAATGGGGATAAATATACTTTCCCCACCTGACCCCCCGAAATGTTTTAATTATTTGTTTAGTGAATCATTAACCACTTAATGAAAACGACTTAAAGAGACAATAAAGGTGGCCAATCTGGCTACCATTACAGTAAACCAAAACGCAGTGTCCACAAATTATTTTACGACCTCGCCTCTCTTGCTTTTCTTCCCTGTCAGTACCCAACCTATTGTGGAGGTGCCCATGGTGTAATGGTTATCGTCGCAGGATATGGACACGGCGACACGAGTTCAAATCCTGGACCTGACTGATTGCATTTCACATAGCACTAATACCCTTGGGAAAGGTATGAATCCAATAATTCTCCCTCCAGCTAGTCTGCCCTACTATTTAAGTAGGGCAGACTAGGTTCTTCAGCCTTGGTGAGGCAACTAGTCTAGGAGAAGGAAAACTCTGAATTCAAACCTGTTAAACTCCGCTTAAAAATTGACCTTGTGTCATATCCTGCCCGAGCGGAATGGTTGGTAAATATGATTGTGGGTACTCTGTCTTCATGGCAGGGATTTTTCTTATTTTGACAGTTTTTTATTCTGTTTTTCACATTTACCCATTTTCTATTTGTGATTGGAAAGTGCGATTTATATAAACCCATAACACATGACGGGCGTTCCTCGGTACTTGGAGCCTATACCTACTGTATTGTCTGTATTAAAAACCAGAAGACATTTTGCACTTCTTTTATACATGCGTTCGAGAGGGGCGACGGTCTCCTATAACCTCTCGCTGTCACTGAATACCGGTATAAACACAACAGCCATACTTGTGCAACTAATTCGTTAGTTATTCAAATAAAAATTTACTGAAGATCAAAAATGCACTGAACTAAACTGAGTAATGCCATTGAGAAATAACTAAGTAATCCTCCAGATCAATGCTAATGTTGTCAGTTCAGTCCTAATGTTGTCAGTTCGATTCTCACAAGGAACTTACCACCTGTAACTTTATGTTAGATTAAACTGCACTTGTCTAATATTAAGAACAGACTGCAACATTTTTCCGAAGACATTTTTAAAACAATCTCTGCTTTAACTGCATTTCTCGAGCACTTGTCGTAATCGTAGCAATAATAATGATAATAATAATAATAAGTAACAAGAAATATTTGGAAGCGAATACCACAAGCAGAGATGAAAAAAAAAAAAGAAAAAGAAAAGAGTACTTCAGAAAAACGAGGAAATTTCTCTAACCAAGCTCTGCCGCAGAAATTTTATCAAAGGGCAATAACTCTTGTAAGACACTCCGAACCGTCTTTAAAAAAAACAAGAGAGGAACTCAGACAAATGAACCAGAGGACAAGAAAGTTGATGACGATGTACAAAGCTTTACATCCGCGAGATGACATAGACTATATGTGTCAGAAAGAAAGGAGAAAAAGGATCCATCAGCATTAAAGATGGCGTGGATGCATCATTACGAGTACTTGAGGAATACATTAAAAAGAGTAGAGAAAGGCTAATTAGAGCGGACACCCCTCAAGGCACCAACTATGATGAATTACAGCGGCCGGTAATAGTACTTACAACATACGGATGAAAAGAACAGCAACAAAAACTAAGAAACAGAAATCGAAAGAAAAACAACCGTATAGATATTCTAAGCAACAAGTTGGAAAAATCTTACTCCAAAAGACCAGGGCATGGCTACGAAAGAAAAACCTTCAGATAGAAACTGAATCTCTTCTAATAGCAGCACAAAACAATGCCATAACGACTAATTAGTCAAAATTGATAAAGCACAACAGAATAACAAGTGTAGATTACGAGGTGACAAAGAAAAAACGATAAATCACATTGTAAACGAATGTAGCAAACTAGATAAAAAAAGAGTATCAGGCTAGATACGATTGAGTGGGCAAGGTGATCAACTGGGAATTGTGCAAGAAATTGAAATTTAACCATACAACCAAATGGTATATGCACAAACCAGAATCTGTTCTTGAGAATGAGATGGATAAAATTCTCTGGGATTTTGAGATACAAACGGATTACCTGATTCCAACGAGAAGGTGAGATTTAGTAATAAGTAACAAAAAGAGAGAACTTGTGGATTTTGTCATCTCAGCAGACCACAGAGTGAAAATCAAAGAAAATAGAATAAGAGAAAATTACTGAGAACTTGCCAGAGAAGCTGTGGAATATAAGGGATATGGTGTTATCAGCTGTGATTGGCGCACTTGGAACGGTTTATAAAGGGCGGAAATGAGGACTGGAAGAGTTAGATCAGCTAGAATACTGAGGAGAGTCCTGGAGACCTGAAGAGACTTGCTGTCACTTAGACTCCAGTGAAATACCACCAGCTAATGCTGGTTAGAAGAACTCACAAGGAGTGTAATAATTATAGTAATGATAATGATAAAACAGGACATTACAAAAAACAAAAGAAAATTCAACCAACAAGTTGAAGGAGAGTATACAAAGACAAAGACAAAGAGGTGCCCGTGGTGTAATGGTTATTGTCGTAGGAAATGGACACAGCGACACGAGTTCAAATCCTGGACGTGACTGATTGCATTTCACATAGCACTAATACCCTTGGGAAAGGTATGAATCCGATTATTCTCCCTCCAGCTATTGGTAAATAGTAGGGCAGACTGTGTTCTTCAGCCTTGGTGAGGCAATTAGTCTAGGAGAAGGAAAACTCTGATTTCAAACCTGTTAAACCCCGCTTAAAAAAATTTATCTTGTGTCATATCCTGCCCGAGCGGAGGGGTTGGGTAAATAAGTACACAAAGACAAATCAGCAACCAGAACCAAAAGAAAAAAAATGATTTTGCGAGAAAATACGAAGAAGGAAAAAACATAATGGAAATATTGAATGGATAAATAACTTGAAGAAAGTATTAGAGGGACTCGAAGAAGGTCCCGAGACAAACATACACCTAGTTTCGCTCCGGAAAACTCACAAAAAATACCAAATTAGAAAACGCTACGCCATGATGGCATACTTGATTCTAGTTTAAAAAATTCACGTCCATCCATGACAGACTGGGTCTACAACAGAGTAAATGTCAACAAGAACCATGAATACTCGAATGGCTGATGAAAGGAAAAAATAACCTGATCATTAAGGACTAAAAAAAAAGGGGGACCATTCCCCCAGCAAATATAAATTGATAACGTGTTTACCTATAATGTGGAAAATCCTGACTGCTTGGATAAGAGAAGAATTCTATTATTCGCTTTTATGCCATGGACTATTTCCGGAAAAACAAAAAGGATGCCACAGAGGAACAAGAGGAACAAATGAATTACTATGTATAAATCTGCATATCCTCATAAGAAGACAAAACGAAGCGAAAAAATGGCTACAAAAAGGCTTACGGGATAGTCCCGCAAACGTGGGTAATATACAGTTTAAAAATACAAAATAACTGACAAAATCATAAAAGGCATCAAAACTATGCTATGGAAAACTGGTGGGTGGAATTAGTAGCAGAAGGTCAACTCCTAACACTGGTAAAAATCCAAAAGGCATCTTCCAAGGGGACTCGCTCTCCATACTGCTATTCAATGATGCCACTCAACCACTTACTAAGGAAATATACGGGGGCTACAAATTTTCCAAATCATTGGAACACATTAATCATCTTATGTATATAGATGGTATAAAAATATTTGCAAAAAATAAAAAAAAACTTGGGGCCCTGATACAAATAATAAGAATATACATCCTGGATATAGGAATGGAATTCAGCATTGAAAAATATGCAATGCTCAAAGTGAAAGGTAGGAAAAGAGAATCAGTGGAAGGAATAGAACTACTAAATCAAAAATGTATTAGGACGTTTGGAGAGAAGGAAACTACGAGTCCTTGGGAATACTGGAAGAGGACATCATCTGACAAACGGAGATGAAAGGTAAAAATAACAAAAGAGTGCCTCAGCCGAACGAGAAAGCTGATCGAATCCAAGCTCAGAAAGGATAAACACCTGGACAGTCTCCATTGTTAGATATTCTGGATCATTCTTAAAATGAACTGGGGAGAGACTGAAACAACACATGGACAAGAGAACAAGAAAGTTAATAACGATGCACAAGATCTTACATCGAAGAGATGACATATGTAGACTGTATGTGTTAAGAAAAGAAAGCGGAAGAAGACTCGCTGACGTTGGGATCTGTGCTGACCTATCGACGCATAAGCAGAAGGAATCGAGGACTATATTAAAAAGAGCAAAGAAAGATTAATTACAGCAGCCAACTGCAGCAGTGGCAACATTAGTACAGATAGAAAAATAACAAAAACAAGGAGAAACAGAAAGAAAAACAACTGTATGGATATTTCAAGCGACAAATTAGAGAGATTGAATACAAGAAGACATGCACATAGCGACAAAAGGGAAATGTTTTAATACAGTTTCTTCCAGGCAGCAGTCGTATCGATACTGCTGTATAGATGCACTACTTGGACGCTAACTAAATGGCTGGAGAAGAAGCTAGACGGCAATTACAAAAGAATACTGTGAGCAATATTGAACAAGTCCTGGTGGCAACACCCAACAAGGCACCAACTATACGAACACCTGCCTCCCATCACGAAAACTATACAAGTTAGACGAACCAGACATGCAGAACACTGCTGGAGAAGCAGGGACGAGCTCATAAGTGATGTACTCCTATGGACCCCCACATATGGCCGGGCAAAAGCTGGACGACCAGCTTGAACATACATATAGCAGCTATGTGAGGATACGGGATGTAGCCCTGAAGACCTACAGGAGGCGATGAACGATAGGGAGAAGTGGCGAGAGAGGGTCAGGGATATCCGTGCTAGCGGTACGACATGATGATGATGATGATGATGTTAAACCAAAAATTGATAATACGCAACAGAATAGTAAGTGAAGGTTAGGCGAGCAAAGAGATTAAACGATTAATTACTTAGTATGCGGATGCAGCAAACTAACACAAAAGGATTAAAAGACTATACATGACTGGGCGGGACGCGATTTACTCGGAATTGTTCAATAAATTAATATTTTACTGTATTACCATATGCACAAACCAGAATCCGTCCCTGGACAACACATGTGGGATTCCGGGATTGAAACAGATCACTTCATCCCTGCTAGTAGACCAAACTTTGTTCTAATTAACAAAAAAGACAACTTATCGTCAAGTGAATTTTCCTGAGTGAAAATAAAAGAAAGTGAAAAAAGAACTAAAAAAAAAGTCTTACTGCAGAACTAAAAATCTTTCATGAGAACTAAAAAAAAAAAAATCTGTGGAAAACGTAGGTTACAGTAATAGTAATTGTAATTGGTTCGCTTGAAACGGTTCCCAATGGATTGGACTTTTCCAATCCAATGGGAACAGCTGTAAATCAGAGGAAGAATCGAGACGGTCCAAACAACAGCATTATTGAGATCGGCCAGAAAACTCAAAAGAAGCGAGAAGACTTGCTGTCACTCAACCCACCATCTAATACTGATGTGAAAAACTCTCAAAGTGTAGAAATAATGATAATCAAATGCAGCAAACTTGTTTAATTAGTACGAGACTTAGCTCGTCTGGATTGGAAAGGAGATCCACAGGGAACTGTTCAAGAGATTAAAATTTAACCATACAACCAAATGGTATATGCATAAACCAGAATTCGTTCTAAAGAATGAGACGCATAAAATTAACTGGGATTTTGATATACCAACAAATCACTTAATCTCGACCTTAAAATCAAACCTAGAGTTAATTAACAAAAACAAAAAAAAAAAAGAACTTGCCGTTTTGTGGATTTTGCTGTGCTGGTGGACCATAGAATAAAAATAAAAGAAAGCGAAAAGATAAACAAATACTTGAACATTGACGGAGAACTAAAAACCCATGGAACTTGAGGGTGAAGGCAATATGAACCCCCTTATCAAGCTATGGGTTAAATAGTACGACTACTGTCTTTCTACAAGGGTGGCTTTGGTATTAACTAACCCACGAAGGTTTGAACGCAATTAAACAAAGAAACCAATCTTTAGATGAAGAGTTTTGGGGGTTGTTTTTTTTTAACGAGTATTACTTCTTGTTTTTATTTTAGTTTTTATTTATATTTCACTTACTTTTTTAGCAAAACTTTTACTCAAATTTTCATGGTGGTTCGTAAGAAACACAAATAAGATTCCGGTAAGACTCGAAATCGTTTTCATTGTTATCGAGTAGCCTATCTTAACGCGACAGCTGCTTTACTGATTAGGTCGCGGATACTTCCAGTTGAAGTCATTCATACCGAACCATAAAGTCGTTCTTATCATCCACGACCCCCTGATAAATTGTCATCTTTGTTTATACACATTGGTAGTTGTTGAAATAATAAATGTGTTTACGTGCGTAAAATCTATCTAAAATATCTGTGATATACAAATATATAAAATGCATACATATTGGGATGGGAATTTGCTTAAGTGTTTGCATACATATATACTTGCGTGTGTTACACGCTCATACCAACAGGCTATATATATATATATATGTGTGTGTGTGTGTGTGTGTGTGTGTGTGTGTGTGTGTGTGTGTGTGTGTGCAATATTAAAGAAAAAATCAACGGATGGATACTGTGCCATTATAAATTCATAAATTGTATTAATAGCCATACATTGAGCACTCCGTCAGAATAATATGAAACCTCTCATATATTCTATATATGAAATATTCCAAACACTTAGTCACTGTACATTAATATATATATATATATATATGTGTGTGTGTGTGTGTGTGTGTGTGTGTGTGTGTGTGTGTGTGTGTGTTTAGATTGTAACAGATCATACAATAAAGCACACACACACACACACTTACACGCACACACACATACGTTCACGTGTATATATATATATATATATATTAAATCATATAAAATTGTGTGTACATTCTATTACATAGATATACACAATAATAAGTGTGAAAAAGAAAGAGAATTATAGATATGAATATACTTGTAAAATCTCTCGTAGTGATTTTAAAAACACGCATAAAATTCTTTATTTTATGTGATTTGCAGAACAATTCTAAACATTAGATCACAATCAAAACTTTCAACTTTCACAAAGACACCTCCTGCAACCCCCCCCCCAAAAAAAAACACTGAAAATTACTTAATAAGGAAAAAACAAGCAAATAGTAGTTGCTTTTAATTTACTGCAAACGAATTAGCAATCTAATTAGAATCTCAGATGATCTGACATTCAACTTGTGGTGATAAGCCGCAAGTCACACGTTTGATGAGAGAAGTTTTGATTTCGAAACATCTTTTCAAAAGCAAAACAAAAAAAATCTATACATTGTTACAAATAGGTGCGCTTAAAGTAACTATTATTATCGTGGGAAAAGCAATCGGCGTCCCGAGTTCAAATCCTGGACAAGGTTGCTTGCTTTTAACTTCTCAGGCCAACTATGGGTAAATAATAAGGCAGATAGGTTGTTTTTTTTTATAGTAAGGCAACCAGTCTAGTAGGAAAACTCTTAATTCAAACCCGCTTTACTCTGCTTAAAAATCAACCTTATGTCACATCCTGTCTGTAATAGAAGGATTGGGTTTAAACATGGATTGGATACAAATGATTTTTATTTTAGAATTTTCTTTAGAATTCTTCCTCTTCTTACGAGTAACACGAGAACTAATAGAGAAAAATTAACGTACGATTCTAGGAAATTTTTTTATGAAGATATGTTGCTTGTCTGTCAAGATCCATGTTAAGATTTCTCATTGTTCTAACTTTTTTGATTCAAAATGTAAAATTTTCAATACCCAAGTAGCACAAACATCTACAACAATTAAAAGAAAAATCACTGTTTCTTGAATGGGAAAAATAAGTCAAAGTTCTCTTCATACATTCAGATCAAATTAAAATGCTTTAACTTCTTTTAAGATTTTTAATTTCAAAGAAAGTAATTCAAAAGTAAAACTAATGTTATAAGTTTTTTCAAATTAAAAAAAAAAATTAATATCAAATACTAAAAATAAAATAACCGAGAGATACTATCCATTTTCTCCGACAAAAAATCACAACAACGTAAATCGTAGTGTTAGTGAAATAGTTAAGTAAGATGAAAGGAGGAGACAAGCAGATTTTCACCAATAGAAATCACGGATTGTAATTACAGTGGTAGTAGGTGTGTCTGTTTATGAATGATCGCGTCTGCTGATTTGTCGCTTGCCAAGCAACTTTATAGCACTTTATGACACGCTTCTTTTTCCAACTGCTTTTCGATTGTCGCGAGGCAGACATATCACCGACTTGTTATGTGTTGTACGGACCAGCGATTGGCACGCGACACGTCCCTCCTTCCACGTCTTTCTTGCCTTACACGTTTTTATCCCTACTCATCACTCCCAGCCTCGTGGCTGTTCGTCCAACCTGAACCTTCTTTTTTCTTTCTTTCTTTCTCTTAGTCTTCTGGGTTGCTGTCAATGTTAGTATTTCTTTTGTACTTCTTTTCTATCGTTCATCACGGACCACATTTGTTTATTATTATTATTATTATTATTATTATTATTATTATTATTATTATTAGTAGTAGTAGTAGTAGTAGTAGTAGTAGTATTTCTTTGACAATTCAAACATGATTTTCGGTATAAATTGTTATATATATATATATATATATATATATATATATATAAAAGTATATATATATATATATATATATATATATATATATATATATACACACATATATATATATATATATATAAGTATATATACATATACATATATATATATATATATATATATATATACACGCACACACATATATATATATATATATATATATATATATATATATACATACATAAGTATATATATATATATATATATATATATATATATATATATATATATGTACATACAATTTTGTTGTTGTTGTTGTTGTTTGATTCTTTCTTAACTCCTTTAAGTTCTATTTTTTATCCTTATAAATAGATGTTTGAATAAAATTTCAAATGCTCAAAATTATATGTAATCCTTCTTTCTTTCTTTTCATGATTTTCAATGTATATATATATATATATATATATATATATATATATATATATATATATATATATATATATATATATATATGTCCTTATTTATTTACCAATATATCAATTTAGCGGTCAATTTACGGAAACACGCGAATAAATCTAAAATATATTATTTCGATTTCCTCGGTCTGTTGACACACACAGACATACACGGGCGTGCTCGCATACACGCGCACCCACACATTAATTTAGTAACTCATTCAAACTAACATATATTAAATAAATTCAATGAACACTGCCAATAAAAGCACCAGCCCTTGTAGTAAGTATAGTAGACCGACTCCTCCCCTAATATTAAAAGCTGAGGTCATTTCTTGTGATCGGAGTTCGATTCTTCTTAAAAGTTGTCAAATACTAATCTTTTTAGCAGCCAGATTCTTCTCTTCTTTCTTAGAAATATGGTATAAATAGTCTTCCTTCTTTTCCCAAAACAAGCATACTTTCTCTTTCGTCCTTGAATAAATGAAACTTTACCTAGGAGAGTTGAATGAATATGTTCAGATGCACACACACACACACACACACACATTCACACACACACACACACACACACACACACACACACACGCGCGTTCACAAACACTCACGCGTGCTCACACACGTATAAACACACATACACACATACTCATACACACATACATATATATATACATATATATAACACGTATATATATATATATATATACATATGACACGTATATATATATATATATATATATATATATATATATAACACGTATATATATATAAATATGACACGTATATATATATATATATATATATATATATATATATATATATATATATATATATATATATATAACATGATCTATATATACATACACGCTCATATATATTACACCTACACTGGTATACCTACCACAGGCAATGGGTGAAACTCTCCCTAGATTTTGAAACAAGTAAAATTCAGTTTGGTTAACAAATAAACAATTACAACACTATTTTTTAATGCATGCCAGAATTTTGCCAACAAAAATAGACCCCCCACACCCACACACACACACACATACATACATACATACATACATACATACATACGTACGCATGCATAGAGTACAGCGTGAATTATCTAAGTTAAATAAGTTTTATTAGAATACATTTTTGGCTCAAATTATAATTTTATGAATATAATACTTTTATGATCAGAAAGGTTTATAACACGTTTAAATAGTGATAGCACTCAGAGAGAATGTAATTCTGGAACGTACATCTGGAAGCTCAGTTGTTGTAGTACTTATCGTAAAATGAATTTTTTAACATCGAACTGTTTATATGCATATAATGGATTTGGCATTGAATAACCTACAATGGTTGATATGCCGTAAAACCAAATAAAACCAATCAGTTGTAGCTTTATTAGCAAAAGAAAATCAAATAAATATAAAGTTTTTTAGTTGCATTTTAAAGATTTAAGTAATATAAAATCGTATCAAATTGAAATCTTAAGTTACTTGAATATCTAGACGAATCATTGACTTTATTATTTTTGGATAGATTTTCTTTGCTAAATAACTGAATGTCTTCGTTTTCTAAATTTTTTAGAATTAAAAAAACAAAACAACTGATCTTTGCGAAAAAAAAAAAAACGAAAAGAAAAACTAACAAAAAATTAATCTAATTATTTTTTATCATTCATCTTAATTCGATATTTTTGTTTAAGTGTGTGTTCCTCAACTTTTCTTCTTCTTCTTCTTCTTCTTCTTCTTCTTCTTCTTCTTCTTCTTCTTCTTCTACAAACTTTTCATTCTTTCTTTTTCCTTTCGGTCATTTCATTTCCTATCTTTACTTTTCTCCACGGTGTCTTAAAGTTTAAGAGTGCTCTTTTTGTTTCCACAACGATTTCATCAATGTCTCTTCTTTACTTTTTTCTATCTACTTGTCTCTCTGTCTGTCTGTCTGTCTGTCTGTGCCTCTGTCTCTGTCACTTTCTTTTTCCTCATCCTATCTATCTATCTATCTATCTATCTGTTCATCTCTCCCTCTTTCCCCCCCTCTCTCTCTCTCCTTCATTATATATATATATATATATATATATATATATATATATATATATATAATTAAAATCCTTTGAAATACTTTCTCTTTTTATCGCTTACCTACAATATCTTATCTATATTTCCTTTTCCAACATGCTCGCTTTGTGTTTTCCTCGTAATTCTTTTCAGCTTCACCCCTCCTTCCTCTTTCAGCTTCCACGTGTCGTAGTACCAGCCATCGCTTCTTTTACGCGACACCTCGAATCAAAATGGAACAGAGGAAGAGGGGGGTTTATTGTCACCTGCGTGACGTCATGAATGAATATTGACCAGCGAGCAGCTATAAAAAGCAGCAGCAGCCAGCTAATCACTATCAAACGCTCGTTCTTCCGCATACAAGCGAGATGGGTCCTGGAGACATCGCCCAGTCTTCTGTTTTAATGAACGTAAACGACATAAAAAAGGAGTTCTCTGCCGGGACATTCATCCTTCCTACAAGCCCAGTCTCCAACAAAAATATCACAGACGTAAACTGCAATCTGAGCGAAGTTCTTTCACCATTGTCGAGCCACTCGGCGCTGTCACCGATCGCTGTCACCGAATTCGGATTTGACATTGAAACTTCAGCGCAAGTGATGAGTGTAACAACTCTTGACAGCCCGTCTTCCATGTCTTCTTTTTCACCTGTGTCATCACCGTCCTGCTCTCCTTCTTCTACTACTTCTTTTTATCCGTGTGCAACCCCGGACAATAAAGACTTTCCCCAATCACCACTCCCGTTGTCGTCTGTGGCAGTAAATACTTACTCTCCAGCCATGAACTCTTCCGTAAACAATGACATGCCTTCTGAACGATGCCGTTCTCGGAATTTACTAGCATCTCCACCGTCAATTGTTTCAACCACTACAGGTGACATAACTTCTACAAATACAACCAAGAGAAAACGTTCTGCATTCGAGAAAAACGGAATATCACCTAAAAAGAAACGCTACACGAAATCTCGAGTGAGAAACCGAAATCCTGCGCTTGTAATGAAATTGAAAAAGACCAGACGACTAAAGGCGAACGATCGGGAAAGATCCCGGATGCATCACTTAAACGATGCTTTGGACTGCTTGCGGGAAGTACTTCCCAACTATCCTGAAGAAGAAGGCAAACTGACTAAAATAGAAACATTGCGATTTGCTCATAACTACATCTGGGCCCTGACTGAGACGCTTAAATTGATGGATACAGTGGAGTGGGGTCAGGATTCAGGACGAACTTTATCGGATCTTCCAGAGCGATTACTGGGACACAGTCTTTTTGCCCGTCTTTCGCAACAGTCTTTCAGCCGGACGCACTCTGACTTTTATCGCGAGGCTGAGTTCAGCCGACAAAGCCTTCCGCAGCATTTTGTGTCTCAAATAGCCAATGGAATGGCCAGTCTACACCAACAACATCAGAGTAATGATGATGATGATGATGATGATGAGATTGATTATGAGTATGATGATGATGATGATGATGATGATGATGATGACGATAACAGCAACATAAGTGGTCGTAGCCATAAAAATTGCACAGTTGGTATCGTAACAAGTAGCAGCAGCAGCAGCAGCAGCAACAGTGGCGGTACCAGCAGCAGCAGCCGCAACGGCAGTGACCGTGATAACAAAGACAGCAACAGTCATCGTGATAATATTGCCAGTCACTGCGATAACACAACCAACGGCCACATGGGGACAAGCAATCACTATCATCATCATCACCACCACAACAGTCAACATCACCACCACCACCATCATCATCATCACCATCACTCTCTCCACCGACGACACCTCAATTCACAGCGTTCGCACGTTCAGCCACCGACATGTCATGTACCCTCCTCTGAAATGTCAACTAGCCAAACTCTATTTAATTCGTGCAAAGAAAACCACGTCGAATACCTGACATTATAATTGTTTATATTTCTGTATTTGTACTGACACTAGTTTTCATTTTGTTTGCAGAAAAAGAAACAACGAAATATATGGTGGACCAGTCATTGTTTATCTTGACTGATTCTTCTTACAAACCATTCCTGTTAAAACATTCTTTTTTTTTTTTTTAATCACACACTTCATGAGTTCTATCTTCAAAAGAACTCTCCATAACTCTTCCTTTTCCATTTGTGGTCCAAACTTTCCAACATTCTTTTTCTCACGAATTAACTCAACCCTTTTACTATATATTTCATACGGACATTTTTATTTAAATAAACTTTGTCTTTCCTTTATTTCAGAAAAAGAAATAAAACAAAACGATGGCAAATATTGTCAAAATAACATTTACGGTGAAAACATCGTAAGATTTTGTAAGAATCTCGTTTTTTTTTAATCTTACAACTATTTTTATACAAAGAAAAAAAAAGCAAAAAATAAATAAATAAATAAATAAATAAAAAGACTTAAACTTTTCAACATGTGTCATTAACAGTTTTGTCTACTGGCACGTGACTGACTTTTTAAAAAAACGTTATTTTTGTTTTTATTCAATATAATTATTGATTGAAATACTTTTGTCGATAGCTTTCTGCGAAAGTTACGAGCAAAACACCAGGAGGATCAAAGAGTCTTCACTTTTACAACGAACTCATCATGACACAAGTTTATATATATATATATATATATATATATATATATATATATATATATATATATATATATATATATATATATATATATATATAAACAATCAACAACATTTCGCAAACGAACTGCACTTTCAATGCATTGATCAAATATTTATTCGATTTAATTTTTCAACCTATGAACAAAGAAAAACGCCCCTTAATGAAATATAAAAAACACACAATAAGACTATATTCTTTGAGTGCCAATTTATATGTGATGTCAAACGTTCTTCCAGTGCCATTCAATGTAAATATTGTCTTATGCAACAGATATAATTAAAAAATTTTCAATGAAATTTTCTTCTTTGAGTTTTTGTTTTATTTTTCAAAATTCTGAATTGTATCTTTTAAATATTTCGTAATTTCTCAAATTTATTTAGAAAGAATTATTTTTCAGCCATTTTTATTGACTTTCGATTTTTAGGCACATTCAAATCTCGATTTGAATCTTATTTCCACTTTTTTATTTTTATTCTTATATTTCATATTTATTCTTGGTATAAATATACTTTTACTCGCAGAATTAAATATCTGATAACGATTTGCTATACATGAATAATAATACATACGTTAATGTTTTTTTTTTTTTTTTTTTTTTTTTCGTTTCCTTTGTAAGACTTTCTTTAAAGACAGTTGAAGAAGACGACATTTTTATTGAGGTTTTGCTCCTGTAAATTCATTGAAAAATAATCTCAATTTATGAATGAACTAAACTTCGGGAAAGCAACACACACACACACACACACACACACACACACACACACACATCTCTAATTTGTTTTTAACCATAGGGCCTGTGTTTGTGTGTGTATTCTCCATTCTACAATTAAGTTCAACACACTATGCAAATATTATGCCTTCTCTTATTTCGGTGCTGTTTTTTATTCAGTACAACTTTCTGTAACGCACACGAAGGTACTGTTTAATCAAAAATTATTTTATCAATATTTTATTGACTACAAATCGAAAAATTTACAAATAAATACATTAATATCCCTTTCATACTCAGTTTTAATGATAAATACTTCAAAATAACTCAAAAAACAACATTGAATTTTTAATTGATAACGTAGTCTTACTGATCTTTTTTTTTTTCTTTGATTCAAAGATATTTATTCGATAAATCAACTAAATGAGGAATTTTGTTGGTATGATTACACATAAACTTTTGAATAATTAATTTATCATATTTATCAACCCCTCCGCTTGGGCAGGATATGACACAAGGTCAATTTTTAAGCGGAGTTTAACAGGTTTGAATTCAGAGTTTTCCTTCTCCTAGACTAGTTTTCTCACCAAAGCTGAAGAGCCTATTTACTCTGGAGGGAGAATAATTGAATTCATACCTTTCCCAAGGGTATTAGTGTTATGTGAAATGCAATTAGTCTCGTCCAGGATTTGAACTCATGTCGCCGTGTCCATTTCCTAGGACGGTAACCATTACACCACGGGCACCTACTATTAAATAATTAATTTATTGTCTCTATATATAACGATATATACATAAGATTTTATAGGGGAGTCTTATATGCTTTCTGAAGCTCATATAATGCTATCTATACGGTATTTTTCGATTATTTTACTTTTAATAGATTTCCCATACTGGTGAATGGATCCTTCTCTACCTTGAGGTTTAAAACAACAATATCGACCACAATATCCACTTCTAGCTTTTATTTTATGGAACAATTCCTTATATTAAATCAACTTTTAGCAGTAGGATTAGATTTTTTTCATCTCTTTCCATTTACCAAATTCTACGAGCAGCTTCACCAACTTGGAGGCTGGGTTTAAAAATAGAGCCTCAAATTTACCAGAATCTCAGTACTTGAACGCGCCAGGGTATTTCGTGTGGTGTTATGGTTAGCAAGATCGACTAGCAAACCTTCACGAGTGAGTTTGATTCTTACTGAGTGTCCCATTCATATGGCCTTAGGCCACATCTTAGCAAAACGCTTAGTAAATTGATATTTGGACACGCCATTATGACATCTGAAACTAAAGATACAACTGAATTGTATTGATAATGATAGGACGTATATAATAATAATTGAAATAATAATGATATATTGGAGTCAAATATAGCGTTTAAATTTGTTCATGAAAAACTAATTTGAGAAAATATTTGTAAAAAAAAAATTACCTTTGAAACGCCGCACATCTATTAAACTCAAAATTGGGAACAACAGCCGATTTTTTTTTTTTTTTTTTTTTTTTTTGCATAGAATATCTTGCATTATTTGAAACATCGTATTGGAAATATTTTATTATTATTCTTAAAGGTGTTTTAATTTTTTCTTTTACCTAATATTTTCGAGTCAGTTTTTACTAGTGTAATTTTCATTAGGAAACACAATCCATCTATATAAAAACAAAATATCTATCTATCTATCTATTGTGTAGAATACATTTTTACGAGATCAAAATATTCAATAACAAAGAGATGAAAAAATAAAGAAATGACAAAATCTATGATATCAAGAAGTAATGTGTAAGTACATACAAATATACAGGATGTTTTAACTAATTTGATATCCAATGAAATGTACAGGGTGTTTCAGAAAAACCGATATCATTTCGTAATCTAATAACTTGGCTAATTTTCGTTCAAATAATCTCAAATTTTAACAGTATGTGTAGAAACAACCCAAAATTCTATGTGTAATATTTAAACACCTTTTCTTATCCAATGAATAGCATTTCTTTACCTGAAAGAAAAGAAGAAGAAAAAAGACATAAAACATTTGAGCTAGAACTAGTGAAGTTATAAGATTACGAAATGATATCGTTTTCTCTGAAACACTCGGCATTATTCAGATTTTTTTTTTTTTAGAATTAATTTAATCCTAATTCAAACATATCCATGAATTTGCATCTTCAAGCTTAGGCAGAGAATCGTTTTTATCTTTACCGATTTTACTTTCTGTTTAATCTTATATTCAGGGCTTATTAAAGCTAAAGTAGAAAATATAAAGCATCATAATTTTTTTTTTGATATAATTACGATGGCAGAGTAAGCATGTTAAAGTATTTGCACAATTTTTTTTTATCTAAGAAAAAAAAGAAAAAAGACAAGAGTAACTATAGAAAACCATGAACGTCAGTTTGAAATTTCGTCAACCATTTTATTTCTTCATAAGCGTTCTACGTCATCATAACATGCATTAATCGTTGTATGCAAGAGGAAGCCTTGAAGAGTCAAAGACAATGAATTGGGAAATATTTTTTCATTGAAAAAAAAAAAACCCTCAAAGAAATCAAATCATCCAAAAAGTTTTCTTGATCGATATGATGACATTGAATCCTTTTCAAATCGGAAAAGGAACTAAAAAATCAAGTCCTTTTAAAAAGAACTAATTATAAAAAGAAAAAATACTTTCTCAATCTTTTTAATTCGAACGCACACAGAAACAAAAAGATATATTTTAGGTTGTTCAGAAAATGCGGTCCGATTTCAGTGTAAACTATTTAAATTCTGTTCTAACATATTATTTTGATAGTAGTTATATGAAAAATTCACATTCCTAATGATAAAAGAGTTCTCTTTCTTTATTTTCAATCACTTTGGTCAGAATTAGGATTTTGAAGGTTATATACCTCGAATCACCAATATGAACAAAGAAGTGAAGCGTTCACTTTTCGAGCATGGCGATAATTTCGTTTCATGACAATGCTCAGCCACATATACCCAGGAAAACAGGGCAGAACTTTTCCTGATTTCTCACCCACCGATAATCATTTTTTCAAGCATCTGGACACTTTTTTACGCCAAAAGACATTCAGTTCCAAAGGAGAAGTAATAACTTCGATTAAAGATTTCTTCGCATCAAAATCTATAGAGTTTTAATGTACAAGCATTAATAATGTTGCTAATCGATGGCAGAAACGCATAGATGTTCTGGGATCATATTTTGACAGATTAAAACAATGGCTAAATTCATGAATTCAGGAACAATATATATATATATATATATATATATATATATATATTGTCATCAACAAACAGACTGTTTCGTTGTATCACAACTCTTCAATGTGGCTAGACACATAGGAACGCTTGAACCTGGGGTCGAAGCCCGCCTAACTTTAGGGTAGGCTTAGTATTATACCGCTCACCCAGCAAGCGAACAATGTCAGCTCGGCAGTTATAAGGCATTATGTAGTAGCTTTCGTTTGTTTACATATGTATATATATTTACATATATAAATACAATATATATATATACACACACACACACACGAGCGCTCGTAGTGTTATAGTTGTCGCCGTTGGAAATGAACACAGCGACCTGAGTTCAAATCCTTGACGAAGCTGTTGGCATTTCACTTGACCCAAATATCCTTGCTAAAGGTGTGCATCCAACTATTCTCCCTCCAGCTAGGATCAAATAGAAGAACAGGATGGTCTTTTTAGCCTTACTATGCCATCCGATCTAAAAGAAGGAAAACTCAATTTGAACATTTTGTTTCACTTTTATTACCATTTTCTTAATTGTTTTTTATTTATCATAGATTGTTATAAAATACTACTCTTTGCGAGTGCATATTGAGTAATAACAAATAGTCTTCACAGGGATTTAAGTGGCAGCAAGTCACCTCAATTGTTTAGGATCATTATCAGAATTCTCGTCGATCTCAACTATTCTGTTGTTGAGACGTTTTAATCCTTCCGCTGAATTCAATTTCCCTTCATCTATTTTCGAGGTTATTCAGGATTGTTTAAAGCACTCCAACTATGATTGTTATCAATATTACCATATAGATCTTTGTTTGATATTTTCTTTGCATTCGTAACACTTTCTGGAGTAGATGATTAGTTCCACTGTGTCATTTTTTAAAAAATATCTTGTAAACAAGCTGCCAAAGATCTTGAAAATGTGTTTTACTACGCGATTTTTTACAAAGCGGCTCATGGGTAGAGTGTTCGCCAATGATCCGGGAGACATGGGTTCAGTCCCAGGTCGCGTCACACCGAAGACTTTAAAAATGGTACTTGATAACTCCTTGCTTAACACTCAGCAATATGAGGTACGTATAGTGAGTAAAGTGGAGCAATCCAGGGAAAGGAGTAGCGCCCTCCACAACACTTCAGTGTAGTAGCTATTGAAATGGGAGCCTTCTGGTCACCCTCGACTACGGACGCCAACTTTACTTACTTATATAGAAGAACGCTCCAGACATGAAAACCGAATACAATTATAGTGAGCCTCTCAGAAGTTGTCCGATTATCCCCAACGACGAAAGAAATGGATAAACACGAATTTACAGTTTGGTTCCCGTGTCTATTGATGTTGTGATAACTCCGATCGGCCATTTCAGTGAGTTTCATAACTGTCCTTCACAAAGAAGTGGAAAATCATTATATCTTTGAAAAGTCTCCTTGAGAAGTTTTCTAGCAAACGTTAAAACTTTAAAAACCAGTCTGCTCTGTTATCATCATCATCAAAACGTACTAACAGCACGGATTTCCTTGATTCTCTCACACCATCCGTTTGTATCGACAATCGCTCTAGGTAAGTCCTCTAGACGACATCCAGTTTCCGCACAGAGTTGATTAATGTAAGTTTTTGCTAGTCGGCCAACACTGATGTATTCATATGTAGGAGTCCATACGAGAAAGTCGCTAATGAGTTCATCGTTACTTTTTCCGCCATGACCAGCCTGTTTTGCTCGTTTCACGAATATGGTTTATGCGATAGAAAGTAAGTGGTCGTACAGCCGCTGTTCTGTAAGGCGCTGCTTCCAGGATTAGTTTAAAACAGCACGTATCATTGATGTGTAGTTCCCATCTTGCCTTTTTTTCTAGTTCAAGTGGGGCAAGCATACAAAAGTACTGACTCAGCTACGAAGCTTCGAAGATTTCCAACTGCTAAACTCAAGGGGCAAATTTCTCAAGTCTGTTTCAATTGTGGTGATCTCTAACCTCATCTTTCCATCAACGCTTGACGAAGAGTGATTGTGTGGGCAGACATTATATTATGGATAGCACTCATTGGCTTCGTGGTAGAGTTTTCGCCAATGGCCCTGGAGACCGGGGTTCAATCTCAGGTCGAGTCATACCAAAGACTCAAAAAATGGTACTTGATTTATCCTTGTTCAACATTCAGCATTATAAGGTACGTTTCAAGGGTAAAGTGGAGCAATCCAGGGAAAGGAGTGGCACCCTCCCCTACACCTCGGTGTAGTAGCTACTGAAAAGGGAAACTGTATCTATTTATGGGAAAATTTTGGTTGGGGGCTTTAATCGCTATGTCTACTCTATTTGTTTTTAGATATTTGTCAGTAAGAATGGTTTGGCTTGGTTTTGTTTTATGGCACATCAACCCCCTTGTAAGTCAGAAGGAAAGGTAAAGTCCCAAAGAATTGTGACTTCATGGCTTTCTATGACTGATTCGCGGTGAGATAAAAACCATTTTTTCTGTATTTCTTTATTATTATTTTATTATTTCTTTATTCTTTTGAATATTTTTAGCTATTCTCTTTATTGTGTTGTTGAATTGCTTTAGGAACTTTAAATTTTCTTTGGAAATGGAGTAAAGTTTGTTTTGTTTTTACAAACTTTTTTCATTAATGTAAACAAGTTGTTACATCCAGTCTTTCACATCTAGAAACTTCTTTTTATAAACTATTAGTTGTTGTTTTGTCGGTCAATTTGTTTGATAAATCTTTTACCACCATTACTTTTCGCAGTATAAAGATGGTCAACATACGTCTTCAGACAAGTCTTTCATTTTCTTACCATTTAAAAGAAAAAAAAAAATTTCTTGCCCAGTCAGCTGGGGCTGTAGAATACACTGACTGCACCTCTTCAGAGGGGTAAGAGCCCCCCCCCAACGAGTGTCCTGGATATGACACTAAACAATCGGATAGTGAGGTTCCAGCAGTGCTGGAGCTTTGGGGAATGCGGAGTACCCCTTTATTGCCATCGCTCCCAGGTTCACTCTGGCCCGGAGTGGTAGCACCTGATAGGGCCCTATCTATGGGTTAAATAGAACTAACAACATACTTATGCTAAAATGAATTGAGTAAACTGAATAGCTTAAAATAGAAACGTTTTTGACAATTAAACCGTACTTACACTTAAACTGTATTTACACTTAATTGAATTATTACATATAACTGCTTGAATAGTTTGAAATGGAAATTTTTTGACAATTAAACTGTACTTATGCTAAACTGAACTATTTTCAATAGAACAGATTATTTACATTAAAATGGATTTGGCGTTAAATAGCCTACAAAGGTTGATATGCCATAAAACCAACCAAACCAAACCAAACCAAAAAAAAAATTCTTATCATTTTCTTTTCCATTTTCTTTATTCCAGCTATCATCCAATTCATAATATTGAAGTTATAGGCAACAATTAGAATTGTTAGAGAATTTATAGCCATGATCATATTGCGATCATTGAGTTCAGTAGATAGTATTGCTCTTATTAATATAAGACAAATTAATTATGACACTTTATTTTCAAATTCAAAATAAAGAAATTTCTCTTTCTCTCTACAGTGTACTCTTCTGGCAACGAAGAACAGTTTTACACAAAATATAAACATATGGAATTCATACATGTGGATACATGAATATTATCATTACATTAAATATTAATTATCATTATATAAACTCTAAAAATATTAAACGCAATTTATCTAGTAACAGTTTTTATGTAGTAGCAACTTTAAAAAGGTGGAACTAAATGAGATATAAGATTAATGGTTATCTTATCATTATTATTACTCATTAAGAGTTTTTCACATCGGCGTTAGCTGATGGTCTTTCACTGGAGTTTGAGTGACAGCAAGTCTCCTCAAGTCTCTCCAGGACTCTTCTCGGTATTCTGGCCGATCTCAATAATGCGGTAGTTTGGATGGTCTCCACTCGTACTCTTATTCCCAAATCCTCCAGTCCCTATACTAATCCTTATGTGACTGTACCAAGAACACCAATTACAGTTGGTATAAACGTCATTTTGATGTTCCACAATTTTTTCAATTTCCTTGCAAGGTCGAGGTATTTATCCTTCCTTTCGCTTTCTTTCAATTTTACTCTATGGTCAAACGGGACAGCAAATTTCACAATTTTGCAACTTCTCTTTTTTTTTTTTTTGTTGATTATTATATAATTATACATAAGGTCTGGTCGTCTGGTCGAAATTAAGTGATCCGTTTGTATGCCAAAATCCCAGAGTAGTTTGTGTGTGTCATTCTCCATGACCGATGTTGGATTGTGCATATAACATTTGTTCGTATGGTCAAATTTAAATTTATTACATGGGGGGGGGTATCCTAGAATATAATTAAGTCTCTGATTCAAAGTTGTTTCTATTGAAACATCATATGCTTGATGGATGGCGTCTTTCCAACCGGTGATAATGATCAATATTCAATCCCAATAAAAAACAAACAAACTTGGATTGATGATTTCAAAACAAGTAGACACTTCCTACTTCAAAGACTGGAGCAACTTAGTATCTCAGGCCCCATCCTTCATAATTGTCCTTTTGCCGAACCCAACTAGGCTAAGAAAATATCGATCCATAAATAGAGTTCTTGCCTTTAAGTAACTGTCTGAAGAATAGTTTTTATAGCCATTAGTAGAACATGATCACCAGATTATCTCACTTAAGTGGTCCCAGTGAAATAGACAAGCTTAATAAATATCTATCAACATATATACATCGAGAATTTGATCCTTAAAAAAATTTAATTCAACTTGCCGCCCAGTTTCCCCATACTTCATCGAAGTAGTTGCCTTAATCACGGTTACAACGATCTCGCAGAGTTTTGCACCCATAAAGTAGTGCCTAAGTCCGTATTACTTTCGATCACATTTAATGATCAGATAACCCAAAGATTTTAAGTTTTATATATATATATATGTATAAAAGCAAAATAAAAAACTGCAATGCATATTATCATCCACAGTCTGTATTAGAACTCTTCAAAGTGGGATCGAGTCCTATTTGACTTTTCGTCGGGTGGATATCTTAACTCAGAGTCATCGTCATTCTCTGCACTAGTGAAGGAATTTTTTACGTATAACTTTTTACATATATGTTATCGGCTACCGGGTGTGCTCAATTCTTGAGAACAGCTATATATATATATATATATATATATATTATTACACTCTTTTGATAGTTATGAACACCAACGTTGGTCTTTCACCGAAGTTTTGAGAGAGCTAATCTCCTCAAGTCTCTAAGACTTGTCTCGGTATTCTGGCCGATCTTAATAATATATTTTTAGTTCCCTCGCAAGGTCTTGGTATTTATCTCTATTTTAGTTTCTTTTATTTTCACTCTGTGATCTGACGAAACAGCAAAGTCCACTATTCTGCTGGTTCTCTTTTTTATTGAGAGTCACTAGGTTTGGTCCTCTGGCCAATATTAGGTGATCTGTTTGAATCTCAAAATTCCAGAGAAGTTTGTTTCTCATTTTCTAAGAGGGATTCTAGGTTGTGCATATACCACTAGTTCGTGTGATCAAATTTTAATTTTTTGCACAACTTCCAGTGTATTACCTTCCCCAACCAGCCGTGTATAGTCTTTTTGCGCTAACTTACTGTATTCGTATATTATATGATTGATCGTTCCGTATATATCACCACATAACCGACATTTACTATTTTGTTGTGTCTTGCCTATTTTTTTCTTTAACATAATTCTTATGGCGTTGTTTTTTGCTACTATTAGAAGGGATCCAGTTTCTATCTTAAGGGTCCCCTTTTCTAGTCATGCCCAAGTTAACTCGTGTGAGATTTTGCTTGTTTATCGCTTAAAATATCCATACAATTGCTTTGATTCCCATCTTTGTTTTCTTGTTATTCTTCTTCTGTTAATCCTTGTTTTTCTGATCGTTATAATCAATCTCTCTTTGCCCTTTTTTATGTAGTCTTCGAGTCATCTTATCGATGTATCGACGCTATCATCAATGCTAAGGAGTCTTCTTTCTTTTCTTGACACATATCGTTCATGTATCTCTGGGATGTGAGTAAGGCCTTATGCATGGTCATGAGTATTATTATTATTATTATTAAGCCTAATTTAGGCAGAGGGTAACAAATATGAGACACTCTGTGTATGAATATGCGAGATGATGTGCAAATCGTTATTCAACGGATATGCGACCGAAATAATTTTTGGTCACAAAGCAACAACTTTGAAACTCCTTGTAATGACTGAACTCACTACACTAGCGAAATGTACATATAATAATAATGAGAATTCTCTAGCATTGAGGATTCTGTAGATGCAATGATTTAAGGGATATATTAAAAAGAACAAAGAAAGACTAATTTCAGCTACTAGTAACAGCAATGGCAAGATAAGAACAAACAGAAAAACGACAAAAACTAAGAAATAGAAATGGGAAGAAAAACAAATTAATGGGTACTTTAAGGGACACTCTGGCAAGTTTTGAACACCAAGAAACCTGTACATGAGAAAGAATAGGAAAAGCTCAAAAGAGAAACGGAATCCCTTTTAATAGCAGCATAAAACAATGTCAATTATATCAAAGCGAAAATGATTATACGCAACAAAATCGCAAGTGTAGATTAAGTGTAGACAACGCTTAAACGGTTTATCACGTAATAAGCGAATGCAGCAAACTAGCACAAAAGGAGTACAAGACTAGATATGACAGGGTGGGAAAGGCGATCCACAACGAATTGTGCAACCAATTCAAATTTGACCGTACTACCGAATGGTATATGCACAAACCAGAATCCATCCTGAGATTTTGAGATACAAACAGATCACTGAGTCCCAGTATGAAGACTCAACCTAGTACTAATAAATAAAAAAAGAGAGAACTTGTTGTATAGTATACTTTACCGTCTCGGCGAACCACAGAGTGAAAATCAAAGAAAGCAAAAAAAAGACAAGTACTTACACCTTGCCGGAGAGCTGAGAAAGCTATGAAACCTGAACATAACGGTAATACCAATTGTAATTGGTGCACTTAGAACGATCCCCAATGACATGGTAAAAGGACTGGAAGTGTTATAAATCGGAGGGCGAATACTGAGAAGAGCCCTGGAGACTCGAAAAGACTTGCTGTCACTCAGACTTCAGTGAAAGACCATCTGGTTTTTCTCGGGGGAAAACTCGCCATAATAATAATAAAAGACGATGATGATGATGATGATGATTCCTAACATTTTAGAATGTGGCAAATTAGGATTAAAAAGCTGTTAGTGTATAACACAATAAATCTAATTGTTGTGCCGGTCCGAAACATTAAAAACCTGTTGGTGATTGAAATCGATACTCAGCCTATTGCTGTTCTTTGAAGAGAAAATACATTTGTCAGTTCAAAGAGCGTTGCGCTTGTAAAGATAATGTTAAATAAATCAGGACGGTAACGTAAGTAAAATTGGTATTTAAGAGGGGTTAATTGGTTGAAGATAATTGGGTATTATGTAAGTTAATGAATTAGTTGACAGAATGCATAGAAATCAGAAGATAAAGAGATAGGAGATGGTTGAAGTTGAAACGATAAAAAGTAAAGAAAGACCAAGACGTTTTAGATTTTAAAAGGATAAATACACACAGTCAAGCACACACACACACACACACACACGCACGCACATTTGCCTGTGTACATAGATATTTACCAAGCTTATACTAGACTAGCTAAAAGCCAAACTTGAAGAATAGTAAGATAGTGTTCCACCAATGTTTGGAAAGACTTACTTGTCAGCTTGTATAATCAATATTCAAAATTCTAGATTTAACTTGATCACCGACTACTAATTTCTGCTCAAAATTTCCAACCACCTAATTCATTAGTAGTCGTAGTCGAGGGTGATCCGAAGTATCCCTTTTCAATAGCTACTACACCGAGGTGTAGGGGAGAGGCGCTACTTCTTTCCCTGGATTGCTCCACTTTACCCTTGATGCGTACCTTATGATGCTCAGTGTTAAGTAAGGAGGCATCAAGTACCTTTTTTGAGTCTTTGGTATGACACAACCTGGGATTGAACCTTGGTCTCCCAGTCCATTGGTGAAACCGATTGATATCTATTAAACTTTAATTAATAAGGCAGAAAGCAACAAGTGTCATGCTTCCAGTATGAATCAAACCTATCATTGTAATCATTTACTAAGTCAACTAAGTTTGCCACAAGGCCAGTTGTATGAAGCGCTTAGTGAGAATCGAATTCATTAGAGTAAAAATAGTAAAAAGTAAGTAAAGTTGGCGACCTTAGTAGAGGGTGACCCGACGGATCCCTTTTCAATAACTACTACTTGGAAGTGTAAGGGAGGTCGCTCCTCCATTCCTTGTTTTGCTCCTCTTTACCCTTGATCCTTACTTTATAATGATAAGCAAGGCGCCACCAAATACCACTTTTGAGTCTTTGGTATGACTCGACCTGGAATTGAACCCCGGTCTCCCGAACCATTGGCGAACACTCTACTCAATGGTTGGGATCAAATTCACATCAGTAGTCACATTCTATGAGACGAGCTTGGTAACCGTTGAATTACACATCCTTGCATCCCCATGATACATATACATATATATTTTATAAGTATATAAGTTAGGGTAATGTAAATACAGAGTCAGCGGCACTTGTGCGATCATTAAAACATATTTTCTGTGTCTCTGCTATCCTAAATCAGATATCTATGCTCTATTACTGATTCTAAGTAATCTTAATTTATAAATATAGGTAACTATATAGTAACTATATATATATATATATATAAAGTTCGAATCCAGATAATGAAAAGGCATTTATTTTACACCACAGCTATTCATTTTTTAGTATATCTTTTCATGTCCACTCACTACACCCAACCCATCTCCATTAAACACATTAAACTATTAAACAAAGAATTTACGTTCATGTTCCGTACTTTTTTCAGTTTTAGTATTTGTCTCCGTTTTCGTTTCGTTTCTTTATTATTATTATTATTGTTATTGTTGTTGTTGTTGTTGTTGTTATTATTATTATTATCATTTTACTCCTTCAGAGTTTATCACTGCATTAGCTGATGGTCTTTCACTGGAGTTTCGGTGACAAGTCTTCTCAAGTCTCCAAAACTCTCCTCAGTATTCTGGCCGATTTCAATAACGCTGTAGTTTGGATAGTCTCCACTCGTCCTGTTACTTCCAAGTCCTTTTAATAATCCTTTGGCGACTGTACCAAGAGCACCAATTACAACTGGTATAACCGTTACTTTCACGTTCCATAGTTTTTTAGTTCCCTAGTAACGTTAAGGTACTTATCCTTTTTTCCGCTTTCTTTCAATTTTACTATGTGGTCAGCCGGGGCAGCTAAGGCCACAATTCTGCAAGTTCTCTTTTTTGTTGTTCATGATTATTACAAGGTCTGGTCATCTAGTCAAGATTGGGTGATCCGTTTGTAGGTCAAAATCCCAGAGGAGTTTGTGCATCTTATTCTCCAGGAGATACTCTGGGTTGTGCATATACCATTTGTTCGAATGATCAAATTTAAATTTTTTGCACAGTTCCTTGTGGATCAACTTACCCACGCAGTTGTGCCTAGCCTTAAACTCTTTATGTGCTAATTTGCTGCACTCGCTTATTATGTGATTGATCGTTTCGTCTCTATAACCACTTAACCTACATTTGGTTCTATTTTGTTGCATCTAATCGTTTCTTGCTTTGGTTTGGTTAGTCCTTATGACGTTGTTTTGTGCTGCAATTAGAAGAGATTCAGTTTCCCTCTTAAGCTTTCCCTTTCTTAGCTACGTGAACGTTTTCTCGTGTGACATGTCACTTGTTTGTCACTTTAAATCTTAATACAGTTGTTTTTCTTTCCACTTTTATTTGCTGGTTATTTCTATTCTGTGGATCATTGTCTTATCAGTATTGTTTCTGATGGCTGTGAACAATGTGCGAGTCCTCTTCCTCCCTCTTTTCTTGACACATATAGTCTGTCAATGTCATCTCTGGGATACAAGGCCTTATGTATGGTCATAAGATTTTTGTGCATTTATTCAAGTTCTTCTCTGGTCCGCTTCAAGAATGGACGTGGGGGACAGCCCAGGTATTTGTCCCTTTTATAAGGTTCCTGCCGTATAGTTTTGTTTCGAGTAGTTTTCTGGTTTTCCTGAGATACTCTTTTTTAATTTTTTCTTACATCTCCACTTGTTTAATGGTGTAAGCTTCCAATATCCCCAAGCATTTGTAGGTTTCCTTTTCTCCGAGCGTTCTGATTTTTCCTTGATTTGATAATTCCATTCCATCCGTCAGGTGTCGTTTTCCGCTTTTCATTACTAGCACGGCGCATTTTTTATGCCAAATTCCATTCCTATATCTTGACTGAATATTCTCAGTCTGTATTAGGGTTTTACAATTCTCTATATCATGTCTTTCACACCAGTGGTTGTTTTTGGTTTTCATTGGTCAGGTATTTATATATTCTGAGACCGTGTAGTATCCAGCTTTGGGAACTATATCATGTCTTTCACACCAGTGGTTGTTTTTGGTTTTCATTGAAATCAGCAAATCTCCTCTATTCTCCAGGACTTTTCTCAGTATTTGAGCCGATCTGAGCTGTACTGTGGTTTGCATGGTTTCAATTTTCTTATTGATCTTCAATTCCCTCAATCTTTTCTTCAGATTTTTGAGAATTGTTCAAAGAGTTCGAATCATTCCTTGCTCATAGATTTTAGACATTCAATTATCTATGACAATGGGATTATGTTGTAAGCCTATTCATGCCATGGCCAAACTTTTCCTGCATGTTTCTATCTCTTTTAGAATGTTCAAGTCTATTTTCCATATACAATCGGTCCCTCTGGTTCCTTTGCAGAATTATTATCATATTTACCCAACCCCTCCGCTCGGGCAGGATATGACACAAGGTCAATTTTTTAAGCGGAGTTTAACAGGTTTGAATTCAGAGTTTTCATTCTCCTAGACTAGTTGCCTCACCAAGGCTGAAGAACCCAGTCTGTCCTACTATTTACCCATAGCTGGAGGGAGAATAATTGGATTCATACCTTTCCCAAGGGTATTAGTGCTATGTGAAATGCAATCAATCTCGTCCAGGATTTGAACTCGTGTCTCCGTGTCCATTTCCTGCGAGGATAACCATTACACCACTTTGCAGAATTATTATGCTGTATGCATTCTTGTAGTCTATCCCTGTCATAGCTAGACTTTTCCTACTCGTTTCTATCTCTTTCAGAATATTCAGGTCTATTTGCAATGTACCATCCTCTGGTTCCTTTGCGGAATTATTTCTTTTCTTTATGGAAAGATTCCAATCTATGGGCTGAATTGTACCACTTCTGTTCTTCTACTGGGATGCCATAGTGACATGCCAATGATGATATTTTAATAAAAATTGATGATAATAATTAAGATTATTGTTGAAGAATTGCAATCTTAATATAAAATCTGTTAATAGAAGTAACATGACAACAAGCAGAGATTATTGAAGGTCACATTTCGGCAGAAACGAAATTAGTCATTTAGCTATTGTCTTTTTCTATGATCAAGAGAAAAATCATTCCCATTAAAAGTCTTATTTCGACAACTGAATTCATTTATTGAATTATTCTATTTGTTTTCACAATATCTTAGCTCTGGGCGGTGTAGGAGAGGGCGCTACTCTTTTCCTTGGATTGCTCCACTAACGCTTGATCTCTACCTTATAATGTTGAGTGTTGAGTGTTAAGCAAGAAGGCATCAAGTATTCTTTTTGGAGTCTTTGGTATGACTGGACTTAGAATTGAACCCAGTTTTCCCGGTCCATATATATATATATATATATACCGGTCCATTGGTATATATATATATATATACACACACACACACACACACACACATATATATATATATATATATATATTGCTCTGTGATGTTAGTTAAATTGAGCTCTTTACCAGGAAAATTTTAAATGTTCATAGTAGAATTAATTTGTCCTCACGGAATTATTCCCGACTCCGGTTTATTTGGACTGAATAATATATCTATCTATCTATATATATATATATATATATATATTCTGCCTCTGAGATTTATTCAAAATGGACGCTGCATTCTTGTGTAGTTCCCTTCTAGCTTTTTCTCCATGATTTTCGTTAACGTCCTGACGGTGCATCGATACAACAGTACCGACACTGCTACGGCTACTTACCTCCCATTTCACAAGCTATCCAAGTAAGACAAACAAAACATGCTGGGTACTGCTGGTGAAAGCAAGAATAAACTCATAAGTGACATTTTTTTATGGACTCCAGCACATGGACGCACCAGTGTTCACCGACCTTCAAATACTTACGTACATCAGCCCTGTGCAGAAGACCTACCGAAAGCAATGGACGATTAAGAAGGATGGTGAGAGAAAATCAGGAAACTCTGTGCCGTCGGTAGGACGATGAGGATAATGATATATACACACACACGCACACACACACACACACATATATATATATATATATATATATATATATATATATATATTAACCTTATTTCATATCCACCATACTGCTTCCTATGGCATCTAAGGTTTGTAAGGAAACCTACCTACGATCTCTAAAACCCTCCGAATAAGACGGACAAGACATGCGAGAGACTGCTGGAGAAATAAGGACAAACTCATAAACGACGTTCTCCTTTGGACCCCTTCATACGGACGTGCAAGTGTGGGATGACCAACAAGAACTTATCTAAAAAAGCTCTGTACGGACACAGGATGTAGTCTAGAAGACCCACTGGAATCGAATGGCAAGAGAGAGTCAGGGAAATTCGTGCTCGCAGCATGACATAATTATATATATATATATATATATATATATATATATATATACAAGGGTCATTATTTTTGGTAAAAACAGAAAGTCTTTTTTTTGTTTTTAAAGATTTAAAATCTTTTTTTAAGAGCTGATATACTATAAAAAAAAGTGATGTTAAATGTACTTGAAGTGCAACATATCCATAGATTGAAAGAAAAATATCTTCTCATCAAAGTGTCCTTAATTGGTCTTATGTATATATATATATATATATATATGTGTGTGTGTGTGTGTGTGTGTGATTATATCAAGTTGGGCTGATAGTACGGAGTTCTCTGACTCTCATTCTCTCTCCATTCAACCCCATCCTCTATCGCTCCTAGCATGTCTTGTAGGTTGCATCCTATGTCTGTACGGAGCTGATATGTCTTAACTGGCCGGCCAACACTGGCACGTCTATATGCAAGAGTCTATAAGACAACATCGCTTATGAGATCATCCTTACTTAGTTCATGCAACCCCAACCATGCATGTCTTCTCTAGCAACCCTAACCCTGCATGTCTTATTAATATTATTTGAATGGTTTCTGAGATGGGAGGCAAGTGGCAGTACAGTTGCTGTTTTTTGAGATGTTGCTTCCAGGATTTTTTAAGACAGCACGTAGCATTCTTGCGTAGTTTCCGCCTATCTTTTTCTTTATGCATTTTGTTCATGCCCACGTGGTACATCCATATTGTTATAAGGGCAAAGTTACAGGTTGGAAGAAATACCGTTTTAATTCTTCAAATAGATTAGATACATTTCATGGGATCGAGAGAGAATTATTCATGACTTCATACGACTCAGACACAAAATAAGTACTTATAAGTATAAGTTGACTTATGTATTTTCACATCTGAAATGTATATATTTCTGTGTGTATTTCTGTATGTACACGCCTATTGTTGTTGTAGAACTTCAAGAATGGGCAAAATTTTCATTTCAAAAGCCAAGATAAAAAAGAAAAAGTTGTCAATGAAAAAAGACAGACACTGTTGGATCAAACTGGTGAACAGGTGTATAGGCTTTGGAGGTCTTAATCTAGGCATTTAGATTGTTAGGACATCACACGCGTCTTTAGATGCAAGCATTTATTTTTATGGCTCCCTTTCTCCCTTTCTCTCTCTCTCTCTAGTAAACATAGGTTTTCCTGTATGCCACGTGTGTACACGTGCCTACATTCTATGTGGAAAAATGTAAATAAGTACATAAATCGAGAGAGACTTGGGCACATACATATATACTACCTGTGTGTGTGTGTGTGTATGAGTATGTGTGTGTGTGTGTGTGTATTCGTTTACAATTAAAGGCATCATAAAATGGATCCTTATTTTGAGCGTCATTCGTTAAGGTCAACAAAGGTTCAGTACTTAAATCATGGTCATTATGAGCTGCACAGACGGACTTGATCCGTTTGGTCAACACCAAAGTGGTTATCAACGGCGACAGGACGGACAACAAGAAGCTAGATGGGGGTGGAATACCAGGTGACGGAGGACAGTGGGTATGGGTTCCGATAAGATAAAGATGAAGGATGGAAACTGTCAAAGCGTTAAATTATGAGGAATGAACAACCTGAAGTCTTGGTATTTTTTTCTTTATTTCTTTCGTTCTTTCTTCTTTCGTTCTTTTTATTTTCTTTTTTTCCATCTTTTTATCTCCGTCTCTCCTTTTAGTAAATTTCATTTTCTTTCTTTCTTTCTTTCTTTCTTTCTTTCTTTCTTTCTTTCTTTCTCATTTCGCTCAGCCATTTCATCTTTCTTTCATGCCATACTTTCTTCGTTATATGGATTTGATTTGAATTTTTATTTAATTTTCCTTTTCTTCTATTTTTTTCTCTTTCTAACCACTCTTTTTTATTTATTTATTTATTTTGTGTCTTTCTTTATAATTTCTTGATTATCCATTTTCTTTTCTTTGTTTCTTTCTTTCCTTTGTGTATTTTTTTTTTTTGTCTTTCTAATTCCGTTTCTTTTTCCTTCTTTTTTATAAGACTCTTTTTTTGTTCTTTTATTCTAATCCTTTCATTCTAATCTTTCTTTCATTCATTCATTCATTCTTTCTTTTTTCTAATTTCATTTCTTTCTTTTGTTTTTTCTGTTCGTTCATTTCTTTCTTTCTTTCTAATACAGTTCCTTTCTTTCGTTTTTTTCTTTTTCATTTCTATTCATCTTTCTTTTTTCTTTTTCTTTTTTCCTTCTTTTAAACAAAGCTTGTTACTGTATAATAAAACATAAAAGTCCTTATTTCCCACCTTCATATGCTTTACCATTGGATTATCCAACCACATTCAACGCCGCTTGTTCAAATAAATGAAACTGATATGAATAAATTTCTCCCTAATAAGATTTACAAGTGACTGACGAGTGTTTGTGGCGGCTCCCAGTCTCTTGGTGTAAGTAAGCAGTATGACGTCCCATATATGAATATAAACAATGCTTTTGAATTATGTTCGCTTAAAGTCATCGCCGAGAGATATTTAAAAGTAAACCAAGGCGCCTTTTAAGTGGAAACAAATCAGATCCTTTTGACAAATGAACGTAAGCAAAGACGCATCTATATTCATATCTACATTTTTTATATGTATAGAGGAGGCGTGCGTTGTGTAACGATTACCACCGAAGAATATGGAATCAACAAACCAAGTTCAAATCCTGTATAAGGCTGTTTGTGTTTCACTTTGCGCTAATACCCTTAAGAAAGATCTGAACCCTTCTGTTCTTCATACGACTATGAATAAATGGTAGAGAAAACTGGGTTCTTTTTGCCTTGGTTAGGCAACTAGTCTAAGAGAAGTAAAACTCTAAATTCAAACCAGCTATACTCCGCTTTGAAATTAACGTTGTATCACATCTTTCCCATAATGGAAAGGTCGGATAAATGCAAAAATCGTTTATATGTATGGGTTGTGTTCAAGATTTTTCTTTCATGGGTAATGAGTTGAAGGAAATGACAATAAATTTTGAATTCTGAAATGTCAGGTTGGAAGTAATGTGATGTCCGATTTTAGAGTATGTATTATCGACGAAAAACTTTTGCTTATAGAAATATTGGTCATTAACATAACCCCATTACTTTCTAGAACCTCATTCGATTTGTCAACAAGCTTATAGATGCAGCGCTTGTAACATTCTTTAGATTTTGATGCAGAATATGAGACCAACTCGCATTCAATATTTTCTCTTTGTGTCAGCATAAGACAATTAAAATGACTCTGTAATCTATTAATCAAGTGATAAGAAGAAAAATCAGAAGAATATGGAGGATGAAGCAATTTTTCCAACAGAGCTTCTCTTAGAAATCTTCCCAAATTTGAACTGTGTAAAGACGGGTATAAACGTGATAGAAGGAGGTGCCTGAGGTGTAATGGTTATCGTCGCAGGAAATGGACACGGTGACACGAGTTCAAATCCTAGACGAGACTGATTGCATTTTCACATAGCACTAATACCCTTGGGAAAAGTATGAATCCAATTTTTCTCCCTCCAGCTATGGGTAAATAGTAGGGCAGACTAGGTTCTTCAGCCTTGGTGAGGCAACTAGTCTAGGAGAAGGAAAACTGTGAATTCAAACCTGTTAAACTCCGCTTAAAAAATTGACCTTGTGTCATATCCTGCCTGAGCGGAGTGGTTGATAAATATGATAAACGTGACAGAAAATGACTCCCTCTTTATTGACTAAGGAGGCTCGTCCTTTAGACTGAAATCCCCACTTCAAAAACGTGAAAACGTCCTCCTGCAACTTCTTTCATTTAATGTATCACCCCCATAAATATTTTGAACAGGTTTTGCTGTTGTATTTGCATTGACACCTTTATGAAATTCTTAGAATAAAACATGTCTAATGTGTTCTTTAGTTTAGACTAACACAAGGCTGAATACCGAAGAAGATTACGAACAATATTCTTATAATCGGACAAAAAAAGGGTGAAAATTTCACATTTTATCATTCCTAGTCGATAATATGAGGCAATACTTAAATAAATGTTGTCTAAAACATTTATTTAGAAAATCGAACATTACATTAATTCCAAACTCATACTTAAACTTCTTACAATATACAAACTGAATATACATGAATTCAAACATAAAATGCCCTGTTCAATTTTTGAGATTTTAAACTTTATTCGTATGTTTTAATAACACAATATACAAAATATAAAAATATTCACAATATAAAAACACTTTTATTACAGCAAGCATAATTCCATGTGGGTGTGGATGTTATTGCATGAATACTTATCAATTTGTGAATAATTATCTGGAAGCAGCACAACATCCAAAAAAACAGTGGCTGTACAGCCACTTACCTCCCATCTCACAAACCATCCAATTTAAACAAACAGGGCATACGGGACACTGTTGAAAAAGTTGGGACGAACTCATAAGCAATGTTCTCTTATGGACCCCTACACATAGACACACCAGTATTGGCCGTCTAGCAAGGATTTACATACAGTGCGGACATTGGATCTAGTCGAGAGGAGCTGCCAGGAGCAATGGATGATACGGACATATGGCGATAGAGAGATAGGGATTCAGAGAACTCCGTGCTGTCGGCGCTATTTTATGATATATATATATATATATATATATATATATATATATATATATATATATATATATATGTATATATATATATACGTGGGGTATTTAATAAGTTTCCAGACTGTTTTGGTATAGGCGTTTAGAATTGTTGTAGACTCTTGAAAATTTAGTATGTCATTGCTATACATCTTATGATATGACTGATCAATTTTTATGAGTTCAGCTTCAAAGGAACTGCTACAAAAGGGATTGGAATATACCCTACTAAAGCCTGATTGTCACAGCTGGTGAATTTCAAAAATGCAATCCGGACGGGAGGAAGAACGATATTCTTTAAAATTCTGTTTTAAACTTGGAAAAAATGCTATGCGATGAAAGCTGGATCTACTGCTATGACCCAGAGTTCCCAGTGGAAACATGCTGGCACTCCCAGACCCAGGAAGGCCAGACAGAGCAAATCCACCCACACTCTTTTGATGATCCCTCTTTTTTTTTTTGACAGCACTGGCATGATCTACATGCACTGGGTTCCCACTGGACAGACAGTCAACAAGAAATACTATGTTGAGGTTTTAAGTTAGTTAAGGAAGAGATTCCGTTGGAAGAGGCCATCACTCTTCAAATCGGGTCAGTGGCATTTCCACTAAGACAATGCACCACTCCAGAACTTCATCCTTGTCACAAACTATTTGACCAAGATGGGCATCAAGACAGTTCCTCAGCCTCCCTTTAGTCCAGACCTTGTTCCCTGTGACTTTTGGTTATTCCCTAAGCTCAGAAGCTGTCGTTATGGTACAATTGTGGAGATGAAAGAGGCTGTGACGACGGTCATTGACACGCTCACATAAGAGGACTTCAATGGGGCCTTCCAGAAGTAGTTGGAACGGTACAACATGTGCATTGCAGCAGGAAGAGATTACTTCGAAGGGGACGAGAGTTTCAGGTGTGTACTATCAATAAAAGTGCCCATAGGAAAAAGATCTGGAAACTTATTTAATGATCCTCGAATATATATATATATATATATATATATATATATATATATATATATATATATATATATATATATATATATAAGACCAATTAAAGGCACTTTGATCGTGATGGATTGCGAGAAAGAAACATGGAACTCTAAACTATTAACATGTCTATCAATGATGATGATGGAATTTCTTCTCATCAAAATACTTGAGGAAAAACATATACAAATAATGGGGGGGTGGTAAGATCGAATCTATATACAATCAATCGTAAAAAAATACATAGATTAAGAAATTATAAGAAAGAAAACATTGAATTAGAATTTACATTATTATATCTTAATATTTGTTTGAAATTATGATCGTCAAATTTCTTTCTTTTTTTTTCTTTGTAATAATAACCAGCTCATTGGCCTAGTGGGTAGAGTGTTCGCCAATGGCCCGGGAGACCTGGGTTCAATCCCAGGTCGCGTCATGCCAAAGACTTTAACAATGGTATTCGATACCTCTTTGCTTAACACTCAGCAATATAAGGTACGTATCAAGGGTAAAATGGAGCAATCCAGGGAAAGAAGTAGCGTCCTCCCTTACACCTCGGTGTAGTAGTTGCTGAAAAGGGAGCCTTCTGGTCGCTCCCGACTACGATCGCCAACTTTACTTACTTATATTGGTTTGGTTTCCGTGTTTAATTTCATATCAACCCTCATGGGTTATTTAATGCCAAAGCCATCCTTTGTAGGAGGACAATAGAGGTACTATTTAATCCATTGCTAAGGAGGATAAGAACTATCTAACTCATAGTCGGGGGAATATTGGGGTTCATGCTTTTCCCCAGGGTATTAGTCCGAAATTGAACGTAACCGCGCGACTGGAGTTCAAACTTATCACGGAGATTGTACCCATAAATATATTGGTTATGCTTTTTTCTTCTTTTCCAAAATAAATCTTCGTTATGGTATTTGATATTATACTATATCTGTGTTTTTGTAATTATTTCATTTGTCTTGATGACTGGAAAGAAATTTTTATGAGTATATTTTATTCTGAGAAAGAAAGAAAACGTTGAAAGCGTTATTACTTCAATCTAGTATTTAGATTCACAAGTTTCTGATTCACTCCAAGAATCCTTAAAAAAAAAACAGGCCAAGAATTCCTTATGTATTGGGTAAAATCAGAATTTTTTTTTAAATCTTAGAACAACTTATTGGTGTAATTGCGAAGTAGGTGGACGCGATTAGCGTAAGTATTATTGCGGTTGGAAATGGAATCATCAAGCTGAATTCATATCCAGGATGAAGGTAAAACCCTCGGGAAAAAACATGTATCCATCCGTTCGTCCACTAGCTATGGGTAAATAATAATGCAGACTCTTGTCTCATCCCGTTCGCTGAGAAGGGGATGGGAATTGATATAAAAGTATTCATTCGTGGACGCATTTGTACTGGCATCATTATCTTTGTCCTGTTGTATCAAACAATTTTTCATGAAAAATGATATTTATTTAGTGTTTTATATACAAGTGGGCAGTTACTAAGATGAACCTAGTATGGCTCAAAGACACACTACATGGACTATCCATGCAGTATTCTGAAGTTAGGTCCTTCGAGAGTAGCTTGTTAACTGTTGCAATTTGCCCTGTGTCTTATGTATGTAAGATATTTATGTATGAAGATATTTTATAAACTGATGTAACGCCAATCCTCTCGCACGGTGCCAATTGTAACGCGATCTCTGGTCAAGGCATCCATGTGACACTGTATCCTAATTCTACTGGACCGACGTCATCCATACGACCACTCGTTGGTCCTGTATGGTCCAGTATAGTTGTATTTGCACACAGTTAAATGGTTTCAAGTATCACTATGTAACACAAACAATTCAACATTAGTCATTTGTTTTCACACAGTTAAATGTGTAAACAGTTCTATTTGACGCATAGATAGGGCCATAACAGGTACTATCACCCCGGGCCCGGATGAACCAAGGAGTTATGATAGTGAAAAGCTCCTCCATATGACCCAAAGCACAAGGACAGGAGACTCACCATCAGATGCAGTTTAGTTTTATATATCCAGGACACTCGTTGAGGGAGGGTCTTACTCCTCTGCAGAGATGCAGTCTACAGCCTCAGTCGAATGAGCAGTATCCCGAGAAAGAAAATCATTGGATATGAAAATAAAATGCAAAACTAAAACGAACGGTTAATATATGTGCATCCAAATGTAAGCACCAATTTTAACTGGCCAAAGAGATATGAGTGATGTTTGATACTATTTACCCAACCCCTCCGCTCGGGCAGGATATGACACAAGGTCAATTTTTAAGCGGAGTTTAACAGGTTTGAATTCAGAGTTTTCCTTCTCCTAGACTAGTTGCCTAACCAAGGCTGAAGAACCTAGTCTGTCCTACTATTTACCCATAGCTGGAGGGAGAATAATTGGATTCATACCTTTCCCAAGGGTATTAGTGATGTTCGATTGTGAAATTCATCGACAATAACAAACAACTTTACTAACAACAACCCTCTGATCTGAGCGATTTGCACACACACACACACACACACACACACACACACACACACACACACATATATATATATATACATGTTGCGTAGCCATATACACGAATATGGCCATGTGCGAAATAGACATGTAATGTTCATAACGATAGGATATATAAAGAACAGGAATCTCAAAAACACGTAACTACTTCTTGTTCAGGTACGAAACCTTTTTATTAACTTTGAGTTAAAGGTTTCGACGTAAGGAGGAGAGACACAATCTTCTATGCTGTCTTATTCATTTGGCCCCCAACTCGAGCGGCCCCCATCGGGCGCACGTTCGCCTCGCGCCTGCGAGCTCCAAAATCGATCCTTCTCGGTCGGCGTCCAAAACCCGACTCTTATTTTCTTCAAATTCTCACACAAACTTCCGCGTGCTTCCGGTGCGTGACGTCACCCGCACCTTGTCACCCAGTATCGTCTCGGACTGTTATGACATCTGAGTGACACCTCCATCTGCTCGCGCGCACCCGCGTTAACACCTGCTTCAATCTTACACCCAAACAACCCATGTGCTGAGCCGAAAGGTTCTCAGCCTAACTAAACTCAAAGGCATGAACTGAAATCCCTCGGCTATTTCATAACACACACACACACACACACACACACACACACACACACACACACACATATATATATATATATATATATATACACGTATGGAATTTAGATTTGTCATACATTTCTAACATTTGCCTGGGTCTCACCTGCACAGAAAATAAGACAGAAAATTATATATATGTATATTTTAGCATTAAAGTAATGTGTTTTAACTTCCTTATTAGCAAAAGGTATTTTGAGTCAAAACCGTCACACACACACACACACACACACACATACACACACACGCACACAACCGTTTTTTAATATAATATACACCAATAAACGTAAGCTCATTGCTTACATATATATATATATATATATATATATATATACATTAGTTTGTAACGGTTTATATGTTATGTTTTCTCTTTATTTTTTATTTTCCCTTTTCTTTCATTTCTTTTTTTCTTTTTTTTTAGTGAAGGGGTAAGTTTTTCTTTGGGGTGGAGGCAATGGGTGTCAAACGTGTGTACAAAACGTTATCAACAAAGCAAAGTCCCATGCGCCCGAGCAGTTTTCGATAATACCTTTGTAGTTAAGCTTACAATCTCTTTCTTAATCGGGGTCCTCTTGTCTTGGGCCAGGCGCGACCTTCCAGCAATTCTTCTTTCTTCAATTCATTAATGAACAACCGAAAGAAGCCACGACACGCGCCAAACTCTTTTATAATCATCTCCTGACCAAAATACAACGACACTCTTCAGTGGGCTCTCAAACAGTAGTTAAAAGCAAATCATAGGAAAAACAGCAAAGGGTGAACATACCAAAGCAGATCAACCTAACTTAACCGTTTCTTATTCTTTAATGGTCTCCCTCTCATTAAATTCTTATCTTTCAAAATATACCTGGCTCATTCAATTAATAAGGATGGTTTTTCTTTAAATAAGCAATTTTTTTTCAGAATTTTTTCTGTAAACGTAAATTGAATTGGTTTGTAACAATATATATATATATGTGTGTGTGTGTGTGTGCGTGTGTGTGTGTGTGTGTGTATTACTCTAGCAAAAATATTTTTGTGGTTATTTAGAATAGTATCAAACCGAACAAAGTGCTCCAGGATTTAACAGAATTATGTAATAAAATCTTTCGTATCTGAGAATTGAAAACTTTGTGAAATTTACGTAAGAATGTGACGTGTTGAAAGCAGCATGTTTTAGTTTTTAAAAAATATTTACTCATGGGCTAAATATAAGCTTGGCTCTGTGAACCCGAGTCGAAAAGACTGTCCATGGAGTAGAAACATACTGACGCCCCGATAAAGAAAAAGTCCCGGGCGCAGTGGTAAAGTAAAGAAAGTTAAGCTGACAATCATCTGGGACATGAAAATCCCCATCATTATTGATTTGCTTGAAAAATGTGCAACTGTAAACAGTACTTTTTATTGCCAACTCCTTATGCAAAATCTACCAGAAAGAGCCTTGTATATGTGGATGTGTGTAGATGTTCATAGAAATAAACGATAAGGATATTAGTGTATTTAAATGAAAAGAAATGTATGTAGCTCATTGGACCAAAAAAGTGTCAAGATTAGAATTTTAAATTATTTTGATTTTAACAATTTAACTGAAGACTCGTATACAGCTGACTTAATAACGAAACAATACCTATTCTTCTGTCTTAGGTTCATATGTAGACGTTTATACTTCTGTCTCATGTTCTTGTTCAGACGTTCATACCTTTGTCTTATGTTCATGTTTATTTAGATGTTTGTACTTTCATTTAACGTTTATGTTTAGACGTTTATACTTCCGTCTTGTTACGTTTAGACTTCTTTCTTATGTTCATGTTTATACCTTTATACTTCCTTCTTACGTTTATATTCATACGTTTATACTTCCTTCTTACGTTTATATTTATCTAGATGTTTATACTTATGTCTTACGGTCGTGTCTAGACGTTTATACTTCTGTCTTAGGTTCGTGTCTAGACGTTTATACTTCTGTCTTAGGTTCGTGTTTAGATCATTATACTTCTGTCTCATGTTCGTGTTTAGATCATTATACTTCTGTCTTATGTTCGTGTTTAGATCATTATACTTCTGTCTTATGTTCGTGTCTAGATGTTTATACTTCTGTCTTATGTTCGTGTTTAGATCATTATACTTCTGTCTTATGTTCGTGTCTAGATGTTTATACTTATGTCTCATGTTCGTGTTTAGATCATTATACTTCTGTTTTATGTTCGTGTTTAGATCATTATACTTCTGTCTTATGTTCGTGTCTAGATGTTTATACTTCTGTCTTATGGTCGTGTCTAGATCATTATACTTCTATCTTATGTTCGTGTTTAGATCATTATACTTCTGTTTTATGGTCATGTCTAGATCATTATACTTCTATGTTATGTTCGTGTTTAGATGTTTATTCTTCTGTTTTATGTATATATTTGTCTGAGTGTTTATACTTCTGTCTTATGTTCATGTCTACATGTTAAAACTTCTGTCTTTTGTTGCTGTTTAAACGTTTTCTGTCTTATGCATATGCTTTTCAAGAAGTTTTTACTTCTCTCTCAATAAGTCAATACGTGTTCTCAATACTTACAGGGTGACCCAAAAAAACTGAATTAGAATTATTTTGTTTTATTTTTGTAGAAGTAATAAAAAAAACATTATGGGTTCTGTTTTTGGGGGGTCACCCTGTATTTATCAACAATTTCAACATTTTTTGATGACAATTTTTGTCGAAATACAAGATTATGCGGGGGTGTCCTCGTGGTGTAATGGTTAAAGCGATGGACTGCGGAATCGTAGTAAGCGAGTTCAAACTCTTGTCGCGCTATTACATTCACTTTCGGGCAAGTACCCTTGGGAAAGGTATGAACCCCCCTATCCTCCCAGCAATGGGTTAAATAGTACCCCTACTGTTCTTCTAGAAGGATAGCTTTGGCATTAAATAAACACTAAACAAAGTAACCTAAACAAGAGTATGCGAGTGCAACAGTCTTCATAAGAATCTGAGCTAGTTCCGTGCTACATTTCCTTGTTTCTCAAACTGAACTTTCATTGGTTTTAATATTATAGTGGACACTATAAGAAATATGTCAATGAAGCTCACACGACCCTAAAGAAGAAATTTCAGAGGTGCTTCGTCGAATAAAAGCCTCACCGGAATTAATCCGTTGAATAATATGGATATTATTTTGAAAAAAATTACTGTTTCATTTATTGTTAATTTTTTCTCGTCAAATACAGCTTCACTCTTGATACTTTTGGGACATATTTCATGTATTAGTCAGCATTTATGCATATCCGCACAAAAATCACAGTGGTGTCCTTGTGGTGTAAGGGTTAAAGCGATGTACTGCGGAAACGTAGGTTTTTGTTGGTTGTTTGGGTTTTATGGCATATCAACCTTAGTAGGTTATTTAACGCCAAATCCATGCAAATAATCAGTTCAATATCAAACAATTCAGTTTAGCATGAGTACACAGTTTGTTTGGTTTGGTTTTATGGCATATCAACCTTGCAGAATCGTAGAAAAGCCACAAAAAATTGCGTTTATATTTTCATGTGAATTCAAAATTACTTATACGTTTTCACGTGAACTCAAAATTAGGTATATATGCAACCATTCCCACATACAGAAAAACGTCTTCTATCTACAACGAATATTCCTTCATTTTCATGTATGCAAATATGAACATCTTTGAATATATAAACACGAATATATTGAAATAACACGGTAAAGAAATTCCCTCTCACTCTCTCTCTCTCTCTCTCTCTCTCTCTATGTATATATATATATATATATATAGTAACCCCCCTGCATGAGCAGGATATAATACAACGTTGTTTTTAAGTGGAGTTTAATCAGTTTTAATTACAAGTTTCCTTCTCCTAGACCATTTGCCATACGAAGGTTAAAGAGCCCAATCGACACAACTATTTGCTCATAGATGGAGCGGGGATCATTGGATTCATACCTCTTCCAAGAGTTTTAGTACTATGTGAAATGCTGTCAACCACGTACAGGATTTGAACTCGAGTCACCGTCTCCATTTCCAGCAACGATAACCTTTACACTACGGGCACCTTATATATGTCTCTATATGTGTCTGAGAAAAAAAAGCAATTTGCCCCCGATCACTTGTCTTTACACAAAAAAAAATACATTTAATTAAAAACGACATAACAAGAAATGCTAATAAATTATTTTTTCTGTACCTCTAAATCTCCCTCAGAATCTGTCAATGACATTAAAAAAATTACTGTACATTATTTGGAAAAGTTTCTAAACATACTTATTTGCATTTCCCCTGCTCAAAATCCGAATGGTCTCTACAATCAAACAATAAAACTGATCTTATCGGTTGATTGAGCAATATTAAGAAAGGTTATATTAATCTTTATGGATATTTATATCATATAATAACATTACAGCTATAATATATTGTACTGATCGTAAATATTTGAACAAGTACAAAACCTATTTTATTGTCTCTGAGGGAATCAATTGAAAATTCAAAATATTAAAAGCGTCACAATGTTAAATAAACGCTAAATCATTGGTAGTATTTAACATTGTGGGCTTTTAATATTTAAAATTTTAAGCACACACACACACACACACACGTATTTACAACCCCTCCGCCACTGGCCAATTTTTAAGCGGGCTTTAGCAGGTTTGAATTTAGTGCTTTCCTTTTCCTTCACCAGTTACTATACCAAGGTTAAAGAGCCCATTTTATCCCAATATCACCCATACCTGGAGAGATAATAATTGGATACATACCTTTCACAAAGGTATTAGTACTGTGTTAAATGTAAACAGTCTCATCCAGAAGTTGAACTCGGATGACCATTTCTATTACCCATGGGCAACCCAATGGAAGTGTGTGGGTCTGATTGACAAGCAGTGAATCAGGGTTCAACCCCGGTCTGGCACCTATGGGAGACATATAGGTGTTCAATTGGTATTTTAAAGTTTTGGCTCCCTTCGAAAAGTCAGTAGAGTTGAACGCGAAACGCAAAGAGAAAGTCAAGTAATTTGGCTCTCTAGGTAAAGTGACCCCCACCCCGTAGGGAGGCGAAACCTCATAAATGAAAGAACAGCTACACCATGTATTCCTTTTTGTGTAACCGATTCATGGAAACGTAATATCGAAATAAAAATTAGTAGTTTTTTTTTAACCTTAGTGGTTGTTCTTTTTTCACCTGGATCAAGTGACAGCCCCTTGTCTTCCTTTCTTCTTTGAGACTTTTGTACATTCCGTATTCCCACAATGTAACATAGTGCCGAAATATCGAGTGAAAATGAAGGGTAAATTTAAAAGCTTAGATTTGATTTTCTATAAAGGAAGAAAGAGAAGAAAAAAAAACACTTTGCAGGGTATTAAAATCTTCTGAGTAAAATTTTAGTACTTTCTTTTAGTAATTTATTTTAGTACTTTATTTCCTCTTTTATTTTTTTCTCACTGCTACACATTTAGTGTCTCGGAAAAATTGAACTAACGTTAAAATATTGTCTCCCTAAATTTCACAACGAAAGCCCAAAATTCAAATCTATAATCAATTGTCGAGACTCACTATGCAAGGATCTGTATAAATTCCCGTTGGGTCAGTGCCCCCCCCCCCCATTCTTAAATAAGTTTTCAAGTAATGTAAAGAATTTAATTCTCTTTGTGGAAATAATAAAACATTCTCATCATCATTTTACACGTGAGCTTTGATGCGATGATCTACGACAACTTCCCAGAGATTTGGCCTTAACAGCAGTTGGAAATAAACTGGTATCAAAACCAACATCTTGTTAATGTGACCTCATCGTCATGATGCAATCGTTAGCAAGCTAGTCTTTCAGATCAATTACGACTAAGTAGTGAATTCAATCCTCACGAGATACTCGATATTTGCGACGTTGCATTAAATCTGAGCTTAGTCTAATAAAGTCTTACAGTCTTGTGAATACTGAAAGAATCGGTTAGCGCTAGATTATTAAAGTCAGGCATCGATCATCTTGTTCAGTACTTAGAAGGGTGTACTCTAATTAAAAGCAGATATTGCAAAAAAAAAAAACCAAAGGCCTGATTTTTAGCCTAAACAAAGCTTCATCATCATCAACTAATGTTGATGATGATGAAGATGTGGTGATAGCACAGGTTCACTTGATTCTCTCTTGACATCTATCCACATCGGCTATCATTCTTTGAAAATACTCAAGACAGCATCCAGTTTTCATACAAAATTGAGGGATGTAAATGTCAGAAGAAAATACTCAGTCCGTAAGAAATTAGTATGAAGGAATTAAATCTTAATAAAAACAGCTTTCAAAAATTCATATAAAAATGTTTGAAGGTTAAAAAATCTCATTTGAATTTACTTTATTTCTTTTGTGAGAGTATTCTCTGCGACGTCGTGGCTAAAGTGTTGAGTAAGCGAGTTCGAACTCTTATCCCTCTATAACAGTCACTGTAGGACTAAGGTTCGAGTCTCATTGGGCGCCCAGACTAGCAAACCTACACGAGTGAGTTCGAGTTTCATTGGGCGCCCCATTTATTCGGCCTTGTGCCACATCGAAGCAACGAGCTTTGTAAATTATTCTAGGGCACCTCGGGTGGTGTAATGGTTAGTAAGGTAGACTAGCAAACCTACACGAGTGAGTTCGATTCTCATTAGGTGCCCAATTCATGCGGCCTTGTGCTACATCTAAGCAAAAAGTTTAGTAAATTACCACTGTCGGACTAATACCCTTAGGAAAGGTATGAACGCCCTTATCCCTACAAGTAAGAGTTAAATAATACCACAACTGGTCTTCTACAAGGATGGCTTTGGCATTAAATAACACATGAAGTTTGATATGCCATTAAACAAATAAACTAAAGTATTTCCTTTCTAGGGAGGAAGAGAAGCAATTTTTTTTTAAATGTACTTCTTTATATACCGATATTTTATACATACTTTCTGTGAGAATCAAAGGCTAAATAAAATCTTTGAGAGATAAATTTTGTCCTGCTTTAAAATCAACGTTTATTGTTCTCAGCGATTTTTAAAGAAACTCACTAACTAAAATAAAATCCCAAATTGTTCGGCCGTTAGGTTTCCACTTTTCTACTAAGTGCTACTACCCACAAGTGTTCTCGTCTTCAAATGCTGGCTTTGTGATCTTCCGTTGTGTGTTTTATCAAGTGAATTTGTTCTTTCTATAGTTTTTTGTGTTGTACCTTTAACAACTAACAAATGTTACAATCGCGACTACAAATACAAAAAAAGAAATGCCCTGATAGTTCAAACCATCTGCTGTTCTCTGTCCATCAAAGAGTCGCCCAAAACTCATTTTAAAGCGAAATATAAAATATACCGGTAGAGGCACGAAATATACCGCAGAGTAACAATTTTGTGAACCTTTTTTTTTCAAGCAGTGCGGGTTTTGTAAGCGTTCAATGACATTAACCGGAAATAGTTATGCGGGCGGACGGACGGACGGGAATTATCGGCTCAAGGAGTGGTTGAGCCTCACCTCGTTGTAGTGACCATCGAAGCTGTAGCTGAGGGATCAGTTTATTTGAATGTTGTGTTCAATAGTCAAACATAGCTGAATCAGAAGAAGAGATCAAAAGTTAAGATTTCTTTTCTTTGCATTTTCTTAACCTTTCTTTTTTCTAATTCACTAATGTTTTTACTTTCGTTTTTATTTTATTTATTTATCGATTTATTTATTTTTTGTCTGTGATCTATTTTTCGTTTGAAGGTTTTTGCGTCTGAAAATAATTAGCGAGAAAAATAAGTTTAATTGATAAATATTATTATTATTATTATTAACCTCAGGTTATTATTCGTTGGTCAAAAATAATGTTCCTAAGAGTAAACACCCACACACACATACACACATATATATAACATCATGTCACGCTGCTAGCACAGATTTCCCTGACTCTCTCTTTCTCTCTCTCTCTCTCTCTCTCTCTCTCTCTCACACACACACACGATTCGTCCCAATGATCCATCGCTTCCTCTAGACTACATCCTGTGTCCGTACAAAGCTGGTGAATGTAAGTTCTTATTATTCGGCCAAAACTGGCACGTCCGTGTGAAGGAGAACGTCACTTACGATTACTATGACTTTTATTCAAATATATATATATATATATATATATATATATATACACGGATCATTAAATAAGTTTCCAGACATTTTTCGTATGGGCACTTTTTTTTAAAGTACATACATGAAATTCTTGTCCGCTTCGAAGTAATCTCCTCCAGCTGCAATGCACTTGTTGTACCATTCCAACAACTTCTGGAAGGCCCCATGGAAGTCTTCTTGTGTGAGCGTGTCAATGACCTTCGTCACAGCCTCTTTCATCTCCTCAATTGTCTCATAATTACAGCCTGTGTGCTTAGGGAATAACCAAAAGTCACAGGGAGCAAGGTCTGCACTATAGGGAGGCTGAGGAACTGTCTTGATGCCCATCTTGGTCAAATAGTCTGTGACAAGGATGGAGTTGTGGACTGGTGCATCGTTCTGGTGGAAATGCCACTGACCCGATTTGAAGAGTGCTGGCCTCTTCCCAAGGAATCTCTTCCTGAACTCCCTTAAAACCTCAACATAGTAACCCTAACACTAACCCTTTGACCAATCAACTCTGGTGTTCTGACTCCCTTTCTCCTCCCACACCTCTCATCATCCCTCACAGACTCCCTGCCTTCCTTGAATCTCTTATGACACTCAAAAACTGATGTTCGATTCATGCAAGATGGTCGAAAAGCAGTCTGAAGCATTCCATACGTTTCTGTGGCATTTTTTTCAAGCTTAAAACAGAATTTTATTGCATATCGCTCTTCTAAAGTGTCCTGACGTCCAGATTGCATTTTTGAAATTCACCAGCTGTGAGAATCAGGCTTTAGCAAGGTGTATTCCAATTGCTGCTGGAGGTGTTCATTTGAACCTGAAATCATAAAAATTAGTCAGTCATCTCATAAGATATATAGCAATAACATAGTGAATTTTCAAGAGTCTACAACAATTCTAAATGCCTGTACAAAAAAGTCTGCAAACTTATTGAAGACACCACGTATACACTAGATTACTGTGGAATCGGCTCTGTCCCTATTATAAAAGTAGTCCATTATAATACTGATACTTCTATCTAAGAAGAAATGAAATATTTTAATTAGTTTTTCATAGTCATTTCCGCAATACCGAGAAGTTAGTCGATTAAAAATGAAGTTCAACGAGAGAAAATGTTCATTCAGTGGAAGATTTGACTGGAAAATACTTTCATTTGATGAAAACTCATCAAATCATTTATACTTTGATGGAACTTTTAATTGCATTATTCTAATGACTTCTAACTGACATTTATTAGAATGGTTTTATTAAAGACACTAGAAAAGAAAGAAAAAGGTACCGGCAAAATGTGCAGATGTAAAAAAAATGTTTACACTATATATATATATATATATGCCGTCGCTAGTCACGAATAGGCTATCGGTGTTACGGAAGTCAGACCCATCCGATCGAATAAAATGCAGATTTTTCCAATTTGCGTTCGTGTCAATACTACTATATGGATGCACCACATGGACGCTGACTTAGCGTATGGAGATAAAGGTTGATAGAAATTGCACAAGAATGCTACGAGCTCTATTGAACAAATCCTGGAGTCAACATCTGTACGGCTAACTACCACCCATCTCGAAAACCATCCAAATTAGACGAAAAAGACATGCGGGACACTACTGGAGAAATAAGGACGAACTTCTGTAAACCACTTCACATGTATGAGCAAGGGTTGGGCGACCAGCTAGAACCTATCTACAACAGCTTTGTACTGATACTTGATGTAACATGGAATACCTGCCGGGTGCGATGAACGATAGAGACGAAATCCGTGCTTGTTGCACGACATGATATATATATATATATATATATATATATATATATATATATGTGTGTGTGTGTGTGTGTGTGTGTGTGTGCATGCACTCTTGTGAGTTTGTATTTGTGTGTATGTGTGAATGTATTTATGTTTCTATTTTAAGGCGCGTGTGTTGTATGTGTGTATGTATTTGTGTTTGTATTTGTTTGTCAATATGTGTTCACGCGTGTGTAAATGTGTGTGTGCGTGCATATATTTGTGCGTGTGTGAGTGTGTGTGAGGGTGGTCAGTGAACGTAGTCGTAATTAATAACGGAATTTTTTTTTTGAAATTTTCACTGTAGAACGTTTGGTCTGTATAATTGATATTCATTATTGCATTGACACGGAGACAATATGTTGAAAAAATATTTGATGCGTAGAATATTTTACCATTAGGCTGCCGACTTAGTGAATGTACATGTGTGTGTGGGGGGGGTAGGTGATTGGGTTTTATGGCATATCAACCTTTGTAGGTTATTCAACGCAAAATCCATTTTATACTAATAATCAGTTCTATTTCAAACAATTCAGCTTAACATGAGTACACAGTTTGTCAAAAACATTCCTATTTCAACCAGTTCAGCTTATTCAAACAGTTCTAATTCAGCTAATTCAGTTTAGTATAAGTATAGACTTTGTTTACACAGTTAAATGTCAAAACAGTTCTATATTAAACAATTCAGTTTAGTAAGTACAGTTTCAATGTCAAAAACAGTTTCATTTCAAGCAATTCAGTTTAGCATAAGTACACAGTATAACTGTAAGTATACAGTTTAATTGTCAAAACATTTCTATTTCTAGCTATTCATTTTTGTCGAACAGTTCAAATTCAAACAACTCTGTTTTAGCATAGGTTTGCAGTTAGTTCTGTTTGACCCATAGATAGGACCCTATCAGGTGCTACCACTCCGGGCCACAGTGGACCTGGAAGCAATGGGAATGAATGGGTGCTCCGCATTCCCCAAAGCTCCAGCATCACTGGAACCTCATCATCAGATTGTTTAGTGTCATATCTAGGACACACATTGGGCGGTGTCTTACCCCTCTGCAGAGGTGCAGTCGGAGTATTCTACAGCCCCAGCCGACTGATCAAGTATGTGTGTGCGTTTGTTTTTTGGGGGGTGAGGGGTACATACATACATACATATGCTATATATGTATGCATATAAATAGAATGTAAAAAAGAATGATTAAATGAATACTTGATATCTTATTAAAACACAGAATATGTAAAATTTTAATAAATAAACTATAACACTTGCTATTTATCGTTAATTTATGTAGAATTAAAAAAAAAACATCCAAGCATTGATTCATCAAAGATAGAAATTATTATTTCTTGCGAGTTTTTCCCATCAGTGTTAGCTGGTGGTCTTTTACTGGATTCTGAGTGACAATAAGTCTCTTCGGGTCTCCAGGACTCTTCTCAGTATTCTGGCTGATGTTAACAATGCTGTATTTTTGATGGTCTTGATTCGTCCTCTGATTTCTAATGTTGCATACATATATATACTGGATACATACCGACGCAATGATAACAGACGCAAGAATAAAGGACGCACGAAGGAAAACGCAGGAAGACTTCTTTACAAATATATTTACCTCTCACTTTATTGCAAGGGTTCGAAAGGGTTGTTGAAGGTTTGCATGTGAGAGGGTGCTGGAGACCGAACATAAACTTCATATTTTGACCCCACTGTTATGACCGTCACGTTGTGTCTTTCTTGTTCTCTTGATGTTGGGGTCTACTCCATCGGGGCTTCCGAGGGCCCCCTCGGTCGGGTGTGGCCTTCCTTACCACATCTGGTCTCTGGAAGTCTGCTGGCAACTGCATCGGGGGTTTCCGAGGTCCCCCTCGGTCGGGTGTGGCCTTCCCTACCACATCTCGTCTCTAACTCTCTGGGAATCTGCTGGCAACTGCTTTGGCACCCCAAACTCAACTGAGTTAAATAATAATTCAACACCCACACGATCGCCTACTGGATCTTTGAAATCGGATGTTTAATCGTCATCAAGCGGAAATAACTGTCATGCAGTTCAGAGGTTACTCTCTTCCGGTGCATCACTGTTAGTGGCACAATGGGACCTTCACCTTGTCCCATATCATAAGCCTTAATCCACCCACGCGATCTCTTTCGATTACTGGCCATTGGAATGTGTCACTTCCTTCCGGTATATCACCTTGGAATAATATTTTTGGGCCGGGTCGAAGGTCAAAATATTACACTAACTCTTTTTTTTTTCCAAAGCTAATGAGACCGTTCCAAGTGCGCCAACGACATCTGGTATCACCGTCACCCTTCTGTTATTTATCTTTTTACTTTTTTTCAATTTCACTCTGTGATGCGCCAGAATAGAAAAATTAAGTAGACGTCAAGTCCTGTTTTGTTTTTTTTCTTCTTGTGAATTAACACTAAATCTAATCGTCTGGCAAGGATTTGGTGATTCACGTGTTTCTCAAAATCTAAAAGAATTTTATGCATCTTACTCTTCAGGACTAATTCTGGTTTGTACATATACAATATAGTTGTATGGTCAAATTCCTAGCGGATTATCTTGTCTACCCTGTCATGCCTAATCTTGTACACGTTTTGTGCATTCATTTATCATATGATAAACCGTTTCATATCTGTATGATAATAAAAATGTTTGATTTGGTTTGGTTTCTTTGTATAATGGCATATCAACCTTTGTAGGTTATTTAGTGCCAAAGCAACTCTTCTAGAAGAACGGTGGTGGTACTATTCAACCCATTGTTGGGAGGATAATGGGGTACATACCTTTCCTAAGGGTATTTGTCCGAATGATAAAAATGTGCTTATCATATCATATTTACCCAACCCCTCCGCTCGGGCAGGATATGACACAAGGTCAATTTTTAAGCGGAGTTTAACAGGTTTGAATTCAGAGTTTTCTTTCTCATAGACTAGTTGCCTCACCAAGGCTGAAGAACCTAGTCTGTCCTACTATTTACCCATAGCTGGAGGGAGAATAATTGGATTCATACCGTTCCAAAGGGTATTAGTGCTATGTGAAATGCAATCAGTCTCGTCCAGGATTTGAACTCGTATCGTCGTGTCCAATTCCTACGACGATAACGACTACACCACGGGCACACACATTTACACACTCTCATGCACACACTCATACACATACAGCCACACTCGCGTACATACACCTGTATACTATGTGATACATTCATCTTGACTTTTCCACGTCTCATTTTGCTTATTGATAAAATCTATGCATTCGATTCATATTCATTAAACAGTAAAAGTATTAAAAAAAGAAATAAAGAAACAAATCAACGAAGTAAGAAGTGTCAAAGTCGTAATATTTCCGCGCTCTCTGTCAATTCAATGGCGCAAAATGTTCCCGCCGTTGACACCCTCCATCTCTCGTACGATGCACGACTCACGTGTTGCCATCCAAAACACAGAGAGGGACATCACTTTACGCCACGTACCGTCCCGCCAACATCCCAGTGCGCGATCACACGTCACCATCCCTTTCATGGGCTATTGTGACACAGAACCAATTTAGGCAAACTAAGTTATGACCATTGCAGTATCTCCCATCTGTTCCTTATGTCACACCATGGCTCGAAAAGGTCAGTCGCAGCTTGGCTTTGGTGTCTGGTGTCAAATTGGCGATCAGTAATATCGCAATAGAAACAAATAAAGAATTTCTTAATTGTATTGAACACATGATTCGCTTAATGATACATTACATGCTTTTTACTCGTTTTCCCCTCCCCCACTTTAACTCATCACACTTTCATGTATTCTCTTTCATTATTGCTTTCTTTCTTCCCCTTCCTTATCAGATTGTGTGCAAATGTATTTTAGTTTCTATCTAAAGTAATAATAATTAAAACAGTAAAAAAAGAGAATATGTTTATTCAACTATTATATATGGCTGATGTCCAAATGAATATATTTTCTGGTTTTAATGTATAATGTCAACCATGGACGCCATCTTCGTGTTTGAGTCAATAGTTTTCTGATGTGTGGAAGGGTACGCATGCGCAAATAAGTAACTCTATATGCACACTTATAACCCGACAGATGTATAAGCATATTTGTCTGCATCAACAAAGAAAGAAACACGTACATAGGTATATCAATAAATCTGTTGGCTGAAGATAAAAAAAGAACATTTCTATTACACAACAAACATTTATTTTCAACTTGATTTCCTTCCTTGTCAATGAAGTTAACCCATTGCTTCACTATAAATAAAACAAGATCAAACGTTATACAATTAGAATTTAGGATCAAAATTTAGCTAACAAGTATGTGTCAAGTTACAAACTTATTGATTCACCATCGAACACATATTTTGGGGGAGAGTAAATTAATAAGTCCTCAGGGTGAGTCTCCGCAGCGTAGTGGCTAACGTGCTGGACTTCAAGATCGTAGTAAGTGAGTTCGAATTTCAATCACTTTATTATGTTTACTTTCGAATAAATATCCTTGAAAAAGGCATGAACCCCGATCCCCCAGCTATAGATTTAAAAACACAGCTACTATTCTTCTATAAGGATGGTTTTGGCATCAAATATCCCACCAATGTGGACATGCCATTAAACAAAGAAACCGAACGAAACCAAACCTAATGATGAAAAAGCGTTTATTTTGCCCAATCGATTTATTTTTCAACATAATCTTCTTGACATTAAAATAAATTCAGATAAATTCAAATCAAAATTCAAAGGTTTGGTTAGATTTGGTTTTATGTTATATCAACCATTGCAGGTTATTTAATGCCAAATCCTCTTTATACATATAAATCAAATATGATTTCTAAACACATTTTGTGGATAACATTTTTGAACGAGCCTGAGCTCATTTTTTCACACAGTTAAATTGTTTCAATTATTTCTATCTAATAGGAATAATTCTATTTACTATTAATCATTTGTTTACAAACAGTCAAATGTTTATAATTATTGCTATGTATCACTAAAAATGCAATTAAATATCGGCCATTTGTTTACACACAGTTAAATGATTAAACAGTTCTATTTAATAGAACTAAACTGTGTCATTATACTAAATTGAATTGCTTGAAATAGGACTGTTTTGGCATTTAGACTGCCTACTTATGCTAAACTGAAATGCTTGAAATAGAACTGTTTTGACATTTAAACTGTACTTATGCTCAACTGAATTGCTTGAAGTAGATCTTTTTTGACATTTAACTGTGTGTAAATAAAAACTATGCTTATACGAAACTGGATTATTTGACTAAGAACTGTTTGACTAAACTGAATAGCTTGAAATAGAAATGTTTTTGAAAATCAAACTGTGTACTTGTACTAAACTGAATTGTTTGAAATAGAAGTGTTTGTTTGTGCAAAAATAGATTTGGCATTACATGACGTACAAAGGTTAATATGTCATAAAACACAAACAAACAAACGAACATGTGCTATTTTGCAGATAATAGCTATGTTACCGAGCATGTAGGTCCCTACGTATAATCCGTTGTGAGATGTGATGACTTAAAAATAACTCACACACACGCACGCGCACACATACACACACACCACACACACACACACACACACACACATATATATATATATATATATATATATATATTATAACAGTGTTGGTCGTCACTAAATCACTTTGTGGGTTTGTGTCGAAACAAGTGCAATATCACTTGGAGAGTGCTCAATATCTAGGATAGAGCTACTATATAATAACAATAAATAGATATATTAGATTTATATATTTAATTCCATGGAATTTAGACTGCGACCCCTGGGTTTCATGGAATTAAATATATAAATCTAATATATATATATATTTATTTATTTATTATTATTATTATTATTATTATTATTATTATTGCAATTGGCAGGAAAAGGCATGTGTTATGTTGCAGGTAATAGCTATGTTACCGAGCATGTGGGTTTTACGAACAATCAGCTGTGTAATGTGATGACCTGGAAATGAAACACCCGCACACACGCACACACACATTGAGGCGAACGGAGTGCAATGGTTATCGTCTTAAGAAATAAACCCGGTGACTCAATTTTAAATCATGGACAACTCTGCATTTCCCATTGCAGTTATACTCTTGGGAAAGGATTGCATCCAACTATTCTCCCTCCAGCTATGGTTAAATAATAGAACAGACTGGGCTCTTTATGCTTGGTACGGCCACCAGTCTAGAAGAAGGAAAAATTTGAATTCAAACCAGTAAAACTCCGTTTAAAAATTGGCTTTGAATCATATCCTGCTCGTGTGGAGGGGTTGGGTAAATGCGCATACATTCATACATATATACAAAGCATGTATATGGTTGGACAGTGGCGTAATAGGACAGTGACGTAATAGAAAGTAAACATTTATAATAAAACTATTGTAAAATTGTCAAAATATCCATTGCTTCTGTCCCATCCAGGTAGTACGTAAATATCTTTGGTTTGGTTGATTGTTTGGGTTTTATGGCGTATCTACCTTTGTAGGTTATTTAACGCCAAATTCTGTCAATATATATATATATATATATACCTTTTACCAATGAATACTTAGTAGGTAAAATTTTCTATAAGCAGGATTTCACTTGTTTGCACATGATTAATCAGTTTTAATTCGTCATATTTTTTCGTACAACCCTGTTTTTCGCAAGAAGGACAGAACGTCATCTATTTTGATGTTTTCGAACAATTCGTTCAACAAGTCACTTTGAAAAATCGCTTTCTGATGACAGTGTAAATATCGAGATTTCCATAATGCATTGTGAATATCATTTTTAAAATTCATTTAATACTTATCTATCACCCACTAAAAGAACTATTAAGCCCAGAGACATCTGTAGTGAATGTCTACCCAACACGTAATCTACTGTGAATATTGGTCTTATGCCATACTCGCTCGTTTAGTGGGGCGCGTGACAAATAGCGTATTGGTCACGTACCACGATCGTTCAAACGAATGGAAATTTCTCAAATAAAATTATGACATAAAAGGTAATTTTGATATTTAACCATCGAATTTTACCATTTTGGTGTCTCCGTGTCGTCGTAGCTAAAGTGCCGGGTTGCGACATCGTATTGAGTTCGAACCCCAGTCGCGTTATTATGTTCATTTTCGGATATACAAAGGAAAAGTATGAATCTCCTTATCCCTCAACTATGGTTTAAATAGTAACACTGCCGTTCTTCTACAAGGATGGCTTTGGCATTAGATGAAGGTTGATATATCATTAAACAAAGAACCCAAATCAAACGTCTACGCGTATTTAACGGGTGACACTTTCTGTCATATTTCTATCTAATTTTTGATCCCATTTAAAAAGCTGAAACATATTTACTGCATTTAATCTACATATTAATTATTTTAAAAGAATTTTCATATATTATATTTATACTTAACATCTTCCTTTCCAGAATCCATCATGTCATTCATGAACAAACATCTCACTCTAAGTCACGCTGCCGACGTGGCTTAGAATACGTTAACTGTTAACCACTCCCAAAAAAGATGTGTCCAGACTATAACACTGAAATTAATCTGATAATGAGACTTCAGTTCTGGAAAATGTTGATTACCTCTTTATTGCCATTACTTTCAGGTACTCTCTTACTCGGAGAGGTATTACCTGTCACTTCCCATGTACCTGTCACGCTCCCATCTATCTGTTAGGGTCCCATCGACCTGTCAGGCTCCCAATCATCAGTTAGGTTCCCATCTCCTTGTCAAGCTCCCATCTGTCTTTTAGGGTCCCATCTACCTGTCAGGCTCCCAACTATCTGTTAGGATCCCATCTACCTGTCTAGCCCCTATCTGTCTGTGAGGTTCCCGTGGTGTAATGGTTATCGTCGTAGGAAATGAACACGGCGACCCGAGTTCAAATCCTGGACGAGACTGATTGCATTTCACATTGCACTAATACCCTTGGGAAAGGTATGAATCCAATTATTCTACCTCCAGCTATGGGTAAATTGTAGGACAGACTAGGTTCTTCAGCCTTGGGGAGGCAACTAGTCTAGGAGAAGGAAAACTCTGAATTCAAACCTGTTAAACTCCGCTTAAAAATTGACCTTGTGTCATATCCTGCCCGAGCGGAGGGGTTGGGTAAATAGGATCTATCTGTGAGGTTCCCATCAACCTTTTAGGGTCCCATCGACCTGTTAGGCTCCCATCTATCTGTTAGGGTCCCATCGACCTGTCAGGCTCCCAATTATCAGTTAGGTTCCCATCTCCCTGTCAAGCTCCCATCTGTCTTTTAGGGTCCCATCTACCTGTCAGGCTCCCAACTATCTATTAGGATCCCATCTAGCTGTCAAGCCCCCATCTATCTGTGAGGTTCCCATCAATCTTTAAGGGTCCCATCGACCTGTCAGGCTCCCATCTATCTGTTAGGGTCCCATCAACCTGTCAGGCTCCCAACCATCAGTTAGGGTCCCATCTCTCTGTCAAGCCCCCATTTTTCTTTTAGGGTTACATCTACATGTCAGGCTTCCATCTATCTGTTAGGGTCCCATCTACCGGTCAGTCTCCGAACTGTCATTTAGGGTCCCGTCTACCTGTCAGGCTCCATTTTTCTTTTAGTGTTCTATCTACCTGTCAGGCTTCCATCTATATGTTAGGGTCCCATCTACCTCTTTGGCTCTCAACTGTCTGTTAGGGTTCCATCTACCTGTAAGGCTCCCAACTGTCTGTTATGGTCCTATCTACTTTCCAAGCTCACAAATATCTGTTAGGGTCCTATCTACCTGTCAGGCTCCCATCTATCTGTTAGGGTCCCATCTACATGTCAGTCTCCCAACTGTCATTTAGGATCCCGTCTACCTGCCAGGCTCCCATCTATCTTTTAGGGTTCCATCTTTTGTCAGGTTCCCATCTATCTGTAAAGGTCCCATCTACTTATCAGGCTCCCATCTACTTGTCAGTTAAGATCCCGTCTACCTCTTAGGCTCCAAAGTATCTGTTGACATTGGTAAAATATATAGAAATCAAAAATAATTAACATTTATAAAATCTCAACAAATTGATTTTTTTAGCAAAGTGGCTCATTCCTTTTGCTTGCCACAACCTCTTTGACCCTGTCTGTCTGTCTGTCTGTCTGTCTCTCTGTCGTTCATTTTCATCGTCTCGATTTTTATGAATACGTTAACTGAAATACTCATAATTTCTGTTAGCAGCCATTTTGAATATGGCTTGGCTCTTACATGACTGTCGCCAAAAATGCACTGCATTACTCACCGTATTCAGTGTACCCACTTTCACTGTTTGGTGTCTGTAAATGTTCAGAAATCTTTGATGAACACCAATGCGTATAATCATTCCGCATGCAGGAACTTAATGCCACAACTCAGCTATCATATCAGATGCCATTTTACTAGACTGTCATATGGATTATTGACAGGAAGGTTCAACTTCTGTCATGTCCATAACGTCCAACTCTGAAGTTGGGGATTAATATGATAAAATAGAAGGAATTATTTTCGTGGTGAGAAAAAAAGAATTGTAAGATGTCAGGAATTAAGCTATGCGTTTTTGACAGTGTATATGTCGATACCAAACCATTTACCTGGCTCCAAGTAAATAGGATAAATACCCCCCGCCAAAAAAAAGGAACCCCAAAACAAACCTGCTATTTTGAATCTAGCGAGCTTTCAAGAAGTTCAGAGCTTATAAAAAACAGTAAATCACACATCAACATATTTGGCACTATCATAAGTCTCATAAATAATTTGAAAAAGAACTCAAATTAATGAAAAATGTGCAATATTACATTAATTACATGTTTATAAAATCTAAGATACCAAGATTATTCTGATATAAAAGAGTAATTCAATTGACGTATTATAATTATATTTTTATATGCATATTATTGTTGGTTATCACTGGAGATATAGTGAAAGAAAATTTCAACAGTATTCCTGTTGTTTTTAGTCATGTTATCGTCTAAATGGTTCCATTTCTCTTATAGATTTCCAGTTCTTCCAAACAAAGCTCTTTGAAATTATTTTAATATCCAACATCGAGGTCACAAATATCACTTTCATGATCGAATTTTCCCTCTTCGAGGATGTCCTTGTAGCGTAGTGCTGGACTATGGCATCATAGTAAGTGGGTTCGAACTCCAGTTACACAATTGCGTTCATTTATGGACTAATACCCCTGGGTAAAGGTATATACTCCCTTAACACACAATCCATGTGTTAAATAGTACTATTCCTCTACAAGGATGGCTTTAGCGGTTAAGTAACCCTTAGAAAAACATTACCTTTTCTGTTGCAAGTGATATACGTAGTGCCTTCAATAAGTTTGCAGACTTTTTTGTACAGGCATTTAAAATTGTCGTAGACTCTTTCAAATTCAGTACGTTATTGCTATACATCTTATGACATGACTAGCCAATTTTATGATTTCAGGTTCAAATGAACACCTACAGCAGCAATTGGAATACACCCTACTAAAACCTGATTGTCACAGCTGGTGAATTTCAAAAATGCAATCTGGACGTCAGGACACTTTAGAAGAACGATATGCAATAAAATTCTGTTTTAAGCTTGGAAAAAATGCCACAGAAACGTATGGAATGCTTCAGACTGCTTTTCGACAATCTTGCATGAATTGAACATCAGTTTTTGAGTGTCATAAGAGATTCAAGGAAGGCAGGGAGTCTGTGAGGGATGATGAGAGGTGTGGGAGGAGAAAGGGAGTCAGAACACCAGAGTTGATTGGCCAAAGGGTTAGGATTAGGGTTACTATGTTGAGGTTTTAAGGGAGTTTAGGAAGAGATTCCTTGGGAAGAGGCCAGCACTCTTCAAATCGGGTCAGTGACATTTCCACCAGGACAATGCACGAGTCCACAACTCCATCCTTGTTACAGACTATTTGACCAAGATACTATTTACTAACCCCTCCGCTCGGGCAGGATATGACACAAGGTCAATTTTTAAGCGGAGTTTAACAGGTTTGAATTCACAGTTTTCCTTCTCCTAGACTAGTTGCCTAACCAAGGCTGAAGAACCTAGTCTGTCCTACGATTTACCCATAGCTGGAGGGAGAATAATTGGATTCATACCTTTCCCAAGGGTATTAGTGCTATGTGAAATGCAATCAGTCTCGTCCAGGATTTGAACTTGGACTATTTGACCAAGATGGGCATCAAGACAGTTCTTCACCCTCCCTATAGTCCAGACCTTGCTCCCTGTGACTTTTGGTTATTCCCAAAGCTCAGAGGCTGTCGTTATGAGACAATTGATGAGATGAAAGAGGCTGTGACGAAGGTCATTGACACACTCACACAAGATGACTTCCATGAAGCCTTGCAGAAGTTGTTTGAACGGTAAAACAAGTGCATTGCAGCCGGAAGAGATTACTTCGAAGGGGACTAGAGTTTTATGTGTGTACTATCAATAAAAGTGCCCATACGAAAAAAGTCTGGAAACTAATTTAATGATCCTCGTATATTCGATTAAATTTTCATTTTATTTTCTGCTAGAATAAAAAAAATCCAAATTTCCAGCAAATATTAATATCATTAATTCGGATGATTTATTTTATTTCTCTATTTTCTGCTAAATTCTAAAGGTTAATACTTTAATTTTTTTTTTTTTTTTTTGTTCATGTTAAATTTTTTCTTTCTTTATAAATTATACATTTTATATCATTTATCTTCTGACCACCAGGAAATCATTTTTTCTTTTTCTTTATTTCTTTATTCATTCGTCCTTCTTTTTTCTTTTTTTTTCTTTTTTTTTAACACAAGTGTTCAAAAATTCTGCGTTTTATCATTCTGATGTAGAGTGGTAATTTCTTTAATTTGTCAGATTGACGCAGATGATTGCCAAAAAAGTTATTCCACACTCATCACACACACACACACACACACACACACACGCACACACACACACACACACACACACACACACAGCAAGTCTCCTCAAGCCTCCAGGACTCTTCATAGTATTATGGCCGATCTTAAAAATGTTGTAGTCTAATTAATATTTTTATTATTATGAGAGTTCTTCACATTAGCTGATGGACTTTCACTGAAGTTTGCGTGACAGCTAGCCTACTCAAGTATCCAGGACTATTCTCAGTATTCTGGCCGATCTCAATTATGTAGTAGTTTGGATGGTCTCCACTCGTTCTCTTATTTCCAAGTTCTCCAGTCCCTTTCATAATCCTTCGGTGATTGTAACAAGAGCACCAATTACAATTGATATAAACGTCACTTTCATGTACAACAGTGTTTTCGATTCTCAAGCAAAGTCAAGGTTTTTATCCTTCCTTTTACTTTCTTTCAATTATTATTATTATTATTATTATTATTATTTACTCATGAGAGTTTTTCCCAACAGCGTTAGCTGATGGTTTTTCACTGGAGTCTGAGTGACACAAAGTCTCCTCAAGTCTCCAGGACTCTTCTCAGTATTCTGGCCGTTCTCAATAATGTAGTAGTTTGGATGGTCTCCACTCGTCCGCCAACTTCCAAGTCCTCCAGTCCCTTTAGTAATCCTTTAGTTACTGTTCCAAACGCACCAATTACAATTGGTATAATTGTCACCTGCATGTTCCATAGTTTTTTCAATTCCCTAGCAAAGTCGAGGTACTTATCCTTCTTTTCACATTCTTTCTGTTTTATTCTGTGGTCAGCCGGGACAGCAAAGTCGACAATTTTGCAAGTTCTCTTCTTTTTGTTGATTATTATTAGGTCTGGTCTTTTGGCCGAGATTGAGAGTTCTTCACACCAGCAATAGCAGAAGGTTTTCCACTGGAGTGTGAGCGGCAGCAGGTCTCCTCAAGTCTCCAGGACTCTACTTAGTATTCTGTCCGATCTCAACAATGCCGTAGTTTGGATGGTCTCCACTCATCCTCTTATTTCCAAATTCTCCCGTCCCTGTACCAATCATTTGGTGACTGTACCGAGTGCGCCAATTATAATTGGTATCAATGTCACTTTCATGTTCCATAATTTTTTCAGTTCTTTTGCAAGGTCTAGGTACTTATCTCTCTTCTCGATTTCTTTCAGTTCTACCCTATGGTCAGCCGAAACGGCAAAGTCAACTGTTCGGCAGGGTTTTTTTCTTTCTTTTTTTTATCGTTGTTGTTGTTGTCTATCACAAGGTCTGTCCGTCTGGCCGAGATTAGATGCTCTGTTTGTATCTCAAAATGATAGAACATTTTGTGCACCTTATTTTCTAGGTCGGATTCTGGGTTGTACATATACCATTTGTTTGTATGGTCAAATTTAAATTTCTTGCACAATTCCCAGTGGATCAGTCATATCTAGTCTTTCCTTTTTATTATTTTTATTATTATTATTTCTATTTTCATTATTTTACTTGTTACAAGTTTTTCACATCAGTGTTCATTATCATTATTATTATTATTCACAGTTTTTGCTTTGTTTTTTTTGGGGGGGGTGTTGTTGTTTTTTTCATAATTCATTCATTTTCTTTTTTCGACTCGTTTTCCTTCTTTCTTACATCTTCATTTATATCCCTTCATTTTCATTCCTCAATTATTTTCCTTTCTCTTTCCCTAAACTAATATAATTTCTTTCCCTTCATCTTCTTTTGACTTCTTTCCACGACCTAAGCTACCCACGTGCTTTTTAACAGCGATAACCGTACTACCCGGGTGTCTTAAATCTCCATATAGGGGTGCCGCTGTAAGTCTGTGAGGGCCTCAACGAAAGCGCTGACCGCAGTTTTGTGGGATGGTCACAGGTGTCGCCCTGTGAGAGTGCGACAAGCTGTGATCAAGCCCAACCCTTGGCGTGGCAGCGCATCATAGAAACATAAGCCAAGTGTCAGAAAGACAGAAAACCCAGATATTACAAGGTTAGATAAGGGTCACAGCTTTTAAAAACGTGAAATTCGATGTAAAACAATAGCAGCAAAAAAAGAAGGTACTTAATGTTCCGTAAAAGTTGGTTTACACTGTCAAAACAACGACGGTAATAATAAATATTTTAAAAGTAGGGAATGTAGTTTAATAACAGCCATGTTGGAAAAAAAAACGAGATATTAGTAGAAGTCGAGGAAAAAAAATGATGATTAAATGATTCAACATCATGTTTACGTTCACATTTATGAAAAAAAAACAAACTCCAAGACACACATCATCTGTCCTATTAAAGAAAGATTGCTGAGCACACACGTTTGCATGCGTGTACATGAATACACACGCCCGAAACACACACACACACACACACACACACACACATATATATATATATACAGTGGATCCTCGACTTACGAAAACCCCATTATACGAAAATTTCAGAATACGAAACGGACTTCGAAGAAATTTCCGTCCCATTTAACGAGAAAATATTCAAGATACGAAAACGAAAATCGAAATTTCCCGACTTGAAATGTAAAGTGTCATTATTCGTAACAACATTTATTATCATTTTTCATTGATTTTATTTTTTCTCCTTGTTTTTTTTTACATTTACGTAAATGTACTATGCTGTTATTAACGATCATATTCCTTCGGTAGGTATAATATTTACACTTTATACAACTGCTTTTGGGGGCTGGAGCGAATTACACTATTTACTGGGTAAATCTTGTCCTATAAGACGAAAATTCCAAGATAAAGAAATCCCCTCTGGAACGAATCAATTTCGTATCTCGAGGTATCACTATATATATATATATATATATATATATATATATTTCATTAAGAAAAATCACAACCGGTCACATTAGGATTATAAATTTATTTCCATCCTGTTATGTGTTCTTGATAATGTGTTTTTTTCCTGATGGAATTACTACCAACTCCGGTTTAACTGGACCGAATAATACTTATATATATATATATATATATATATATATATATATATATATATATATATATATATGCTTATATCTTTAATATCCTGCTGAAACAACAACAGATGCAGACTATGCAGATGATCTAGTGCCTCTTGCAAATACATCTGAATCGTTATGCCATAGGCTAGAGTAAGCAGCAGGAGGTATTGGCCTTCACGCAGACGCAAATAAAACAGAATGCATGTGTTTTAAACGAGAAAGAGCCATCTCTACTCTAAGTGGATGTCCTTTAAAATTTGTAGATAAGTTCACGTATCTTGACCGTAGTATCTCATCCACCAAAAGTGATTTTAACATACGCCTAGCGAAAACGTGGACTGCTATTAATAGGTTATCGGTCATATGGAAGTCTGATCTATCTGATAGAGTAAAATGGGATATTTCCCAAGCTGTAGCTCTGTCAGTACTACTGAATAGATGCACCACACAGAGGCTTACGAAACACTTTGAGAAAAAGGCTAGAGGGGAACTGCAAAAGAATGCTACAAGCTATCTAAGAAACTATAAATGGGACATCTCACTAAACAAAAACTGTACGACCACTTACCTCTCATCTTTAAAATAATTCAAGTAAAACGAACAAGACATGCGGGTCACTTCTGGAGAAATAAGGTACAACTGATAAGGGATGTTCTTACACATAAACGTGCCTATGTTGGCCGACCAGTTCTGTGCAGGCACATGGTGTCATTTGGAAGACCTACCGGCAGCATATATACATATTGCAACCATATTCTAAGATGGCTACTGCAATTTTCCCAATAGTTCTTCCTTTTACATCAAGTGAAACTTTTTCTTCCATTTCCCTCCCACTTGTTATTCGTGCTACACATTATATAAATGTATATGACACATGATTTAGTTTTTCATTTCTTCATTCACTTTTCCAAAGAGGCTCCAATTGGAGCCGAAAGTGCGAAGGGACAATACGGCGCCTTCCTAAATTCCTTCCGTCCAAAATTAAACGACTAATTCAAAGAATCGAACAGACAAAAATAAAATAGAGAGACACGAATTAGCTGTACTCTTTAATCAAATATGTGTAAAGGAGAAAATACCCATGTATTTATGTTTCATGTGCATATATGTATATATAAATATATATATATGTCCAATCGGCGTCCGAAGATAATGGGTATATATATATATATATATATATATATATATATATATATATATATATGCGTGTGTGTGTGTGTGTGTGTGTGTGTGTGTGTGTGTGTGTGTAAGGACAGAACGAAAGAATGGCATTAAAAAGCATTAGATAGATAGATAGATAGATAGATAGATAAAAAAGAAGGAAAGGAGTTACATGGCTATTTAAGTGCCATATGCTTATATATATATATATATATATATATAAAATAACCAAATGATTTGCTCTGTGGATTTTATTTGTATTGAGCTCTTGACCAGGATTTCTTGAATATAATATTCTATTTTTGAATATTTTTATTGTCCTGCTTGGAATTGTTCCCAACTCCAGATTTACTGGATTAAATACTATATATATATATATATATATATATATATATATATATATATATATATATATATATATATTGGCAGCCAGACCGACAGAGAAAGAAAGAATCGCAATAATGTTCATAATAGATAGATAGATAGATAGATAGATAGATAGATAGATAGATAGATGTGTCACTTGATTATAATACAAGGCAATTATGATATAATGCTGATTTCTGCTTATTTATACTTGCGAGAAGCGCTGATGTAAGCTCGCGTCAAACCCAATTCCCAGCAGGTCGGCGTGTGTCAGAACAAAAGGCAATTGCGAGTCAAAATGTACTTTGCTTGTGCCATATTATGCAGTACATCAATGTTCACGTGCGTCCTAGCCAGCTAGCATTTAAAAACGAACCCCCATTTGACAAATACAGAATTCAGGGTGATCTTTGAACGTGCACTGTGCAATTAAATTTGAATGGTTGCACAGATGTGGGTGCAGCCCTTTTTTTTAATGAGTGCACTTGAACGACCATATTAAGAGTAGTTTGTCATTTCATTTTTACTTGGCTGCCAACAAAGGTTTGCGTTTGTCTGTGTATACAAAAGTGTGTAAGTGGTTGAGTAAGGTGATCGCGCGTCCATAAAAATGTCGAGGATTACATAATCGAGTGAAGGTATGTATGAAACGCTTTAAGATTGTATGAGAATAGAAAATATAACTAATTATATTACTTATCTACCTTATTAAAAGAAGAGCAACCATATTACATTAAGGTACATTTTGGATAGATAGAATATAGACGTTTCGATATATGCACTAGAGGGTAATCCCTGTGATGGACTACAACGTCGTTGCAAGCGAGTTGAAACTCCAATCGCGCTAATACGTTCACAAATGCTCTTGGGAAAGGCATGAACCCTCTTATCCCCCCGAACTTTTGCACCATTACTGTATTTCTATAAGGGGGGCTTTGGCATTAAATAATCCACGAAAGTTGATTTGTCATTAAACAAAAAAAAATGACATATTTATCTGCATGTAGATAGATAGATAGATAGATAGATAAGCCAGGTTTGAGAGATATATTTAGATAACTGTGTAGTTAAAGAACATGCAATAATATCCGTAGAAGATACATCCATTGTCAACTTCACAAGGAGCAAACCGAACACCCAACACACAGATATATATATATATATATATATATATATATATATATATATATATATATATATATATATATATATATATATATATATATTTCTTTAATTTATTAATTTTCATCATTGATTATAACTAGTAATTAACGCTACCCGTAAATACTGACAGCTCTATATAATCAGAAACTGAAGAGTAATTAGCTAATGTAAAAGGGGCCTTTGGGCCGCCCTCAACTACGGTCGTCAACTTTAGTTTATATATATATATATACTACGGTCTGTCAACTTATTTAGATAGATAGATAGATAGATAGATAGATAGATAGATAAAAAATTCTTTTTGTTGATCCAACGAGAGAAAAGTAAATACTTTAATATAAATAAACCCACAAATGTATAATTAGCTTCTTGATGACGACTATAAAGTCAGAAACTTGTATAAAGCATTCTTATATATAAATAAAGTTTAATGGAGCAGATTCACTTGCGAACCCTTTCATTTTAAATTATGCATGAATATGTACATTAAGACAGTAGATTTCTTGTCGGCATATTTCATTAAAGATGACAGGCAGATCAAAACCTTGTCTATCATCTTTAAGGAAATATGTTTACAGGAAAATCTGATGCTTAAATAAACACTATATATATATATATATATGTGTGTGTGTGTGTGTGTGTTGATAATGTAGATTGATATATTCATAGATAATGATTGCTCAATGTCATTGATAGAGCGTATATTTCTTAAAATTAGACAGAGTCAACGGTGCTTGGCATCTGTCAGTTTCTCGCCTCTACGTTGATCCATAGACAAAAAAATGATTTTTGTCAAACACTGTGGACTTTATCTACCCTATCCCAACATTCTTTGTATATATATATATATATATATATATATATATATATATATAATTGTTTTATAAGAATCATATAATAAAAATGTTTTATTTATGGTATTCTGCTTTTGTTTAAACACCTCTGATACATAGATACACACACAATATCAGTTTTGATAGTATAGACATTCACAAGATTTGATAAAATCTAAATATCTTTTATTTAGAAGAAAATTAACATTATAGAAAAGCTTGGTAGTGGAGTATTTATATATATATATATATATATATATATGTGTGTGTGTGTGTGTGTGTGTGTGTGTGAGAGAGAGAGAGAGACAGAGAGATAGAGAGACAGTGTGTGTGTGTGTGTGCGCGTATGAGTTTGTGTGTGTGTGTGTGTGTGTGTGTGTGTGTGTGTGTGTGTGTGTGTGTGTGTGTGTGTGTGACGGAGATAGAGTCGGTGTGAGCAAGAGAAAGTCAGACTGTGTGTATGCATTTGTATGTGTGTGTTTGAGTGAGAGAATGACAGTGTGTATGTCTGTGTGTGTGTGTGCGCGCACGCGCGTGAAGTGTGTGTGTTATGGCAGTATCTGAGTTGTCCGATTAGTCAACATACGTTTTTAGATGCCTGCCTCTTCCGACGACATACGCGTGTCTCCATTCGACAATAAAACCATAATGGCTTATTTACCACCGGTTTTCATTTAGCCTAAAGTTGTGTGCGTCCGTGTGGTGAATATTCTAGGACAATAGGGCGTCTACGTGAGTGTGTACATGTATTTACGCCTGTATCTACTTGTGTGTCTAGTTGTGTGTTATCACACACGTATGGCATTGTTTGAAAGGTCTAATAAGAGAATACACAAACACAATATATATATATATATATATATATATATATATATATATATATATATATATATATATATAATTAAATTGCGGGAACAGCAATATATATATATATATATATATATATATATATATATATATATATATATATATATATATATATATATATATATATATATGTATTGTCTAATACTAGAGTGAATCCATAAGTCTGTGCAAAGATTTTGATTACGTTCATGCTTTATGATTAATGGTAAAACTTTGGATTAAATGGATTAACAAAGTGATTATGTTGCTAATATTTGCTGTCACATATATTGTTTGGTCTTATGACATATCAACCATTGTAGGTTATCTAATGCCAAATCCATTTTTATACCTATAAACAAATCTATTTCAAACAAATCAGTTTCACATTAGTACAAAGTTTAAATGTCAAATCAGTTCTATTTCTAGCAATTCAGTTTAGCAATAATTACACTGTTTAGTTCTTTTTAACTCATTGATAGGAGCCTATCAGGTGCTTCCACTCCGGTCTAGAGTGAACCTGGGAGCGATGGCAATAAAGGAGAAGTCCACATTCTCCAAATCTCTGGCATTACTAGAACCCCGACCGACTGAGCCACACTTATTTTGGGTCCATCTTGTGTTTGAAATAATATCAAAATATTGAATAATATATAAAGAAAATAACAATTAGCAGTGTCATTATCATCATCACGAATTTTATCATATTTTTCATCAATTTATTATCATTCCAATAATTATTGTTATCACAATTAGGTTTGATTTGGTTAGTTGGGTTTTATGGCATATCAACCTTTGTAGGTTATTTAACGCCAAATCCATTTTTATGTAAATAATCAGTTCTATTTAAAACAATTCAGTTCAGCATAAGTACACAGTTTAATTGTCAAAAACATTTCTATTTCAAACTATTCAAGCAGTTATATATAACAATTCAGTTAAGTGTAAATACAGTTTTAATGTCGAAAAACAACCCCACTTCAAATAATTCAGTCAAGCATATGCACGCAGTTTAAATGTAAGTACGGTTTAATTGTCAAAAACATTTCTATTTCAAGCTATTCAGTTTACTCAATTCATTTTAGTATAAGTATGCTGTTAGTTCTATTTAACCCATAGATTGAGCCCAATCAGATGCTACCACTCCGGGCCAGAGTGGACCTGGGAGCGATGGCAATGAAGGTGTACTCCGTATTCGCCAAAGCTCCAGCACTCCAGAACCTCACCATCAGATTGTTTAGTGTCATATCCAGGACACTCATGGGGGGGTCGTACCCCTCTGCAGAGAAGCAGTCGGTGTATTCTACAGCCCCAGCCGACTGGGCAATTATCACAATTAGAATTAAGTCTCTTCAAATATCATTACTTTTCATTCATTTTTTAAATATTCGTATACATTTATTTTGTCAGTGTTCCTGATAATTTTTCACGAATGATAATTATGAAATCTATAGTTGTCTGATTCTGTCTGTCTGCAACACTCGAATTAATTTTAACCAAGGACAATCCTATTGAATTGCATTCTTTAATTTACAACATACCGAAATTTGCTAAAAACAAATTTCAGACACAAATTATAAAATTCAGGCCTGAATCATCACTTTTTTCACATATCTTCCAAAACGTATATGTTCAAAGTGCAGAAAAGGCTAAAAATAAGCATAAGGGAGTTCAGGTAAAATCAGTGGGCAGTGAATAATTACTATTCGAAAACTTAACTGCAATTACCAGTTTTAAATACTTTCAGGTCTAAATTGCAGCTATAATTGTTATTTTTCTGATCATTTGAAATGAAAGTGTTGACATTCTAGTTTAAACATCCTGCTTTTCATCTGATAAGTTGCGTAAATATTTTTATGAAATGTTCGCATGAAGGCCGTCTTGAGTGGCCATTATGTTGATTGGCATCTTATTCATAGAATTCGTATTATAGTTAATTGCAAACGAATATATAAGGAAAACTAATATATTATTGACAATTAATCGTCATCTCCCCTGAGAAAGTATATTTGGACTGAGCATTAATTATTGCGTTCTAAATTAAATTTAAAATTGCTTAATTCCCCTAAATTAGAATATTTTAATTATACTAATAAAATTGTCTTTATTATGTACCTATCTTGCTATTTTATGGTAACATACATACAAAAATTATTGATAATGCTGAAAACGAACAAAATTTATTGTTTAATCGCAGTTTTTGTTTAATTTTTTTCCGTGTGGAATCAGGCTGAATGTTTAGAAGAAGAAGAAGAAGAAGAAGAAGAAGAAGAAGAAGAAGAAGAAGAAGAAGAAGAAATGTACATTGATACAAAAAAAAGGGAGAACATTCCAAAGAGAAAAAGGAAATCATATCAGTTTCCAAAAAATGGACTTGAAGGACATATAAGGGTGTGACTTTGAGTATTAATCTTCAATTGTTCTATCTATCGTTTAAATAATGCCGGAAAATCATTTATAGAATTCTCTCTCTCTCTCTCACTCTCTCTCTCTCTCTCTCTCTCTCTCTCTCACACACACACACACACACACACACAAAGCAAAACAAATAAAGATAAAAGATGAATTAAAAAAAGAAGTAAGAAAATTAAACAGAATTTTTTTTAAATTTTAATTTTCTTTGTTGTTCTTTATATTTTGTTTCAGTTTCATCCCCTCCTACCGCGTGGTTGTCGCAACAACTCGTCCACCATTGCATCCATAGCTCCCTCTCTCTTGTCTCCGTAACCCAAAAAGTCACCCCCGCTGACGTTTTAGTGCACAGAGAGGGCAGTGTTATTTTTTCCCTCGTGCAACATCCTCACCTGACACTCTCCCTATGACAATCTAACCCCTATATTCACTGACTCCCTGCCATTTCTTCATTATCTTCTCTCTTCTCACTCACCTGCCTGTTCCGAATGCACAAAATGAGCCCTCACATTTTCATATCTTCTACTTAGTAGCCTCTTCTCGGATTTGATTCCACTCCAGGCTCTTTTCTTGCCTTTGTTTGAAATTATGGACCCCACATTTTCGTTTTTCTCTCATACACTCAAATTCAATATGCACAGATTTTCGATATCTCTTATCTTATGTTTATACGGTTTTTTCTTTCTCTTTTCCTTTCCTATTCATCTCTCTTTTCTTCACTCAATTTTTGTCAGTTTCTTTTTCTTTTCCTTTCTTATTTATCTCTGTTTTCTTCTCTCAATTTTTGTTTTTTTCTTTCTCTTTTCCTTTCCTATCGTGTTTTTGTTTGTTTCTTTTTCTTTCTTTTTTTCCTTTCCTATTCATCGCTCTTTTCTTCTCTCAATTTTTTCTTTTATTCACTTTTTGATATTTATTTATTTATTTATTTATTGTCTTTGTTGATTTTGTCCGAATATTTTTTTTCTTCAGGTTAATTTTCCATTCTTTTGTTTTATCTATTGTTTGTCAATTATTCATTTTCTCTTTCTTTCTTTTTTTAATTTTTATTTGATCCAATGTCTAATTTTTTTATTCCACAACCACTTTCTCTTTTTTTTTTTCATTCTTTTTCCTTTTTCCGTTTTCTTTTTTAGACGAGAGTTCAGGACAGGAAAACATTCATTTGGCGGTGGTGGGGGGCATTTATTTATTCCTTTTTCTTTTTTTAGCCACGTTTACTTTTTGCTTTTATTTACATTTAATTTCTGTTTATTTGTGTATCACTTCCTTCTTTTTATCTTCTTTTCGTTTTCCTGATTATTATTATTATTATTATTATTATTATTATTATTATTATTTCCAATTTTTCATCCCAGTATTAGCCGAGTTTGAGTGACAGCAAGTCTCCTAAGGTCTTCAGGACTCTTCTCAGTAGTCTGGCCGATCTCAAAAATGCTAAAGTTTAGATGGTCTCTACTTGTCCTCTTATTTCTAAATCCTCTTGTCCTTTTACCAGTCCTTTGGTACAATTGGTATCACTGACACTTTCATGTTTCACAATTCCCTAGAAAGGTCGAGGTACTTATACTTTTTCATGCTTTCTCTCAATTCTACTCTGTGGAGAGCCAGAACAGCAGAGTCCACAATTCGGCCAGTTCTCTCTTTTTTTTTTTTTTTTTTTTGTTATTGCTGTTGTTGTTTATTACAAAGTCTGGTCGTCTGGCCGACATTAGGTGATCCGTTGGTATCTCAAAATCCCAGGGGAATTTGTGCGTCTCAGATCCTGGATTTTGCTTATACCATTTTTTTCGAATGTTCAAACTTCAATTTCTTGTACAGTTCCCAATTGATCACCTTGCCCACCCAGTCGTGTCTAGTCTTATGCTCTTTCTGTGCTAATTTGCTGCATTGTCTTATGATGTGATTGACGGTTTCGTCTATATCACCACATAACCTACATCTGCTCTTTTGTTGCATCTTATCAATTATAGCTTTGATATGATTAGTCCTTATGGCGTTGTTTTGTGCCGCTGTTAGAAGAGATTCAATTTCTCTCATAAGGTTTCCTTCATTATTACTATTATTATCATTATTTTTATTTACTCCTTAAGTGTTTTTCACATCAGTGTTCGCTGATGGTTTTTCACTGGAGTTTGAGAGACAGCAAGTCTCCTCAAGTCCACAGGAATCGTCTCAGGATTCTGGCCGTTCTCAACAATGCTGTCATTTGGATAGTTTCTACCCGTCCGCCAAGTGTTTTCATTTTGTGAAATTTTACTTTATTAAAGGAAGAATTGGAAAAAAACAATGATATACTTTTTTATATACCCAAACGTAACTGTTTTAATCTCTCTCTCTCTCTCTCTCTCTCTCTCTCTCTCTCTCTCTCTATCTATCTATCTATCTATCTATCTATCTCTCTCTCATTCTCTCTCTCTCTCTCTCTCTAACTATCTATCTATCTATCTTCATATAGAAGATTGATCAATATTTCCACGTTTTGCTCGTAGTTATTGGTTGAAATTTGATTGGAAATGTTCAATCTACGGGAGTAAATTTCACCGCTGAATTAAGTACAATGACAAGTTTCAATAACCATAATGGACTAAAAGTAGAATAATGTGTGAATATACGAATAATAAAAAAGAAAAGCAGCAAAGAACTATACACCAAACATCTATATTTTACATGAACTTGATACCTATTTCCCCCCACTCTCTCTCTCTATATATAAATATATAAATATATATATATATATATATATATATATATATATATATATATATATATATATATATATATCATTTTGTCTTAGGATGCATATCTAACATATCAAAAAAAAAAGTGTTTCCTGAAATAAATATTATTGCAAAGAAATATGAGTAATTTTTAAAGGTTTTCCTTTTTATGATATATACGAGGTGCATACGATAAGTTTTCAGACTTTTTTCGTATGGTCACTTTTATTGATAGTACACACATAAAACTCTAGTCCCCTTCGAAGTAATCTCTTCCGGCTGCAATGCACTTGTTTTACCATTCAAACAACTTCTGGAAGGCCCCATGGAAGTCTTCTTGTGTGAGTGTGTCAATGACCTTCGTCATAGCCTCTTTCATCTCATCAATTGTCTCATAACGACAGCCTCTGAGCTTAGGGAATAACCAAAAGTCACTGGGAGCAAGGTCTGCACTATAGGGACGCTGAGGAACTGTCTGGATGCCCATCTTGGTCAAATAGTCTGTGACAAGGATGGAGATGTGGACTGGTGCATTGTCCTGGTGGAAATGTCACTGAGCCGATTTGAAGAGTGCTGGCCTCTTCCCTAGTAATCTCTTCCTGAACTCCCTTAAAAATTCAACATAGTAACCCTAACCCTAACCCTTTGGCCAATCAACTCTAGTGTATTGACTTCCTTACTCTTTCCTCACCTCTCATCATCCCTCACAGACTCCCTGCCTTCATTGAATCTCTTATGCCACTCAAAAACTGATGCTCGATTCCTGCAAGAGGGTTCAAAAGCAGTCTGAAGCATTCCATACGTTTCTGTGGCATTTTTTCCAAGTTTAAAACAGAATTTTATTGCACATCGTTCTTCTAAAGTGTCATATTGCATTTTTAAAATTCACCAGCTGTGACAATCAGGCTTTAGTAGGGTGTATTCTAATTGCTGCTGTAGCTGTTCATTTGAACCAGAAATCATAAAAATTGGTCAGTCATCTCATAAGATGTATAGCAATAAGATACTGAATTTTCAAGTGTCTACGCCAATTTTAAATGGCAATGCGAAAAAAATCAGGAAACTTATCGTATGCACCTCGTATATATATATATCATCATCATCATATCGTGCTGGCAGCACGGATATCCCTGACCCTCTCTCGCCACTCCTCCCTATCGTTCATCGCCCTAGGTAGGTCTTCAGGACAACAACCTGTATCCTCACATAGCTGCTGAATGTACGTTCGTGCTGGTCGTCCTGCTTTTGCGCGGCCGTGTGTGGGGATCCATAAGAGTACATCTCTTATGAGTTCATCTCTGCTTCTCCAGCAATGTCCTGCATGTCTGGTTCGCCTAACTTGAATAGTTTTCGTGATAGGGGGCAGGTGGCCGTACAGTTGGTGTCTTGTGGGGTGTTGCTGCCAGGACTTGTTCAGGATTGCACGCAGCATTCTTGTGTAATTGCCATCTAGTTTCTTCTCCAGCCGTTTTGTTAGCGTCCATGTAGTGCATCCATATAGCAGTATCGATGTGACCGCTGCCTGGAAGAAACTGCGTTTCATTTTATCGGTTAGGTCTGATTTCCATATAGTCGATAGCCTATTGATAGCTGTCCATGCTTTCGTTAACCTCGTTTCGATGTCCTTTTCGGTTGATTCGACGCTGCTTCCTAGGTAAGTGAATTTGTCTACTAGTTTAAGAGGGGTTCCTTCTAGAGTGGAGATGTCCCCCGTTTGGTTATAGCACATATATTCCGTTTTGTGTGCATTAACATGGAGGCCTATGCTTGCTGCTGCTCGTTCCAGGCTATGCAGAAGTGTTTCGGCTTGGTCAGGTGTATTTGCCAGTATCGCTATGTCATCGGCGTAGTCGGCGTTGGTAATTGTTGTTGCGGGGTATCTTCTGCTTCTTTTCTTCGTCAGTTCGAAGCCATTCTCTTTGATTTTGTCAATCGATGTTCTAAGTACGTAGTCTAGACAAATGATAAAGAGATACGGAGCCAGCGTGTCCCCTTGAAGTACTCCTGCTACAATGTCGAAGTATTCTGTGTCTCCATCTGGTGATCGTACTTTTACTATATATATAATCAAAAATATGGAATGCAAATAAGAACAGTTCATAAAAAGTCCCTGATACTATTTTACCAGAACAGGTCTAAATCCTAAAATATCCAAATTATCTATCTATCTATCTATCTATCTGTGTGTGTGTGTGCGTGTGTGTGTGTGATATTAGATAAAACGGTAATTAGAAAAGTGTATTAAGAGTGCTCCAATCTCATTACGGCAGAGCAGGTCTAAAACCTAAAATATCCAAATTATCTACTTCCTAAATTCTGTTAGATATGCATCGCACAATCATTAGACGAAAATATTAAAAAGTTTGCTAATCAACCCTTTTTATGGTATGACGAAATTTTCAAGGGACAAGGTATATATATATATATATATATAACATAGAATAACAAACCCTATAGAAAAACGATAAATACAACAAAGTTTCTCTGAATTCAAGCCATATTATTTCCAGCTTACCTTGAATAATGTCTAGTAATTGTAGAATGCTCTTTAGGGGAATATTTCAATCAGATTTTGTACAAGCTTGAACTTGAAACGTGTATAATCATTTAATTAGTTTACTTTAGTTTGGCATAAGGCCGGAAATATGGAACACCATGTGATAATCAGTCTTCTGCACTAGCTCAACAACAATTTGACCACGCTTGATGCCTTCGAACCTAAAATACGTAATCTTATGCAATTACTGCAAAAATTCAATAAAAGTATCTAGTCTCTGGCTTTTCCAAGAATATATATATATATATATATATATATATATATATATATATATATATATATATATATATATATATATATATATCATTCTAATGGAGTTGTTTGTGGTCGCCTAAGAGCCAAGACCTCCATATGCTAATTTTCATTTGCTATTTTGGGGAAGTGATCAAAAACTGATATAAAACATTCATAAAATTTCATTCAGCAATGAACATACTCATGTGCAGAAAAATTCCATATATTTCAAAGAGCTCACAACTAAATGAATTCACAATAATATTTACTTTGAAACATTGCTATCTCTGTAATAGATCATAGCATAAAAGAAGGTAAGAGCTATCTTTTGATCTAAAACATCTCATAAACTGGTCTCTTTAAATAAAACTCCCACTTCTTCTCTCACAAAGAAGTTAAGACATAATAATGTTAACTGTCCGAAAATGAGGAACTAAGATTCTTCAAGAAGTTTACATTCTATTAAAGATAAACCAAAATTGGTTCAGACTGTTTGCTCTTTTTCTTATTATTTAGTAAGCTTCGTTTAGTACGGCACAAAATCAAATAAGACGGAAAATGATCTTATCAAGCCAACATTTCAAGAAATGACAATCTATCGATCTAGAAAATCGGTTGTCCCAATTCTGTTTTTAGTTGTTTTCAACACTCAGAATGAACACTGATTTCGAATATAAGCGCAACATAAGTAACAACGAGGATCATTAAATATGTTTCCAGAATTTTTTCGTATGAGTACTTTTATTGATAGTACACACATGAAACTCTAGTCCCCTTCGAAGTAAGCTCCTCCGGCTGCAATGCACTTGTTGTAATGTTCCAACAACTTCTTGAAGTCCATATGGAAGTCCTCTTGAGTGAGCGTGTCAATGACCTTTGTCACAGCCTCTTTCATCTCCTCAATTGTCTCATAACAACAGCCTCTGAGCTTTGGGAATAACCAAATGTCACAGGGGACAAGGTCTGGACTATAGGGAGGGTGAGGAACTGTTTTGATGCCCATCTTGGTCAAATAGTCTGTGACAAGGATGGAGTTGTGGACTGGTGCATTGTCCTGGCGGAAATGCCACTGAGCCGATTTGAAGAGTGCTGGCCTCTTCCGACAGAATCTCTTCCTGTACTCCCTTAAAATCTCAACATAGTATTCCTTGTTGAGTGTCTGTCCAGTGGGAACCCAGTGCATGTAGATCGTGCCAGTGCCGTCAAAAAAGGGGATCATCAAAAGTTTCTGGGTGGATTTGCTCTGTCTGGCCTTCTTGGGTCTGGGAGAGCCAGCATGCTTCCACTGGGAACTATGTCTCTTGGTCTCTGGGTCATAGCAGTCGATCCAGCTTCCATCACATGGCATTTTTTCCAAGTTTAAAACTGAATTTTATTGCATATCGTTCTTCTAAATTTCAGATTGCATTTTTGAAATTTACTAGCTGTGAGAATCAGGCTTTAGTAGGGTGTATTCCAATTCTTGCTGTAGCTGTTCATTTGAACCTGAAATCATAAAAATTGGTCAGTCATCTCATAACATACTGAATTTTCAAGAGTCAACAACAATTTTAAATCTGGAAACAACGTATATCAGTCACAAAAAACGATGTAAGTACATGATTATTATGAGATATTATTATGATTATATTATATTATTATAAGATATTATCATAATTATATCGGACATTGGCATGATGGTTAAAGATTTCACCAAAGGTCTGGGAGACCTGGGTTCTAATCCCAGGTTGAGTTATACCAAAGACTCAAAAAATGGTACTTGATACCAACTTGCTTAACACTCAGCATTATAAGGTACGGATCAAGGGTAAAGTGGAGCAATACAGGGACGAGTAGTGCCCTCCCCTACACTTTGGTGTAATAGCTATCATATACGGAACCTTCGTGTCACCCTCGACTACGGTCGCCAACTTAGACTCTTCTGAGCCAATTTCAGCAATGCTCTGTCTGGATGGTCTCGATTCTTTCACTATCTTCTGATTCTTCCAGTGCCCTCACCAAGTTTTGGTGACCTTTCCAAACGCACTAACAACAACTGACATCATCTTTACGCCCATGCTCCTCAGCTTTTTCAATGTTCAAGAAAAATTCTAATATTTGTCAATCTTTTCGCTTTCTCTTATTTTTCAATCTTCAGTCAAGTGGAACGTCAAAATCCACAGGTGGGCAAGGTTCCTTTTTTATCAATACTTGATGTGGTCGTCTGTCCTAGACTTGGGGATCCGTTTGTATCTTAAAATCATACTGAATTTTACGTGTCTCATTTTCTTGAACAAATTCTGGTTTGTGCATATACCATTTGGCAGTTTGGTCAAATGTCAATCTCTTGCACTATTCCAAGTTGATCATCTTTCCCATCCAGTCACGTCTAATCTTGTACTCGTTTTGTGCCAGTATCCTGTGTTCGCTTATTATCTGATTAATTATTTCTTCTCTTTCTCCTCCTAATCTGTTCTTGCGATTCTGTTAAGTATTATCGATTTTTGATAATTGGTCCTTACGGTGTTTTTTTTATGCTGCTGTTAGAAGAAATGGTTTCTCTCTTTAGGTTTCCCTTTCCCAGCTATATCTAGTTCTTATCTCCTATTATTATTATTATTATTATTATTATTATTATTATTATTGGTAGTAGTGGCAGTATTATTAGTAGCAATAGTAGTTATAGATTTTAATGCCAGCTTTTGCTGGAGGTCTTTCACTAGAGTTTGGGTTCACAGCAAGTATTCTCCGGTCTCCAGGACTCTACAGTGTATTCTTGATTATCTTAACAGTGCTGTGGTCTGGATTGTCTCAATTCTTCCTCTGATTTCCACTCCCTCAAGCCTTTGGATACCGTCTTAAGTACACCAACTACAATTGGTATTACGGCCACCCTCATGTTCCCACAGGTTCTTTTTAGTTCCCTGGTAAGGTCAAAGTATTTGTTGATTAGATTATTAACCAATAAAAAGGGGTCTCTCAAGTTTTTTAAGAGTTCTCAGGCTACGAAGTAACATTCGTTCTGATTTTCGTTACGAATGAAAATGCTGCAAGGCTATTGAAAAGTATGACTTTAGCATTTGAATGGCTGATATGTTTAGGACAGAATTGATCAGTGTCTTGAGTTCTGATGAATAACACAGCAATAGGAAAATGCATATACAAGACAAGTTGGTTGGTTGTTTTACGGCGTATTAACCCTTTTCGGGTCATTTAACGCCAAATTAAAATTTAAACATTTCAGTTTAGTATAAGTGACGGTTTTGTTTACAAACAGTTAAATGTCAAAACAGTTCTATTTCAAACAATTCAATTTAGCATAAGTACGCAGTTTAAATGTCAAAAAACTTCTGTTTATTTCTATTTGACCCATAGATAGGACCCTATCAGGTGCTACCACTCTGGGCTAGAGTAGACCTGGGAGCGATGGTAATGAAGGGGTACTCCGCATTGCCCAAAATTCTAGTATTACAGGAACCTCACCATCAGATTGTTTAGGGTCATATCCGGGACACTCGCTGGGTGAGGTCTTACCCTTATGCAGAGAAGTAGTCAGTTTATTTTACTGCCCTAGCCGACTGGGCAATATAACAGTCAATTTTACTGTTGGCCTTTTATCCCCTCTGCATCAATCATTAAATTGCATTAAACATCCAAATAAGATAAATAAGTTATGCTGAGCATAGCTGAGGAAGTAAAAACGTTCTCAGAAGTGACATTCTCCTATGGACACCAACACATGGAGACACCAGTGTTGGCCCACCAGCAAAAACTTATCTTCATCTGCTCTTATCAAACACAGGATGCCGTATAAAAGACCTATAAGGAGCGATAGCCGATAGGGACGAATGGCGAAAGAGAGTCAAGGGAATCCTTACGGTTACGCACTTTGATGATGATGATGATGGTAGCCTCAGTCATAGCAGTTTATAAATCACAACCTTTGACATAAGATGAGGTAGACATTAAAGGTTATTTGTGAAGGTCTTAGAACGCTCAAATCGTTTCACTATATAAATTAATGATGATTGCTTCTTCACCTTATGCCATTCCGGAAAAATCAATACTAATATTTATATTTCGAACCCCAACTGGTAACGGTATCATTTTCTCCAAGATTTCAGGCAGCGTAGCATTTGGAGGCACGAGATCTCTGTTGATATTTAATAGTTTTGACAAGTTTGTTGTGCTTCTAATTTATTGAAATATTTCCCGAAAAAATGTCCTTAAAATCTCTCAAATATTAAATCTATTTTTCTAATTAAAGACAACCACTGAAAAAAATAAAGAAAATAATACTGACTTTCGTATTTATCATCTCTTGACTATAATTAAGTGTACCTATAAATATCAAGAAAAATTTTGAGTTATAAAAACGCAAGCAGATCATATCTTTTATTTAACAGATGTTTATCTGAACACATTTATTATTTTTATTTGTATGTCTGAGCCAGAAGAAAAAGAAAATAGAAGCATATGTAAAGCACCCTTCAGCCATTTTCATTGTCCACTTAAATAAAAGCTTTACCGTTTTATACGGGAAACCAACCCTAGTTCTTCGATAAACTTCTTCACCTTATTGACATTGTCTATTACTTTTACAAGCATCTCGACAATTTAACCTCGTGTCCGTTACCAACTCTCTCCCATCCCTTATCTGTGTCTTTAGGTTGTACAACCAATTCTGGGGTCAATTCATTTTCGTCCCCTATTCGTAATCCCGTGTAGAGATCGCCCTCTTTTTTTGTTAGCTCCTATTCCCGTTGAATATCCTTTTTTGAACACCAAAATGCCAGAATGGATGCTGCTCTCCCGCTGATTCCGTTAGCCACGATTGGAGACTCCATCTGGTGAGAGACAATAAAACCTGAAAAGGAGAGCAGCCACTAGAATCTAGAGCAGGAAAGAGAGTTGAAGTGTGTGGAGGGGGTGGAGAAAAGAGTGAGAGAGAGAGAGTGAGAGAGAGAGAACAGAAGCACGAGAGTGAGAGAGTGAAAGGAAGGAGAGGCAAAAGAGAAAAAAAGATAAGTAAAAAAAACAAAAACAACGAGAAATACTCTTTAAAAAGGAAAAAAGAAAGAAAGAGAAGAAGAGGAAGTCGAAAGAAAACATTTTAGATCATTTCTGTCAAAGTAGATAACAATATGAAAATTAAATGATTAATATATCGGAATATCAAAACGAGAAGTAAGATTTTCGGTAAAATGGTTACATAATCAAGAGTAAGATATTATACGGTCACACGGATCGAATACGATTAGAAATGATCTGGTTTGGTTTCTTTGTTTAATGGCACATCAACTTTCATGGGTTATTTAATGCCAAAGTCATTCTTTTAGAACAGCAGTGATACTGTTTAACCTATATCTGGGAGGATTAGGAGATTCCATACTTTTCTCAAGGTAAACGTAATAACGCGACTAGAGTTCGAACTCGCTTCCTTCAAAGCTGCAATCCATCACTTTAGCCATTAATCCTCGACTAGAAATTTAATGATTAAAAACTTCGTCTGAAAAGCAAACGAAGAGAATTACTATTACTTTTTCATCAATGTTTTCTTTCATCTTGATTTTACTTTCTTGCTTTTCATTGCGATCATTCATACGTTAGTTTACAGCTGCTAGGAAGCGGAGTATTTAGGAAAATTTTAAAAATTACCTCTTGATATATATATATATATATATATATATATATATATATATATATATATATATATATATATCTTCGAGGAAAACTAAAATTCATTCATTATCTCCATGTTGGATCTGAAGAAGTTCTGTTAAATTTTGGGGGAGTTATTGATTCATATCAATGCTCTTAGCAGGATGAAATTAAATTTATAATCCAAATGTGAATAAATTTATAAATTTATAATCCTAATGTGACCGAATTTTGTTTTTCCTTGAAGGAATATTTGCTCTGTGATACTATTTACATTGAGCTCTTTACCAGGAATATTTAAATATTCGATGTTTGAATAATTTAATTGTGCTGTCGGTATTGTTTCCTACTCCAGAATTACAGGATTGAAGAATATATATATATATATATAAGTAAATATGGATAAAATCCGACAGTATGAAGGTAACAGAAAAAACATCATCCAAATAGGTGAATATATCATGATGCAAAATCTACGTTAACGTTTCGGTTTCAGTAACCATCATCAGGACTTGGATATCAAAATAGTTCACATATCGATGGATGCTTGCTGAGATGACAAGAGCAAATTAGAAATATACAACGAAAAGATAGATAAACGTGCACATAGCGTTCATAATTTAAAAGTCATAAGAACGTGTCTGGCACGTGGAAAAATATTTGAAAAATTTTGGATTTCCCAAAGAAACAAGACAAAACCTCCCGTTTATTGAGAAATATGCAAACAAGTAAGTTTTCAAAAGTATAGATTGTTTAGAATCATCCATGTTAGATGTTATGTAAGATTTTATTTGGTATTTGTTTAATGACTTTTGTTTAATGATTATTTTGATATCCCAGTCCTGAAGTTTTCTGAAGTTACTGAAACCGAAACGTTAACGTCGATTTTACATCATAATATTTATAGACAATTTAAATAAAGTTGCGAAATGGTTAACTAAACTATTAATCTTAAATAGTGATTTCAATCCACACCGGGAACAAGTCTGTCAAAAATTATGCATGGATGCTTGTTTTATGATAAAAATATTTAAAGAAATCATGTCATTTTACAATTGATTTCAAACTAACATTACGAAATTGGAGAATATTGAGACATTTTTTGGAGGGTTATATTTCCCACCAATGTTAGTAGTCTGAAATGGAACACAAGCATAAAGTTAGGATTTGGAATGCTGATTTTCAAAGCAAAAATATATTACACTTCCTTCTTCCAGATAAACTTGGACTAGTATTTGAATGTTTCAGATAATCTATGAAATCGTCTGAATGCCATTCTATTCATGGCATCTATAAGGACAATGACGATTACGGCATTGTCGGTGTCCTTTTCTTCTCCAAGTTTGTACGATGTTAAGAACGATTCTTTGTAAGTTTACTATATCAGTAAGGTGGGTGATCAAGATTTCTCTTGAGAATTGCTTCTGCTAAACTTCCGTTATTGTCATGGGTAACATTTGCTTGAGGGTTATTTGGGGGCGAGTCACAATAAAAGAAAGAAAGAAAGAGATCGGAAAATTAGATAAAGTATCGTTTGGGTAATCAGTCACGATTTCCAGGTGTATACGGTAGAAAGCACAAACAAAAACCATGAAAAAACATCTGATGGTCTTAAACTAATTAATTAATACATCTTTTGTTACAAAACAAAATTCCCACAGGTTTGCGGACTCTCTCTTTCTCTCTCTCTCTCTCTCTCTCTCTCTCTCTCTCTCTCTCTGACATTTTGAACATTTCTCGTCTATTAAGTAGGCAGGATATTTTACAGGGCCTTCGACAAAAATCCTCATATGAGCTTTAACCAATTATCGCTTCTTCTCGCTGAAGCAATACTTCCCTCTGTCTTCCATCTTTTATCTATCCCTCTCTCTCTCTCTCTCTCTCTCTCTCTCTCTCTCTCTCTCTCTCTCAGTTCACCGTGATGCATACAGTGCCTGAGATAGAATGCCGACATTCGCTTTTTCTATCTCTTTTCCTTTTTACTGACGCATGATACGTTTCAGATTGTAAACGCCTAGCTGCACGTGTGAACATGATTCGAATGTACCGTATCTTTCCTTCGCTTTTTATATCAGAGATGAAACTCTGTCACATCCATTTAGGATAATTAACAAGAAAAATACAACTGACTGCAATCAGCTTTTATCAAGTTATTTCTTTATTATACTCCTTCTAAGTTAATCTTTTTTTCTTTGTTTTGCTAACTTAACCGACAGTGCCCAATTCTTATCTACCCCTAAGATCGCATTTAAAAAAAAAGATCATAGAAAACAAAGTGTTTTTGAAAGTGACTGAAACAAATTCTTTTTTTTTTAGTTTGTCTTATGTATGAAGGTTTTCGTATTTGTGTCTTTAATATGTATACGTTCACGTGTGTGAATGTTTTTCTTTACATTTTAATTACCTTCAAACAAAATGGAGAGTTTGGAGATATTCAGAGGAGTTACTAATTTGCTCCAAGCGAGTTTTTCACACTAACGTCAGCTGGTGGTCTTTCACTGAGTGACAGCAAGTCGTTTCAGGTCTTCTGGACTCCTCTGAGTATTCGAGCCGATCTTAATAATGCTGTGGTCTGTATGATCTTGATTTTTCTTCTGATTTCCATTTCCGCCAGTCTCTTTTCTAAGCCCTTAGGTAACGTTACTAGTACGCCAACTATTATTGGCATCACTGTCACCTTTATGTTCCACTGCTTTTTCAGCTCTCTGGCAAGATCCAAGTATTTATCTTTTCTCTTTCTTTCATTTTCATTATATGGTCCACTGAAACAACAAAATCCCACCGAAAACTTATTATTTAACACTAAGTCTGACCTTCTGTGTCTCAAAATTCTCTGAGAGGTTGAAATTATTATTATTATTATTATTATTATTATTATTATTATTATCCTTTTTCGAGTTTTTCACACCAGCGTTAACCGATGCTTTCTCACTGGACTTTGCGTGGACTATGCATTTCACTCAACCGGAAGAGACAGAAAGTAACAGTTAAAAGATAGAAGAGAGATAGAGAGAAGTATTTATTCACACGTGGGGATTACCCACCCACCTGACGATTGTAGCCGTGAAATTCTCAGTTGTAATTTTTATCTGATCTCACATCTTTATATATATATATATATATATATATATATATATATATATATATTGTCATCCACAGACAGAATGTTTCCTTGTATCACAACTCTTCAGTGTAGCTAGGCACGCAAGATGCTTAAAGCTGAGATCAAAACCCCAAACGAAAGTTACTGATAATTCCCGAGCTGACGTGGTTCGCTTGTTGTATGATACTAAGTCTAATGTAAAGTTGGGCGGGTTTCAATCCCAGCTTCAAGCGTCCTACATGTCTAGACACACTGAAGAGTTGTAATACAACGAAACAGTCTGTCTGTGGATGACAATATATATATACTGTTCCCTGAAATTATTGTTTATTTATTATTCAAAACAACTTAAATTGGTGAACTTATTTTTATAAGCAGAATTCTTTATATAACTTTCTTTTTAAATATCTGCAGTATATATAAAAGTTTATTTTAGAAATATTGAATAATATAAAATTCAAAACTTTTTATCGATGTATCTATTTTGATAAACGAAATGTACAATTTATATCTCGTTCAGTTACCCTGAATTCAAAAATGAAGCGTGTAAACTATTTTGAATCTTGAAAATGTTTTTATTTTAATTTCTTTAAAAATTTGTTCTATGTGTAAAGGAAATTATTTGAAAGAAAAATATATTCGTGGAACTGAAAATTTATATTTTACTTTTTATTTTATTAAGTCTTGAAAATAACTGATTTTCATTTTTTTAAAAGGAATGTTCTGATTAAGAAGGGGCTTAATTGGTTTGATTGGGTTTGGTTTTATGGCATATCAATCCTCCTGGGTTATTTAATGCCAAACACACACACATATATATATGTGCGTGTGTACGTGTGTGTGATTTGTTTGCGAATAGTTTGTCGAAAACTTTATTTTTAAACGAGTTAGAGCCCGTTTATTTGCACACACTTAAACGATTCCAAGTATTGCTATTTAACACTCAAGATCCTATTTAATATGAATCATTTATTTGCACAAAGTAAAATGTTTTTGAGTATTACTTTAGAACTCAAATAATTTTATTTAATAGCAAATCATTTCTTGTCAAACTGTTGAATAGTTTCAAGTATTACTAACCCTAATAATTCCTTTAATATTAGTCCTTCTTTTAAAGGTTTTCAAGTATTGCTATCTCAGTGCAATTGATCCTTAGCCAGTGCCTTTTAGCACAGGGTTGGGTACTTGCTTGCCACGAGAGAAATTTCAGGAATACGGAAGGGAAACCATATAGATACTTGGGCTTCACATGACCAGCCGATATATCGGATCAAGCCTCTTCGACCGTCTGTCTAAGCTAGTAAGTGTGAAGTGTTGCAAGTCACGCGACCATTTCGGTTGCCAAATCACAGACAGTTCAGTAACCAGGATCCCTGCTCTCACGAATTATGGGTTACCATCCACGGCCAACGTGTAGTTTTGTTGGCGGGGTCTTTCCCCTCTGCAAAGATGCAGTCGAGTATTCTACGTTCGCAACCGACAGGACGAAGGAATTTAATTGGGAAAATAATAATGAAACAATATTCAACAAAAGTTCTCGAAAGCAATTTATTAAAGAAATTACATTCTATTTTAAAAACTTCCCTGTAATTGTTGCTATAGCCGAGTTGTTATATATATATATGTATATATATATATACTATCAGTGAGTCGGTTGAAAGTTCTATTCAACAAAACGAGTACTTTTATAATTCGACTACAAATTTAGTGACAATAGTCACTATATATATATATATATATATATATATATATATATATATATATATATATATATATAGTTAGTATATATATATATATATATATATGTAGAGAATATATATATATATATATATATATATATATATATATAGAGAGAGAGAGAGAGAGAGAAAGCCAGCACCCAGCAGAGTGGGCCCCAGGCCCCCGATTGAGCAGTTGGGGATCAGACGAGCTGGAGAGAAGATGCAGGAATGAGAACATGTCTTAGAGAGGCTGAGCCCCCAGGTCCCCGATTGAGCAGCCCAGGAGAACGGGAAAGAAACGCTGTTATCATATTTACCAACGCCTCCGCTCGGGCAGGATATGACACAAGGTCAATTTTTAAGCGGAGTTTAGCAGGTTTGAATTCAGAGTTTTCCTTCTCCTAGACTAGTTGCCTCACCAAGGCTGAAGAACCTAATCTGTCCTACTATTTACCCATAGCTGGAGGGATAATAATTGGATTCATACCTTTCCCAAGGGTATTAGTACTATGTGAAATGCAATCAGTCTCGTCCAGGATTTGAATTCGTATCGTCGAGTCCAATTCCTACGACGATAATCATTACACCACAGGCACCTCCTGTTATGGCCAATAGAGTGGAGGTCAATATGTTGCAGTTCTTTTCGGTCTCCAACTACCTCTCACACACAACCCTTTCAAATAAAGTGAGAGGTATATTTTTCTAAGAACTGTATCGCTCGTCTTCATTGCATCTACTCGTCTTCATTGCATATGTAGATGTATATGTATTATGTGTTTGTATAGTTAGTCATGGTCATGGCTATACAACACAGTGCGTAAGTCACTTTCTCAGTGGGTATCTTTTGACAGGAAAAGCCTAAGAGAAGATACCAAGAAAAAAACTTGTAATTTTCATAACAGCCAGTTATCTTCGTTATTTTTGCCACTGGTTTTAAACCAAAAGATTGGCATAAGTGTCGCACAAATATAATTCAGTATTATGCAATGACGTACATATATGTATATAAAAAGTTGGCAACCTAGGGTGACTCGAAGGCTCCCTTTTCAATAGCTTCTACACGGAGGTGTACGGGAAGGCGCTGCTCCTTTCCCTAGATTGCTCTACTTTACCCTTGATACGTACCTTATAATACTGAGAGTTAAGCAAGGCAGTATCAAGTACAATTTTTGAGTATTTGTGGATTGAACCCCGGTCTCCCGGACCATTGGCAAACACTCTACCCACGAGATTCAATGGGCCGGTACCAAAAATATTTTCCTAGTGGGACCTTTACAAATAAACATCCATTACTAAGCTATGTATCTCAAAAGAATTTGTGCTATGAATATCTAAAACATAAAATTATATTCAATGTCAACAATATCTAATTTATCACTTACATAAGCACTTATATAAACACTCACATCTATCAATCTATCTATCTATCACACGCACTCTCTCTCTCTCTCTCTCTCTCTCTCTCTCTCTCAACACTCTCAGGCAAACGCACACACATGTAGATAAATAGTGAGACACAGAGTGGAAGAAGGCGCCTCTGGTGGTGTAATGGTTAGCAAGCTCGACTAGCAAACCTACACGAGTGAGTTCGAGTCTCATTGGGTGCCCCTTTCATATGGCCTTGTGCCACATCTAAGCAAAAAGCTTAGTAAATTTCCACAGAGTGGAAGATACAAACAGACAACCAAGATAGGAGATTTGTTTGGAAATAAGAAGAACTGAGTTCGATCGACACCTGCTGCAGGTGTTTTTTCACATTTTAAAGCTTCATAAACTGAAAAGTCTATTTTGAGTAGAAACTATACTGGTGTCCGAGATATCAACAGAATTTATCGATAATTGGCTTCTTTCTGGATAAAATTTCATTGTCAAAACAAAACATAACAAAAAGTGATCAGTACTCGATCTCCTGCAGGCCACTGATATCCTTATCCTTATCCTTCTGAAGAAAAAAGACGAAAACTTTTGACACAGTTTTATGAGAAACAATCGTCAAAATTGTTATTATCAATGATACTTAGCATCGAAGATTGCATTTTTAAAACATCTGATTTTGCATGGTTACACAACTACCACTTGACTAAAACAAGAACCAACTACGCAGCGGCTAACGTGCTGTATTATGACGTTTTAGTAAGCAAGTTCAAACTCCAGTCGTGCTATTACGTTCACATTGGGACTAATACCTTTGGGAAAGATATGAGTTCGCTTTTTTTTCTCCAGATATGGGTTAGATAGTGCCACTAATGTTTTTATTCTACAAGGAGGGCTCTGGCACTGAATAACCCATGAAATTTGATAGGCCATTAAAACAAAAACAAAAAACTACAAAAAGTACCAGAACGTTATACTGGTCGATTAGTCATCATAAAACGATTGTTCCTTCAAAATAAAGAATTGTCAAAAATATTCTCTGGCAACTGAATATTTAGAAAGAATTTAATTAATGAGTGCATGGGTTATTTTATGATGAATACCCGTGTAAAAAGGAGTACATTGTTTAAATTTCAAACAATACTTTTTAAAAGAAAGTTTGTTTAATGACATATCGACCTTCGTTGTTGATATGTCATTAAACAAAGAAACTAAACCTTTTAATGAAAATCACAAAGATCTTTTGCCTTTCTTTCATGATTTTTTAAAATCAAAATATCATGTAGATGCAAGTTCTTTGCTTTGTTTCATTTTTAATTCATGCACATTCTTAACACTTCTGATAACGTCACATTTTTTCAAGCTATTTTTTTTTCAATTTCCCGTGTTTTGTTTTGTTTTTAGCTTTTTTTATGTATTTTTTTTTCATTGCATATGTCTCTTCCTGTGTGCTTCAAAGCAGCCGGTTTTTCGTTTTTGAAAACAGAAACAACAGAACAACGGGAAACGTGATCTCTTGCGAGAACTGCTTGAGAACGCAAGACAATGAGTGAAGTACGAGACACGGACACGGTCTGTTGAATGAGACATGTAAGTGGAGATTGGCGAGAAAGGACTGGTATCAGTTGACAAGGAGGTTGAATAAAGGGGAGGGGCAAAAGGCCACTAGGTACACTTTGTGTCGTGGGGAGATAACTATAACACCAAATCTTTTGGCCCTATCGGCTGAGGCTGTAGAATACGCCAACTGCACCTCTACTATGAGATAAGTCAATTCCCGACCCAACGAGTGTCTAGAGAGTGACTCTAAACTGCATCTGATGGTGAGGCTACACTCCCAGAGATTTGGAGAATGTGAAGTACCTCTTCATTCCCATGACTCCCCGGTTCATCCTGACTCAAAGTGGTAGAACATTTTAGGGTCCTCTCTATAGGTCAAATAGAACTAGTGTCCTGAGTATGACTCAAAATTGCGTCTGATGGTGTGGTGTCTGTTCTGGAGCATTTGGGGAATGTGGAGAACCTCTTATTCCGAGGTTCCCTTTAACCGGATTGGTAGCACGTGTTAATGTTCAATCAATATGTCAAATAGATATGTTTGAAAATTATTCATATTTGATGAGACCGTGGGACAAAAAAATCTCTTAAGAAACAACGACACAAAAGATATGAACGTACAATGAACGCGATTCCCTAACCTCTATGCATGGAATTACACTAGACGGGTTGAAAGGCCGTTAAAAATCAATTAATCAATCAATCGAATACTTCGAGTGATTTGACTCATTCAAAAAATAATCTGCATTAGTGTTGTAGCTACTCATAGAATGGGTATGTGATCTATAATCGGCATAACATATTTTATTTCTAATGTCAACGTTTGTAAAATAAAAGATGTAATATTTGAATTGAAGATAGAACAAAGTCTCGGTGAATATTAACAAAGTCAGTCATGATTGTCGTAATGATATTACTGTCATTATATATTAAAAAATTCTAATTGTAAGAAAGATAGATGGATAGATAGATATTATATTTCTCTAGAAAATTTTAATCGTTGGATAGATAGATAGATAGTGTCATATTTCTTTAAAGATTTAATCGTATGATTGATATATATTGTCCTATTTCTTTAACGTTTCTGCTATTTTAAAAACGGTCATCATCAGGTAGATAGATGGATTGATAGATAGTGTCATATTTCTTTTAAAAAATTTAATCGTAAGATAGATAGATGGATAAATAGATATTATCATATATCTTTAGAAAAAATTAATCGTCAGATAGATAGATATTGTCATATTTCTTTAACATTTCTGCTATTTTAAAAATGGTATTGCAGATATGGTTGATGATTATGGCATCTAGGAAATATAATATTTGCAGAGAGAGTTAAAAAAAAGTATTTGGTCTCCGGAGTACAGCCTGATCTTGACAAGAAGAGTGGATAAAATCTTTGCTGACATTTAGAAGTAAATTTGTTGATATGGAAATAATTAGATCAAACCCAAAGTAGAACAATAAGAGCAAAGAATTTCATGCGTGGAAACCAAATAAGACATCAATTATATAATAAGAAAATCTAGTGAATTAGGAGTACAAAGGAACCAACGTGACTGGTTAAGAACGCTGATCTACTGAGAACTATGCAAACATGAATGTAAATCTAATCTCCGTACACAAAAAATATATTTAGATTCATCGAGAGGTTATCAAAGTTCTTGCAAAGCAGAGAGAAAAAAGATTTTCCTTAAAATGTTATATGTAAGAAAATAAAAATGACAGTTGGTGCCATTTTAAACGGAATGCCTGAAATAGTCGTAAAGAGCGTGAAGTTTTAAAAAAAAATTCTACAGAACACGCACATCAGAAAGTTCGTACAATGAATCCGCCGAAACGCTGTGTTGCCACAAGGATGACATTCAGCTGTAAGAAGTTCTCAGCAGTTCTGTGATCTGGCAGATTTAATCATTACCCAGATCTTCAGTTTCTCCTTTCTATTTTCCAGATTCTTCAAGATTGTCCAAAAAGATTCCAATTATGATTGATATCTCTATCACCTAAATGTTCCATATCATTCTAAACTCTCAAACAATGATTTTTGGTTTACTTTTACTCGGTGATTTGCCGTAAGGCGAAAGTCTACAAGTTGACAATTTCCTTTCTAACCGGACATTGATGGTTAGAGTATTCACCAATGGCCCGTGAGACCAGGGTCCAATCCTAGGTCGAATCATACCAAAGACTCAAAAAATGGTACTTGATGCCTCCTTGCTTAACACTCAGCATTATAAGGTACGGATCAAGGGTAAAGTGGAACAATCCAGAGGAAGGAGTAGTGCTTTCCCCTACGCCTTGGTGTAGTAGTTATGGAAAACGGAGCTTTCGAGTCACCCTCGACCACGGTCGCCAACTTTACTTTAGATCTGGTATTCTGGTTTGTTTTGAGGGATCTGTTTGTACATCAAAATCGTACTTCAGGACAAATTCAGATCTGTGTATATAGAATTTGTCTTTACACTAAAGTTTTGTTGCTGCACTATTCTAGTGAATTTTTTTGCGCGGATATGTATTCTTTCTCAACGTTTTCTTCAATACTCAGCTGTCCACATATTTTCAGAATTTTAAGTTCCTATAAAGATCCTTTTTCTTTTCTTTTTTTTTATTATTCTTGCGTGGTCCGCAAGTCTTTAGCTTGTTTCGTAAAACTTCGCTGATTCCTCTACCCACCTCAGTATGTTTTTCACTTGTATCAAGTAATATTTTTTATGAGATTGCTTTTAAAATTGCAGCATGATATTCATTTGATATCGTCTCTTCTCTATTTCTTTTTATAGCCCCCTAAAGTATTTCTAATCTGGCGGATCATAGACAAGGACCTACTCTGATTATTCCACGTTTTGACCATTAATGGTTATCGTAATAGGAAATGGAGACGGCAACACGTGTTCAAATCCTGGACGAGACTGATTGCATTTCACATAGCACTAATCCCCTTGAGAAAGGTATGAATCCGATTATTCTCCCTCCAGCTATGGGTAAATTGTAGGACAGACAGGGTTCTTCAGCGTTGGTGAGGCAACTAGTCCAGGAGAAGGAAAACTCTGAATTCAAACCTGTTAAATTCCGCTTAAAAAATTGACCTTGTGTCATATCCTGCCCGAGCGGAGGGGTTGGTAAATAGGACCAACCCATCATTACACTCAATTCTGCCCTTTGAAATTTACGTTGATTTTGGTTGAGTGCTTTCATTATCATTACAGGTATTGAAGTTACAGCAGACGTATGAATTTTTAGCCTCTGCTAAGAAAAAATATCATTATTGTCATTAATATCGTATTTTAATCAGAGATAATCTTTAAATATGTACATGAAACAAGACCTATTGGAAAAGGAAGGTGCTTTTGATACAAAAGCAACAACAACTACAATAATGATAATAATAATTTGATCATACAACCAAATGGTATATGCACAAACCAGAATCTGTCCTAGAGAATGAGGCATAAAAGATTCCCGAAGATTTTGAGATTTAAAAGGATCGCCTAATTCTAATCAGAAAACCAAACCTTGTGTTAATTAACTAGAAGAAAAGAGCTAATTATCTAGTGGACATTGCTGTTCCAGCGGACCATAGATTGAAAATGGAAGAAAGCTAGAAAATAAACAAATGTTTGAACCTTGCCAGAGACCTAAAAAAAATGTAACATGAGGGTGAGGGTAGCACCAATTATAGTTGGAACACTTGGAACGGTCTTGAAATACTTGGGAAAAGACTGGAGTAACTAGAGATCAGAGCAAGAATCAAGACCATCCAGACCACAGTATTGTTAAGATCAGCTAAAATACTGGGAAGAGTCCTGAAGATATGAGAAGACTTGCAGTCGTTCAGGCTCCAGTGAAAGACCCCCAATTAAAACTGGTATGATAACTCGCAAGGAGTGATAATAATAATAATAATAATAATAATAATAATAATAATAATAATCGATGTAGAACCCAGACAACAGGCTAGGTGTCATGATCAGCAAGTGCTCTTTAGAGAGCCAACATGAGAGACCTGATTGGCATCCTGCGAATGTTCGCTGTTCTAATTTCAGATACATAAACAACTATCAAAGCAACTACTCAAATAAGAGACACTAACGGAAAGAACGAACATAAGAAAACATCAAAAATGTATTATACTGTTATTTTAAAAGCAACCCAACTCAAAGAGACAACAGAAAAAGAATGATAGAAATTTGGGAAGAAGCTGCTAGCTTTATTACAAGCCAAAGACTTACTGACCAAACAAGAATGATCTTTAAGTAAGATCGGTTTTCTGACCTTGAGATACTTGAAACATTTGGACAAGCAAATAACGAAGAATATGAACAAGATTTCCCCACCCTCACCGAAACATTAAATATGGAAAAGTGAGAGACCCCTAACGGTATTGAAAATCAAAATACTGAAAACCGAAACATTACAGATCTAACTAAAGACAAAATAAACGTAGCGTTAATAAAGGAAGAAAATCATTGCCGAAAATATGATTCCATTACCATCTCTCAGTAACCAAGACAGGAAAAAAGATAAGGTAGAAACAGAAAAGGTCAAGAAATTATTACTAAATATCCCAACGGGCAACATTACTTTTCTAAACGAACTAATTCATATGGGAGCGAAATAAGTTTGAGATGAGACTGGTATTCCCCAAAAGAATCCGAACAGAAATACAAAACCTGGATGGGAAATTAAGCTAGAAGGACAGGTCAAGAAATTGCGACAACAAGCGACGGGTGATAAGGAAAGAACAACACATGAGGATATGTTGTGATAAAAAGACCAAAACAAAACAGCAGACAAGTCTGACAATACAACTTGAAGAGAGAAATCAAAAGATATCTACAAAAGAAGAGAGACACAAAAGAAAAGAAGCAGGGTCAAGCAATACAAACAAAACAGAACACTATAACATAACGAAAGAACATTTTACCAACAAGTAGGTGGAGAATGCGCGGGGACATACCAACAACCGGATTTAAAGGAAGCAAAATAATTTTTGAGTAAAATATGGGAACAAAAAGAACGCAAGAGATAAGTAGAATAGATACATAACATGGAAAAAGCGTTACGAGGAGTCGAAGGGCTTGAGGCTGAAATACACATATAATCACTTAAGACCAACATTTAAAAAAGTACCGAATTGGAAAACGCCAGGCTATGACGGCATGTATGAATTCTGGTTTTAAAAAATTCACGTCAATCCATGACAAACTGGTTCTTGAACTAAGTACATGTCAAGAAGAAGCACAAATACCTGATTGGATGACTAAGGGGAAAACTAACCTGATTCTGGAAGACCCCCAAAAAGGAACCATCCCCAGTTATAATAGACTCATAACGTGTGTAGACACATTATGACGAGGAAAATCTTAACAGCACAGATTAGGGAGGAGATTTAATTCCTCACTAATAAACCACGGACTGTTTCCCGAAAAACAAAATGGATGCTACAAGGCAACAAGAGAAACAGGTGACTTACTGTACATTGATCAGCACATCCTCAAGGAGAGCAAAGCAAGAGCGAAAATGTAATCATGCCGTGGATTGGCTGCAAAAAGCTCTATAATTGTGTCTTACAAATTTGGATGATAGATTGCCAGAAATTGCACAATATCCGACAAAGTCATAAAATTTATCATAGCTGCCATGAAAAATTGGAAAATGAAATTCATGACAGGAGAAGAAAAAAAGAACAAATGTAAAAATCTAGGCAGGCATCTTCCAAGGTGTACTTTCCTCATAACTATTTGTAATAACAATGATAACACTCAATTATATTCTTAGTAAATGCACTGGAGAATACAAATTTACAAAATCACAAACAAAGATAAATCCCCATATGTACATGGATGACATTATGCTGTTTGCAAAAAATGAAAAAGAATTGAAGACTTTGATCAAAGCAATAAGAATATACAACCAGGATATAGGAATGGAATTTGGCATAGAAAAATACGCCATTTTCATAATGAAAGTGCAAAAAGAAAAACAATGGAAGGAATTGAACAATTCAAAAAGAGAATCAGAATGCTAAGAGAAAAAGAATCTTAAAAGTACTTGAGAATATTAGAAACGGACACCATCAATAATAAAAGAAAAAACACCTTCAATAATAAAAGAAAAAACACCTTCAATGATAAAAGAAAAAAACACCTTCAATAATAAAAGAAAAAACAAGAAAAAAGTACCTCAGACGAATGAGAAACTTCTCAAAACCAAGTTCTACAATAGAAATTTCATCAAGGGGAAAATACCTGGGTAGTCTTCCTTGTAAAATAGACGGGGCCATTTAAGAGAGTAACTCAGACATATGGATTAGAGGACGAGAAAGTTGATGACAATGGCGAAGACCTTGCATCCGTGAGATGACATAGACAGATTTTATGTCGGATAAAGAAGCGGAAAGAGGACTCACCAGCATTGAAACTAGCGTGGATGCATCAATACGAGGGCTTGAAGACTATATGAAAAAGAGCAAATAAAGACTAATTACAGCAGTCAGTAACAGCACTGACAACATAAGAATAAGCAGAACAAAAACTCGAAAAAGGAAATAAGAAAAAAACAACAACTGTAAGGATATTCCAAGTAACAAACTGGCGAAATAATACATGAAATGACCTGGACATGGCTACTTACGAAAGGCTTCTACAGAGAAAATGAAACTCTTCTAATAGCAACACAAAACAATGCTATAAGTACCAATTTTATTAAAGTGAAAATCGATAATACGCCACAGAAAAACCAGTTTAGAGTATGAAACAATGAAACGGTTAATCACATAATATGCGAATGTCGCAAAATACTGCAAAGGGAGTACCACACAAGGCACGATTGGGTGGGAAAGTCCATCCCCTGGGATTTATGCAAGAAACTAAAATTTGGTATATGCTCAAGCCAGAATTCGTTCTTGAGGATGAGACGCATAAAATTCTATGGGATTTTGATCACCAAATCCCGTTGAAAAGAATATACTAAAAGAAAGTGAAAAGATAAACAAATACTTAGAACTTGCTAGAGAACTAAAAAAAAGTGTGACATATGAGAGTGACAGTAATACCAATTATAACTGATGCACTTGGAGCGGTCGTCAAAGCCTTGGAAAGGACACTATGAGAATTGTAAATCAGAATATCGTGGACTCATGTATATTCTTTAAACATTTACATGAGATATATTGTGAAGAAAAGATCAGAAAGAAATGAAATCACTTTTGCAACTAAATACTAAATACTAAATACTTACACGCGGAAAGACAAGAGTGATGATCAGAGGAAGTTTAATAAAAAGAGAGTGAGGTATAAAGTAAATTTGGCGACCTTAGTCCGGGGTGACTCCCTTTTCAATAGCTACAACACCGAGGTGTAGGGGAGGGCGCTACTCTTTTTCCTGGATTGCTCCACTTTAAACTTGATTCTTACCTTATAATGCTGAGTGTTAAGCAAGAGGGTATCAAGTACCATTTTTGAGTCTTGTATGACTCGACCTGGGATTGAAACCCGGTCTCACTCTACTCATAAGGCCAATGAAAATCTGATCAAATCTATCAACAATAAAAACAAAGAAGCTTAAAAATAAACTATTACATTATAAACATCTCCGCAGAGGGGTACCCCCTCCCCACCAACGAGTTTCCCGGATATGACATTAAACATCTGATTGCAAGGCTCCAGACTTGGAGATTTGCGGAATGCAGAGTACCCCTTCATTGCCAATGTTTCCAGGTTCACTCTTACCTGGAGTGGTAACACTTGATAGGGTCCTATCTATGGATCAAATTGAACTGTGTGCAAACAAATGACTGATGCTAAATTGAATGATTAGAAAAAAACTATTTGATTATTTAACTGTGTGTAAACAAATGATTGATGTTTTATTGAATTGTAAGTGATACATAGCAATACTTTGAACCATTTAACTATGTGCAAACGGATGAATAATGTCGAATAGAATTATTTATGTGAAATAGCAATACTTGAAAATCTTTAACTTTGTGCCTAAGTTGAATTATTGGTGACATAAAAAAACTTGGAAATATTTGAATGTGTGTAAATGAATGAATAGTTTTGAATAAAATTAGTGGTAAATAGCGGTACTTGTAACGACTTCACTGAGTGCAAGCAAATGATAAATAGTATATTGAATTATTCTTATTAGATAGCAATACTTGAAACTATTTAACTGGGTGAAAAAAATGAGGTCAGGTTTTTTTTAGAAATGGTATCTACAAAATGTGTTTGCAAATCATATATATTTAATATATATGTATAAACATTATTCGGCATTAAATTACCTATAGTGGCCGATAAGCCACAAAACCCAATCAAACCAAATCATATATATTTAATATATATGTATAAACATTATTCGGCATTAAATTACCTACAGTGGCCGATAAGCCATAAAACCAATCAAACTAAACCAGACCAAAGTGCATTATAAAATCTTATAAAATACTTGCGATATGCATTAATCTAACAGGAGTTTTTCATGATAGGAAACATAAGTTAGGAGACCTCATTTTTTTATGTCTGATCAATCTTAACATTCATATTTTTATGAATAAGTTGATGGCAATTTAAAAACATGAAGAAAATATTAACCTAAAGGAAAAAAATAATTAATAAGGAAATTAATTCATTTTAATCCAATTATAAAACTACGAGTCATTTTCTCAGTATAATTGGAATATATATATATATATATATATATATATATATATATATATATATATATATATATATATATATCCCTATTACCGTTTATTTATTTATTCTTTTATTTATTTATTTATTTATCTATTTTATTCGTTTCTATATGATTGTCGTCTCTTTCGAATCAAGACATGTTAACATATGTTAATCGCAAATTATAAACAAGTTTTTGATTAAGTGTAACGAAGGATTGGCGCTGAAATCACCTCATTTTAAACTTGAAGACAAAAGAAAATATGACACTAAAATCTAAAAAAAATTAATAACAAACGTAAAACACTTTAGAAACGCGAAATATGGAAAAAGAAAAAAATAATAAATTCAATGGTAATTATTTGCGAATGTACACGTGTCAGTGTCTGCATGGGACATTTGAGTTATTGACATTGAAGAGCAGAGCAGTTATACGGTCTGTTGAATAGGAAATAATAATAATGATGATGATGATGGTAATGAGATAACAATGTTGGTAATGTTATTGATGATGATGATGATGATGATGATGATGATGATGAACAGCATCATAATCACACCCAACATACTACAAAAGCAAAATCTTTCTTTTTTTTTTGTAGCATCTGTTAAAAAATTATGTTGCCGGTCGGCTTAATTGTAAAACTTGGTTACAAAACTATATTTGTCACGTGATCACAAATGACGCAAACAATAAATGTAAAAATGATTTTAAAGACAATAACATCCATGACATTCATTATCGTAAAAAATCAATTAATATAGATGTCAATAATTCTGGTCAATAATAATATGATAATATAACACAAAATAGCAATAAAAGACGTTAAGGCATTTGTATATATTTACCCAACCTCTCCAACACGGCCAGTATGTGATATAAGGGCAGTTTTTTTTTTCTTTGAGCGAAATACAATGGGTTTGAATTCAGAATTTTCCTTCTCCAAAACTGGTTGCCTAACTAAGGCAAAATTATTCACTATTTACCCATAATTTTTGTGGGGATGAGAGCAAGAATTCCCAAGGGCATTAGCACGAATTGAAAAGCAAACAGTTTTGTTTAGGATTTGAACTCAGATCACCGATTCCATTTCCCTAGACGATAACCGTTATTCTTAGCTCGCCTCACAAAACAGTGGGTACCATATGATTTTCAATAGGTATTTGCCCAATCCCTCTGCTACGGGCAGGTTGTGATACACAGTCAATTCTCTTAAGCGGCGTAAATCTGGTTTGAATTCAGAGTTTTCCTTCTCTATGATTGGTTGCCTAACCAAGACTAAAGAGCCCAGTCGTCTATCTTACTATAAGCCCACAGCTAACATTTTTATGAGCTGTCAAATTGTTGTTGTTGTTACAATTATCTAAGTAAAGTAAAGTTGGCGACCTTAGTCGAGGTTGACTCGAAGGCTCCCTTTTCAAATATCTACTACACAGAAGTGTAAGTGAGGGCACTACTCTTTTCCTTGGATTGCTCCACTTTACCTTTGATCCTTACATTATAATGCTGAGTGTTAAGCAAGGCGGCATCATGTACCATTTTTTGAGTCTTTGGGATGACTCGTCCTGGGATTGAACCCAGGTCTTCCACACCATTGGCGAACACTCTACTCATTAGGCCAAACTACTAATTATCAGTATTTCAAGGATCCGATTTCTTTCTGGATGGTTATTACACAAGCACCACAAAAACGATACATCGTATCGAGATCTTTGTTAGCGAAATACTAATAAAATTCCCGAAGGTTGATTAAAACAATTTCTTGGCCAATTTTTAACTTAATCATAATTGTGTGGGGTCTAAATTCGTGTTCACTCCAAATGAACTGATTTCTCCCTGAGAATAGTTCCACATACGTTAAATGCTAATTATAGAGTAGTTTCTCTAATTTATTTGCTGAGAGAAATTCTATGAATACAAAGTTATAAGTCATCAACTTTATAAAAAACATATATGACATTTAATCATTAACCTCCACAACTGTGTATGTGGATGATAAAACAGTTCAAAGGAAGAGAAAAACCCTAACAGGAAAGAAAGTTATTTGCTATTTAAAAAAAAGAAGAGCAAATGTGGAAGAAAGAAAGAAAGAAAGAAAGAAAGAAAGCATCAAAATTAAAATAATGTTTACATGCTAAATTTGTCAACTGTATTCTCCCATCTGAAGTATAGGAGAAAAAGTAGTTGTTTGTCTTAGTGAATTCTCTACCTTAAATATTGCCCAGTCGACTGGCGCTGTAGAATACACCGACTGCACTTCTGAAGCGGGGTTAGACCCCCCTCCCCAATGAGTATCCTGTTCATGACACTAAACAATCTGATGCTGAGGTTCCAATGATGCTGGAGCTTTGGGGAATGCTGAACATCCCTTCATTACTATCGCTCCCAGGTCCACTCTGACCGGAGTGGTAGAACCTGACAGGGCCCTATTTATGGGTTAAATAGAACTAAACTGCATACTTATGCTAAACTGAATTGTTTGAATTAGATCTTTTTTGACTCAACTGAATAGCTAGAAACATAAATGTTTATTAATTAAACTTTGTACTTACATTGAAACTGCGTACATATGCTAAACTGAATTGTTTGAAATAGAACTATTTTGACTTAGAAACTGTACTTATATTAAAGTGAATTGTTTGAAATAGAACTGTTTTGACATTTACCTGTGCGTAGACAAAATCTATATTTATACTAAACCGAATTGGTTCGAATTTGAACTGTTTGAATAAACTGAATAGCTTGAAATAGAAATGTTTTTGACAATTAAACTATGTACTCATGTTAAACTGAATTGTTTGAAATAGAACTGATTATTTGTATAAAAATGGATTTGGCATTAAATAACCTACAAAGATTGATATGCCAAAGTCAGCAAAATATCGCCTAGTCTTCTTTTAAATAAAGTAGTAAAAAGAAGGAATCAATCACGATGGCTGTAAATGACACAATGTGTAAAGAAAAGTTTATTTCAGAGAGCAGCAACAACACGAATTGAAACTGTGTTGTTGGTTTTTATTGTCTGTGGATGGGTTTATACTTTCATATTGATAGATAGAAAAAAGAAATAGTTTGCAGACATCCTTGGCTATGGACAAGTTTTTTAAATGAATGTAACAGCTTTTTACTGTCAGTAGTCTTTGCAAAACAAAGAGTAAAAATTGTCTTATTTATGTGAGGGCTGCGGACAATATGCGGTCTGTGCAGTTTCTAAAAATTTAAGTTTTTAAAATTTAAAGGTATACCTTCACAGAAAGAAAAAATATTATTCTTGACAAGTTCAACCCAGGGAGCAGTGTCTCATCAACCGAGACAGACATCGACACGCGACTAACAAAGGCATAGACAGCTATCGATAGACTATCTGTCATATGGAAGTCAGACCTGACCGATAAAATGAAGTGCAGTTTCTTCCAAGCAGCGATCGTGTCGATACAGCTATATGGATGCACTACATGGACGCTGACTAAACGGATGGAGAAAAAGCTTGATGGCAATTACACAAGAATGCTGCGAGCAATACTGAACAAGTCCTGGAGGCAGCACCCCACAAAGCAGCAGCTATACGGCCACCTACCACGAAAACTATCAAAATTAGACGAATCAAACATGCGGGACACTGCGGGAGAAGTAGGGACGAGCTCGTGAGTGATGTACTCCTGTGGACCCCTTCACATGGACGAGCAAAGGCAGGACGTCCAGCTCGAACCTACATACAGCAGCTCTGTGCAGATAAGGGATGAAGCCCAGAGGATCGGCCGAAAGCAATGGACGATGGGGAGGTGTGGCGAGAGAGGGTCAGGAATATCCGTGCTGATAGCTCGACATGATGATAATGATGATGATGATATCGTGCCTATCCATATACCTAGCTATGGGTTAAACAATACAACTACCTTCTTCAACAAGGATGGTTTTGATATCAAAGAACGCACGAAGGATGATATGCTATTAAAACCAAAGAAGCAAACCAAACCAAACCAAACCAATGATTTAGTGTTTCTTAGTGTAAATACATAAACTTGTTTTAATGACATTTGGGTATTCCATAGTTGTTTGTTTTGTTACTTCGACTCAAGTAAGTGCAGGCGTTAGTTAAATAACTGAGTTGTTAAAACTGGTTAATACTCTCCAGGAGAGACGTCGTGGTTAACGTGCTGGACAGCGACATTGTAGTAAGAGAGTTCGAACTCCAATCGCGCTATTACGTTCATTTTCGCGCTAATACCCTTTGGAAAGGGATGAACTCCTTTATCCTCCGTGCTATGAGTTAAATAGTCCGGTTGCCGTTCTTCTACAAAGACAGCTTTGGCATTAAATAATGCACGAAAGTTGATATGCCATTTCACAAAGATACGAACCATATTCATATAGTAAAGTAAAGTTGCGACCATAGTCGAGGGTGACCCGAAGGCTCCCTTTTCGATAGCTTACTACACCAAGGTGTAGGGAAGGGCGCTACTCCTTTCCCTGGATTGCTCCACTTTACCCTTGATCCGTACCTGAGTGTTAAGCAAGGAGGCATCAAGTGCCATTTTTTGAGTCTTTGGTATGACTCGACCTGGGATTGAACCCAGGTCTCCCGTGCCATTGGTTAGGCCAATGTCCAGTCAATTCATATTCATATCATCATCATCATCATCATGTCGTTCCGCCAGCACGGATATCCGTGACCCTCTCTCGCCACTTCTCCCTATCATTCATCGCCTCCGGCTGGTCTTCAGGGTTACATCCTGTGTCTTCACATAGATGTTGTATGTAAGTTCGAGCTGGTCGTCCTGCTTTTGCTTGGCCATATGTGGGGGTCCATAGGAGTACATCACTTACAAGCTCGTCCTTGCTTTTCCAGCAGTGTCCTGCGTGTCTGGTTCGTCTAACTTGTATAGTTTTCGTGATGGGAGGCAAGTGGCCGTATTGTTGGTGTCTCGTGGGGTGCTGTCGCCAGGACTTGTTCAATATTGCTCTCAACATTCTTGTGTAGTTGCCGTCTAGCTTCTTCTCCAGCCGATTAGTTAGCGTCCATATAGGGCATCCATATAGCAGTATCGATACAACCGCTGCCTGGAAGGAACTGCGTTTCATTTTATCGGTCAGGCCTGATTTCCATATGATCGAGAGCCCATCGATAGCCGTCCATGCTTTCGTCAGTCGTGTGTCCATGTCGTTTTCGGTTGAAGAGACGCTACTTCCTAGGTAGGTGAATTTGTCTACCAGTTTCAGAGAGGCTCCGTCTAGTGTGGTGATGTTGCCCGTTTGGTTGTAACACATATATTCAGTTTTGTGTGCATTGACATGGAGGCCAATGCCTGCTGCAGCTCGTTCCAAACTATGCAGTAGTGTCTCTGCTTGATTAGGCGTATTCGCCAGTAACGCCGAGTCATCAGCGTAGTCGGCGTCTGTGATTGTTTTTGCGGGGTACCTTTTGCTTCTTTTCTTAGTCAGCTCGAAGCCATTTTCTCTGGACACGTATAGACATAAGACAAATTTAGCATGGTTAATTTTATTTAGTACTGTTTGAGATTCGGATTGAGATTTTAATTATTTAAAAAGATAATGTTATAAATATCATCATCATCATCCTTATCATCACGCAGACAGTACAGAGTTCTCTCTCTCTCTCTCTCTCACTCTCTCTCTCTCTCATTCTCTTTAGCCATATCTTCCTATCGTCCATCGCTTTTAGTAGATCTTTTAGACTGCATCCAGTGTTCGCACAAAGCTGATTTATGTAAGGCCTTGTTAGTCGGCCAACACTGGTGCGTCCATGTGTAGAAGTCCATAGGAGAACGTTGCTTATGAGTTCGTTCTTACTTCTCCTGCAATGCTCCGCATGTCTTGTTCGTCTTACTAGGATAGTTTGTGAGATGGGCGGTAAGTGGCAGAACAGCTTTTGTTTTGTTGGTTTCTACTTCCAGAATTTGTTCAAAACAAAACGTAGCATTTTTGTACAGTTCCCATCAATTATCTCCATGCGTTTCATTAGAGTCATCTCATTTTCAAAATAAAAAATTCTAAAGAAGAATTCTGACACTTTTAGTTAACCACCTCTACTAGTCATATTTGAATGGGATATTATTATTAACCTTTAAAAAAACAATATTTTTTTTAAAATAGGTAAATCTACCGAGATGATTTCGCAAAACATTTAAACTCGTAAACTGTTTTGGCATGTCTTCTATTTGGTTGACGTTTGTTTTGTCATGATAAAATTATTTTCTAAATTTTATTTTCTCGCATTATCTTGAACATCAATATGCATATAAAACGTTGAATTTGATAAGAAATACTTTCTAAGAATATTTTATAATCTTTGGTATGGTTTGGTTTGGTTTAGTTTAATGGTATAGCAACTACTGTAGGTTATTTAATGCAAAATCTAATTCTATACATAAAACAGTTCCATTTCAAACAATTCAGTTTAGCATAAGTACAAAGTTTAAATGTCAAAAACAGTTCTATTTCAAACTATTCAGTTTAGTGTAGGTATAATTATTTGTTTACATACAGTTAAATGTCAAAACCGTTCATTTAAATAACAAAAGAGATAGATAGGACCCTCTCAGGTTTTACCATTCCGGGCCAGAGTGGAATAGGAAGTGATGGTAATAAAGGGGCACTCTGCATTCCCCAAGGCTCCAGCATTACTGGAACCTCACCATCAGATTGTTTTGTGTCATATTCAAGACAGTCGGTAGAAGGTGTCTTACTCCTCTCCAGAGAAGTAGTCAGTGTATTCTACAATCCTAGCCAACTGGACAATATGTAACATATTGACCCTCAACCGAGCCGTCAATCAAGAGATACACCTGTGTAAATAAGCAGAAGAAGAGCGGAAGTAGGTGGACGTCAAACAAAAATATATCCAGTACACAGACGGCTTGAGTCAGTTGCAGTTGGAGTCAGTTGGGGACAAGATGCCAAATTGAGAACCTGCTGCAGACAGAGGGCTTTGGGCCCTCAGTGACCCACGGTTGAGCAACCCAGCCAAGATGAGAAAGAAGTGCTGCTATAGTCAGAAGAATTTGGGGTCAATATAGCAGTCTCTTCCGTCTCCAACTCACCTCTCACACACAACCAACATCAACCCTTTCGAGCATAAAGTGTGAGAGATATATTTTTATAAAGAAGTGTGTTCGTTCGTTCATTGAAGTCGTCATTATTGTTGACTATGTTTCCGTATATATTTGTATATGTAAGTGGCTGTACAACAAATATAATCTTTGGCTGCATAAGTTCCATGTAGCTCTTAAGATTTTCTGAATACTCCAATATGGCCCACGAACGAAAATTATTATCCCTTCCTAGTCTAAGTGGTCACGAATGAAAAAGAAAATATATCCCACTGTCTTATCTACTCGTCGTCCTGGCCTGCCAGTGACAAGGCATTTTTGTGTGGTGATGGGATATACCGCATGGATGTAATGGAATTAACAAGTTTCAACCGAAACTCTAATACTGTGTGGAACGATAAAATTGTCGTCCTAAAGAAAACAACACTACAGCTTTATTTTTAAACTTTTATTGAAAAAATCAATTCAGCTAACTTGATTATGCAGTAGAGCTGACATCTACAGGGTGAAAAGATAAAATTGTCGTCCCAAAGAAAACAACTCTACAGCTTTATTTTAAAACTTTTATTGAAAAAATCAATTCAGCTAACTTGATTATGCAGTAGAGCTGACATCTACAATTAACCGTTTCCAGTTTCTATACTGTCAATCGCTACTCTCTCATACACTTCCACAACAAAGAATACTTTTAAGAATTTTAACTTTAGTTCGAACACTGACATTGAGAAATATGCAATTCGCTTATCTAACGAAATCATACCAATGAAATTTATCGATAAAAATATGATAAAACACGTGTGGAATGATGTATTTATTTTTCAGTACTTGTATGCTATTCTTTTTATATACATATTTACCAACCCCTCCGCTCGGGCAGGATATAACACAAGGTCAATTTTTAAGCGAAGTTTAACAGGTTTGAATTCAGAGTTTTCCTTCTCCTAGACTAGTTGCCTCACCGAGGCTGAAGAACCTAGTCTACCCTACTATTTACCCATAGCTGGAGGGAGAATAATTGGATTCATACCTTTCCAGGGGTATTAGTGCTATGTGACATGCAATAAGTCTCGTCCAGGATTTGAACTTGTGTCGCCGTGTCCATTTCCTACGACGATAACCATTACACCACGGACTATTCTTTTTATATAGGTTGCAACAATGACAATAAGATTAGTAAAAGGGTAAAAATAATATATGAACAGAGTATCAGTTCAATTACTCTAAAAACTGATTACCAAAAAACCAATTTTGAAAAAAGGTGTCGCTTCTATTATTTTAACCCGAGCAATTGTCGTTGTGATATTTTATTATTTCTGGTCAACTTTCGTTCAAATGACGATAAATAAAAATCAGCATTGAGGCGTGAAACAAAGAAAACTATAACGGATCCAATATCATGTCCCAATGAAAAAAGAGCAACAGAGAGAAAATCGAGAGAACGTTTTAAAGGAAAGTAATTCGATATTTGTGATGTCCATTAATTAGTGACAAGTTAGCAACTTGTTGTGGTCTATTTCTATACCGTACCCTGTGGCCCCTTAAAACATATGGTGATAAAAAAAAACAAAGGGTCAATGTTTGTACTTATCGAGAACATCTTGTAACATGGCCTTTTACGTGGGCTCACGTATCTCGATTATCAAGGGCGAATGACCAAAAATTAAAACCGAAACAAATCGCTCATAGTCATTCAGTGATTGTGTGATCATTTCATTCCCTGAAACTTACGGGTTATTACCTTCAGTGACTGATTTATTACAAAATGAAGTGCGCTTAAAATATTCATGAAAATTGCCTACAGCTTATAGCTATCTATCTTGCAGGGGGGTTTTTTTTTGGGGGGGGGTTCCTTGATTCATTTTCTTTCACTTTCTTCTTTTTTGTTCTTGTCTTTTTTTTACTAGTATTTCTTTTCTTACTTTTTCTTTCTTTTCATTTTCTTCTTTTTTTTTTAATAAGAAGAAAAATAATGAAAAAATTAATAGAAATCAAGAATAAAGATTGTTGATATCTTCTTCATTTTCTTTCTTATATTTTATCATTTGTTCATTCCTTCTATAGAGTTGACTGGGGCTGTAGAATTGGCTGACTACATCTCTGCACAGGGGTAAGACTTACCCAGAGAGTCTCCTGGATATGACCCTAAACCATCTGATGGTGAGGCTCCAGTCCTGGAACTTTGGAGAATGGGGTACCTCTTTATAGCTATTACTTCCAAGAGGTGCCCGTGGTGTAATGGTTATCGTCGTAGGAAATGGACACGGCGACACGAGTTCAAATCCTGGACGAGACTGATTGCATTTCACGTAGCACTAATACCCTTGGGAAAGGTATGAATCCAATTATTCTACAGGACAGACTGGGTTCTTCAGCCTTGGTGAGGCATCTAGCCTAGGAGAAGGAAAACTCTGAATTCCAACCTGTTAAACTCTGCTTAAAAAATTGACCTTGTGTCATATCCTGCCCGAGCAGAGGGGTTGGTAAATAGGATTACTTCCAAGTCCACTTTAACCCTGATTGGCAGTACCTGATTAGGGCAAGCTAGTATTCATCTGTCAGGAAGCTAAAAAGTTTCACAGCTGAACGCCAGTCTGGCTATTAAACTTGCATATTGGGGAATGATGCCAACTTAGAGTAATTTATAACGAGTAGAGTAGAAAAGATACGAAACAACGAGGTCGAGAAGGCTTAAGATCATTTTTATTGCAGTCTTCCCTACTTTTATAGTATAACATCAAAGTATGATTTTGTGAGAGGGGGTTGAGCGGTCGAGACACCAGACAATGCCCGAGGGCGCGAAACAACAACTGACTCAAATAGCAAAAATTCGTTTTTGAAGAAGCCTCGAATAGATGTTTTATAGTCAAAATGATTTAACACTTTGTATCTATGCCATAGATCAAATAGAACCGTTTAATCATTCAACAGGATACTATTTAACTGTGGCAAATAGAACTATTAGAGTTATATAGCAATACTTGAAACCATTTAACAAATGGTCCCAGGCTCATGAAAAAAATAGTTACCTAAAAACTATTCGTTTACAAATCAAATATATATGATATTTATGTATGAATAAGATTTGGCAGTAAATGACTAGAAAGGGTTGAGATGCTGCAAAACACAACTAACCAACCAAATGTTTAACTGTGTGCAAATAGAACTATTAGTGTTTGATATGAGTACTTGAAACCATTTCACTGTGCAAGTAAAACTATTAGTATTTGAAAGTTAGACTCGAAAATATTTAACTGTGTTCAAACAAAATAACCCTGGCTCGGGAAAAAATTCTTACCAAAAATCTATTCGTTTACAAATAATATGTATTTAATTGATATGCAAAAACAGGATTTGGCATTAAATAACCCATAAGGGTTGATTTGCTCTAAAACACAACCAACCAAATCTTCATTCTTTCTTGTTCTCTTTCTTTTTCTTCTTTTTTACTTTTTGTTTTCTTTCCTTTCTTCTTTTTTATTTTCTTGTTTTCTTTCCTTTTTTCTTTTAATTTTCTTGATTTCCTTCCTTTTTTCTTCTTTTTTACTTTCTTGTTTTCTTTTTCTTCTTTTTTATTTTCTTGTTTTCTTTCCTTTTTTTCTTCTTTTTTATTTTCTTTCTGTTTTTCTTTATTACTTTCTTGTTTTCTTTTTCTTCTTTATATTTTCTCGTTTTCTTTCCTTTTTTCTTCTTTTTTACTTTCTTGTTTTTTTTCTTTTCTTCTTTTTCATTTTCTTGTTTTCTTTCCTTTTTTCTTCTTTTATATTTTCTCGTTTTCTTTCCTTTTGTTTCTTTTTTATTTTCTTGTTTTCTTTTTTTTTCTTCTTTTTTATTTTCTTGTTTTTTTTTCTTTTTCTTCTTTTTCATTTTCTTGTTTTCTTTCCTTTTTTCTTCTTTTATATTTTCTTGTTTTCTTTCCTTTTGTTTCTTTTTTATTTTCTTGTTTTCTTTTTTTTTTCTTCTTTTTTATTTTCTTGTTTTCTTTCTTTTTCTTTCTTCTTTCTAATTTTCTTGTTTTCTTCCTCCTTAATTCTTCATACTTTTTTTTTTTTGGCGTCCTTCTTCCTTTTTTTTGAATGCACTCTTTATCATCAGCATCAAAGTATGCTGACAGTACAAATTTCGTTGACTCTCTCGCTCTCTCTCTATCTCTCTGTCTCTCTCTCCATCCTCATCTGCTATTGTTCCTTGTAAGTTCTCTTGATGGCATCCAGTGTCCCCATAGAGCTGTTGAATGTAATGTTTGCCGGTCGGCCAACATTGGTGTGTCCATATGTTGAAATTCACAGGAGAACGTCGCTTATGAGTTCGACCTTTCTTCACCAACTGTGGCCAGCTTGTTATGTTCGTCTTACTTGGATAGTTTGTGAGATCGGAGTAAAGTGGCCGAACAGCGGCAGTTTTACTCTTATATGCATAAAATGAACATCGTCTGTATCTATGTCTCCTTTTTAGCGGACAATGTTTCTGAAGAGATTTTGAAATTCATTCGTGTCCGGAATGCTCCCTTTTCAATAGCTACTACACCAATGTGTAGGAGAGGGTGCAACTCTTTTCCTAAGATTACTCCATTTTACCCTTGATCCTTACCTTATAATGCTGAGTGTTAAGCAAGGCAGCATCAAGTACCATTTTTGAGTCTTTGGTAAGACTTGACCTGGGATTGAAACCCGGTCTCCCAGACCGTTGGCAAACACTCTACTCATTTGGCCAATACTCTTCCTCAATATTTGTTTCAAGCACAAATAAAAAATTTTCCTAAAACTAAGGTTTGCTTAGATGCGTTCATTCAAGATATCTGAATTAAAATTTGCATTATCCACAGTTCTTTAAATTTTTTCTTGACTAAAAGAAAGAGGATTCTGATGAAATCTATTATTATGAATTAAGTGGTTTGTCTATGTTAGAGAAAGAACAACATTTTCCACTTTGTTGTACTACTGCAAACCCTTCGTTTTTATTGATTATATCGAACAAATGATGGACCTCACGAGTAATACATAGCTGAGTTTCTACAACGCTTGACTAGTCATTACCTCTGGCATTGCTGCGATTTCATGAAGATTAGATTCTTTTAGTTCATCAATTGTCTTCAGGGGTAGTGTCCTCGTGGTGTAATGGTTAAAGCGATGGACTGCGGAATCGTAGTAAGCGAGTTCGTACTCCAGTCGGGCAAATACCCTTGGGAAAGGTATGAACCCCCTTTGCTGGCTTTGGTGCTGTGGGAGGTCATGTTGGTGATGTTCTCGACGTATGACCAAACGAAGTAGTCCAGCGGGTCAGGTCGGGGGAAGAGGGGGGCAGTGAGAGATGAGTACAAAGTCGTAGTACTCCTTCTGAAGCCAAGCCTGAGTCTCTTTGAACTTGTGGGCCGGCGCAGACCCTGCTGCCACACCCAGGGTCTACCACCGGCCACCTGATTTCACCAGGGCATCACCACACTATTCAGCATATCCGGGTACACTTTGGTGTTGTCTTTCAAGCCGACTTCGAAGATGTAAGGTGGCATGATGTGGCCCTCACTTAAAACCACACCAAAGACCATAATCGTAGCCGGAAACTTTGTTTTCATCACCATAAGCACGTCCCTGTTATTCGTGGCAATCCAGATTTGCATTTTGAGGGTGCTTGCAATGGTCCTGTTGTCATAACTTGGATCGGTAGAGAGCATGAGTTATAGAGCGGCGCATCTCCGATCTCGCTCGTTGAACATTGTGTCACTTTCAGACATGATAGAAGGCTCCTATCGCTCTTGGGATTTGTACACAACTAGCCAACTAGTTGATGGTCTGCAACAAAAAAAGAAAACCGGTTTTCATTAAACGGGAATGGAATCATGTCGTCTTTTCTAGGGCGACAATTTTATCGTTCCATCCTGTATATATATATATATATATATATATATATATATATATATATATATATATTCTTTTAGTTGGTCCAACAAGAGAAAAGTGATTATTCTGAATTGGTCCGCAAATGAATTTGGTACTTTAGATTTTATTTTTTATAACGTTGCTCTGCACATGTTTCAGACTGTTTAGTTGTCTTCAAGAGACTAAAAATGGTTTGAGCAGTCTTTTTGGCGTTTATAGTGAAGATTGTTTAGATAGGACTGTGACTCTTTTTGATTCCAAAATTTGTATCAGTGAATGTCCTGCTGAAGTTAGTTGAGGTGAAAACCTTTAGCATGTTACACACACACACACACACACACACACACACATATATATGCATGTATGTATAAATTTTGCCATTGTTAGATGTGACCAGTCTTTATCATTAAGATGTGTAACAGTCGAAAAGTGTAAATACCAATATTTTCACACTAGAAAGGTGCCGCTCAGAATTCTATTGTTACCACAAATTAACGCTTCTTTGTAATTTATAAATATTGATCTTCTCTAATTCTCGAAAAGAAAGAAAAACAATAAACACAAGATTTTTAATCTTCACGGCATTTTACCTTGATCCACGCTGTATCTTTATGTCCTACCCGTAAAACACATCTTGCCCACTTGAGAAATTGCCACTCCTTGTTGTTACTTTGGTTATTTATTGAGCCAGCTGGATGGACGATGACCTGTCCATCCTGGGCCTCACCTGACACACAAAGAAGCGCAAGGAAACAAAAGCAAAGACACCAAGACTAAAACCCTTCTCCATCCACTAACGCCATTGCTTGATATATATATATATATATATATATATATATATATATATATATATCTTTCACTTCCCTCTCCTTCTTTCTTTCTCTCTTTCTCATCTGATCTCTTTCTCATTAAGTTCATTTTTTTCTAACCCTTTCGTAAGTAATGGAGTCGCATTGGAAGGGACTAGAAGAAAAGTGGGATCGGGGTTAGCGGATCAGTGTCCTCTTTTAAACCCCGCAGCGCGTGCCAAACACCCGGTTTCAGTCCCAGGGAACACGGCCCACCCTTTATCCACCCGTTTCTCTAAACAACCGGCACGCGAGGCTATCCACACCCCCTTTTCAGAGCCTGTCTCCGTCTTCTCCAGACAGCACTCTTCTTCTCTTAATCACCCTCTATTATTTCTTCTAAATTTTCTTCTTTCCACCCAACCTACCCACTCTTTCCTATTTCTTACTCTGAAATTAGATACCTTGCCCAAAATTCACCACCCCAGACACTTTAACAAGCACTGCGAAAAGAAAAGAGAAGAATAGAAAAGAAAACCAACTCACTTAGTTTTCATAAATGTTTGTACACACAAGATCACAAACTTTATAGGACGTTTTTATCGCATGACATGTTCAGCATAAACAAACATGATTATTCATAAGGGCATTCTCACACGAATATATAAAAATGTGCGCCTCACCATAGGGTAATAATAAGTGGGTAAGTTTTACGAACCCTTTCTACTCTCTAGTAAATTTGCTCCTATTTACCCAACCTCTCCGCTCGGGCAGGATATGACACAAGGTCAATTTTTTAAGCGAAGTTTAACAGGTTTGAATTGAGAGTTTTCCTTCTCCTAGACTAGTTGCCTCAACAAGGCTGAAGAACCTAGTCTGCCCTACTATTTACCCATAGCTGGAAGGAGAATAATTGGATTCATACCAAGGGTATTAGTGCTATGTGAAATACAATCAGTCTCGTCCAGGATTTGAACTCGTGTCGCCGTGTCCAATTCCTGCGACGATAACCATTACACCACGGTAAATTACACCTCTAGTAAATTTGATCTTCTCTCGATTCCCTATATGTGTAGCCTTGAGCCAGGTTAAGTTTAAGAATTATTTATTGTAGCTGTGCGAGTGGGTTGACTCGATATAGAATCACTAACAAATAATCGAACTTGTCAAAGTGAGTACTATTAGTTGGTAGTGAGTTTGTTTCTCACTAGGTGCAATACGTTTGATGCCGTGTGTCAGACTAAACTCAACTCAATAAATTTTATAGATGTATGACGTAAATTGCAGCGTATTAGTCGACCTAGTATAAAAGTCGACCTAAAAACTTTTGCTCAGAATTCTGCATTAAAACATATAGTATAGGTCGACCTCAAAACATACAGTCGGCTACCGTGACGTTCTAGTTAGCGTTTACAGCCAGTGCATCAGCAGTTGGAAAAGCGTGTGATATAGCGTTAATACAATTCTTGATTTGTATTACAATTTTGTTATTTTATAATAATTCCAGTGTTAATTTGTTAAATATGTTCACCAAACACGAGTTTAAGTTGAAAATGTTTTTGGCAGTCGGTAAAAGGAGTATATCGATTGTTAGCAGTACTGTTCCATTAGTTGACCATTCTGTAATAAAGGTCTGGATTTTAGCCCTGCTGTATGAGTCGATCCCTACTTCTGTAGAGATTTTTTGGCTTAAGAAATCCACTTGTACACCACAATTTACGATATATATATATATATATATAGATAGATAGATAAGCAGACGTGATAAAACAACTAAGAGTTATATTTATTCGTAATTACTTACTTTTTGAAGTCAGTATCAAAGTGATGTTTTAAGAAATATTTTCAGAAAACTGGTATCCTTCGAATAAAATGGAAAATGAACTAGTAATTCAGCATAATCATGTGGTGTGACTTTTTAAATATACAAGTGTTTTGAGCAGATCATGTTATATGTGTATATATATATATATACATATATATACATATGTGTGTGTGTGTGTGTGTGTGTGTGTGTGTGTGTGTGTGTGTGTGTGTGTGTGTGTGTGTTATCGTCAAGAGTGGCACAGAGTATAACAAAATGTTTGATGCTACTCTCTGGAGAGATGAGATAGTTATGGGGGGACTAATTTCCAAAATGCTTATTCAGACATTCTCTCCTACTTCAACAAATAAACTGTTCAACCGTTGTGAATTTTGTCTTGATAATTGACTCATATACTCAGAGTCTCTAAATTTTCTAACCCTTTAACAATCTCCTTATCTATTACTTGGACATCATCCCAGAGAGAGCACTTATCTATTATTTGGACATCATCCCAGAAAAAAAAAGAGAGCACTGGAAACTTTTGTACACACCTAATATATATACTTATCTAAAATGGCCAAAGACTTGGACTATATGTGGCTGTCTACAAAGAAATGGGATTATTTTTTTCTAGCTGGCAACGGTGATGAAGAATCAAGTATCGAAATCTTCAGTCTAACTTTGTTACTCAGAATTCACGTTGAGCTGACTAATTTTTGGATTATAACAAAATGTTTAATTCAGTGTGTCATGAAAATGGAACTCAATCAAATTCGGCGTCAAATTTCAGGACAGTGCAATGAAAAATTGAAACAAGTTCACACGGGTTTATGGAGATCAAGTTTTACTTTGAGCACAGGTTTTTTGGTGATTCAAGGCATTAGTTGATTGATGTAGTACCTAGTACTTCATTCATATTGATATCAACTAGTATATATCTCCTATTAAAAACAAAGGACCAAGTTTAAGATGAGGAACAGGAAAGACGAGAATACTTATGTATATTGGTCAAAGAAGTCGAAAGCGACCCGACCTTTTTATTAACTACTACACCGAGGTGTTGGAGAAGGCACTAAAAATTTCTCTGGATGCTCCACTTACCCTTGATCCTTACATTATAATGCTGAGTGTTAAACAAGTATCATTTTCTGAGTCTTTGGTATAACTCGACATGGGATTGAACCCCGGTCTTCTGGACCATTATTGAACACACTATTTTGTCAATGTGTGTGTGTGTGTGTTTGCGTGTGTGTGGTTTGCTGAATTTATATATAAAAAGTGCTTAATATCAGTGATAGGACATATCTAAGTTAGGATAGCGTAGAAATGGAGTCAACGGTGCTTGTTAACAGTCAGTTTCTCTATGTGATCCTTGTATCCAGTCTTGGTCTGATGATTGCGTAGGCGATAAACTAACAGTTACTAATCATGTCATGCCGCTAGTACGGATTTCCCTGACTCTCTCTCTCTCTCTCTCTCTCTCTCTCATTTCATTCGTCTCTTTCGTCCATCGCTTCCAGCAGGTCTTCTAGACTACACCCTGTGTCCGTACAGAACTGTAGTAGATAAGTTCTAGCTGGTCGTCCAACACAAGCTCGTCCGTGTAAAGGGGTCCATAAGAGAGCATCGCTTATGACTTCGTCCTTACTTCTCCAGCAGTGTCCTGCATGTCTTGTTCATCTAATTTGGATGATTTTAGAGATGGGTGATTGCTGGCCGTACATCTGCTGTTTTATTGGATATTGCTTCGAGGATTTGTTTAATATAGCTCGTAGCACTTTTTTGCAATTCTCATCTAGTTTTTATTCTACACGCTTTGTCAGCGTCCATGTAGTGCATCTATATTGTAATACTGACACAATCGCTGCTTGAAAAAAAATTGCGCTTTATTTTATCGGATTGGTCTGACTTTCACATCCCCGATAACCTATCGAAAGCTGTCATATCTTCGCTTGTCGCGTATTGATGTCATTTTTCGTAGATGAGGTAGGTGAACTTGTCCCCTAATGTAAAAAAAGTTATTCTTTTTTTTGTCGGCCCAAAAAAGTAAATATTTCAAATAAATAGGTCCACAAGGAGATTTATATTTCATAAAAGAATAAGAACTGAATAGATTTTTTTAAAAGAATATAAATCTCTTTGTAGACCTATTCATTTTACTATTGTATATATATATATATATATATATATATATATATATATATATATATATATATATAGTGATTAATTAATTAAATGTTAACATTTCAATTGTATGTGAATATCATGATTTAACGTTTCTGTCAACAAATATTTGGAATTTTTTGCAGGTTATTTAAAACTGTTTACACTTTCATGAGAATATCTTTGTTAAGACAGAACTGTTATTATTTGGGCCACTATAAACGTAATAGGATAAAGGTACTCCCGTAGAAAAGTTAACATTTTTTGTTTTTGCTGAATATCGAATGTACTGGCTGATAGATAGATAGATAGATAGATAGATAGATAGATAGATAGATAGTGTAATTATTTGTTTATGTTGATATATGAGAATATATTTATCCTGTCTCATATTAACATATATTGTTGAACATTGAATGGCGTTTGTAAAAAAATATTTGATCTTATAAATGTAAATAGTATATTTTCCACTTTTACATCTAACGGAACCGAACTTTTCCAAGAAAATTTTCTAGGTAAGGTTTTGCCAGCAAATTATTCATGTAACAGAGTGATAAAAATCGTACTGTTCAAGAAAATATCCCTATTGTTTAACGGAAACTCAAAACACACACACACAAACACATAAACCCAACCCCCACACACACACACACATATATATATATATATATATATATATATATATATATATATATAAAGAGAGAAAGAGAGGGAGAGAAAAGGAGTCTCTAATGATTATTTTTTTCTATATAAGCGTATTCAGGACAAAATGCAAACGAAAGCAAATTCCTTGATAATACAATTTAATAATCTATAATCATGGTAACAGCCAACATATACTCTATTTTTGCGAATATAATAGTTGATAAAATGTGTTTGAATATCATACGCGAATACGATTGTTTACCCGACCCCTAAAAGTTACAATGGACCTTCAGAAAGCCCTAATCGTAGGGGAAGTTGGTCACTATGGTCGACCATATCTGAAGCATAGGAAGATCATACTTACTACTTAGTGAAAATGTCCACGTTCAAAAAATAAAACGTCACTGTAGGGTAAGGAAATAGATGAAAGCAGTGTAGATGAGTTTTGAGCCTTGATGCCAGTATCTTTGCAAAAGGTTTTATCATAGACAGATTCCGATGGTTGAGGGAAATATGAGTGCATGAGCTCTTGGAAAACCAGATACCTATATATATATATATATATATATAAGTAGAACTTGACCCCCCCCCTAAATATATATATATATATATATATGTATATATATATTGTCATCCACAGACAGACTGTTTCGTTGTATCACACATCTTCAGTGTGGCTAGACACGTAGGCGCTTGAAGCTGGGATCGAAGCCCGCCCAACTTTACGTTAGACTTGGTATCATTCCGCTTAACCAACAAGCGAACCACGTCAGCTCGGGAATTATAAGGCATTATGTAGTAGCTTTCGTTTGTTTACATTTTTGCGTTACCGGATACCAGAGTGCTCAATTCATTCGAAGAACTTTGCATTATGCAAGTGGCTGCCGTAATTTCCTTCACCAGAGTGCTCAAAACCTGTGGGGGGGCGTATATATATATATATATATATATATATATATATATATATATATATATATATATATATATATATAAGGAAGGTAAAGTTCTACTTCTACTTTTAGCGTATCTATTAAACATTTCCTTTAGTAAGGTTTACTGAAATATCTAATTTACATCCTGGCTTTCTAAGGGATAACATCTCTTTTTATATCTTCTCATTTTATATCATTTCAGATTTATAATCTCTTTTTATATCATCTCTTTTTATTTAATCTCATTTGATATAATCGCTTTTTTATAATCTCATTTTATATCACATTATATAAATCCTTTCGATTTACATCATCTTATTTACATCATATCATTTAATATCATCTCTTTTTATATCCTCTCATTTTTATAATCTCTATCCTATATAATCTCCTTTTATATCATATCATTTTATATATCTAAACCTATTCAAAAGTAATTCGTCGCAAGTTTTAGGTTGGTTGGTTGGTTGATTGATTGTTTTTTATTGCATATCAACCTTTGTAGGTTATTTAACGCCAAATCTGTTTTATGCAAATAGTCAGTACTATCTCAAACAATTTAATTTAGCATGAAAACAGTTTAATTGTCAAAAACATTTCTATTTCAAGCTATTAAGTTCATTCAAAACAGAGCTAATTCAGTTTAGTATAAGTACAGATTTTGTTTACACGCAGTTAAATGTCAAAACAATTCTATATCAAACAATTCGGTTTCGTATAAGTACACTTTCAATGTCAAAAATATTTCCATTTCAAACAATTCAGTTTAGCATAAGTACGCAGTTTAAATGTAAGTACACAGGTTAATTGTCAAAAACATTTCTATTTCAAGCTATTCAGTTTAGTCAAACAGTTCTAATTCAAACAAGTCAGTTTAGCAAACAGATGCAGTTAGTTCTATTTAACCCATAGATAGGGCCCTATCAGGTGCTATCATTCCGGGTCAGAGTGGACCTGGGAGCAATGGCCATAAAGGGTGCCCTGCATTCCCCAAAGCTCCAGCATCACTGGAACCTCACCATTAGATTGTTTAGTGTCATATCCTGGACACTCGTTTTTGTTTTGTTTTTTTGTGGGGGGGTCTTACCCCGCTGCACAGGTGCAGTCGGTGTATTCTACAGCCCCAGCCGACTGGACAATACACAGAGTTAATGTCAAAACAGTTTTATTTCAGATAATTCAGTTTAGCATAAGTACACAGTTTATATATCAAAGCAGTTCTATTCCGAGCAATTATGTTTAGCATAAATACGCAGTTTTAATGTCAAAACAGATCTATTCTAAACAATTCAGTTTAGCATAAATGTGCAATTTAAATGCAAAAAACAGTAAACTCAAGAAACCAAGGTTTAGTTCTATTTAACCCACAGATAGGACACTTATCAGATGATACCATTCCGGGCCAGAGTGGGCCGGGGATTGATGGCTGTGAAGATATACTCCGCATTTCCCAAAGCTACAGTAATACTAGAACTTTACTATCAGATTGTTTAGTGTCATATTCAGGACACTCTGCAGAGAAGCAGTCGGTGTATTCTACAGCCCCAGCTGACTGGGCAATCACATGTTTTTGCTCTTTTATTAGCAATTTAATCTATTTTTATTTTGGAAGTAATTTCTTATCTATATTTTGACATTTTTATCATCTTGATACTTCAAAAAGAAATTAATTTACTTTAACTGAATTTTGTATCTTCACATTTGAAAGTATTTGTATCTGCGAATTTGAAAATATTTGTGCAGAGAAAAATATTGTCTTTTGTATCATCAATAAAAACAATAAAGTGTGTAAGGAAATAAATAAATAAATTTAAATTGAATTAAAATAATTATTAAAATATGCAGAAACTCCCAGAAGCCGCAGACAGGAAGAGGGGCGATGTATGCACAAGGAAAAGGGACCGTCTTGGCAAAAAGGAGGAAAATCTCTCACTCTCTCTTTCAGCAGCGACCAGCAGAATACCAACACCTTGCTAACTGGTGGAGGACGCCATGCGTTCGTCTTTTAGACGACGCAATGGCTAGCCCTCCCACTGGTAGTAGTCGTCATCTTTCACTACCAACCCATGACTAAAACACCGGATTTAGACGAACTTCCAAAAGTGACTAACACCTCGCTAAAGCTTTATATACCGAACACGTTGTTAAAGCTTTAAATACCGAATAAGGATACATATATACCCAAGAAACGACTAACGCATTTTTAACAACTTGACTGGGAGATTCAACAATTTCAATTGTATTCAGGGAGAATTTCCACACCCACTGAATGGTCGTTGAACCCAGGAATAAAGGAAAATATAAAAGATGTCTTCGTCTCTTATCTGTCACTATCTTTCATATAATTGGGGGGGGGCTTCTTATCCAAGAAGTTAAGCTAACAAAACAAAAGTGGGACCAGGATTGAATAACCCAGAATGGAGTCAGGTAGCAAACGGCTACACAGCTTGCCGTCAGACCGGCCATAAGGGATATTTTAAAATCAAACTTGACTCAATTATTTTATATTCTTCAACGATGACTTTGATTATGTCAGTACTTGTGACATTAATATTATCAAGTACTTCATTCATATTAATATTTACTGGCACTTTTTTCATATAAGTACTTGTGGTATAAATATTTATCAGTTCTTTGCTCATGCGAATATTAGCTGCTTTTTTTCTCTCTACAACTGTCTTAAGTCACCAATAAACCCTGACGAGAGTCATCATTTATAAACCAAAATTCTATTGAAATATTAACATGCGTATTAATAGAGTCTTTAATATACACAAAATTGATTTATTTAATACATCTAAATTACATAAATTATACGCAGGTAATTCAATAAAATCTTTCTGAAGAAAGTAATTTTTTCAGAATTTTCTTCCATAAATATGTTACGAAACCCCATTTCATTCTATTTCTTTACGCCTTATACTATTAAATACAAAATCTTTACTCCTTATACTATTAAATACAAAATCTTTACGCCTTATACTATTAAATACAAAATCTTTACGCCTTATACTATTAAATACAAAATCTTTACGCCTTATACTATTAAATACAAAATCTTTACGCCTTATACTATTAAATACAAAATCTAATTTAAATCTGTAGCTACTAGATCCCTTTTTACCATACAAAAAGCTCCCATTCTCCAAACCCTTTAGATTTCGTAAAAATGGAAGGGAACCTTCTAGAAGTCTCCAGAAACTTCTACAGGGTTCTAGAGGGTTCAAAAAACGTATATAAGCAGGAGTCCGTACTAACCCACTTCCGAATACTATTAAGGTCAACTCCGGTCATACTCGATTCAAGAACAAAGCTTCAACCAAAAGAATCTAAATTCCGACAGTCCTCGAAGAGAGAAGATTATCGGTAGATACTTCAACCCTTTTTTGATATTATCATATTTACCCAACCCCTCCGATCGGGCAGGATACGAAACAAGGTCAATTTTTAAGCGGAGTTTAACAGGTTGGAATTCAGAGTTGTCCTTCTCCTAGACTTGTTGCCTCACCAAGGCTGAAGAACCTAGTCTACCCTACTATTTACCCATAGCTGGAGGGAGAATAATTGGATTCATACCTTTCCCAGGGATATTAGTGCTATGTGAAATGCAATCAGTCTCGTCCAGGATTTGAACTCGTGTCGGCGTGTTCATTTCCTACGACGATAACCATTACACCACAAGCACCTCCTTTTTTGATATTATTAACCAAACTATTATTTTACTTGTATGAATTAATCAAACATTTTCAAAGAAGAAAATAATATAATTCTTGTACGAGCGACAAATTCCCATCCAACGCCTTAATCTTGATTACAGTGGATTTCCTCTCTCCGCCCTTTTCTAATAACACGTCAACCAAACTATTTTCCGTACTCTCACACGCTTGTATTAACTTGTTAGCATTTTCCTAATTTGTATTGTTTTAAACCTCATCTCTACTGTTCTAAACTATATTGTATTATACGTAAAATAAACTCAGTATTTACTTATTAGATGTAATCTCGTTTCTTCACCCTTAATTTCTACGAATCTGGTTCTTCTTATTTGTGTTTCGTTTTGCCGTAACAAATATAAACTCGGCATGGTTTGGCATTGGTTTAAAATTTAAAAATACTTTAATCACGCAAAAATATTTCTGAGATAATTCAAAATGGTTGCAACAAACAAAGTGATCCAAGAATGAACAGATGTCTATCATTAAATGTTTGGTGGCTGAGAAGTGCAAACCGTATGAAATCCACAAAAGAATGTGTGAAGTGTACGGAGACGCATTTTAAGTCAAAATATGTTCATAAAATGGGTTAAACATGGGTTTGCCATTACGAACCAAAGTCGAAAAGAAAGTCTACTGAATAGAAAGACATTGACTTCTGGTAAAAAAATAATTCCAGAAGCAGCAGCCAGTAAAGAAGGTCATGCTAACATCCTTCAGGGACATGAAAAGATTTATGACTTTTGATTTCCTTCGTCTACGTGTAGCTATTCGTACAACCACGTGGAGAACGGGTTTATGCATATATTGCTCTGTCTCAAGTGTTAGTCGAACCCTGTTGTAACCACACCGTGGTAAAAGGTTGACGAACACACAAAACTCTGTCTTAGTTCATTAACTCAAAAGTTTATTCGCTACTACATTTTTTAAGTAGTCGTCAGGAAAAGGGAATGAATACAGTGACCCGAGTTTAATTCCTGGACGTGGCTGACTGCATTTCCCTTAACGTTTATACCCTTGGGAAGCGTGTGAATCCGACTATTTTCCCTCCATCTGTGAGTTAATAGTCGGACAGACTGAGCTTTTTAACCTTGGTATGGCAACCAGTCTAAGAGAAGGAAAGCCTGAATTCAAACCTGTTGAACTCCGCTTAAAATTGACCTTGCATTGCATCCTGACGTGCGGAGGGGTTGCGTAAATGTATATGTGAAAATTACACAGCAAAGTGACGAATAGGACCAAACTGGTGCAAATTATTTTCAAAGCTAAATTTGAATATTTTGGGTATGTTGCCTATTTTCCTTATTGTATATATATTCCCCTATTGGCCTAATGAATAGAGTGTTCGTCAGTGATCCGAGAGACCGGGGTTCAATTCCAGGTCTAGTCATACCAAAGACTCAAAAAATGGTACTTGATGCTGCCTTGCTTACACTCAGCATTATAAGGTACGGATCAAGGGTAAATTGGAGCAATCCAGGAAAATCTGTAGCGCCCTTCCCTACACTTAGGTGTAGTTGCTATTGAAAAGGGAGCCTTCAGGTCACCCTCGACTAAGGTCACCAACTTACTTATATATATTCCCCTGATTAATTATACTATGAATTTATATAGATAAAAGCTTTGTCAAAAATATATTTGCAAGAAAGTTTTGCACCAATCATATATTTCTGATCCTTATATGGATATAAAGTAAGTAAAGTTGGCAACTGCAGTCGATGGCGACCCAAAGGCTCCATTTTTAATAACTACTATAGCGAGGCAGGACGCGTCTCTTTTCCCTGGATTGTTTTACTTTACTCTTGATACGTACCTTATAATGCTGAGAGTTAAGCGAGGAAGTATCAAGTGCCATTTTTTGAGTCTTTAGTATGACTCAACCTGGCATTGAACCACGGTCTTCCGGGCTATAGGCGAACACTACTTGCATGTTATAATACAGAAGTCTATTAGAACAATTTGCTAAAAGCTTTGACATCAAGAAAATGTATCCATTATTTCAGATCAATTTTGAAGGTAAAGTGCATGGCCGAATGAAAACAACTGTGTAATTTTTTTCCAATTGTATAATAAGATATCTTTCAAAACAGTACAGATAGCATTTATTATATCGTTAGATCAAAGTTTTGATATTCTTTGGCATACTAAATTTTTAATAGCATTTAAGATCCCAATACTTTCCCACTTAGTATGTATTAATCCAACATCCCCGTAGCGAGGAGGAAGTGAAGCAAGGTCAATTTTTAAGTGGAGTTCAGCTGGTTTGTATTCCAAGTTTACCTTCTCCTAAATTGGTTGCCCTTTCAAGGATAAAGAATGCTATCTACCGGACTATTTTTCCATTAGAAGGAAAACAGATTGATTCTTTCCTTTCCCAAGGGCATCAGCGCAAAGTGAAATGCAAACAGCTCTGTCCAGCGTTTAAACTCGGGTCACTCATTCAATTTCTGAAGACAATAACGGTTACGACAAAACGTCTCTACATATGCTGCAATGTACTGCATACTGTAATGAACTTATTTAGTTGTAAGCCGAATGGTCTACGCAAAAATTGCAAAGTTTAGAAAATAAAAACAATTAAAACCTGACGATACGAAGGGAACACAATGGATATTTTGTTGCAGTTTATTAATTTGGTTAAACGAGACATGAAAATTTAGATTTAAAATGTGAAGGGGTAGGGGGAGTGCGCTTGCTTTTGATAATTTTTCAGCTCAGTAAAATGAGAAGCGTTGAACTACAATAAAAACGTCGACATCATCTAACAAAAATCGCTATTTTGCACTAAATATTTCTTCGGGCAACTGGAGGGAGAGACAGAATTGTAAAAGTGTGAAAAATATATAACAAGCATTAAATCTCACCTACCGTTAACAGACACACGCCAAACCCACATGTAGAACAAGCTTCTTGTTTGCTTGTCAATAAAATGAAAACTATACAGGATATATGACTCACCTCATCTTTCGTTTTACACCAGCTTGTGTGTGTGTGTGTGTGTGTGTGTGGGTGTGTGTGTGTGTGTGTGTGTGTGTGTTGTTGTTGTTCTTCTTCTTCTTCTTCTTCTTGTTACAGAAGCATTTTATTTTTGAGTCAGATATACTATATCTTTAGAAACATTGTTGATTGACCTTGACAATGATAGGTGCTAAAATACACATTGAAACATTATTCACTGAAGAGGATGCATAAAAACTATAACAGCTTCTTATGTCATAAAATGCATCTTCTTCTATGATACAATCCTAATATAATTCCGTCATATCATCATCATCATGTCGCGCTGCCAGCACGGATTTCCCTGACCCTCTCTCGCCACCCGTCTCTATCGTCCATCGCTTCCGGTAGGTCTTCAAGGCTATTTCCTCAACAGCACAGAGCTGTTGTATATAGGTTCTTGCTGGTCTTCCTGTCTTTGCTTGTCCATGTGAATGGGATCCACAGGAATATGTAGCTTATGGCTCGTCCTTACTTTTCCACCAGTGTCCCGCATGACTGGTTCGTCTAATTTTAATAGTTTTCGTGATAGGTGGTAGGTAGCCGTACAGTTGCTGTTTTGTGGGTGTTGCCTTCAGGACTTGTTCAATATTGCTCGCAGCATTCTTGTGTAAATGCCATCAAGCTTTCTAAAAATTACTTTTGTACTAAAACCATGCATGGAGCAGATGAATTTATACGAATAATAATTTTGTCGAAAAGTAAATGCAGGTTTTGCACCAACCATATACAAGCGTCATTCAAAAAATAAATTCTTAGCTATGGATTAAATAATGCCACTATTGTTCTTCTCCAAGGATGGACTTGGCATTAAATAACCCACGAAATTTTAAGTTTCATTAAACAAAGAAATCAAACCAATAAATACTGAATATTACTTAGAGAGTTGGTAATAGGAAGCACTATTTATAGTAGCCCCTTTTCCTGAGAAATCGAAGGGTCATTTCATGTCCAAAAGACTTAACATTATTTTCTTTATTGACCGCTGCATTCACAACTTTTTCTTAACCAGGGAGTCAGTATGTTTCCATGGACTGTCTTTTCGACTCAGACTCGTAGAGACAAATCCGTGTTTAAACGATGTGTAAACATTTCTTTACTAAAATATGCTTCTCCCTACACATCACTCATTTTTCTGCAAATTTCACATCGTTTTCTTTTTTTCAGAAACGTAAGATTTAGCGACAGACCTCTATTCGAGCCGGGAGCACTCTGCTTTGCTGCCATTTTGAATAGCCTCGAAAACAAATATTCTTTGTGAGATTAGAATAAATTTACCAATAAATCAATTCCAAATAATGCAGAGTTGACATTATGAGAAAAAAGTTGGAAAAAATTAATTTTGCTTTTTAAAACAGATTTTTTTTAAAAAGAGATTCCACTTATTTATTCAATAGCTATTAAAACAGCTGAATATCATTAAAAGCTCTGACATTAAGAGACAGTATCCATTATATAAGGGGGTGGACTGCAGAATCGTAGTAAACGAGTTCGAACTCCATTCACGCTATTACGCTCACTTTTGGACAAATATCCTCCCAGCTATGGGTTAAACAGTACCACTACTGTTCTAGTATGATGGCTTTGGCATTAGATAACCTACAAAGGTTGATATGCCATTAAACAAAACAAACCAAAACCACTATATAAGACTAAGTTTGAAGGTTAAGTGAATGACTGCGTAAAAACAATTTAGTAAAATTTCATTCTAATCATCTTATAAAATATCTTTTAAAATTGTTATGACAACATTCTTCGACAACATTTTCCGTCATTACATCTGAGTTCTAATATTCTCTGGCATACTACATTTTTCATAGCTTTTAAGATCCCCACGGGTAGGATGTGATAGAAAATCATTTTAAAGCAGAGTACTGCTACTTTGAATTCGGTGTTTTTCAGAGAAGTTTCAACATATTAAAATGATGCTGCAATTTTGAATTTACAACTCCTAGTTGAAAGGTTGCCAGCCGAGGATAAAGAGTCTGTCCCCTAAAGTTAGCCATGGTTAGAAAGGGGAGAACATATATCTCAGTCAGAAATTGAATTTAGCTTGCCGGTCCTAATTTCCTTGCCATCCATAGCGCTTTTACGGTAACCACATCACTAGTTGCATTTCTTAAATCTATAAAGTCAAGGAAAATATTCAAAAGTTAGTCATTTTAACGGTTCATTCGGCTTGGGCAATAGAATATGCCGGCTACATCCCTGCAGAGAGGTAAGAACTCCCCTCCCCGTCAAACGAATGATAAGTCATTAAACAATCTCATATTGAGGTTCCAGATCTGGAACTTTGGAGAATGCAGAGTACCCCTTCGTTGCCATTACTCCAAGTTCCACTCAGACCAAAAGGGATAGTACCTATTAGGTTCTCATCTATGGATCAAGTAGAACTATTTAGAAATTAACCAGACTTGAAACCATTTAATTGAGAGCAAACAAATGAGTTTTCCCGCGTTTCAAAAAAATGTTACCTACAAACTATTCGCTTACAAACCATATATATAATACACATATGTATATACAGTTTAGTTTTGTTTGGTTTGTTGGGTTTTGTGGCATGTCAACCTTTGTAGGTTATTTAACGCCAAATCGATTTTTATGTAAATAATCTGTTCTATTTAAAACAATTCAGTTTAGCATAAGTACACAGTTTAATTGTCAAAAACATTTCCATTTCAAACTATTCAAGTAGTTATATGTAACAATTCCGTTAAGTGTAAATACAGTTTTAATGTCGAAAAACTGTTCTATTTCAAATAATTCAGTCACGCATAAGCACGCAGTTTAAATGTAAGTACAGTTTAATTGTCAAAAACATTTCTATTCCAAGCTATTCAGTTTACTCAAACAATTGATTTTAGCATAAGTATGCTGTTAGTTCTATTTAACCCATAGATAGGGCCCTATCAGGTGCTACCACTCCGGGCCAGAGTGGACCTGGAAGCGATGGTAATGAAGGGGTACTCCGCATTCCTGAAAGTTCCAGCACTACTGGAACCTCACTATCAGATTGTTTAGTGTCATATCCAGGACACTCATGGGGGGGTCTTACCCCTCTGCAGAGGTGCAGTCAGTGTATTCTACAGCCCCAGCTGACTGGGCAAATGTATATACAGGATCTGGCATTAAATAACATTCAAAGGTTGATTTACCATTAAAAAAATATATAACCAAATATGGTAATTTTGATTTCTACTACGTCATGTGGTGGTAATTTTGTATACTTAGTCTGCTAATACTATCAATTTCATTCCATTTTAAATTTGGTACGAAACAATTAAGTACATCATAAGTTGTCAAAAATAAATTTTCATTTCTACTGCATCACGTGGTGGTGACTTTGTATACTTAGTCTGCTAATGCCATCAATTTCATTCCATTTTAAATTAGGTACTATACAATTAAGCAAACCATAAGTCTTCAAAAAATGGTTTAAATGCGGAATTCTTTCAACGAATTTTTAGAAGCTTAATTGACAAATTTGAGCTTCCCAGATACCGTGACATGCGTATCAGATCTTTGATGTTTTTACCCAAACCTTCCCCCAGGAGGTGACATAAGGTCAATTTTTATTCAGAGTTTAACTCAGACTTTTACTTCTCCTAAACCGGTTGGCATATCAAGGTTAAAGAGCCCAATCTGCCCTACTATCTACTCATTGCTGCAGGAAGAATAGTGGGATACATACCTTTTCCGATGGTATTAGCGCTATATGAAATGCAAACAGCTTCGTCCAGGGATTTGAACTCGGGTTGTCATGTTCATTTTCAACGACGATAACTGTTTTACTGTGAGCGCCTCTTTTGGTTTAAATTAAAAATGTTAACTTAATAAATAAAGGTTGAGTGACATACATTCAGAAAAGCCAGCAATATAACATCTAATATTATATTATATTATGTAGTATGTCGATATTTATACCTGTCTGTGTTGGTCGCTTGCTTGCTTGCTTGCTTGTGTTTTGCGGCATATCAACACTTGTAGGTTTCTTAATACCAAATCCTGTTTATATATATACATTAAATATACATGATTTGTAAATGAATAGTTTGTAGACAACACTTTCTAAACAAGAGAGGACTCATTTGCTTGCTCACAGTTAAATGGTTTCAAGTATTGTCATCTAACACTAATAGTTTTATTTGCACACAGTTAAAAGGTTTCAAGTATTGCTATCAAACAGTAATGGTTTTATTTGCACACAGTTAAATGGTTTCAAGTATCGCTATCTAAAACTAACATTTATATTTGCTCACAATTAAATGCTTTCAAGTATTGCTATCTAACAGTAATGTTTTTTGCGAAGAGTAAATGGTTTCAGGTATTGCTATTTAAAATTTATAATTCTATTCAACATTATTTATTTCAGTTAAATGATTTTAGATAGAGTAAATAATTAAACAGTTCTATTTGACCAAGAGAGAGGACCTTAACAGTTACAACAATACTGGGTCAAAGTGGAACTGGGAGTAATGGGAATATACTGGTACTCCACATTCCCCAGAGCTCCAGGAATGGAGCCTCACAATCAGATTATTGAGAGTCATATACAGGACACTCGATGGGTAGTAGTGGTGGGGGTCCTCCCCCTCTGAAGAGATGCAGTTGGCGTATTCTACAGACTGAGTCGGATGGGATGGTGTAAGGTTAAAGATAATAGCCAAGTTGGGTTAATATCGTCATAAAAGTAGAAAATAGTTATTGGTCATTGCTGAACGGATGTGACAGGAGGCAGTGAATTGGTTTTAAAAAGCGGAAAAGGCAGATGTAAAGGAAGAGTTAATGTGCTTCAGCTGGACAAGCATCAGCCCCAACTTAAAGGGCGCATCATATGATCGCGGCCGGACACACAAGAGGCCAGCGGCGGCTGTGACGACACTGGTGATGGATAAAGGAAAAAGGATGGACATACTAAAATACGCGCAAAATATGAAACGTTAAATTCAAATGCAAGCACCACCTGGTGATCAAAATTCCATTTACAATGAATGATTCATGTGGCCAGAGAAGTGGCAAAAGTAGGGAGAAAGAAAATAAAAACTATTTTTGGGGTGGTTGGGGATGTAATGTAATACAAATTTCCTTCCTTCCTTCGTTTATTTACTTATTCTATTTATTCATTTAAATTCAAGAGGGTATAAAATACTTTTCTATGGTTAGACATTTTGTTGCTATATGCTGAAAGACAATTATCAAACAAAAATAATTCAAACTAACACACACACACACAGCTGAATTTTCTAGATTGGTATAATGGTTAGAGTTTTTACCAATGGTCCGGGGGACCGGAGTTCAATCCCAAGCAGAGTCATACCAAAGACTCAAAAATGGCACTTGATGGCTCCTTGCTCAATACTCAGTTTTATAAGGTATGTATCAAGGGTAAGTGGAGCAATCCAGGGAAAGGAGTAGCGCTCTCCCTTACACACGGTGTAGTAACTATTGAAAAGGAAGCCTTTGGGTCACCATCGACTACGGTCGCCCAAGGTTAAATGTAAAAACTGAAACGTTGACAAATAATTCAACTATAAATAAAATCCAACTCTGGATACCTTAGTATTTGATATTTGTACATTTATATATGTATATAACGGAAATTCCAATAACAACCTTGGATTGCGACAAAATAAGTCTAAACCCTGGACTGTTTTCCTCGGATAATACACAATATATATATATATATATATATATATATATATATATATATATATATATAACCGGGCCATTGGTCTAATGTGTAGAGTGTTCACCAATGGTCCGGTAGACCGAGGTTCAATCATACCAAAGACTAAAAAAACGGTATTTGATATCTCCTTGCTTAACACTCAGCATTATAAGATAAAGTGGAGCAATCCAGGGAATGGAGTAGTGCCCTCCCCTACACCTCTGTGCAGTAGGTATTAAAAAGGGAATCTTCGAGTCACCCTTGACTAAGGTCGTCAACTTAACTTTATATATATATATATATATATATATATATATATATATATATATATATATTATTGGCTCTCACATTGATCTCAATGTATGAGAACCAAAAAGTTCAGTTAAAGATGTAAACAGTTGGAAAACTGACACATTTATGCTAGTGGTGGTGTGTGTGAGGCCCGCCACATTTTTGTTTAAGATGATGACTGAAAAATGATACATCTATACGCCACAGGTTCTTTTGAATAACATTCCTGAGCTTTTGAATTCAGAGGTTTTCCTTCTCTTAGACAGGTTTCTCAACTAAGACTCGAGAGCCCAATATGCTCTACTCTCTTACGCTCCGCTCGGGCAGGATATGACACAAGGTCAGTTTTTAAGCGGAGTTAAATTGGTTTGAATTCAGAGTTTTCCTTCTCCTAGACTAGTTGCCTCACCAAGGCTGAAGAACCCAGTCTGTCCTACTATTTACCCATAGCTGGAGGGAGAATAATTGGATTCATACCTTTCCCAAGGGTATTAGTGCTATGTAAAATGCAATCAGTCCTGGATTTGAACTTGTGTCGCCGTGTCCAATTCCTGCGACGATAACCATTACACCACTGCAACCTTCTTCATGACCTGAACATGGATCGTTGGGTCCATTTCCGTTCGACGGTAGCTTTTACGCCAAGCTTATATATATATATATATATATATATATATATATATATATATATATATATATATATATATATATATATATATATATATATATATATATATATATATATATATATATATATATATATATATATATATATAAGGCTAGAGAACCCCTGTCTGTTTTGTGAATTTTACTCGTACCTGGAGGAAGAATTCGATAGTTGCCTTTTCTGAGAGCGCGGATAGAAATGAATGGAACTTTAACCATGCTGATAACTGTCATATCACACATCAACTCATACACAAACACATCCACAAGCTTTACAAACTCACATACACACACACACACACACACACACATATATATATATATATATATATGCCGAAGTAAATAATAGAAAGTAATCCGACAGTATTGAGAAAATTGAAAAACAAAGCAATCCGAAAGTGATAAATTTATTACGAAGGAAAATCGACGTTAAAATGTTTCGGCTCGAATGAACCTTCATCATTGCCCAAGTCGGCTGCACATCTACAGAGAGGTAAGACCCCACGAATGAGTGTTCTGGATATAAAACTAAACAACCTGAGGGTGAGGTTCCAGCAATGCTGGAGCTTTGGGGAATGCGAAGCACCTCTTGTTTTAACATCTTAAAGTTTTGATGGAGGTTCATTAAAACCGAAACGTTTTAACGTTGACTTTCCTTCGTAATAATCATCACTTTTGGATTACTTTGTTCAATTTTCTCCATATATATATATATGTGTGTGTGTGTGTGAGAGAGAGGTAGGAAAGATATATTAACAAAAGTTACAAAGGATAGTGTAAGGGTAAGCGGAGCTTACTATCCGGTGGTGTCCAATATTGGTAGTCGTACTACTAGAACTCCTGTTGATGTAATTTACAAAGCTTTTTGCTTCGATGTGGCACAAGGCCGAATGAATGAGGCTCGAACTCACTCGTGTAGGTTAGTTAGTCTAGCTTGCTAACCGTTACACCACCAGAGGTGCCCTAGAGCTCCTGTTGATGTAATTTACAAAGCGCTTTGCTTCGATGTGGCACAAGGCCGAATGAATGGGGCGCCCAATGAGACTCGAACTCACTCGTGTAGGTTTGCTAATCTAGTTTGCTAACCGTTACGCCACCAGAGGTGCCCTAGAGCTCCTGTTGATACACTACGGTGTTATCTCACGTAGTAATATAGTGCTGGAAGAGTCCATGACGCAGGTAAGTTTCGGTCTCACAACAATATATAAGGCTAGAGAACCTGGTCTGCTCTTTAATTTTTACTTAGATTCTGGGCACCTCGGGTAGTGTAATGGTTAGCAAGCTTGACTAGCAAGCCTACACGAGTGAGTTCGAGTCTCATTGGGCGCCCTATTCAATCGGCCTTGTGCCACATCGAAGTAAAGAGCTTCGTAAATTACAATTTTTACTTAGATTCTGGTCACCTCGGGTAGTGTAATGGTTAGCAAGCTTGACTAGCAAACCTGCAAGAGTGATTTCGAGTCTCATTGGGCGCCCCATTCAATCGGCCTTGTGCCACATCGAAGCAAAGAGCTTCGTAAATAACAATTTTAACTTAGATCCAAGCGTAGATAAGAATTCGGTTGATACCGTTCCCATTACTATAAAAAACGTTGAAACAGTAGAGAATGGAATTTGAACTATGACGCTAACCATGATTTAAACACACACTTATATATGAATACAAGTGTATATATATATATATATATATATATATATATATATATATATATATATATATATATATATATTGAAAGAAAAACGTTATGAACAACAAAGATTTATCCCAGGTTGTCTTGATTTTCTATTCTTTTTTATTAATTTTGACAGAGGTAATAATAGCGGTACATGTTTATCGTCGCTTTTACTCATAGTGAAACCATTTTTTAATCGAGAGGATTCTCTCTGGCGTAAAGGCTAACATGCTGGACTGCAGCATCGCAGTAAGTTCTCAAAGCAATGGATTAAATAGTACGACTACTGCCTTTCAACAAAGATGGGTTTGTCATTAAATAACCCACGAAGGTTTGTATGCCATTAGATAAAAAAAAAAACCAAACCAAACCAATGGTTTATATATAGTAATCGCATTTTCGAATTTTGTTACGAAATAAAAGCTTCAGTTTGCTAGAATTCAAATGCATCTGTCTAGTTATTAAGTCAACTGTTGCAGAAACAACAGACCGACGATTCTTGATTAATTTATCGTCGTTAAATTCATCGTCAGTAAATTCATCGTATATTAAATTTATCTTGTAGTAGATTTATCGCGAGTAAATTTATTGCAGGGTAAATTTATCGCCAGTAAATCCAACGTGTCAGTTTAATAGTTCTTATACTATAAGGTTTCTCTAACCCTTAAGCTTTTTTATCAAGTTCTTAAAAGTAATGTTCATACTTTATTATATTCTGAATTTCGCCACTGATGATTTATTGTGATGAATTTACCGGACATACAATCCAGACATGCATTTGAACCGATAAAATGTAGGTAACGTTTTTTTATCATTGTTTCCCACTGTCTTTTCCATTACTTCAACACTTCCCCATTTAGTTAAAACCAATGTTACACTTACAGACTAAAAATTTCTGACTAATAAAATAAGTGTTCGCCAATGGTCTTGGAAACCAGGGTTCAATCCCAGGTCGAGTCATACCAAAGACTCAAAAAATGATACTTGATGCCACCTTGCTAAGCACTCAACTCTATAAGCGAAAATCAAGGATAAAGTGGAATAATTCTGGGGATGGAGTAGCGCCCTCCCCTACATCTCGGTGTAGTAGCTATTGAAAAGGGAGCCTTCGGGTCACCAACTTTACTCTACTTATACTCCAAATCATAGCGTAGCTTTAACCCCCCCCACACACACACACACACACGCACACACTTTTGTTGCAAGTTTCAGTACTTAGTCAACACGATGTGCATTGAAAACAAGAAAGAAAAAAAGGATTGTGTTGGATGAGGAATTTCTGCAAATGTTACTGACTTATCATATGTACGAATATTAATAAAAGCTAAACATCAAGGAGACCAAAGAAGTATGAGTGAATAGTAATAATAGCTTGGTTGGTGTTCGAATCCAGATAAAGGTTAGGATATTTAATGAATATTTTCAAGGTTGTGAAAGGATTTCTCACATGTGATGTAGTGCTACACAATCTTATTAGGCTCCTACAATATATGCGTTTGTTTACCTGCAAAACATTTACTTTTAGGGTCTATCTTTCTTCCTTTCTCTCTCTCTCACACACACACACACACACACACACACACACCCTCTCTCTCTCCCTCTCTCTCTCTCTCTCTCTCTCTCTCTCCATTGGCCTAGGGGTTAGAGTGTTCGCCAATGGCCCGGAAGACCTGGGTTCAATCCCAGGTCGAGTCATACCAAAGACTCAAAAAATGGTATTTGATGCCTCCTTGCTTAACACTCAGCATTATAAGGTACGGATCAAGGGTAAAATAGAGCAATCCAGGGAAGGAGTAGCGCCCTCCCCTACACATCGGTGTAGTAGCTATCGAAAAGGGAGCCTTCGGGTTACCCTCGACTATGGTCGCCAACTTTACTTTACTTTTTATATATATATATATATACATACATAAGTAGTAAACATGGTGACCTTAATCGAGGGTAATTCGATGGCTCCCTTTTCACTAGCTACTACACCGAGGGGTTCGGAAGGGCACTACTCCATTCCCTGGATTGCTCCACTTTACCCTTGATCCTTACCTTATTGTGCTGAGTGTTAAGCAAGGCGGCATCAAGTACCATTTTTGAGTCTTTGGTGTGACTCAACCTGGGATTGAACCCCGGTCTCCCGGACCATATATAAATATATACATATATATATACACCTTATCATATAAGATAAATAGATATGTGAATGTATAAAAATGTGTGTGTGTGCGATTGAAAATAGTCTTATTTGTTTTAAAGAAAAAGAATTGAAACAATAGGCTTTGTCATTTTTACTATATATCTTTTCAATGAACGTATTATGATACGACCCGCTGACATTGACAATTTTTCATATTTATAATTAAAAACTAAAGATAAGCGGGCACCTAATCTAACAAAAACTCGACTATCTATCAAGTCTCTCAAGTATCGTTAGGTACACAAATGTTTCATGTGGACAAAGGGCGGTTACACCCATTGGAAAGTTATTAATCAACTTGTCTATCATTACAAATAACCCGAGAATTTGCAAATGCTAATCTTGTTGAACATATGATTAGCATCTGCATAAATCAAGAATATTTTCTCTAAATTCTGAAAGTTAAATATACAGAGCTAAATGAAAGTTTTACTGAACGCGGATTCATATTCGTACAATATTATATTAGATATTGGTCGAAAGGACCCCAGTTTCGGCTGAGCTACTTTCAGGTGGGTGAGCTGCATCACTGAAACCTTTTGTCACCCCTGTATAGCACTGAGCCTCGTGGTCCAGTTTAAGCACTCATCAGGCATACGTGCCTGGACCACATTTGGGTCCAAGTCCAGCTAGGCTCACCAGCCCCAAATTACACTAAGTGGGTCGATAACCAGCATAATCAAGCAGGGCTCAAGCCTCCTCTAAATTCCCACCATAATCAACCTTCGAGTCATTGACCTTGTGTCGAGTCCTGTCTGGTGAGAGGCAGAGACAAATATTACATACAATATTATATTAGTCAAGATTAAAAACTATGTAAGGTTAACCCGAAGCCGGACATTTTTGGACTTAATTTTTTTAATCCTGTGATTTTTGGAGAACCAAAAAAGTTTGGCTCGTTTACCCGAGTTAAAATTCAAAACCACAAGCATAAACGTAATTTTTAAGAATTAAAAAAAAATCAATTTCTTAAAATTTTCTTGGAATTTTAAATCTTCAAAGATGTCTAACGAAAAAAAAAATGCTAAGAATTAAAATTTTTAAATTTTTCGTTTAATTTTTCATTCAAAAATTATTTTTCAAATATAACATCTGATTATTTTCGTTTAATTTTTTATATTTATATGCCGTCGAATTTATTTACATTTTCCCCTTATATAATATATATATATATATATATATATATATATATATATATATATATATAAGGGGAAAATGTAAATAAAAAGTAAATTTATTTACATTTTCCCCTTATATATATATATATATATATATATATATATATATATATATATATATATATAAGGGGAAAATGTAAATAAATTCAACGGTATATAAATATTATATATATATATATATATATATATATATATATATATATATGTGTGTGTGTGTGTGTGTGTGGATAGATAGATAGATAGATAGATAGATAGATAGATAGATAGATAGATAGATAGATAGATAGATAGATAGATAGATACCATATAATTTAAGTCTCTGAATAGACTAAAAAAGAATAATCCAAATAGAGTGCTCAATTCTGTTCAAACCCCATCTAAAAATCCAGTTGATGAGCTGGTGAAATAAATCCATAATGGAGTATATCTATCAATTTTCTTGTTATTAATAATAGATAGATAGACAGATAGATAGAAAGAAAAGAAAGTAAGATTTCTTTGTACTTATTTTTTAATTCATACTGACCTCAGCTAGTTTTAATGTTTCGCCATCGTCATAAAAATTTAGTCTTTATAAAAGGGTTTTATTAAAGAGTTGATATGTCTCAAAAAACATAAAAAGTAAACAGTAACGTAGTATATTCATTTGAATATATATATATATATATATATATATATATATATATATATGTGTGTGTGTGTGTGTGTGTGTGTGTGTGTGTGTGTGTGTGTGTGAGAGAGAGAGAGAGAGAGAGAGAGAGAGAGAGAGAGAGGATACCCTTGAGTAATGTTTAAAACGTTTAATAGTCTCATTGTTTTAAAATGTTTTATCGTCTAAAGATTGGTTTGAAACATTTACTTACGACCAGTTTTTATCTTTTAAGTAACCGTTTCTATTTGAATATTTACTTCATCAGTTTATATCGAGCATTTTCCAAAGGTCTTTTTATCTTGTTGACAACAATTACAAATAGAAACCTAAAATTATATATATATATATACATATATATATATATATATATATATATATATATATATATATATATATATGTGTGTGTGTGTGTGTGTGTGTGTGTGTGTGTGTGTATAAAATACCCAAAAGATCCAGAAACTACCAACCAAGGTTTCACCTAACGGATCTTCGGAATAATTCTAAAGAGGGTTAATCCAAACGACATTTTATTATTAAAATGGCTACCAAAGAGAATAAAAATGGAGCATTAAAAAAAAACCCACATTCTATCTGCTAAGGAACCAGGCTTTTTTTATGCCTGCCAGCATTTAATATTTCAGATCTCTAATTGAGCGATTCATTGGAATTATTATCATTATATATATATATATATATATATATATATATATAAAAGTAAAGTTAGTAACCTTAGTCGAGGGCGACCCGAAGGTTCCCTTTTCAATAGCTACCACACCCAGGTTTAGGGGAGGGCGCTACTCCTTTCCCTGGACTGCTCCACTTTACCCTTGATACATAGCTTATAATGCTGAGTGTTATCAAGTACCATTTTTAAGTCTTTGGTATGACTCGACCTGGGATTGAACCCGGGTCTCCCGGACCATTGGCAAATACTATATATATATATATATACACGTCTATCTTCTTCTGACTGTTCGTACTTACGTGTTTATGTGTATGTACGCTACGTCATGTCATGTGCTCGTAGTGTACTGCTGGTACCATTGTACCCTAGAACTATTTGCTACATGATCATTTGGTCGGCGAATATATCGGCTCTCCATCCGGCTGTCCTGATGAGATGGGTGGCTATACAGCCAACAGGATAAAAAATGAGACATGACAAAGGTCAGTTGAAACCACTTCTTGGGTCAGTGGACATCTAGCACACACGTGCCATAAATCACGAGGAAAGCATCTCTTTTTGGATTTAGGTGTCGTTATAGTTGCCCAGTCTACTTTGCGACAAGAAGCAACCTTCCATTATGCTAAGTTTCTCACTGGAACACAACTATTAATACTTGGACGGTGACGGGGTGATAGTGGAGGTGTTGGTGATTGTGTGTGTGTGGTATAAGCACATACCATCATTTTCATTGCTACAATCTTTGTGCAGATATCTTTTTTCACATATCTACATTTTAAAGAGATGTTCATCTGATAAGAAGTGCCAGTCATCACTTATGTGTTCACGTAAACCGAGAAATTTGTTGTACTCAGCTAAACTAAGCCAATCCAAGAAGAAGGAGGGAAAAATATGCTCCGTCAGTATGACATTTGGAAAAAAGGCCACCTCGAAAGTGAGCTTTCAAAATTCTAGTTCTTTAATATTTTCAAACACTGACTAATGGCATCAGTGAACAATATCCGATTTCATTCACCTCTACAAAAATCAACTATGTTATACTGAGTGCAGAAATCAAATAAACTTACTTTCTTCTTTTCTTTTCTCTCTCTCTCTCTCTCTCTCTCTCACGCAAAAACACACAATCTCTCTCTCTCTCTCTCTCTTTCTGTCAAAAACACGCACACACATATTCTCTCTCTCTCTCTCTCTCTCTCTCTCTCTTTCTCTCTCTCTCTCTCAGTTTTTCTCGATCATTCTCCCTTCCAATCTCTCGTGGTTTGGTTTGGTTTCGTTTGGTTTCTTTGTTTAATGGCATATCAACCTTTATGGATAAATTAATGCCAAAGCTGTCCTTGTAGAAGAATAGCAGTGATAGTATTTAAGCCATAGCTGAGGGTGATGAGAAGGCTCATACCTCTCCCAAGGGTATTGGCTCGAAAGTGAACGTCATAGCGTGACTGGAGTTTGAAAACACTACGATGTCACTGAAAAAATAATTTTGCTTTTTTCAAAAAATTTCCCTTATTTATTGAATGACACCCGTACAGTCTGTTATTTATTAAGAACGTATTGTTGTGTTGTATCTGTAATCAAGGATTTTTGAGCATTTAAATGAAAAACCGTCTCCTATCTAAAAAGAACTTACCGACTTTTAAAAAATACGAGGATCATTAAATAAGTTTCCAGACTTTTTTCATATGGGCAATTTTATTGATAGTATACACATGAAACTCTAGTCCCCTTCGAAGTAATCTCCTCCGGCTGCAATGCACTTGAACATACAGAACTTCTGGAAGACCCCATGGAAGTCCTCTTGTGTAAGCGTGTCAGTGACCTTCGTCACAGCCTCTTTCATCTCCTCAATTGTCTCATAACGACAGCCTCTGAGCTTTGGGAATAACCAAAAGTCACTGGACTGTAGGGAGGTTGACGAACTGTCTTGATGCCCATCTTGGTCAAATAGTCTGTGACAAGGATGGAGTAGTGGACTGGTGCATTGTTCTGTTGGAAATGCCACTGACCCGATTTGAAGAGTGCTGGCCTCTTCTTACGGAATCTCTTCCAGAATTCCCTTAAAACCTCAACATAGTAACCCTAATCCTAAACCAAACCCTTTGTCCAATCAACTCTAGTGTATTGACTTCCTTACTCCTCCCACACCTCTCATCATCCCACATAGACTCCCTGCCTTCCTTGAATCTCTTATGCCACTCAAAAACTTATGCTCCATTCATGCAAGATGGTCGAAAAGCGGTCTGAAGCATTACATACGTTTCTGTGGCATTTTTTCCAAGTTTAAAACACAGTTTTATTGCATATCGTTCTTCTAAAGTGTCCTCACGTACAGATGGCATTTTTGAAATTTACCATCTGTGACAATCAGGATTTAGTAGGGTGTATTCCAATTGCTGCTGTAGCTGTTCATTTGAACCTGAAATCATAAAAAATGGTCAGTCATCTCATAAGATGTATAGTAATAACATACTGAATTTTCAAGAGTCTACGACAATTTTAAATGTTTGTATAAAAAGTCTGGAAACTTATTGAAGGCACCACGTATATGGAATTAAATGTTTATCTTCATAGAAATAAATCTAAAAGTAGACGATTTTAAAATTATTGAATTTTTATTTACATTTGTTCTTACAAGATTAAAAAGTTGAAAATTTGCGAGGAAAATCATTTCTCCAGTCAAGTTCTCTAAATTTGGAAATGTGAAAATGACGTAGCATTATCATTGTCTTTGTAGCTCTACATCATGTGTATAATTAGGGCAATCAGTTTGAGCGTTTAATATTTCTAGGTGTGTTCACAATATTTTCAGCCAGTTTTTGCAATTCTATAATGCCTTATATACATGGTGCATTGTCCATCTAAGGCAGACGTTATCGAAAGGCCCCCAGCTTCGACTGGGCCATCTTCGGGTGGGCGAGCTGCATTATTGACACCTTTGTATGGCACTGGACCCCGTTGTCCAGTTTAAGCAATTATTTGCAATCCGTGCCTGGACCCATATTTGGGTTCATGTCCAGCTAGGCTCATCGGCTTACATTGCTCCAAGTGAGCCGATGACCAGCATAGACCAGCAGGGCACGAATCTCGACCTTCCTCTCCCCTAACCCCCACTATAATCCGACCTTCGGGTCATTTGACCTTGTGTCAAGCCCTGTCTGGTGGGAGGCAGAGACAAATATATGTCCTTGCTTTGGGGATATGTAGCGTGCCTCAATATTAATTGTATGTCCTATTGTATCTCCCTTGCAATTAAAACTTCTTTCTTTCATCTACCAACGCGTTGGCTGTTCCTTCCACTCAAGTACAATCTTGTATCACTTTTAAGGATACAACTGAAAACGATGTTTGAAACCATTTAACTGTGTGCAAACAAATGATTAATATTAAGTTGAATTATCCGTGCTTAATTTGAATACTTGAAAGCATATATCTGTGTGCAAATTCTATCTCTTTCAAAAAAGTTACTTATAAACTATTCGCTTATATATATATATATATATATATAGTACAAATTGATGGAGACTCAGACCCTGTTAAGTCGTCATAATAAATTTATTTCGGCGAAGAATATTACTATACTCTTTGTCTCGTCAGATGACTATTTACATGCTTCTCTCGAAGCTATTCTGCGGCTTCGAGAGAAGCATGTAAATAGTCATCTGACGAGACAAAGAGTATAGTAATATTCTTCACCGAAATAAATTTATTATGACGACTTAACTGGGTCTGAGTCTCCGTCAATTTGTACTATATACGCTCTGAATGTGAATGTTGTTATACCCCAGCGAATAAATAGGGAACTAACAATAGCCATACATTGAGCACTCTCATAGATTTATATGATTTTCCTCATATATTCTATGTAAAGAATAATCCACACCCACTGTCTTTGGACGCTGACTGGATACTTAATATATATATATATATATAAACAGGATTTGGTATTAAATAGGATTTACTATTAAATAACTATCAAGGGCTAATATATCTTTAAACTAAATAACCTCACTTAGAATCAATGTCTTGCTCCCCATTGCACACATGCTACAACGTTGTATCAAATTGGTGGTGTTTGTTCTTGTTTTGATGTAGTTTTTGATGGTGGGTGTTAAGAGTATGAGGGTAATTATGGAGTCTCTTTAGTCGGGGAATCAGAGGAATATGTCTTCAACTATGCATACGTTGTCCACGAAAGATGTCTCAAAATACAATTTCAACTCTATCCGTACAGCCGAGAAAACATAAAACAATACTTGAAGAGGAAGTATCAACCTTTATGGGTTATTTAATACCAAAGCCATCCTTGCAGAAAAATGATAGAAGTAACACTAAATTCATAGCTGGGAGGTTAAGGGAATTCATGCCTTTCCTTAGGGTATTATTCCAAAAGTGAACATGATAATATGACTATAGTTTGAATTCGCTTACAACAATATCGCACTTCAGCATGTTAGACAATTACTACACTCTCTTTCTTGCAGAACCTATGAACAAGCGACAAAAAATAGGTTACAGAAATAAACAAATAGACAAAAATATCAAAGTGTTGATTTTATAACAGAAAATTCTAACAAACTCAAATTTTTGTATACTACCACTGGATCTTCAAAAACAACGAGGAACACGTACATTTAAAAATATTATTGTATATTTTTATTCTTCGACGGTGACGCTTGTGTGGAGCAGAAGAGCAGTCGGAGAGAGTTCGCACACACGAAGGAGTAAGCGGGAGTCGTTATAGCCAACGGGAACTGACTTCTACCAAAATTCTAGACTTTACATAGTCTTTAAATTTACACGCGATCCACATGGCCACGCCTCTTCCCCCACGCAATGCTTGCTTTTAATTGGCCATGGTTTACACCCACGCAATGCTTGTTCTCTATTAGTCACGGCTTATACCCATGCATTGCTTGTTTTTCAGTTTTCCCTGAGCTGATTTTATCTACAGCTGGATGTATCTGTCAACTACATCCTCCGGATTCATCACAGGCCAAGGCAATATATTACACAATGACTTATTCACACCAAGAGGTTGATGTAATATAATGGCCGAGAGATTTCGTTTTATATATCTTGCCTTTCGGCTTTGTTAGGCTGAGAACCTTTCGCTTAGCGCATTGGTTAGTTAGGTGCAACATGAGTGCAGGTGTTCACACGCGCGCGGGGAAGATGTGTCATTCAGAGATGTCAAAATAAAAATCCCAGATAGAAAATATGACCAGAGGATGTAAATGACGTCATGCACCGGAACTGTGCGCGGAGGATTTTAGGGATTTGAGAAAAGTCAGTTGAGTCGATTTTTTGCCTCCGAAGAAAAAGGTTGACTTTCGGAGCTCGCCGAGGCCTTGCGGCGGGTGCCACACGTGGTGGTGGGGGGGACAGATGGAAAAGTCGTCATAGAAAGATTGTGCCTCTCTCTTCCTTATGTCGAAAAACCTTTTAACTCAAAGGTAATAAAGAGTTTCGTACCTGAACTAAGAAGTCGTAAGTGTTTTTTTGTGTTTCGGGATTCCTATGTTATCTATATATGGATATTATAAACGTTTTGCGTACCGGTATGAATATGTCTATTTCACGTATTCATATCTAGCAATGTAGCATTGATTGATGCAAAAGTTCCATTTGCGGAGAGGGGTATAAAATATAAATTCATAGCATCTTCATTTAGCCATCAACTTACACCAGTTTTTAATTCAATCATGTATTCTATCATAAAAGAACAATTACGATTTTTGAATATTCCATTATCTTAAAATTGTTAGAACTGCTGATGAAACGGAATACATAATAAAGCGTAACAAGTTATAGTTTAAACATGCTAAGACTGAAGAATAGAACATTTACAGAAGTTGGTTGTGTCACATTTAAATCACAAGTCAGACATAAAGCAGAAATTTCTGCAGCCGACTTCTCTGATCAAATTCAAACGACCGAGCTGCTCGTTTTAGCACTGCGTACGCTTTGTCAAGGTTAGCACGGTTTGAAATTTTTTTTAAAATCCTTTTAATGCCAAACAACACAGAAAATTATTTCTTTTATAGATTCCATTAAGGTGGACATTTTAGTAATTTACTAAGCTTTTCGCTTAGATCTGAGACAAGGCCGTATGAACGAGGCGCCCAATGAGACTCGAACTCACTTGTGAAGGTTTGTAAGTCTAGCTTGGTTAGCATTACTCCACTCGACGCGCCCTATTAATTTTCCAAGCGTTTTTACTTGGATGTACCACTAGGCCGTATGAAAGGAGCGCTTAATGAGACTCGAACTCACTCGCGAAGCTTTGCAAATCTAGCTTGCTAAACATTACACCACACGAAGCACCATAAAGTTGATATGTTCTAGATCTAAAGATGATTTTATTTGTTTGCAATTTCATCACAAGAGGCGTTTTGTCTCAAAATTATATGGAGGAATCTAAAAAAAAATGTTTAAACAAAAGTCATTGTCCCTTTCTCTAAATTTATGGAGTTCCTATTTTCCTCGCTTTTATTTCATTTATCTATTTTGCTTTTGTTTTTTTAATTTTTGCTTTGTTTATTGCTGTTGTTGTTCTGTCTTTTTGTACTTGTGTGTGTGTGTGTGTGTGTGTGTGTGTGTGTGTGTGTGTGTGTGTGTGTGTGTGTGTGTGTGAAGGGATGTAAACGACACACATGAGTTAAGTGATTGTGCAACGAATAAAAAGTTAAGAAATCTTCACAGACGCTTCTAAGATTTCCTATACATTGTACAAAAATAATTAAGCATTATATCATAGCATTTAATAAGGATTAAATAACATATAAGGATATCATTTTCAAATGTAAATAAATCAACACCAAAATTATAAACCGTATCTGATAACAAATAAAATCCACCTTTTCCGCTAAAATCTAAATTTTATATTGAATCTGATGGCATATAATACCCACTTTTCCGTCAAAAATATCCTCATAAATTCCGCTATTATTAAATTAATTATATCTTCAGCAGCATTTAAAAACGCTCGTAGCGTAACGGTTATCGTCAAAAAAATTGACTGTACGAGTTAAGTTAAAAATTCTGGACGAGGCTGTTGATGTTTTGATAATGCTTTTGGAAACGTTAAGAATACTTCTCTTCTTCCTGGTTATGAATAAATTGCTGGGGCAGATTTGGCTCTTTAACTTGGTTGCTACAACTAATCTTGGAGAAGGAAAACTCTGAATTCATAAATTAGAAAGCGTAGAGATAGCAAGTCCATCTAAAAAAGATCTACTTGTTTTTGAAACCACAACACAATCAGAGCCGTGATTCAGCTGCAGCCCTCAAAGAATTAACAGGACTCATTGATTGTGGCAAATAAATTGCAATTTACGTTAACTATTATAACAAAGGTTTTTCATGCTGTCCCACATTGTAGTCAGCTGGGGCTGTAGAATACACCGATTGCATCTCTGCAGAAGAGTAAGACAGCCCTTCTCAACGAGTGTCCTGGGTAAAAAAATCTAATGGTGAGGCTTCAGTGATGCTGGAGCTTAAGTACTGCAAGAGTTTGTGGAATACGGTGTACCCCTTCATTGCCATCGCTCCCAGGCCCACACTAGCCAGGAATGGTAGCACCTGATAGGGTCTTATCTGTGGGTCAAATAGAACTGTTTCCCATTTAGACTGTGTGAAAACAAATGACCTATGCTAAACTGAATTGTTAGAAATAGGACTGTTTGATCATTTAACTGTGTGTAAACAGATGACTGGTGTTTGATTTAATTGTTTGTGATATTTAGCAATGCTTGAAACCATTTAACTGTGCGCAAAAGAATGAGATTAGGCTAGATTAAAATTTTCATCAACAAAATGTGTTTACAAATTGTATATATTTGATATATATGGAAAGAAAGAATTTGGCATTAAATAACCTACAATGATTGATTTGCCATAAAAACAAACCGAACCGAAACTTAAAATACCAGTTGCATAATTTCTACGTGTGATGCCGAAGACACATATTTAGGAAACATTATATCCTTGCCTAATTTGGAAGGGAATCTCTGCAGCATAGTGGCTAACGTGCTGAACTTCGACACCGTTATAAGCGAGTTCGAAATCCAGTCGTGCTATTACGTTCATTTTCGGACTATTGCCCTTGGGAAAGGTATAAAGCCCCTAATACCTCCTCTTAGGTTTAGATAGTACCACCACTGTTCTTTTACGTGGGTAACTTTGGCATTAAATAATCCACGAACGTATACATATCATTAAAGTCAAAGAATTCAAGAAACTTACCTAAATTACGATCAAGCTAAAAGCATTGGTTCACGTCAGATCACCGAAGTTAAGCACATGAATAGGCGACTATTTAGTAACAGCATCTACGGTAAAGGTTTGGTTTGGTTTCTTTGTTTAATGGCATATCAACCATTGTAGGTTATTTAATCGTTCTAGAAGAACATTTGTAACATTATTGTACTCATAGCTGGGAGGATAAAGGGATTCATACCTTTCCCAAAGGTATTCATCCAAAAGTGAACATAATAGCGCGACTGGAATTCGAACTCGCTTACTAATGATTCGCAGTGCATCGCTTTAACCATTACACCACGAAGACACTTCCCACTCTTCGGTGAAGAGTTAAAGGTTTGAATGCTGAACTAAACAAAGATTAGTAAATGACAACATTTTGCGCTTTTTTGGTAATGTTTTTTGTTTTATCCCGCTGTGCTGGCCGATATTGAGAACTTTCTTTTGGTTTGATTTGGTTTGGTCATGTTTTCAGGCATATCATGTTATCTGTAACATTGAAATCTTGTTTATGCATCACTTTGTGGGGAGGGATTTTTTCAAAAAATACGAGTGACGTTCTTCTATGTCACCAACGTGACAGTGTTGGTCAACCAGCAAGAACTTATCGGCTGAAACGGAAGCTTTATATATCATTAAATGCACTATTCAAGCGAGAGAAATAACAAGGTTGGTTAGTTGGTTGGTTGGTTGGTTGGTTGATTTCATGTATCAACTTTTGTAGATCATTTAATGCCAAGTCCTTCTTATATATATATATATATATATATATATATATAAAGCAAAAGCTGCTTGGTAGTGCCAGGAGTGGCAGTACCGCCTTGAGCTACCGAAACTGTTATCACCCTGGTTGGCGGCTGATGAGGATAGAGTATCGCACGTGCTTTCACACGTTGTATGATGAAAATATGAAAAATATTAAATATATGATTTCTAAACTCATTTTGTAGATACATTTTTAAATGAGCCTGAGATCATTTTGTTTGCACACAGTTAAATGGTTTCACTTACTTCTATCTAATTCTATTTAGAATCAATCATTTGTTTGCACACAGTTGAATGTTTTCAAGTATTGCTATGTATCACTAGCAATTCAATTAAACATCAGGTATTTGTTTACTCACAGCTGAATGATCAAACAGTTTTATTTACCACAAATCAGTTTAGTATAAGTTCAGTTTTTTTTCTTACACACCGTTAGATGTCAAAATAGTTCTATTTCAAACCATTCAGTTTAGCATAAGTTCACTGTTTAGTTCTATTTAGCCCATATCAACCCTATCAAATGCTACAGATCGGGGCCAGAGTGGACCTGGGAGCGATGGCAATGAAAGATACTCCGCATTCCCCAAAGCTCCAGCATTAATGGAGCGTCACCATCAGATTGTTTAGTGTCATATCCTGGACGCTCATCGGGGAAGTCTTACCCCACTGCAAAGATGTAGTCGGTGTATTCTACAGCCCCAGTCGACTGGGCTAAAATAACTATGAATTACTTGAAGACTTATTCATTGGATATAAATGGACTATTTTTTTTTTTTAAATGAATTGTGAGAACAGTGAAATAGACAAACATATCCACGTGTTTACCTAACTACTCCAATTGTTAAATATTCTGTTGCAGTATATAGCATGAACTGAAACGTAACCATAAAAGACATAAGGATGTCTTAAATGTCTATCAGTTCTGTATGTTTTTTGTTGCTAACTACGCAGACATTGACTCTCAATTGCCAAAAAATCAACGCGTTGTAAATCGGCTGACGATTGTATTACAGAGTTGAGTTGAACACTCGATTAAATAAAAGCGAAGAAAGAAAGCAGAAAGTCAACGGAAGTCGCTAATATCGGTTGAACGCTAATATCCGGGCATGACCTCGACCGCCATCATTCTTTGGCCGGCGCCCGCCTACTTTTGTCTGAACGCATTTGCTTTTATTGTTTTCTCTTCTCTTCTTTATCTTGCTGATATTTTTTGACAGATGGCGATAAAAAATCATTTATTTCCATCGAAAAAATAAAAGCACAAAGAAGTACGAAAAGTGAGAAAGGGAAAATAATAATGAAATTAAGCAAAGTTAAGTAAAGATATAAAACCCCAACAACAACAACAACAAAAAATTCAATAAAAGAGAGATTTTCGAGTAAAAAAATAAATGTATTTATCCATTTATGCGCATAAATTTAGTGATTTTTGAACATATGTTATGGAACAGTTAGAAGTATTTCAGAATCTGGTTCGGCTGATAGGATGGTGTCATTTGACATCAGATAAAATGTCGTGAACATAGGAGGAATAGCGTTCTTTTAACTAGCGTGACTTGTTGACATATTCAGCTGAGCTCAAAAAAAAAAAAGATAACATTTCAGTAAGAGCAGACGTCATTATTTAAGGTGGATTCTTTTGTCTTTAAATTTTTTTAATTGCAAAAAGGAAAAAATGTTAATCAAATGCAGAAACTTAAACCTCGTAATACATTTAAACTTTAAAATATGGGAATTAATCTTTTTTTCATTTATTGCGGACTTCTTGTTCTCATCTTAGTAGTTTGAAACCGCTATCTTCTGACAATGCTCACCTGGAACCGAGGCGTTGAGTCTCTACGGTTCCAGGTGAGCATTGTCAGAAGATAGCGGTTTCAATTCCGACCCAAGCCGGCCAGAGGTTTACTTGGTCAAAAACGTGGTACGATAGACAACAACTATGGAAGGCAGTAATTACTGGGGATACGGTTACAAGACTCAGCATTCCTATCCGAGGTCACGGTGAATCACCTGAAGAAGGCCAGAGGTAAATTTGGCCGAAACGTAGTGAAGAAGAACCAACACAAAAACTACCAAGATGAGGACGAAAAGTCCGCAATAAATAAAAAATTAATTCTCAGATTAAGAAGCCTCATCTCAAAATGATTCAAATGAAAAGACAATTTAAAATATGATACCTATCTAATACAGAATATATAAATCTCCACTTCACTCTCGGCTTAACCTACATACGGCAAGTGGACGTTGTTAGCAACTATGGTTTCACCCAAAACGTGAAATTCAAACACTGACATCAGACGTAATTTTCTTGAGACCTTCATGCAGGAAACGGTCCTAAGTACTAACCCTTGAATTCATAAATAGAGCAAAAAGTCTAAAATACTTGCAGAATGCAAACATGAAAATAAATACCTATTATGGTACCTACCCACCGAATAAAGAATGTTTCTTTTATCTTTTTTTAACGCCCAATTTATATATTCTAGTATGTGTTACCAAGGTAAGTGTCTTGCACAAAAACTACCGGAAGATCACCTCTGAATATATTTTACGTGAAAATCTAACTGCAACTAACATCAACTTTTGAGCAACTTTGATTTTACATTGTTCAATTTTATTGATTTTTTTCTTTTATTTATACCCATTAACACACACACACACACAAACACACACACACACACACACACACACACAAACACACACACACACACACATATATATCTATATATATATATATATATATCGCTGATACAATAACCAGAATTGGTTTGATGATGGCATCAGCGAAAAACTGACGATCACCGAGCACCGTTGACTCTATGTCTACGCGATCCTAACTTAGATCTACATATGCTCTTTCACCGATATTCAGCACTCTTTATTGATAAATACAACAAATTGCATTATTAACTCATATATGGGTCGGGTACGGCGGACCATATATGGAAGGAAAAGGGAAACCATCTGCCCTTAGGGGATAAAGTTGAAATAATTGATAGGACTGAATATTGGAGGATTAGACTCCTTAAGGAATCAGCACATATGTTGGGCTACAGTGACCTGCAGAGTAGACCAAGTATAGAGTTGAATACAATATAGCAACCGATAATTAAGAAGGCTAGATGAAAAAAAAATCTGAATATGAGCACCGGTAAAAAAAATCATACATAATAGTAGTAATTCTAGTCAAGTAAGTCCCAAAAATTCACTTTGAATTGTCCAGCAGGACACATGGCGTGGCAGTTATATTGTTATCCTATATTTACCAACCCCTCCGCTCGGGCAGGACACGACACAAGGTCAATTTTTAAGCGGAATTTAACAGGTTTGAATTCCGAGTTTTCCTTCTCCTAGACTAGTTGCGGTTATATTGTTATAGGCGTTGGTTCCCTAAGCTTCTAAGGAGACAATAAACTGGAGGTTGCAGGTTCAATTCTGACTGCAGGCGAGTAACAATATAGGAATACTTAACACCTTTACCCGGTTATGGCTAACGGAATCAGAACAGGTAACCCCCGTGGATTCAATAAAGGACGTAGTTCGAAGTTCCGTGAAGGTTCCCGAGTTCAACAAACACCTGAAGAAGGCCGGAGGACATATCGGCCGAAACGTTGTGGAAATAACAATAAAGATGAAGGCAATAGTCAGAAAACCCTGAATGATAAAAATCACCAAGCTTCGTCTCAGAAATTTAGACAACTCATATACATGCATCTAAAGATTGCAATTCTTTCTTACTCTCTCAAAAAGTTTGCATGAAACTGGTCGTAATGGGACAGTTCAGGAGGGGTAAGTGAGCCACGTTTATTTTAAGTTTTATCTTACTGTGCTGGCGGATATTGAGCATTTTCTTTTGATCTGATTTGGTTGTATTTCCTGGAATATCATGTTTATCTCTAACATTCAAATCATGTTTATGCCTAACTTTCCTTTGATTTAAAAAAAAAAATACAAGTGGACTCCTATAAATGAACGTGCCCATGTTGGCCGACCAGCAAGAAATTATCTACATCAGCTCCGTACAAACACAGAATAAACTTGGAAAAACCTGCCAGAGGTAATGAACGAAAGGGGCGGATGGAGAGAAGGAGTCAGGGAAATCCGTGCAAGCAGTGCGACTTGAAGATGATAATTATATATATATATATACATATAGGAGGTCTTCAAAATTATAGATATTTAACAATGATTTGCAAGACTAACTTTCTAAGCATCTTTCTATGGCTTGTCGCCTTGGACGTGTTTCACTGCTGGAAACTTTCATTCTGTTGTCCAATAAGAAAAAGCACCTTTTCTATCCACGGTTGACCGACACTTACATTAGGTATTGTCATGGATGTTTTAGTCCACTCAGAGCAACGGGTATTTATTTCCATGACCTTGTAGTCACCAGGGTATCTCATCTGTCCCGTGGCTATTTTTATAATTAGATAAAGTCACTGTCACGGAGAGACAAAAGACATTGTAATAAATAGGAAGATACATGAAGAAGCGTAGAGACTGAATTGATCTGTTCACTGAATTGAACTGTTCGAATAAATTGGATGAGAAAAGACTTTATTTTCCTTTATCAATTTTGACTTACCGTAACGGATTCATCATAGTGATACATATATGAACAACGATACATGACTTAGAGGTCATTTTTAATAAACTCCAAAGGTTAAAAAAAACTCTAATGTAAAGCAGCTACTTTGTATGTATATCTATACAGTCTTCTCTCCACATTCTTCGAGGTTAGTCACGCAGGACCCAGAGAGAGAGAGAGAGAGAGAGAGAGAGAGAGATAACGCGAATATGTCTCTCCCCACCAAATCTTAACACTTGACATAGTAATTTACGAAGCTCTTTGCTTCGATGTGGCACAAGGCCGAATGAATGGGGCACCCAATGAGACTCGAACTCACTTGTGTAAGTTTGCTATTAAAAACACTTGACATAGTTGACAATATTGAACAGTAAAAATGCTGAGAATTAATTTTTATTTATTGCGGACTTTTTGTCCTCATCTTGGTAGTTTTTTTGTTTTTTTGTTTTTGTTTTTGTTTTTTTCTTTGTGTTGTTTCTTCTTTCACTACGTTTCGGCCAAATTTCACCTCTGGCCTTCTTCAGGTGATTTACCGCGACCTCGGATAGGAATGCTGAGTCTTGTAACCGTATCCCCAGTAATTACTGCCTTCCATAGTTGTTGTCTATCGCACCACGTAAAACAAACAAACAAAAAAAAACTACCAAAATGAGGACAAAAAGTCTGCAATAAATAAAAATTAATTCTCAGATTAAGAAGCCTCATCTCAAAATGATTCCAATTAAAGACAATTACAAAATGCTTCTGTATAAAGTTCGATAACTTAAGAATCATAGTTTCGATTTCTTTATTAAATGGCATATCAACTTTTGTGGTTTATTTAATGCCAAAGACATCATTATATAAGAACAGCAGTGGTGCTATTTAACTCATAGCTGGGGGAATGATGGAGTTCATGCCTTTCCCAAGGGTTTTTATTCGAAAGTGAAAGTGATAGGGCGACTGGAATTCGAACTCGCTCACTATGATTTTACAATCTAGCACGTTAGCCACTACCCCACCACCCCAGTAGAAAAACGGTAATTTGTCAGTCATTTATTTTAAAGATTACAAAACTAAATACTTTTTTAAGAAATAACAATACTTTAATTTTCATAGATTCCACCGTTATTTTTTTTCAATTTTAGTTTTGAATTTTAAATTCCAATTTATTTTTTATTCAATTATCTAAACTTAAATTTTTGAATTTAAATTCAAATATTCTATAATATACTTTACTAGATTTCCATGTTTACAGATACTGCTCTTTGATCCCCGACAGAAATGCTGAGAAGCAACACTTTGATCCTACGCAGAGCTTGTAGTAACTACACTCTCATTCTTAGCTGAAGTTATGAACAAACGACTAAAATTCTAAAAATAGAAAATAAAAAAGAATAAAAAATAACCAAGTGAACAAAAATGTCACCATGTTTATTTTACAGACTGGTCCGTACATAAAAAAGAATTCTAATTAACCAAAGTGACTTATTCATATCAAGACATTCGTTGAAGAAAACGTTTCATTGGTGGGGGGAGTTATTTACAAAATATAATTTCATAGCATCATTATTTTGTCATCAGCTTACACCATTTTTTTAACTCAATTGTGTATTCTATCATGAAACAACAATTACGATATAGTAAAAAAACAAAATAATCCAACGCATAGAGGAAGAGAAAGATGCCATGTATATGACGCGATGGTAGTAATCATAATAATACGATGACCCACTGAGAGCCGATGTCGCCAAAGCTTAAAAAAACGGACAGAATAATGAAACTGGTAGTAATTTACTAAGCCTTTTGCTTAGATGTGGCACGAAACCACATGAATGGAGCACCCAATGAAGCTCGAACTCACTCGCGAAGGTTTGCTTGTCTAGTTTACTAACCATTACACCAACGGAGTCGTCCAATATTGAAACCGGTTGCAAAAATGGAGTCTATTTATTTTTCAACGGTTATTATTTCATCATCATCATCATCATCATCAAGGCGTGCGAAGAGAACAGATTCCCTTGGCTTTCTCGCTATCCTTCCTTATTTGCCATCGTTCTTGTTAAGTCCTAAAGATGGCACCCAGTGTCTGCAGAGAACAAGTGGATGTAAATTTTTGCTGGTCGTGTCTATATTTCGGAATCCATTGAAGACCGTCGTTCACCAGCAGTGCCAAGCATGACTTGCTCGTTTGATTTGGATGATTTGTGAGATAGGAGGTAAGTGGCCGTACAACCTCATCCTTGAGCAGTTTTCTTTTTTCTCCACGCGTTCTGTCCAACCATTTAGGAAAAGACACTTTTCCAAACCTTCTGTCAATTTTTCTTTTCTTTTCTTTCTTATTCGGTCCATTAAGAACATTACTGGTTTATATTTAAACCAATTATACACAACTTTTGCATCTGGTGAAAAAGATTGATTTTCTATCCAAAGCCAAAGGTGATTCATTAGAGGTGTACAACAAGTGTGAATTTTAAGCTTCTCACAGTTTTTGTTGTTTATCGACTGGAACACTTTTTTTAGTCGTGATTCTTAGAAAAAAGTTATGAAGAGTGACTATAAAAACACTCTTCGATTTCAAGTATTTATAACATCAAAACTTATAGGAAATTGTTTATGAATATGGTGTCTTCATGTACATTAGCTTAAAATATTTATTTTCTCACCAATAGAATCTCTGTGCCCCATCCTACCATCGCTAAAAAGCTGGGAAATCCAAGATGGCACTCACTCGACAGCAGAGTGTTTCTGTGCCTAGTCTGTATTTCAGGCCTTAATCTGCGAATGCATTGAGGGTACCCTAAAATTTCACCATGACTTATTCAATTTATCAAACTGTCATTCCTTTTAGCAGAAATTTAGTGTAAATGATTCCTGTGATTTTCTGTGTTGAAGGAACTACCTTGAATATTTTTTATTTTTGGAGAATTTGAATAACGATATTCCATAGATTTTCTTTTGTTTTCAGGATTATGGTGCTGAACTAAAGATTAATTCTCAGTAGCAATATATATTTAACAACCCCTCCACACGAGCAGGATGTCACACAAGGTCAATTTTAAGCGGTGTATAAAAGTCATTGGTTTTGTTTGGTTTGATTTTATGCCATACCAACCACTGTTGCTTATTTAATGCCATATCCTTTTTTTACATCAATATTAAATATATAATTTGTAAACACATTTTGTAGATACACACAGTTAAGTAATCAAACAGTTCTATTTCAAACAGTTCAATTTAGCATAAGTCATTTGTCCTCTGTTTAAATATGAAAAATATGGACCAAGGGCAATGTCAATGAAGGTGTATTTCCCATTCTCCAAAGCTTCGGCCATACTGGAGCATCATCATCAGATTGTTTTGTGTCATATCTAGGACACTCGTCTTACTCCGTTGTAATGATGCAGTCGGTGGATTCTACACCCCAGCCAACTGGGCTGAGAGTATAAGAGGTTTGAATTCAGAGTTCTCTTTGTCCAACACCTGTTGCAATACCAAATTTAAATAGCGCAGTCTGACCTACTATTTACCCATAGTGGGATTGGGAATAGTTGGATGCATATATTTCCCAATGGTATTAGCGCTATTAAATGCAAACAGCCTCATCCAGGATTGAACTTGGGTCGCTTTTCTATTTTCTTACGACGGGAACCTCATGTGGTAATATTCATTTTGAAATCACCCCCTCGCGACGGTATCTGTTGAGGATTTCTTTACAAATATTTTTCCGCTATTTCTTTATGGCTTCCGTTAATTGTTACATAATCCAATTGGCGCAGTCTTTTTCTGAAATTCACTATGTCATTTATATTCTGAATTCTTTTTTTATGTCTAACGTCAGAGCAGTGTCTTTTTGCTTAACATGCTGAATTCTTTGACTCATGGAATCCACTCTTCTTTTATTCTCTTCCTACATCACTGAAATCGGCCTTCTTGATGTTTGCTCGTCTAATACCAACAACTGTTACATTTTCTATTACGTTGAACTGAATGTCAAACATTTTTCACGTCTATACAAACATAGCTCTAAACTGTTTTTATACGTTTGTGAATTTTGTTTGGTGAGTGACACTCTAGAGCCAAAAAATTCTATTGCTGCTTTATACGTAACACAAATGTAGTACTCATGATTTGATACTAAACAATCTGATGATTACTGGAGTCATGGGGAATGCAGAGTATCCCTTCATTGTCATTGCTCCCAGGTCTACTCTGGCATGGAGAGGTAGCACCTGATACGGTCTTATCTATGAGTTAAATACAATTGTTTCAAATTTAAACTGTGTGCAAACAAATGACTTTGGCTAAATTGAATTATTTTAAATAGAACTGTTTGATCATTTGACAGTGCGTAAATAAATGGCTAAAGTTTAATTGAATTGTTAGTGATACACAGCAATACTTGGAACCATTTAACTTTGTTGACTTACGCTAAATTGAATAGTTTGAAATATAGCTGTTTTATTATTTAACTCTGTGTAAACAAATGACTGATGCTTAATTGAATTGTTAGTGATACACAGCAATACTTGGATAAATCATATAAATCTAGTATACGTAGCGAATTTAATAAGTTTCCAGACTTTTTTGTACAGACATTTAAAATTGTCGTAGACTCTTGAAAATTCAGTATCTTTTTGCTATACATCTTATGTGACGACTGACCAATTTTTATGATTTCAGGTTCAAATGAACTGCTACAGCAGCAATTGGAATACACCCTACTAAAGCCTGATTGTCACAGCTGGTGAATTTCAAAAATGCAATCTGGATGTGAGGACACTTTAGAAGAATGATATGCAATAAAATTCTGTTTTAAACTTGGAAAAAATGCCACCACAGAAACGTATGGAACGCTTGAGACTGCTTTTCGACCATCTTGCATGAATCGAGAATGTGTTTTTGAGTGGCATAAGAGATTCAAGGAAGGCATGGAGTCTATGTGGGATGATGAGAGATGTGGGAGGAGTAAGGAAGTCAATACACCAGAGTTGATTGGCCAAAGGGTTAGGGTTAGGATCATTGGCATTTCCACCAGGACAATGCACCAGTCCACAACTCCATCCTTGTCACAGACTATTTGACCTAGATGGGCATCAAGACAGCTCCTCACCCTCCCGGTTGTCCAGACCTTGCTCCCTGTGACTTGGTTATTCCCTAAGCTCAGAGGCTGTCATTATGAGAAAATTGAGGAGATGAAAGTGGCTGTGACGAAGGTCATTGACACGCTCACACAAGAGGACTTCCATGGGGCCTTCCAGAAGTTGTTGGAACGGTACAAGTGCGTTGCAGCCGGAAGAGATTACTTCTAAGGGGACAAGAGTTTCATGTGTGTACGATCAATAAAAGTGCCCATACGAAAAAAGTCTGGAAACTTATTTAATGATCCTCGTATATGTATAAACTATGTTTGGTATTGAATAACCTGCAGTAGTTGATATGCCATAAGACAAAACCAAACTATACCAAACTTAATTTTGTCGGACGGGAAACTGTCACTAAACCTGATTGAACAGAAAACTATATATTACTGAAAAATACCTTCACACATGTTTCTATCTTTATTATTAGCGATATAAAACAGAACCTTTGTATTAAATTCACTTACCTAGGAAGCAGCGTCGAATCAACCGAAAAGGACATCGAAACCAACGCGACATGTTGATGATGATGACTTACTAAACTCTTCTTTTCATCGAGTTTTTTTTTTTTTTTTTTTTTTCATTTATGCACGTCATCTGAGATTTTCCCAATTTGGGCTCAAAACAAAAAAATCCAATTTAATTACCAATGGTAAACTCACGAATCATCAAATCCGGGAGAGTTGACATTTGTCTGTTTTTAGGAGACTACCTAAAAAGCAACACGATTGGAAATCTAAAATCTTCCCATTTCAAGTGTGTGCAAAAGTCAACTGTTTTGAAAAAAGTCTCTTTTCAATTTCTATCGTTCGAAAAATCGTGCACTTGAAACTTTTGCAAACATTTAATATTTATAAAAAAAAATGATTGTTAACAAAGCGTCTAGAATTGATAAATCTTAAAGTTGTAGAAAGAATAATGTTGCAATTTTGGAGATGGAATAAAATTACAAATTTTCCCAAAGAAAATCATCATTCTGATTGATTTTTAAAACTGATTTTTTTTTCTCTTTGTTAAAAGAATCTTTTTTTATGGATAATAAACCTGTTTCTAGCTCCAAACCAAAGTTCCACCCTCGTAAGCTCATAGAAACAAGTCACTGGAATACAATAAACTTCTTTTATTACAAAATCTTAGAGTTAAACAACTGCACAAGATCTTTATCGTCAAGAATGCATTTTTTTTTATCACCTCTCAAAATGCTTTAATTTTGTCAACAACCTTTTTTGCAAGACATTCTAAACAATTAGTATACAAGAACACATTCTGAATAATAAGTGTACAAGACGATATTCTGCATTATAAGTGTACAAGACGATATTCTGCATTATAAGTGTACAAGACGATATTCTGCATTATAACAGTTGAAGATGATATTCTATATTATAAACTCAGCGTATGGGCCAATAATTTGGCTGTTTATTGGATTTAAAACCTTCAAACTGATATTTAATCAAATCACTTCAATAATTTCTCACAAGCAAAATATTTCAAGTAATTCTTTTTCTCCCAAATCTCAGATTCCTTCAACGAGGAATAAATTGAATTCATTGTGCAGATTTTGTTTTTGTTTTGGCTTTTTTTTTTTTTTTTTTTTGTGTGTTTTTGTTTTTTGTTGGCGAATAATAATGATTGTGTTCTTGGGAAACAAATTTAACTTTTACAACATTGAACGAATTTTTATTCATTCGTCAAAATGTATGATTCACTACTCAACTAAAGGACATTTAAAACAAAATAAACAATTCTCTTAAGTAAATCTGTAAATAATATTATCCCGTTTTCTTGGATTATTTTCTCTTACATCCATTACGTTTCTGTCTGTCTGTCTGTCTGTCTGTCTCACTCACTCTCTCTCTCTCTCTAACTCACTCTCTCTCTCACTCTCTCTCATAAGGATACAGAGTTTTTTTTTGTCTCTTTATATAAATCTATTTATCTTCCATTCACGCACACACACACACAGCAAGGATACACACAAAAAAAATTGAAAAAAATGATTCATAAATGAGAATTTCAAGTAAAACTTTTAAAAAACTCTTTTATAGATATTTTCTGTGCTAAATTTAGTACAGGAAAGGCAAAGATGCTTGCAAGAAAGATTATGCTGCGCCATTCACTCAAATAGAGAAAGTCTGCTAATATGCTAATATTGAAAAAACTATCAAAATTTGTTTACGTCTTTTTTTTTTTTTTACACACATTCATACACACCCAACTGACCAGACAAAAATATATAAATGAATGAATAAAATATATTACAAAGCAAGTCACCCAACTGACCAGAAAGAAAAAGAAATAAAACATGGGTCAACATATTGCAAAACAAGTCAACCAACTGACCAGACAAAAATAAATAAATGAATGAATAAAACATATTACAAAGCAAGTCACCCAACTGACCAGAAAGAAAAAGAAATAAAACATGGGTCAACATATTGCAAAACAAGTCAACCAACTGACCAGACAAAAATAAATAAATGAATGAATAGAATATATTACAAAGCAAGTCACCCAACTGACCAGAAAGAAAAAGAAATAAAACATGGGTCAACATATTGCAAAACAAGTCAACCAACTGACCAGACAAAAATAAATAAATAAAAAATGGGTGGACATATTGCAGTTGTGTGACATGTTTTGCAATATATCAACCTATGGTTTATTGACTATTTTTTTCTGGTCAGTTGGGTGACGTGCTTTGCTATATGTCTACCTAAGTTTTATTTTTTTTCTGATCAGTCGGGTGACTTGTTTTGCAATATGTCAAACCATGTTTTTTTTTTTTGTTTTTTTCTGATCAGTTGGGTGACTTGTTTTGCAATATGTCAAACCATGTTTTTTTTTCCTGGTCAGTTGGGTGACTTGTTTTGCAATATGTCAACCTATGTATTATTTATATTTTTTTCTGGTCAGTTGGGTAACTTGTTTTGCAATATATCGAACCATGTTTTATTTATTTATTTTTCTATTTTTGTCTGGTCATTTGGGTGACTTGCTTTGCAATATGTCGACCCATGTTTTATTTATCAATTTATTTTTCTTTCTGGTCAGTTGGGTGACATGTTCTGCAATATGTTGACACATGTTTTATTTATTCATTTATTTATTTTTGTATGATCAGTTGGGTAACTTGTTTAGAATATGTCGACCCATATTTTTTTCTGGTCAGTTGGATGACCTGTTTTGCAATATATCGACCCATGTTTTATTTATTTATCTTTTTATTTTTGTCTGGTCAGTTCACGATTGTTTTGCAATATGTCAACCCGTGTTTTATTTGTTTATTTATTTTGTTCTGGTCAGTTAAGTGACTTGTTTTGCAATATGTCAACCCATCTTTTATTTATTTTTTTTTTTTTTTTTTGTCTGGTCAGTTGGTTGACTTCTTTTGCAATATGCCAACCTATGTTTTATGTTTTGTTCTGGTCAGTTAGGTGCCTGTTTTTGCAATATGTCAACCATGATTTATTTGTTTATTTATTTTTGTCTGTCAGTTGGGTGACTGTTTTGCAATATGTAAACAAATTTTTTATTTATTTTTTTTATTCATTTTTGTCTGGTCAGTTAGGTAACTTGATTTGCAATATGTCGACCCATTTTTTATTTATTAATGTTTTTTTTCTGGTCAGTTGGGCGATTTGTTATGCAATATGTCAACCCATATCTTATTTTTATATTTTTTTGGTCAGTTAGGTAACATCTTTTGCTATATGCAACCCCATGTTTCATTTCTTTCTTTTTTTCTCGTCAATTGGGTGACTTTTTTTGCAATATGTAAACCCATATTTTATTTATGTGTTTATTTATTTTTGTCTGGTCATTTGGGTGACTTGGTTTGCAATATGTCAACCCATGTTTTTTTTGTTTTTTTTTTCTGGTCAGTTGTTTGACTTGTTTTACAATATGGCAACCCATGTTTTATTTGTTTATTTTATTTTATTTCATTTTTTTTTTTTTTGTCTGGTCAGTTGAGTGAATTGTTTTGCCATATATCAACCCATGTTTTATTTGTTTTTGTTTGTTTTTGTTTTTTCTGGTCAGTTGGTGACTTGATTTGCAATATGTCGACCCATGTTTTATATTTATTTTTGTCTGGTCAGTTGGGTGACTTGTTTTGCAATATGCCAACCCATGTTTTATTTATTTATTTATTTATTTATTTGCAAGCAATTATTCTCGTTTAAAAATGACCATTTGTTAACATTTATTACAAATAACTTGCACACAGTCATATGGTTGCAAGTATTCCTATCTAATACAAATAATCAACAATTAATTACATGGTTTTGCATAACTAATAAAGTTCAAAATCATTGTAACCTAGTAAGTACATTAAACTACTGAGCCATAGTATTAATGTAGATCCAAATTGAAACATTATCTCGAACAGACCTATCGAAGCGACAGATGAAACCCAGACAATATTTTCTTACTTTGGATCAGAGTCAACCTAGGAATAATGGCAACGGAGAGGTAAAACACTTTATAGCGTTAGAAATGGAGCATCACCATCAAATCCAGTTTAGTCATTTACCCAGGACACCTGTTGTTTTTTTGTTTTTGTTTTTTTTTCTTGTAGTGTCTTACGCCACTGCAAAGGGTGCTGTTGGCATATTATAAGCTCCGGTTACAGGGCAACTTTTGCCAAGTGTATATATATATATATATATATATATATATATATATTACTCCCACCCCCGGAATTGAGCATTCTAGTGGGGAAATTTGCCGGCTGCCACATACGCTGAAATGCAATAGCTCTTCTTAAGGTGGCCGATAAGTTAAATGTAGAAAGATATACTTTTAAAAATTCCTTCACTTACACTGAGAATGACGATGGCTCTTGGCTTAGATGTTAGACTGACGTAAATTCCATCAGGTCTCAATCCCAGCTTCAAGCTTCTCGCGGGTCTAGCCACACTGAAGAGTTGTGATACACCGAAACAGTGTGTCTGTGGGTGACAATATATACATATATATATACTGTCATATCCAAAAGTATAGTAAAGTCTGCTTCCAAGGCATTTGTTCCTCCGTCTCGCATCTTCCAATTGCACCAACAAGTTTATTCCATGATTTCTGAGGTGTTCCAAAATCAATAAGACGATTTTTATTCTCTTTCACCATGTTCTATATCCATTCACATAAACATGCATTCGTGCATGCATAGATAGATAGATAGATAGTGTTGTAGAGTGGCTAAACACCCCTTCACTTCTCTACCAGATGGACCGTCTCATAGCCATAAATAGCTTACGATTAAAGACTTCGACGGTTGAATTAATAAGCTGATTAATATTTGGACTGATCTTACATCGTTTGGCTATACCGCATTTTGTCCCTCCTCAATTCTTGTCAATTTTCTGGTTAATGGTTTGTAACTTATTGTACTGTCTTTTTTGTATGTATTCGTTAGCACCGGATACTGTTACTGAATAGATATATCAAGCATTCATTCTTCTCAATGTACCATTCTCAAAGTCGATACAACAGATAGATAGATAGATAGATAGATAGATAGATAGATAGATAGATTCTAGCGTCATGTCAGTCCATTTAATGCACAGAGGTGAGGGAATTGCATTTACTGTATGCTCATATTAATAGTTTTGCGTTTAATAAGTTTTTTTTATGTATACAGTCCAATCGAATATGATTAATTTTTAAGCAGATCTATTTGACTCACAGATGGGACCCTAACAGATACAACTAATCGAGGTCAAAGTGGACCTGGAAGTATTTCCAATAAATGGATATTCAACACTTTCTCGAAAACTGAAAGCTCATGATCAGACTTCCAAGTCAACTTCTATGCAAATGGATAAGACCCCTTCCCAACGAGAGTCCTGGATATGGCATTAAACAATCTGATGGTGATGTTCCAGTAATTCTGGATCTTTGGGGAATGCGGAGTACTCCTTCATTGCCATCGTTTCCAGGTCCACTTTGGCCCGGAGTGGTAGCACCTGATAGGGTCCTATCTATGGGCCAAATAGAACTAAACTGTGCACTTATGCTAAATTGAATTGCTTGAAATAGAACTGTTTTTGACATTGAAACTGCGTACTTATACTAAATTGAACTGTTTGAAATAGAACTGTTTTTGAATAGAACTAAACTGTGTACGTATGCTAAACTGAAAAATTTGAAATAGAATTAGTTTTGTCGTTTACCTGAACTGTTTTGACATTTAACTGTTTGTAAACAAAAACTATACTAATACTAATCTGAATTGTTTGAAATTAAATTCGGCGTTAAGTGGCCCGAAAAGAGTTGATATGCCGTAAAACAAAATAGCCAACCAATTTACAATCAAATGCAGTTTAATGCTAAATCCGGGATAGCCTTTTTTGATGGAGTATCGCTTTATAGGAGATTAACGCAGCGTATTCTAATATATGTATATGTCGCCGGCTACATCTAAGCGAAAAGCTTTGTAGATTACGATTATCGCACGAGTGTGACGACTATTGTGATCCATCTGTTTCTTTTTTTTTTTTTTTTTTCTAATTCGGTTTTAGTTTTTTATTTTATTTTAACGTACAAGTAGGTCTATCGTAGATATAGAATAATGTAGCCGTGAATATACCAAAACTTGTATGTATGTATGTGCGTATATATTATTAAACTGGAGAATTCCAAGTGATCAGGCTGGTTTTGTCGTAAACTTATACTCATTTCCTCTCTAATAAAACTACTAAATTGTGCTGTAGTATATTAACGACAAGAAAAGCGAAGATTTTCATATGAAACTAAATTTGTTAATCTAACAGGGTCGGGAGATTTTTAACTGTCAACTCAAAATCTGGGAATCTCAAGGAGAAAAAGAGCTTCTTAAACGAGATTAGCACAAACCCTCAGGTATGTAAACAAAATAAAAATCATCATCAATCAGTTCTTTGATTAAAATCAAGAATAAACAATTTTCAATCCAGGGTAGAAAATAAATAAAAGTATTAGAAACAATTTTTCCTTCAGCAAGCAAGTACGAGCTGATAGATATAGGTAAATATTTACTTAAAGAGAAAGAAAATACAAACAAACGATTCTGAATTGGACACGTGCACATTGTATATTTAATGGTCCGGAAAATGCGGAGATGAAACATGACCAAAATTCAAACGCTTGTTTCAAAAACATGAATGTTTTTTATTTTACTTTTTGTTTCTCTTATTGTTTTTTCTTGTTTTTTCTGGGGGGGAGGTGCCGGGGGTGTAAGTATTTTCTACTTGACTCTTTGTATTTCTCACACCCACTCAATTTATTTTTTGCTTCACGAAATCTAAAACAACAAAACGTGCACTTGCGTGCGTGCGCACGCACGTGTGTGTGTGTGTGTGTGTGTGTGTATGCGCATGCGCGCGCATTCACGCAGGCATACACGCACATACACGCACACATGAATGAAGGCTTAGATACAACAAAGATTCAAGCCCTTAAAGTATAGCCCAAAATTCAGAGAAAGTTATTCACGGAAAATAAAATTACAAATAGAATTCTTTTGCTGTTGAACAGATTATATATATATATATATATATAACGTTATGATTAAATATACATAAACTCAATTACGATTAAAATTATGATAAAAATCTAATGCTAAAAGCGTTTTGAATTCATAAAATCTTAACAGTTTTCAATGCACGGAAATGCTGATCAATATCACAATATTTTTCAAATATAAAATAGGACTCTAATAAAACAGGATAAAAGCCCATGACTCATGGCTTCACTTGGTCGATCCTCAGGTGATCTAGCTTTCAGTACAGAGATGTTAAATTCTAGCTCACCTTAGAATCGACAACGTTAAACTCTGAGTCGTGGGATTTTATCCTGTTCGATTATTATTATCCAATTCTATTCTTGAAATATATATGTATGTATATAGATGTGTGTGTGTGTGTGTGTGTGTGTGTGTGTGTGTGTGTGTGTGTGTGTGTGTGTGTGTGTGTGTAGTTTGGTTTGGTTTTATGGCATACCAACCATTGTAGGTTATTTAATGACAAATCCACTTTATACATACAAACAGTTCTATTTCAAACAATTCAGTTGAGCATAAGTTTGTTTGTTTGCTTGATTGGGTTTTAAGGCATATCAACCATAATAGGTTGTTTTATGCCAAATCCATTTTTACACAAATTAACAGTTCTGTTTCAAACAATTAAGTTTATCATAAGTTTACAGTTTGTCAAAAACAAGTCTATTTCAAGCAATTCAGTTTGGTCAAACAGTTCTAATACAAACAATTCAGTTTAGTATAAGTACAATTTTTATATACAGACAGTATAATGTCCAAACAGTTCTATTTCAAGCAATTCAGTTTAGCATAAGTACACAGTTTTAATTTCAAAACAGTCCTATTTCAAGCAATTCAGTTTAGCATAAGTATACAGTTTAGTTTGATTTGACCAATAGATAGGACCCTATCAGGTGCTACCACTCCGAGACAGAGTTGACCAGGGAGCGATGGCAATGAAGAGATACACCGCATTCCGCAAAACTCCAGCATTACTGGAATCTCAGCCTCAGATTGTTTAGTGTCATATCAGGACACTCGTTGGGTGGGGTCTTAGCTCTCAGCAGAGAAACAGTCGGTGTGTGTGTGTGTGTGTGTGTGTGTGTGTGTGTGTGTGTGTGTGTGTGTGTGTGTGTATTCACATATGAATTGACTTTTACATGCAGCCACGCAGATATCTCTTCATAATGCCAGGTAAATTTTCTTTGCAGGGAAATCAATTTAGTTGTCTCACAATTTATTATTAGTATCTATTCTGAGTGAAAAATGAAAAGTGAAAAATTGTTTTTTCCTTTGAGTTCTACAAAAAATGAATAGAAAATATATTGTAATTTCTTATCTGTTACTTTCAATTGATCAACGCCTACTTATGAGTTGTAAGAAAATTCTTTGAGAGTGTCGTTCTTGCGCTCAACATCCTATCAATCACCAGCGAGATAGATAACAATCAACAGAAGCAGCACACCGTCACCCGTGAGGTATGGCCGAGCTACATGACAGGTGAGTTATTTTTGCCGGAACGATCATTGTTTTTTATACAGCAAAAGGAGGCAAAGAAGCTAAAGAAAGAGGTGAAGGAAGAGACTATTCACTAAAGTGACCCGCTGAGATGGGGTCATACACGATAATGGGACATTGGAGACCTTGTTCACGTATTGGCGCCTGTCAGCCTATTCGAACCTGGAAGTAATAGTCACTCGTTCTGTCGGTTAACTTAAAAGCTTTGAAGGGGATTGGACACGCGTGCACGTTGGATGTTAGTCTAGTAAGTCAATTATAGGGGAAAGGCCGAACAATGGGACAGCCGGACTGAAGACTGTACAGGGATTTAACTATCCTCATCTTTCAAACCAAACCCACCCATATACAGAAACATAATTGGGGTAGGGAGAAAAAGGAGCTTACCTGCCTGGAGGAGTGTTCAAATGGAGAGAGATTGACGTTTGGGAAATTTTGAATCGAGAAATCTATCTTCTTATTGTACAAAGATGGTTAGCAAAAGATAATGACGCAGGTGAAGAAATTTAAGAGTGGGTTTGATTTGGTTTATTTTTGGTTTCTTTGTTTAATGGCATATCAACCTTCATGGGGTTATTTAATGCCAAAGCCATTCTTGTAAAAAAAGGCAGTAGTGGTACTATCTAACCTAGAGTTGGTGGATAAGGGGGTTCATATCTTTCTCAATGGTGTTAATCCAAAAGTTGACATAATAGTGCAATTGGAGTTCGAACTCGCTTACTAAAATTTCACAGTCCAACACGTTAACAACTACTGCTGATAGACTACCCTAAAGGCGTGTTGGAGGAAAGATCGAGAAAAGACAAAATTTTCTTTTTCTTTTTTCTGTAAACTTTCTCGTTTTCATTTAATCATTCTGCCCTCTCAAATGTTTCACCCCACCACCTTTTTATATCATAATCTTCTCATTTTATTCATGTGTTCCTTTATTCTTTCATTCATTTATTCTTTCATTCTTTATTCTTTGATTCTATCATTTATTTGTTCTTTGATTCTTTCTTTCTATCCTTTATTCTTTCATTCATTTATTCTTTCATTCTTTCATCATTCGTTCTTTCATTCATTTATTCTTTCGTTCATTTATTTTTATTCTTTCATTCATTTATTCTTTCATTCTTTCATTTATTTATTCTTTCGTTCTTTCATTTATTTATTCTTTTATTCTTTAATTCTTTCATTCATTTATTCTTTCCTTCATTTATTCTTTACTTCATTCATTCATTCATTCACTCTTTCTTTCATTTATTCTTTCAATTATTAATTCTTTACTTCTTTCATTCATTTATTCTTTCACTCTTTCATTCATTTATTCTTTCGTTCATTTTTTTATCCTTTCATTTATCTATTCTTTCATTCTTTCATTGAATTACTCTTTTATTCTTGTATTCATTTATGCTGTCATTCTTTCATTCATTTATTCTTTCATTCATCCATTTTTTCTTTTTTCTTTTTCTTTTTCTTTTTTCTTCTTCTTTTTTCTTTTTTCTTTTTCTTTTTCTTTTTTCTTTTTTTTTTTTTTTTTTTGCATGCCTGTGTATGTATGTGTAAACGGGTTTCTGTGTTTGCACGAATGTGTAGATGCATACGTGCGTGTAGGTAATTGCATGTGTCCTCTGTGAGTGTGCACTCCTTGCTTGTCCGGACACACGCATAAGCTTCTTTGGGTGTATGTGTGTAAAGGCTTTCGTCTTTTACTTTCATTTTCGTTTCTTCATATTTTTACTGAACGAATTTTTGTCTTTATTAATTCCAGGTCCTCTTACTTTCTCTTTCCATTCCTCATTTTTATTTTCCTTTTTCTCATTTTTATACTATCTATCTATCTATCTATTTATGCCTGTTCATATCTATCTATCTATCTATCTGTCAGTCCATATCTATCTATCTATCTATCTATCAATGTCTGCTCATATCTATCTATCTATCTATGTCTGCTCATATCTATCTATCTATCTGTCTGTCCATATCTATCTATCTATCTATGCCTGTTCATATCTATCTATCTATCTATCTATGTGTGCTCATTTCTACCTATCTATCTATCTTTGGTCATATGTACCTTTGACCTGTTTGATGACTGAGAGAGTTGCATGTCTGCATCTACTGATTTTACGGACTCTGTGCTCCCCACACAAAGCCAGAATTTAAAATGTATCAAGACTCCCCACACACAACCATCACTACTTATAAGATTGGTGCAATACGATCTTTCAATCTTCTATCTGTTAATGCATTCCTATACATAAAAATCTGCAATAGCCACAAGATAATAAATAATGATCTATTCGTCTCTTTGTTTTTTGCTTGTTTTTGTTTATTTTGTTTATTTTTTCCCTACCTATTCAACCACTCAACCGAAATTGCTACTTAAGAAGAGACATTATGACAGGGAGAAAGAGAATACCAAGTAGCCTGAAACTGTAGGGGTAGAAGAAAGAGGGTATGTATCAATGGAGGTAGGAGTAAACAATGTCGTGGAAAAAAAGAAGATAAGCGTGCCAGGTTAGATTTTAAGTCCGCGTGTTAGTGTCAAACTTCATTAGCAATATCCTGTATCCTGAAAAAGAAGAAGAAGAAGAAGTTATGAAATGAAAAGGAGACGTGTTGAGGGCATACCTGTGCTAGGTAACCCTTCCCCACCACTGTCTTTTGATATCTGTTGGCGCGTGCCGACGAGGCCGCCGACGTCAAGACGTAAGTTTATAGAGAAGGGCGAGGGGTGTGGAAAGAGGCAATTGGGAGATATATGAGAAGATGTTGCTGCTGATAATGTTAAAGAGGCAGATGCTGTGACGGGAGTTTCTAAGAGGCAAGATAACTACAATTAGAGAGAAGATTGCGAAAAGGCGGAGTTGGTAAAAGGCAAAGAAGAAGATGTGAGGAGGGAGTCAGTAAAAGGAAAGATGATGATAGTTTTATTTGTTCTTCGTCCCACCACCGGACAAGTATGGCACAAGGCCTTTATTAAGGTGGATCCGGACGCAGGGCCGCAGCCCACACGCGTCCGGCAAATGCCAAAAATACCTTATATAGTTTTATGATGATAGTGTTAGTATAAGAAGGGAAATTAGCGAAAGAAGAAGAAGAAGAGCAACAACAACAACTAGGCAGCAAATTGAAGTAATTGACAGCAAGAAGACGGTGAAGATGTGAGGAGGGAGAAAGAGTAGAGATAATAATAATAATAATAATAATAATAATAATAAGAAGAAGAAGAAGAAGAAGAAGAAGAAGAAGAAGAAGAAGAAGAATGGAGATCAAGCGCGAGAAGAGAAAGATGAAAGAAATATCCATTCATAAAAGAAGAGAACAAAAAGAAGAGAATAGAGAGTCGGGGGTGGGGCTGAAACCGAGTCAAATGTGACTGGCCAAATCATAAATAATGGAATCAATCAAGGCAGCTGAAGATATTAGGAAAGACAAATGGAAAAAAAATCATATGAAGAAAAAAGCGATAATAGAAAAAGAATGAAATGATCGGAATGAAACCAAGTGAAAGAAAAAGAGAACAAAAAAACTAAAATACCATAAAAATAAATAAATAAATAAATATAAAATAAACAAATAAATAAATAAAATAAGCAAATTTTATTAATCATTTTAAAATGAAAATGATCTTAAAATATTTTCATTCAGAAATGTTCAACCTTTTTATATAAAACTTTCTCAACTTTTTCATCTCAAATCATTTTTCTGAATTCGCATTAAGAGTGATTTATTGACAGTCAACAATAAACATAAGAAGGTAGCCAAAGTATTGCAGACGCACCAAGCTCACAAACAAATGTCAAAATTCCTTTCTATAAATTTCATTTTCATTGGAAAAAAAAAGACAACTTTTACTACGGTAAATGCTACTTTAAAATTTACAAGGTCCGTCTGAAAGGTAACAGGACTGGGTGAACTGTGTGAGTTCAGGATGAATGAAATGATAAGCGGATGGTGTTATCTTCTAACAAGATATTTTTTAAGTATACATTTGTCATCTTTGCTTTCTGCAACCATTGCATTTTTTTCTTTTTCACATGATTTTTATTTACACCTCTTTTTCAGCTTGTTCAGCTATGAGGAACGAATAAACCTGAAATCTTTGTTACGGTTGTAAAAAACACTGTCACAAGCACTTGAAATGCTTCAGCAAATGTATGGATTTAACATGTCGCGCACACGTTTTTGAGTTTTAAAAAGAAGGGGGTCTCTGTAGCATAACCATGATACGGATACGTGAAATATTCAGATGCATAGGAATCCCGCGAAACACTCGAAACACTGACGACTCTCTTGGTTCAGGTACGAAACTTTTATTACCTTCTTGACTTTTAGGTTTTTTCGACACGAGGAGAGAGACACACAATCTTTACTATGCTGACTGTTCCATCTGACCCAACAACCCACGATGCATCTCGTAGACCCCAACTGGCCCGGCCTCGCCGAGCTCCGAAAATCAACTCGCCCCGTCTAAGTTCAAATCTCAACTCTGCTTTTTTCAAAATACCCAAGAATCCCAGCCCATCGCTTCCGGGCATGACGTCATTCACATCCCCCAGTCACATTTTCTATCCGGGGTTTTTATTATGACATCTGTAATTATCACATCCTCCCCGGGCAAGCATGAACACCTGCGCTCAATGTGTGCCCCTACCCGTGCACTAAGCCGAAAAGTTCTGAGCCTAACTAAACCGAAAGATAAGATATAACCAACAAAAGGATAATATAAAAAAAATCCTTCCGCAATTATATAACAGGTTGAGAAGATGAAAGATGACTCTTGGTGCGAAAGGCCTTCAACAAGCAGGACCGAGGACAACATCAATCGAGTTAGGCTGGTGGTGTGTAGCGATCATCGGTTGACGGTTCGATAGATCGCAACTCAACTTGATATGAAAAAGGACATTGTTTGGTAGATTATCACCGAAGATTTGAGCATGTCTGAAAAGTGACAGGACTTGATGTGCTGAGCATCGGACAGTTTCTGGCCGAGAGAATACCACCGCCCTGGAACAACCTCTTATTCACCTGATCTTGTTTCGTATGACTTTATCTTTACTCCAAGTTTAAGGGAATCACCAAATGAATTTGTTTCGAAGCTGTGGATGCCATCAAAAGAGCCGTAACGAAGGAGATGAGGGTGCAGCCCAGAAGATTCCTTCCAGCAGTGCATAGAAGCATGTCAAAGACGATGGTTAAAAGAAGAAAACAGTTTGTTGTAAAGAATTGAAATAAATTGTTTGTGACACTTGTCCTGTTACTTCACAGACACACCTTGTTTACATAACAATTCTTTTTATATCATCCTATGGAGTTAATTTTATTTAGAGCTTAGTAGCGGTGCTTTTATTCTGATTCTCACTTGAGCGATTTATCAATTTAAACATTTTTGTTTTTACTCGGATTGTTTGTCCTAATTGAGGAATAATACTGTGTAATTACTGTAAATCAAAAACGGACGTTGTCATGATGGTTAGAGTGTTCGCCCATGGCCCAGTAGACCTGTGTTCACTCCCAGGTCGGGTCATACCAAAGACTCAAAAAATAATACTTGATGCCTCCTTGCTTAACACTCAGCAATATAAGGTAGGGATCAAGGGTAAAGTGGAGCAATCCAGGGAAAGAGTAGTGTCCTCCCCTACACGTCGGTGTAGTAGCTATCGAAAAGGGAGCCTTCGGGTCACTCTCGACTACAGTCCCCAACTTTAATATACTTTACTATTTTAAATCATAAGACCTTAAACCTACTTAATGACGTTTAATAAAATGCGAAGAATTATTTAATTTGGTTTGGTTTGGTTTAATGGTATTTCAACCATTGTTGGTTATTTAATGCCAAATCCTGTTTTTACATATATATTAAATATATGATTTGTAAACATTTTGTAGATACACACGGTTAAATGATCAAACAGTTCTATTTCTAAAAATTCAATTAAGTATAAGTCATTTGCTTGCACTCAGTTTAAATGTCAAACAGTTCTATTTGACCCATAGAAAGGACCCTATCTGGTGCTACCACTCCGGGCCAGAGTGGACCTGGGAGCGATGGCAATGAAGAGTTACTCCGCATTCCCCAAAGTTCAAGGATTTGGGTACGGCGCTAAATATAAATGTTTAAAGTGTTGCTTTATTGGTTTACGGCACTAAATCACACCACTACTACTCTCATACCTTGCGTCCGCACACGTCTTCCAAATGGCTGTCGCTGGCCGATTGCTGGGTTAACTGAGGTCTCCTCCGTTGAGTTTTTGATCCGATCAAGCCAAACATCCGAACTAAGCACTGCTATCAAAAAGGACGAAAGGTAGCAACAAGGCTCGACCTTGCTATTGCAGAACATAAGATGAGTTACAATAAAAAAGTTTACATTTTTAGTGATTGCGATAGTTATACAAAAAGAAGCCCGTCCTTTCTTTTGCTGCTAAGTGATGTTTTAAGACGGCTGTTAATAACTTTGTAGACTGAGAAGCGTTAAGATGAAAAGGTCTCTTAGGTCAAGGCTGATCGACGGGTCCTTTCGGTGTGACATAGCTTCTAGCAACAATTACCAAGATCTCTCTCGAGACTGTCAAAGTCTCAGTTTATATAAAAGTTCCAACTTTTTTGGTAAGAGGTCTGAGAGGTCTAAGGCTGCATAGATTCTCAAATAACTTCTTTACCAGTTTTAATTACTGGATAATTAATTCTGTCTTTTGCTGACTGCAGCGATTTCTGTCTCAACTTCTTTGGTAAAGTTTAGAGGTTTTCTCCGCCCCTTTTTACTCCAACTTCCTTCTGACTTTACCAATACTCAATTCAAAGACGAGTCCATGAGGAATCTATCCTCCTACTTAATTCAATAATCAATTCTTATCCCTTTTCTTTGGGTAGTTACCGTTGTCTCAATGACAAATATAATTTTCAACGTGCACAGGCGAAAAGGCAATCAATATTAGCTTTACCTAGATTTTTCTGCAACAAAGTGACTTTGTCTGAAATAAACCAAATGCCTCTCACCCGGCAAAACTGCATCAGAATTCTCTAGTCATCAAAACAATATTTTGCATATCATGGGATTTCCCAGGGTCGAGAATTAGGGAGTCTCCCTTAGAGACAATTCAGATGCGTCAGTATGATCGATGACCTGTCATCTACGCCCGATCTCCGTCTAATACAAGTATCATCTTCTTTAAGTTCTTAGTTCAACTATACCAAGTCCGAGTTTTGCCACTTTTTCCAAGTATATCTTATCAGAGAAAGAATGATATAACCCCGTGCCCAATTCGTACAATACGCGCGAAGAATTTTGTTGACTTGTGTCAATTTTTGTTTATATAATCCTATCAATCTCAATTTCACAAACAATCGTCTGTACTTTCATAAACCGTGCCTGTGGAGTAATGGTTATCGTCGTAGGAAATAGACACGGTGATACGAGTTCAAATCCAGGACGAAACTGATTGCATTTCACATAGCACCAATACCCTTGGGAAAGGTATGAATCCAATTATTCTCCCTCCAGCTATGGGTAAATAGTAGGGCAGACTAGGTTCTTCAGCCTTGGTGAGGCAACTAGTCTAGGAGAAGGAAAACTCTGAATTCAAACCTGTTAAACTCCGCTTAAAAAAATTGACCTTGTATCATATCCTGCCCGAACGGAGGGGTTAGGTAAATATCGTCTGTACTTTTATAAACCCCAATAATCCATATCACATCGGAGGGTCACTCCTATATTCCATTCCGATCTCATGATTCTCTATTAACCTTTTTCAGCTTCTCAATTAGTGGTTAACCCTTTCAAATCTTTGTGCATCGACTTATTATGTTACACTGTAGCATCAACATAAGATTATTTAGTGTCATAATCAGAACGCACGTAGGTGAGAAATGTTTTATCCCTCAGCAGAAATGCCGTTGGTGTATTCAACAGCCCCAGCCGACTGAGTTAGAATTATTTGAGTTAAATAACTTATATTTTAATTTGATAATTCAAAATTTAGATTCAACTCGATAAGTTAAGTCTCGTATCAATATGCCCCACCAACCACAAGAAAACTAGAAACTTTTTTTACATGAAACATCTTCCCTCGTGAAGAATAAGTTAACATACAAAATAAGGTAGCTCTTCATTAAAATATTTGGCCATCTAGAGAGGTCAGATAAACAAAAGGTTACTAATTATTTGGGTAGAATTCTTATGATGTAATTGGTAACGAGATAGACTCTGACCTCTAAGTAAGCGAGTTCGAACTCCAGTAGTGCTATTACGTTCACTTTCATCTTAATACCCTTAGGAAAATCATGAACCCTCTTAACCCAATGCAATTCTTCAATATGGATGGCTTTGGTATTAAATAACCCACGAAGGTTGCCACGTATTAAAAAAAGAAAGCAAACTACATGTTTATTTACATAGCTAAGAGAAAACTTATTAATCTTTTTATCAATATTTTTTCTCTTTGATCGTAAAAGATGATGACCATTAAGAGTTTTATGCTCTATATCTCACATTTGTTTTGTTCTTTATAACAGCCTTTGAGCTATAAAAATAATAGTCAGCAAGAATTTTCCGCCTTATTTCTCTATCTTTAATGTTCGACGTACAATTTCATTATTTTCCCATAATTTTGTCTAAAAAGATAACCTAAAAACTAATATCTTTTGTGTCCTTTTCTTTTATTCACAAAAATCGGTCTCTGAAAATGGAATTATGTGCAAATCATGCGACAAAAAAGTGACTGGTCTATTATTAAGCGCTATTGTAACTGGCATGCAAAGAGCTTTATATCAACAAGGAACAAGAAACGTCTATTTTATATATACATACAAACATATATATATATATATATATATATCATCATCATCATGTCGCGCCGTCTGCGCGGATATCCCTGACCGTCTCTCGCCATTTCTCCCTATCACTCATCGCCTCCGGCAGGTCTTCAGGATTACAACCCGTGTCCTCACATAGCTGCTGTATGTAAGTTCGTGCTGGTCGTCCCACACTTGCACATCCATGAGTGGGGGTCCACAGGAGTACATCGCTTATGAGCTCGTCCTTGCTTCTCCAGCAGTGTCCCGCGTGTCTGGTTCGTCGAACTTGTATAGTTTTTGTGATGGGGGGCAAGTGTCCGTATAGTTGGAGTCTCGTGGGGTGTTGTCGCCAGGACTTGTTTAATACTGCTCTCAACATTCTTGTGTAATTTCCGCCCAGCCTCCTCTCCAGCCGCTTCGTAAGCGTCCATGTGGTGCATCCATATAGCAGTATCGACACAACCGCTGCCTGGAAGAAACTGCGTTTCATTTTATCTGTTAGGTCCGACTTCCATATGATCGAGAGCCTATCGATAGCTGTCCATGCCTTCGTCAGTCGTGTGTCGATGTCCTTCTCGGTTGATGAGACGCTGCTTCCTAGGTAGGTGAATTTGTCGACTAGTTTCAGAGAGGCTCCGTCTAGTGTGGCAATGTTGCCTGTTTGGTTGTAACACATATATTCGGTTTTGTTTGCATTGACATGTAGGCCAATGCCAGCTGCAGCTCGTTCCAGACTATGTAGTAGTGTCTCTGCTTGATTAGGCGTATTCGCTAGTAACGCCAAGTCATCAGCGTAGTCGGCGTCCGTGATTGTTTTTGCGGGGTACAGACATTGAATATAAAAACTCAAGGAACTTTCCAACGACTCAGGTTTCACGAATGTCGATCCTCAGGTAGACAGCAAAATAATAATAATAATAATAATAATAATAATAATAATAATAATAATGATAACAATAATCATAATAATAATAATAATAATTGAACTTGTCGGATTGTGGACTTTACTGTCTCGGCTGACCACAGAATAAAGTTGAAAGAAAACGAAAAAAAAGATAAATACCTGGACCTTGCAAGGGTATTAAAAAAAACTATGGAATATGGACTTGACGATTATACCAAATGTAATTGGGACAGTCACCAAAGGATTGGTACTAGCACTGGTGAACTTAGAAACAAGAGGACCAGAGGAGACAATTCAAACTACGGCATATTTGAGATCGGCCAGAATACTGAGAAGAGTCCTGAAGACTTGAGGAGACTTGCTGTCACTCAAAGTCCAGTGAGAAACCATCGGCTGACGTTGGTGTGAAAAATTCGAAACGAGTAAATAATAATAATGATAATAATTCTACTACCTACCTGAGAACCCACATTCGTAAAATTGGAGTAGTAAAAAAATTCTGTGAGGTTTTTATATCCACTATTTATTGTATGTAGCAAATGATAAATGGACAAAAGATATATATTTAATGCAATTGATGATTTATTATACATTTATTTATCAATTTTTCCTAACACGTGTTTCGACTTCAAATTTCTATTAAGAATTATTTAAAATATGAAAATGAAATAGCCGAAAGTCATCAGATTTATTGTATATTGCTCTTCTCATGGAAAATCAAGTACTTTTATAGTTTTTACTTATCATTCAATTATTATTATTATTATTATTAACGCGTACACACACACACACACACACACACACACACTTATATATATATATTCTATTTTTATACCTATTCTATAATTCTGACGGTGCGAACAAAATCCAAATAATACAATTTGTAAATAAAAAATATCACGCAAACTGATATCTAGGAAAATATTTCCATAAAAAAGAAAACACTAAAAATATTCTTACTGCTTGAAAATAATCAACCAATATTGCGATGCCTAGTCCAAAAAAAACACCGACAGAATACCTTAAGTTAAAACGTAAGAGTGTTCAATACACTCAGTTGAGTGAAATTCGTATATATTTGCGTATATGTATATATATATATAGAGAGAGAGAAAGGGGGGATTTATAGAGAAAAAAAGTCAGTCGACACTATAGCGTTTCGGTTCTGCTGAACCATCATCAGGACTATGCGGGGTTATATTAGTGATGTTAAGTATAGATGGATGTATAAAAAGTGAAAAAATATATAAAAATTTGGAAAAGTTGTATAACAAAAAAAATTGGCGGTTTAAAGAACTTTTCCAAAATCACTATGATGCACGTTAGCCACTACACCTCTCATAGATCTGATTGATCTATTGGCTAGTAAAATCTTTTCTCACTGGGTGCCCTAGAGTTGGGATTATGTACTCAAACAAAGCCATGTTATAAAGAAAATACATGTGTAGCTAAATGCATCTTTAGTGGATAAAAAAATAAAAATTAAATTGAATTAAAAACGAATATTAAAAAATTACAGGAACACCCAGAAGCCCCTGACAGGAAAAGGGGCGACGCATGTGCAAAAAGGAACCCTCTTGGCAAAAGTAAGAAACCCGTTCTCTTTCAGCAGTGACCATGGAAATGACAGCACTAAAAATCTTCCTTGCTGCTGGTAGAAGGCCCACCGTGTCCATCTTTAGGCGGTGCGCTGGTTAACCTTTCCACTAGTAGCAGCCGTTTCTTTTACTAACGACCCACGACTAAACACATCAAATAATGGACTCATCAAAATCACAACAGAGACATCATATAATTGACTTAACAACTACAACTGAAAGCACCGAATAATGGACATATCTCCCCCAAAGTGTCTAACACATCGATAACGCCTTAAACACCAACGGTCTAGTGGGTAGAGTGTTTGCCAATGGTCCGGGAGACCGGGGTTCAATCCCAAGTCGAGTCATTCCAAAGACTCAAAAATGGTACTTGACGCCTCCTTGCTTAACACTCAGCAATATAAGGTAAGGATCAAGGGTAAAGTGGAGCAATACAGAGAAAGGAGTTGCGCCCTCCCCTACACCCCGGTGTAGTAGCTATTAAAAAGGGAGCCTTCTGGTTATCCTCGACTACGGTCGCCAACTTTACTTATACCCGGAAACGACTAATACATTTTGATACCTTGTCTCGGAGACGCACATATTTCATTTGGATTCAGGAATAATTTATCACCCACTGAATGATCGTTGAACCCAGCAATAAAGTCAAAATATAAAAGATATCTTGGCCTTCTATCTTCTTTTCCTGTCTTCTATCCATATAATTCCTTTTCAGCCTTCATATTCAAGTCAAACCAGCAAAATAACATGGGGTATAAAAAGAGAGTAAACCAAAACGGAGTCAGATAATAACGACAGCTAAATTACATTGAAACCCCATACATCAATGATAATTTTTACGGAAATATTTATTTTTCAACATACTCTCCTTTTTTTTCTTTTTTGAACTTCAGTTTCGGTTTCTTTGTTGAATGGCATATCAGCATTTATGGTTTATTTAATGCTATACCCATCATTATAGAAAAACAGCCGTGAGGATTGGGTCGCTTATTTTAAAAGATTAAACTGTGAACAGCACAAAATTAAGACTATTATTCAGCTATTACATTTTAAACTATGATCTAATTCACCCTAAAAAATAACACAGATATACAAAAACACTTCTGCGTATATATATATATATATATATATATATACACACAAATTTTCAAATGTTCTTAATATACAACTTTATGGTTTTATTCTAAAAATGAGTTAGTTTACGTACATATTCTTGAAATTTGCTTCGTATTAGAATACGTCACTCTACAGATCAAAGTTCAGCAAATGTTGAAAAACACTCAAATATTCCTAGCCCTGTGCCAGACTAAAATAACTGTATAAGGTTTTATGATGCAAACAATGAGAAATTTGACAGAAAGCCAAAACTAAAACTGCTTTGTTTGATCTTATTATATAGTTTTTCTTTATTAAAAAGAAAATTTTGTTTTGCACTTATTTTAAGTAATAAAAATATTTTATTCGGTGAGAAAAAAATAAATGAATTTAAAAAAATAACTAGGGAGTTATTTCCAGTCCCCATATGAAGAAAAAAAAAAACAAATAAAAGCATCAAGTTTTTTCCTTGCCGTTATATCAGGCACCGAAGGGAGATAACTACATATTTCGACGCTTTTTTAAAACCAAAATTAGCAAAAATTACTTTTAGTCAGCCACAAAACCTTATTGAATGCAATGGGGCACCAGTTCTTAGGTTTCTTTGTTTAATGGCATATCAACCTTTGTAGGTTATTTAATGCCAAAGCCATTCTCCTAGAAGAACAGTAGTGGTACTATTTAACTCATAGCCGGGAGGATTTTTGGGGGGTTCATACCTTTCCCAAGGGTATTTGCCTGAAAGTGAGCGTAATAGCGCGACTGGGGTACGAACTCGCTTACTACGATTCCGCAGTCCATCGCTTTAACCATTACACCACGAGGACACCCCCCCCCATGGGCACCAGTGAATAAGTCTATTGGCTGTGCCTGCTAAACATTATACTAATGAAAGCAAACTTTCCTGCTAACCTATGGTAGAAACCAAAAGATAAACATTGAAAACTACAAAAAAAAAAAATAAACGGAACTAAATAAGTAATAAAACAAGGATTAAAAAAAACGCTAACGGGCCGGGGCACCGTTGCTTTATGGTTAACATGCTGGACTGCGACATCGTAGAGTGTTCAAACTCTAATCACTCTATTACATTCACTTTCAGACAAATATCCGCTGGAAATGTATGAAGCCCCGTATCTCCCCAGCAATGGATTAGATAGTACGACTACTGTTCTGCACTGATGGATTTGGCACTGAATAACAATTAAATATTTGGTATCAAATAACTCTTAAATATTTAACATTGAATAACTCTTAAACATTTGGCATTCAATAACTCTTAAATATTTGGTATTAAACAACCCCTAAATATTTGGCATTCAATAACCCTTAAATATTTGGCATTCAATAATCCTTAAATATTTGGTAGTAAACAACCCCTAAATATTTAGCATTGAATAACCCTTAAATATTTGGTATTCAATGATCATTTTATATTCGACCTTGAATAACCCTTAAATACGTAGAATTATCAAAGAAAGTTAAATATTTGGCATTAAATAACCATTGAATATTTGGTATTGAATAACCCTTAAATATTTGGCATTCAGTAACCATTATATTGTACGACTACTGTTCTTCTACAAGGATGGATTTGGCACTAAATAACCCTTAAATATTTGGTATTAAATAACCCTTAAATATTTAGCATTGAATAACCCTTAAATATTTGTTATTGAATAACTTCTGAATATTTGGCATTGAGTCACCATTAAATGTTCGGCATTGAATAACCCTTAAATATTCGGCATTAAAAAACCTTTGAATATTTGGCATTAAATAACCATTAAACAGAGAAATCAAACCAATTCTAGAAGAGTTTTTCTTTTGTTATTGAAATTTTTGTTAAGTTTGATAATATGTGAGATGGGAGTGTGAGCCAATGCCAGGATAAATTGCAAACGGATGTGTATGTGAGTTTTTGCGATCATACGCGCGTGCATATACGTATGTAGGTGCATACGTGTGAATGCATGCATGAACGAGTCCAACACAAGTGAAATGTTTCTCTTCAAGCCTTTTTTATAGACAATTCTTTTACCCATGTCATTTGTCATTCGCACACACACATAAGCGCGCGCGCACACACACACACACACACACACACACACACACACACACACACACACACACACTCACATACATACATACATACAAAGATATTTTGAAGGTGCTTTTCTATTTCAAGCTATTCAGTTTAGTCAAACAATTCATTTTAGCATAAATATGCCGCTAGTTCTACTTAACCCATAGATAGGGCCCTATCAGGTGCTATCACGCCGGATCAGAATGGACCTGGGAGTAATGGCAATGAAGGGGTGCTTCGCATTCTCCACAGCCCCAGCATCACTGGAACCTCATCATCAGATTGTTTAGTATTATATCCAGGACACTCATTTGGTGGGGGTCTTACCCCTCTGCAGAGGAGCAGTCGGTGTATTCTACAGCCCCAGCCTACAGCCCCAGCCGACTGGGCAACATATAAACTTAGATGCTTACTTAAAATATTAATTATCTAATGAAAGTATTACAATAAAATACTACAACTTATAAACTAATACTTCGTCGAAATCCTCTTAGCGTTTTTAATGCAATTGCCCTTTTAGGCATATTTGATATTGGCTAGACGAAGAAGTGGTTTCTTCCTTGCACCTTTTCCATTATAACCTATTTTGTGAAGATACCCGACAGCTTTTCTGGGACTGACATCAACATTTTTTACATGCCCGTGGTGTAATGGTTATCGTCGTAGGAAATGGACACGGCGACACGAGTTCAAATCCTGGACGAGGCTTATTGCATTTCACATAGCACTAATACCCTTGGGAAAGATATGAATCCAATTATTCTCCCTCCAGCTCTGGGTAAATAGTAGGACAGACTGGGTTCTTCAGCCTTGATGAGGCAACTAGTCTTGGAGAAGGAAAACTCTGAATTCAAACCTGTTAAACTCCGCTTAAAAATTTGACCTTGTATCTCTGCTCGAGCGGAGGGGTTGGTAAATAGGATCAACATTTTTTGCTAAGTCAGAGGATTATTCTCAACATTTCTCTTAACAAGACGCAGGGTTCTGTCAGAGGGCTCTGAATGGCCCAAGCGAGATGCTGTGCACTCCTTACCCTCTCAATTAAATTTTACAATCACCCTATTAACAGTAGAAAGTGGGATTGAAAGGTTTTCTGATATTTTGCGTTGACTAAGTCCACCTTCATATTGACCCACAATACGACCTCGCAGAAATTCGGAAACTTCTAACGCTCCTTTTTTCCGTGGCATGATGCAGTAATTATCTATGGAACCTGAAATAGAAAAACTAGATATAAACAACTGTTAAAACAAGTTATTTAGGCATAAAATAAGAATTAGAATTTACTTTGTGGTGGTGTTTATTTACTTCTGTCATGTATATATATATATATATATATTCTTGCGTCGCATTCGTTCGGGGTTCTTGAGTATATATATATATATATATATATTCCTCGCTTGAAAAATGCTGTTTTGTAGCTGAAAACTTTCTATTGTGTTCCTGTATCGCGAGGAAATTAAAAGAAAGCCTTAGTTTCGGACCGTCGCTTTATTTTACATTGTACGTATATTTGCCTAAGACGCAAAACATGGATACGGCGACCAAACTTCAAATCCTGAACGATACTGTTTACATTTCAAATACCCTTGGAAAAGATATGCATCCGATTATTCTCTCTCCAGCAAGGGGTAAATAGCTGGGCAGACTGGGCTCGTTCGGGGGTGGGGTGTACGCACACACACACATATATATATATATATATAGGATGAATAAGTACACGAAGTTATATTTGTTTGTATATGTGAATTTGTGGAGAGAAGGGGAAGATGGTTTGGTTTTATGGCCTATCAACCATTGTTGGTTATTTGATGTCAAATCATGATTTTACACATATATTAAATATATGATTTGTAAACCCATTTTGTAGATACACACAGATAAATGATCAAGCAGTTCTATTTCTAACAATTCAATTTAGTATAAGTCATTTGTTTGCATTTAGTTTAAATGTCAAACAGTTTTATTTAACCCATAGATAGGAGCCTATCAGGTGCTACCACTCCGGGCCAGAGTTGACGTGGGAGTGATGACAATGAAGGGGTATTCTACGTTCCCTAACACTCAACCATTAATGGAGCCTCACCATCAGATTGTTTAATGTCATATCCAGGACACACTGCAGAGATACAGTTGGTGTGTTCTACAGTCCCTGCCGACTGGGTTTAGTGGGTGGGGAAATAGAAAATCTCATCGATTGTGAAACTACTGAACCAAAAAAAAATATTTGAAACCATCGCGTAAACGAATTTTATGTGGTATTGTTTCCTTGAAGCTCATGCTTTATGTTTTTCAAGTTATTTGTTTTTGTTTTATCTCTCAACAACCTAAAAGTACAGGTGAACCGATAAATATATAAGTCGACCGCACGAATTAGACACAGTGGTAATAAATATCAACTAAATGAATATCACCCGTGAATCAGTTTGGTTTGGTTTCTTTGTCTAATGGCATATCAACCTTTGTAGGTTATTTAATGCCAAAGGCATTCTCCTAAAAGAACAGTAGTGGTACTATTTAACCCATAGCTGGGAGGATAAGGGGGTTCATACCTTTCCCAAGGGTATTTATCCGAAAGTGAATGTAATAGCGCGACTGGAGTACGAACTCGCTTACTACGATTTCGCAGTCCACCGCTTTAACCAATTACACCGCGTGGACCCCACCCCCGCGAATCGGTGATATGTAAGAACAATACATCAAGTCAAATTAGATATGAATAATTCAAATCTTCTCGAGTGTTGCGGGTGGTGTAATGGTTTTCACAAGCAAACCTTCACGAGTGAGTTCGAGTCTCACTGGATGCCCCATTCATACAGCTTTGCTCCACATCTAAGCAAAAACATTTGTAAATTACTAAATGAGCCGGATTGGTCACCTTAAGAGGTTAGCTGTAATGGTTAGCAAGATTACCCTAGCAAACCTTCATGAGTGAGTTCGAGTCTCACTGGATGCCCCATTCAAACGGCTTTACGCCACATCTTAGTTAAAATAATTTACGCACTCACCCAATCATACATACACAAAAAACATACACAAAAATAAAAACAGGTGCCTTGTGTGGTGTAATTCTTTGAGAGTTATATTAGCAAAATTGAGATTTTACAAAAATTCATTATTCAAATTAAACCACACTAATACTATGCAGGTTTCTGGTTTCTATGTTTAATGGCATATCAACCTTTTTGTCCAGTCGGCTGGGGCTGTAGAATGCACCGACTGTTTCTCTGCAGAGGGCAAAGACCCCCCCACACCAATGAGTGTCCTGATATGACAATAAACAATCTGATGGTGAAGTTCCATTATTGCTGGAGCTTTGGGGAATGCGGAGTACCCCTTCATTGCCATCGCTCCTAGGTCCACTCTGGCTCAGAATGGTATCACCTGATAGGGGCCTATCTATGGGTCAAACTAAACTGTACTAATCCTAAACTGAACGGCTTGAACTAAAACTGTTTTGACATTCAAACTATGAACTTATGATAAACTGAAGTGTTTGAAACGGAACTCTTTTTGACATTGAAACTGTACTTACGCTAAACTGAATTGTCTGAATTAGAACTGTTTGACTGAACTGAATTGCTTGAAATAGAAATATCTTTGACTATTAAACTGTGTACATATGTTAAACTGAATTGTTGGAAATGGAACTGTTTATTTGTATAAAAACGGATTTAGCATTAAATAACCTACAAAGGTTGATATGCCATGAAACCAAAACAAACAAACATATCAACCTTCATGGGTTATTTAATGCTAAAGCCATCCTGGTAAAAGACCAGAAGTGATGCTATTCAAACCATAGCTTGTGGGATAAGGAAGTTCATGCCTTTCCCAAAAATATTAGTCGAAAAGTGAACGTAATAGCGTTCGAACTCGCTTACGCAGTCCGGCACATTGGCCGCTCCGCAACAAGGCCTCCCTGATACTACACCGGTGGAGATAACTGTTCTGTGTATTCATTTCCTAATTAGGGTCCTGTCTCGGAACAACAAGTGTACTAAGGATGACACTAAAATGCATTAAATGGTGAGACTTCAGGTCTAAAGATCTGAGGAATGTGGAGTGCCCCTTCATTGCCATTACTCCTTGGTCCACTCTGAACTGGAGTGGTAAAACCTGTTAAGGTCTCATCTATGGGTCAAATAAAATTGATTTAAAATCATTTGTATCCAATAAGACCTGTGAAAAAAATAAAGAACCCACGACAAAACTGATATAGATATAAATATACAATGAACGCGATTCTCAAATTTATGGGCAAAAAATAACCTTAGACGGGTTGACATGACATTAAAATCAATCTGTCAATCTATTAAACAATCGGAGCAGCAAGATAATGTTCAATTTTATTTGCTGGGTTGAATATGAAAAACTGAATTAAAATCGTTGATAATTTTGTTCCCTTATTTAAGTGTAATTTATTTGCACAATTATATACGTCTTTCCATAGAATGATTCTTACCAAGCAAATCTAGATTTGCTTGTTAAATATCATTCTATGGAAAGACATGTATACAATTGTGCAAATGAATTACACTTAAATAAAGGAACAAAGCCATTCGTGGTTATACTGAATGTGGTTTTCAAAAGTCCATTTACAGCATCCAGTGTTAAATAAAAGTTAGTAATATTGAAATAGAATAATTTATTCAATTTGAGTGAGAATTGAATTTTACAATTGACCGACAAGATGTCTTCCAACGGTTTTTAAATTAAAGTTAAAATTGATAGAGCCGTGACGTTTTTAATATCTTCAATTAACTGATTTTTATCAAAACGAAAATTTGCTTTATAATTTTGTTGACAGAATATTTTAATGCGTTATTTTTCCTTGAAATGGTGTGTGTGAGCGTGTGTGTATGTGTGCGTGTGTGAGAGTGTATGTGTCTGTGTCTGTGCGTGCATGCGCGTGCGTGTGTGAGCGTCTGTGTTTGAGTGTGCACATGTGTGCGTGCATGTGAGAGTTTATGTGTCTGTGAGTGCGG
>OY757905.1:31547026-31562026 GCA_963585895.1 Sepioteuthis lessoniana | reverse complement strand
TATATATATATATATATATATATATATATATATATATATATATATATATGCCCAGTCGGCTGGGGCTGTAGAATACACCGACTGCATCTCTGTAGGAGTAAAACTTCCATAACAAGTGTCTGGATATAACACTAAATGATCCGATGGTGAAGCTCCTATATTGCTGGAGCTTTGGGAAATACAGAGCACCCCTTCAATGCCATCGCTCTCTGGTCCACTCTGGCCTGGAGTGGTAGTACTTGATAGGGTCCTACCAATGAGTTAACTAGAACTAAACTGTGTACTTACGCTAAACTGAATTGTTTGAAATTTACTGTTTTTACATTTAACTGTGAAAACAAAACAAAAAACTGTACTTATGGTAAATTGAATTGTTTGAAATAGATTTGCTTTTAAATCTAACTGAAATATTTGCAGATATTAAGACCTTGCAATGGACACACTTTTATCAAAATGACTTAATTTGGGGTTAAATAACACGAAAAAGCAACCAACCAAAACCAAACTAAACTATATACATATATAAATATATATATATATATATATATATATATGCACGTACTTTTTCATATCACCTTGTATTTTCTCTGCATTGCTTGAAACTTTCTTTTTAATAAAATATATTCACAGCGGTTATCTCTTAAATCTAGCTCTGTCTGGCACAAGGCCACAATAAAAAAGGCGTCTATGAGTATTATAACTCATGGTACTTACGAAATAGTCTGCGAGACAAGCTTGGTAAAACTTGTGCCATAGTGGGGCTCCAAGTGGGGATTGAACTCACAACACTATTGAATATGCCTGCGTGGTAGATTCGATAGCCACGGTAGACATTCATCGAATTCACTAAAATTCATTACGCTTTGTAATTATACATAACTTGGATGTGTTAGTTTTGTTTTAGTTTTTTCATAAGAAAGAAAAGTTATTCTTGTGTGTGTGTGTGTGTGTGTGTGTGTTCGTGCGCGCACGCGCGTTTTATTTACTGCGTCTGAAAAGAACAAACGCTAAAATTGAAGAAAATCTCACAAGGTGGTGAATCGCGTGGGAACGAGACTAGTGCAATGGCGCGCTTGGCTTTTATCCAGAATATGTCGTCTGCTTATACGGGTAAGTTGTTTTAACGCCGGCATGAGCCACCCTTTTCGGCGGGAACAGCCCTTCTGTCTTTGTGTAATCACGAACGAATTGACAGGCCTCTGTCTCTAGATACTACGACGACTCGCTTGAGTCACTAAACAGGAAAACGGTAAATTAAAATGCAGCAACACATACGCTCGGTACACACGGCCCCCTTCATCCGAAACTGCTTTAGACTCTGTTTCTCCGAGTTTTAAGCAATGGTAACTGCCGCTGGCTATGGAGTTTGTTCGAGATGACACTGTAGTAGCAGCAGCGGTAGTAGCAACAGCGACAGTGTTGGTAGTAAAGGGAAGTGAACAGTCGATCTTTCCAAGGTTTTTCCTAAGTTGCTGGTGTCTAAAGTTTGATACAACACACGCGCGTGCTTGCACGTCTATGCGCGCGCAGAGAAATGCACACGCGCTGCTACCTGCACATGCATATGGAGCAGCTATTAATTGTCTATTTGCGGCGGATATCAAACAAAAATGTCCGCATTACTGGCTTTGTCATTTCTTTTGTTTGGTTTTTGTTTTTTGGGTTTTATTCTTTTTTATTTAGCTTTTTTTGTAGTCGTTATTTTTTGTTGCTTTTTTTTTTTTTTCGAAAGAAATCTATTATCACATATTCAACATTTATGGTCTTTTTGTTTACTCTCCAATGTAGGAAGAGGGTGGGGTAAGGACAGGTGCTCTCTTGAAATATTTATTTTATCATCAAAGCAGAATAACGAGTTCAAATTCTGTCTGAGGTAGTTTGTGTTCATGTTGCTCGAATGTCCTCACGAAGGTCACTCCTTTCTGTTGGTATCAAGTAACTCAGCTAAGTATGTTCTATTTTACGTGGAGAAGAAATCCCACCGCCAAGTAACACTTGGACTCGAGAAATCAAAGTTTCGAACATGTCACCCCTGTCAACATGATAATCGGATAATTTGATTTTCGATTTGTAAAAAATCAGTTCACCAATATCAATGAAGAGGAAAGAAGTTTAAAAGAAAAGTTTGATTAGATGTTTTCTAAATGTCAAAAGATGTCTTCTTTTAGTTTACTAAAATGTATTCATGGTAAGGTTTACCAGAGTAATTTTTCTGAAGATCACCATTTTGGTCATTTACACACACACACATGCATATGTATATATACATACATATATATATATATATATATATATATATATATATATGCACACTCACACATATATGCATATATATACACGCACAGGCTCATATATATATATATATATATATATATATATATATATATATATATATGCATATGTATATACACACACTCATATATGCATATATATGTATATATATATAGAGAGAGAGATATATACCCACACACATATATGAATATATACATATATATGCATATATGTACACACGCACACACATACGAGGTGCATACGATAAGTTTCCAGACTTATTTCGTATGTGCATTTAAAATTGTCGTAGACTCTTGAAAATTCAGTATATTATTGCTATACATCTTATGAAACAACCGACCAATCTTTATGATTTCAGATCCAAATGAACAGCTACAACACGAATTGGAATACACCCTACTAAAGCCAAATTGTCACAGCTGGGGAATTTCAAAAATGCAATCTGACACTTCAGAAGAACGATATGCAATAAAATTCTGTTTTAAACTTGGAAAAAATGCCACAGAAACGTATGGAATGTTTCAGACTGCTTTTCGACCGTCTTGCATGAATCGAGCATCAGTTTTTGAATGGCATAAGAGATTCAAAGAAGGCAGGGAGTCTGTGAGGGATGATGAGAGGTGTGCGAGGAGTAAGGAAGTCAATACACCAGAGTTGATTGGCCAAAGGGTTAGGGTTAAGGTTACTATGTTGAGGTTTTAAGGGAGTTCAGCAAGAGATTCCGTCGGAAGAGACCAGCACTCGGGTCAGTGGCATTTCCAGCAGGACAATGCACCAGTCCACAACTCCATCCTTGTCACAGACTATTTGACCAAGATGGGTATCAAGACAGTTCCTCACCCTCACAATAATCTAGACCTTGCTCCCTTTGACTTTTGGTTATTCCCTAAGCTCAGAGGCTACCGTTATGAGATAATTGAGGAGATGAAAGAGGCTGTGACGAAGGTCATTCACACGCTTACACAAGAGGACTTCCATGGAGCCTTCTAGAATTTGTTGGAACGGTACAAGTGCATTGCAGGCGGAGGAGATTACTTCGAAGGGGAATAGAGTTTCATGTGTGTACTATCAATAAAAGTGCCCCTACGAAAAAAGTCTGGAAACTTATCGTATGCACCTCGTATATGCATACACACACATATATATGTATATGCATATATACGAATATATATATACACACACACACTTATATATATATATATATATATATATATATATATATATATATATATATAAATAAATATATATTTAAAAAATCCTCTGATGAAAGTCTTATATACATATACATATATATATATAAGACTTTCATCAGAGGGTTTTTTTTTAATACATGAAACTTAGTAATGTAACCAATATAAAGAAGTGAGACCCTAATTTCTTTTAGCTTTTATTTGCCTCTACTGGTCAGCATTTGAGTATTTTTTCTTAATTTACAGAAAAAAACTTTAAACGATTTGTTTGTTCACATACACAAACATATATATACATATATACATATATATAAAGTAAAAAGTAAAGTTGGCTACCATAGTCGCGGGTGACTGGAAGGCTCTCTTTTTAATAGCAACAAACACCGACGTGTAGGGAGGTGTTACTTCATTCCCTGGATTGCTTCACATTACCATTGATCCTTATAACCCTGAGTGGTAAGCAAGGTAGCATCAATTACCATTCTTCTGAGTCTTTGGTATGACTCGACTTGGTATTGAACCCCGGTTTCCAGGACGATTGGCGAACACTCTTCTCATTAGACGAACGGTCTGATATATATATATATATATATATATATATATATATATATATATATATATATATATATATATATATATATATATATATATATATATATATATATATATATATATATATATATATATATATATATATATATATATATATATATGCGTGTGTATGTATGTATATACGATATTTGACCATGGGTTCCGTTTTTGAACACGAGTCAAGGATTTGATTTCCAATGACGTTAACCGTTACGCTAATCACACTTCCTTGGATCAATGTTGTTATCACGGCAAGATTTCTCTAGACTACACCAAAGATGAAGAGCAGTATATGTCGGAAGCTATATATATATATATATATACAACATATACAACACATATATATTACAACAGTATATTGTTGTCACCATCCCATTTCAGACGCAGTGAATAAAACACACACATACACACACATTTGGTGGGTTAGTGACAGAAAAAAATGTGGTATAATTTGGAGAGTGTTCAATATCTGTGACAGAGCTATAATATAATATAATATAATATAAGTATTGTTGGCGACCGTAGTCGAGGGTGACCCAAAGGCTCCCTTTTCAATAGCTACTACACCAAGGTGCAGGAGAGGGCGCTACTCCTTTCTCTGGATTGCTCCACTTTTTCCTTGATCCTTACCTTATAACGCTGAGTGTTAAGCAAGATGGAATCAAGTACCATTTTTTGAGTCTTTGGTATGACTCGAACTGGAATTGAACCCTGGTCTCCCGGGCCATTGGCGAACACTCTAACCATTATGCCAATGTTCGGTATATATAATATAATATATATTAGTTTTTATATACATTTAATTGAATGTTTGTTTATCTGCAACCTAGGGTTTCATGTCGTTTTTACACGGCAATCATCAAGTCAAAAACCTGATGATTGCCGTGTAAAGACGACATGAAACCCTAGGTGGCTGATAAGCGGCCATACTATTAAATATATATAAAAACTAATATATACTGATTTATTATTACATATATATATATACATATATATATATATATATATATATATGTGTGTGTGTGTGTGTGTGTGTGTGTGTGTGTGTGTGTGTGTGTTGATTTTTTTGCAACAGATTAATGATAAGTCATTTTTAATAAATGTTTTTATACTCAAGCGTTTTCCACCTCGTTCTATTTCACATGCACAAGCACACACGCACAAAAAAAAACACACGCACGTACACAAAAGCACATACACATTTATAAAGAGAAAATCACACACACTCTCAAACACACACACACACACGGGCGCGCGCGCGTTTGATAGAAGAAAACTTCAGAAAGACAACGTTCAGAATTTGTAAATCACGGGAAAAAGTCAGGTATCCAATTTCTATAGTTTTGCGAACAATTTCTACGTTTTCGAATGTTTTTCACGAGATTTTTAAATATTAATTTTTGTTCACTGATTCAATTCACCTCCACTTTACATATCTAGATTGTTCAACAAATTGTACTTTTTTTTTCAGTCAGATCAATTAAGTTAAGCAGAGATGTGCCTGTTCTTGTATTTAGATGGGGGGGGCAGTTTTAAACACTAATTCTTGTAAGCATTTTAAGATATGCGAGTTAAACTAATCAAAGCCTTTTGAATAACAAAAAAAAAAAACAATTAATAAAAGATATTTGGTCTGATCGGTTAAAAGGCTAATTTAAAGCGGGAAAATGTTTATTTTCCGTTTAAACAACGTGAAATAAAGAATGAGAAAAAACATGAAAAATTGGAAAGAGAGACTAAATAAGGAACCAGAAGAGACAGAGAAAATAGAGAAAGACAGGAATACGAGTAAAAATAAGAACGGGGAAGGAAACGGAAGAGAGAGAAAGAGAAAGGGAGAGAAGGACATGGAATGGAATAATGGGGAGAGAGAGAGAGAGAGAGAGAGAGAGAGAGAGAGAGAGAATTGTGATACTATTTTCTAAAGTTCTGATGTTATGTTTTTAAAGTCTGTTGATATTTATTCGTTTCACCCAAGAGAGTTGACACCGGGTCAGATTTAATGAGAAACCCCACACGCGTAATTATGGAAAAATATTAAAATTGTTTAGTTTCGTTGAGCTTGTCTTTTAGCCTACCACAAGCTTCAACTTAGTGCAACCCAAGGGAGTGGGTCCCCTGCAAAAAAGATAGGCATCCTATTTATTTAGTTAGTTATTTCCAGCGCAATGAACAAATTTCTTCTGTTGTCGGCTCAAAGAATCGACGCAGATGAGGAGAGAGAAAGAGAGACAAACAGTTCGAGAGACTAAGATAAATTAAGAGAGAGAGAGAGAAAAAAAAAAAGAAAGTGAGAGAGAGAGAAGCAGGGAGTAAGGCATATGTGGACAAATGTGAAACAGACGGCCACGTGCTAGGTAAGGTGACACCGGATATCTGGGAGAGGAAGCAGGTCGTAAAAACGGAAGTTGTGGTAATATCACTGCTCAAGCAAAGCGGAAACCGGAAATGCCGGTCGCCATTTGCACAAAAACAGCAAAGAATGAAATTGTTTTTTGTTGCTTTGTTTTTTAAGAGATGAAAGAATAAACAAATAAAAAGTAGAGCAAATAGATCATAACAGATTTGAATGACTAAACTGGTCGTTTGAAATTTTAGTTAAATTTGCTTTCCTTTTCGTAATTAATGTAAAAATCGGCGGTATACTAAAAAATAAAATGAAGAAAGAAAGAAAAAAAAACAGATGCAAAAAAAGAAGTTAGAAAATAAAGCCAGTCAGTCTGTAAAAGAAAGACGAAGAAGAACAAAAAAAAAATATTTAGGGTTGGCCTTTCAAACTTTACGATCATCAGTCGGCAATATCTAATCCCCTCATCACAATGATGTGTCTCTTTAAACATCTGTCACCATAGAATACATTTTCTAACGAGATTCGTCCAATAAACAAGTGAATAAAGTTTGGTCTGTTATATTTTGAAGAACTCATTGGTTCCTAACAAATGCAAAAATATGACATAAGGTCTTTTATCATCTGGATCAATAAATGTTTAACTAAACATGCATTTATTTGCTGAATTTAGATCTGATATTTTCACTATATAATGTTCGATCTATGAGAATAATATTTATCACTGAATTGTATGAATTGACAAAAAAAAAAGATTTTGTTGAAAAATAAGTATTTCTATGTGCAATAAATGCCTTTATTTTAAATAGGCTACACATTTATAGATGTGCTTGCATACATACATATATACATACATACATACAAATGGAGACCAATAAGTCTGTAGCAAAAACATGTAGTCAGCTGATTTCACATCAAAATTCTCGCTTTGAACGTATATGTTCATCAACAACAAAATACAACATCGAAGCTTTGATTCAAGACGAGAAACTTCGTGATATGGATATGGATCTTCATCTTCCAAATTGATTAGTTCAGGAAACAGTCCTCGATAAGTTAGGATATCGGAATTCTTGAGTTACGAAACAAATGACTGAAGAACACAAGTTCTTCCTCTTGAATTAATATTGTTGGTTTGTTTTAAGGGGAAATCGTTCCACATCCACGATTCTGTTATTGGAAGAGATGTAAGGACGGCTTCAATCGCTTGACATCATTTTCTTCGAAGAGAGCATTTATTCGTTCGTATGCCGGTAAGACAATCGCACCAACCTCGGCTTGATTTAGTTTCTTTGTTTAATGATATTTCAACCTTCATGGGTTATTTAATGCCAATGCCATCCTTGTAAAGGAACAGTAGTAGTACTATTTAACTTATATCTGAGAAGGATAAGGAGGTTCATACCTTTCCCAAAGGTATTAGTCCAAAAAGAAACTTAATAGCGTGAGTGGATTTAGGACTCTCTTCCAACGATGTCGCATTCTAGCTTGTTAACCATTACCCAATGGTAACTCCTCCCAAGCTTGATGGTGACTACGTGAAGAGGAAATATAATTGGTGACGTAAGCACAAGTTTTTATTTGATTAAACGGTAACCCCTTTCCTGTATATATAGTATTTCCTCCTTATTTTTGTGTCTAATTAATCATCCATCGGTGATTCAGTATCACGAGATATCATTCTCTGCCGTCCGTTCGTGGTGATTAAGATTATAATAAGGTTATTGAAAATGTTTGTTCTAAATAAGTGTTTCGATATCATCGACCTTATGACCAGCTGAATGTGTTCTGAAATTATATGGAAAAATAAAGCTATTATTAAAAAGCTCTGCTCGGCCTCACCCTATCAGTTAGAGTTGTAGAATACGCTGACTCTACAGAGGGATAAGACCCTTACACTAATGAGTGTCCTGGGTATTACACTAAACCATCTAATGGCAAGGCTCTAGATATAGAGTATCGCTTTCTTGAAGATGTTTTGGGGTTTTGGGCCCCGTTATGCCGATGAGTAAGGTCTTTCAGTTAGGTTAAGTTATTTGACGGTAATCTTATGCTATATCCTGTTTATCACACACACACACACACACATACATATATATATATATATGAATTTTAAGAGAAAATTTTTGGTCATTTTTTTTTAAATGGGTAAGAGCGCATTTTTTAGCGCAGTTAAACTATTTAAAGTATTGCTATTCAATACTAATAATTCTATTTAATATTAATCCTTTATTTGCACACCATAAGTAAGTAAAGTTGGCGACCGTAGTCGAGGGCGACCAGAAGGCTCTCTTTTCAATAGCTACCACCCGAGGTGTAGGGGACGCTACTCCTATCTCTGGAGTGCTCCACTTTATCCATGATACATACCTTACATTGCTGAGTGTTAAGCAAGGATGTATCAAGTACCATTTTTAAAATATTTAGTATGACGCTACCTGGAATTGAAACCAGGTCTCTAGGACCATTGGCGAACACTCTACCCAGTAGACCAATAAGCCGGTTACCGGACATTGGCGTTGTGGTTCGAGTGTTTGCTAATAGCCCGGGAGACCTGGTTTCAATCCCAGGTCGAGTCATACCAAAGACTCAAAAAATGGTACTTGATTCCTTCTTGCTTAACACCCAGCATTATTAGAAAAGGATCAAGGTAAAGTGGAGCAATCCAGGGAAAGGAGTAGCACCCTCCCCTAAACCTCGGTGTAGTAGCTATCGAAAAGGAGCCTTCGGGTCACCCTCAAATACGGTCGTCAACTTATTTGCACACACTTAAATAGTTTCAGGTATTACTATTTAACACTAATGATTCTAATTAATATTTATCTTTTATTTGCACACACTTAAATAGTTTCAGGTATTGCTATCTACCACTAGTAATTCTATTTATCATTTTTTCCAATCTAATTTAATAATTATCATTTGTTTGCACATAGTTCAACGATTTCTAGTATTGATTTTTATTGTTTGCGCACAGTTAAATAGTTTCAGTAATGGCTATTTAACCCTAATACTTCTATTAAGCTGGTATGATTATCCCTAGAAGATTGAATTATTCTATTTGACCCATAGATGGGACCCAAACAGATACTACCTCTTCAAATAAGAACGGACTTAGGAGTAAGAACAATGAAGGAGTACTCCAAATTCCCCAAATCTCCAGGACTGGAGCCTGACCATCAGATGGTTTAGTGTCATATCCAGGACACTCTTTGGGGGGTTCTTACCCCTCTGCACAGATGCAGTCGGTATATTCTACATCCTCAGCCGACTAGGCTGAGTAGGGACTTTGATATGAATTCATTAACCAAGTAGAAACGGCCAGTAATATTCTAAACATGTATTTACTCAACCTCTCAACTAAGGGTAACATATGATAGAAGGTCAATTTTAAGAGGAGTGCGATTGGTTTGAATTCAGATTTTTTCTTCTCCTTAACAAGTTGCCTTACCAAGACTAAAGAACGTAGTCTGCTCTACTATTTGCCGATAGTAAGGAAAATAACGGATGGATTCATGCCTTTCCTGAAGGTATTAACACGAAGTGAAACGCAAACAGCTTCATCCAGGATTAGAAATGGGATCGCTGGTTCCATTTCACAAATGATAACCATTACGCAAAGTGCGCTTTTTTGCACACGTAAGGCATAAAAGGTGATGCGTTGTACTCTGTCATGCTTATTCATAACGGTACCTCAGAATTATGAATTACAGAAATCCACAACTAGATTAAAAGATGAAAAAGGTTAATGAATTGTTCAAAATCTTCGTGCCCTCCATCGATTTTAATTTGAACTTCATTTTTTTTTAAATTAACGAGAGCCTGAGCAAGTCAGCCGCACCTCGTCGGTATGTTTATCGACTCTTCGTTTAGATTCATATTTCAATAGTTTTAATTGCAACTAAGGTCACTTCAGCTTCCATCTGAGAGCCACTGTTTATTCACAGGAGGCCCGAGAAAATTGGTACCAGCAAATATAAACATTAGGATTAAAAGTTGATTGTTAAAGGAACACCCGTTTACCTTGTCTACTGACACGCGTTAACCTCAGAAAATACAGTTTTAAGTTGTAATTTAAATGTATGGACGCACGTTCCTTTCAAATACAAATCTTGTGTATTTGTTTGTTTGTTTTTTTAGCGCCCGCTAGATTCATCTTTTAGTCTAAAAGTTTTCTGGTAAATACTTCCCGACCCACGAATCATCCGCTTTAGGGAAAACACTACCTAGTAATTAACCTTGGACGCTGAGAACAAAAGTAGCGATTTGCATAGACAATAACTTCCGAAAAAATTTTTTAATCTGGTAGATAACACCTTTACTCACGCCTCCATTTTTTTTTCTTTTTGGAGGGATATCAAGAAAACAAGTTCTCGAAACAAATTAGCAATTGGACTTTAAAAAATGATAAAGAGAGCATACAAACAAAAAAACAAACGAACAAAAAGATATTAATTTTACCAGCCCGAAATTAAAATTGAATAAATAAATAAATGAGAAAACTGTTAAGATCTAATTTAAAAACAAACAACAAAAACGCTTGTTTGTTTATTTGTTTGTTTGTTTTCTAATACGGACAATGTTTTTCAGGCTTTGGTTGGAAACTCGTACCTGCATCGTCGAAGAGAATCGTCGACGCTGTTGGGCGTGGCAGATGTGTGACTGGGCGAGGCGCTTTGATGAAGTCCCTATGAGCACAACAGCTCAGTTTACTTGTCACAGACATCAGGTTTAACCACGTGATCGGCTGTCTCATTGGAACGGCTTTGATTTTCCGCCTAAAAAAGAAGTGTTTAAAAAAACAAAAAGTAAACTGCAACGACTGCTACAAAACACAATGGAATTCACATCAGTACTTATTTTAATTTTTTTTTTTTTCATTTCTTTATTTTTATGTAATTTTTTTTTTCATTTCTTTTTATCGTTTTTGTTTAATTCTTTTTTTTTTTTCGGAAAGAATTTTGAAAATCGTTATTTTGCTATACTGTGAATGATAAACGCAGAAATCTTTGACAAAGGACTAAAAAGAATAAACGCCAGTTTTGAAAGGTGAGAAAGAATGAAAAAATCTGAAAGAAAAGCAAGGAAGCAAAACAGAGAGAACAATGTAAAACGAGTTCATTCCTTCTTCTTCTTCTTCTTCTTCTTCTTCTTCTCTCTCTCTCTCTCTCTCTCTCTCTCTCTCTCTCTCTCTCTCCGGAATATAAAAATGAACAGATCACTTTTAACTTCTACCTCTATTCTGCAGTTGGTTTAATGAGGGATTGATGATAAAATGATCTCTTCCAGGGGGTGATGTTACAGTCATCCTTTTCAGTAAGATTTAAAATGATAATTTTCACAGATTATGTTATTAAACAAACCTTTACTTAGATATGGCACACAGGCCTCAGTCTGCTGACAGTACCTTCTGTTGTTTTAGTTGTCACCCATCGGAATAGAGAACAGGATAATCACTGCTTAACTCAACGGGGCATATGATGTTATAAATCTGTATATATTAAAAAACCCTAGCTGACGACACATTCCACGGTGCAGTTCTTTCTCTGATTGTATTGGGATCCGAGGGCGGATCCGTGTAATGGTTATAGTTAATCAACAAAAGAGTTAAACATGTGTAACCCTAGTGGCGTAATGGTTATCGTCGTAGGAAATGGACTCGGTGGACAGAGTTCAAACCCTGGATGAGTCTGTTTGCATTTCACATCATGCTAATCCAATTATTCCTCTTCCAGCTACTTATAAATAGTAGAGCATACAAGACTCTTTAGCCTTAATATGGCAACCGGTCTATGAGAAGGAAAATTCTGAATTCCGACCAGTTATTGGCCTAGTGGGTACAGTGTTCGGCAATGGTCCGGGAGACCGGGGTTCAATCCCAGATAGAGTCATACCAAAGACTTAAAAAATGGTACTTGATACCTCCTTGTTTAACACTCAGCAATATAAGGAACGTATCAAGGGTAAAGTGGAGCAATCCAGAGAAAAGAGTAGTGCCCTCCCTTACACCTCGGTGTAGTAGCTACTGAAAAGGGAGCCTTCTGGTCGCCCTCGACTACAATCGCCAACTTTATTTTACTTTACTTACTTATGCTCCGCTTAAAAACTGACCTTGTGTCGTAACTTGGTAGAGAGGTTGGGTAGATACAAACACTAACCCTAAACTTCTTTTGAAAAGAATATTCTATAAGAATTGTGCGTTATGAAATTTGGCAGTAATGGGTTCTCATAATAACAGAGGTCCATGACAATACTGATGCTTTTAATTAGGAAACAATGAAGGATTCTAAATAATGTTTTATAATTATCTTTACTATAGAGAGAATTACGATGATTAAAAGAAATGACGTTCAGTACGACGGAAACCCAACAAAAATTATTTTTTCTTTCAAATTGGATTGGATGTGGTTTTCTTTTCTAAGTTAGAGAGTTGTATGTTTAAGAAAAAATCCGGAAAAATGTACATAAACAAAAAGACAAAAAAGAAATCCGAAAAAAAAAGCAACGCAAAAATTTCCTGTCATTCGAAAAATAATGTCAAATTTTTAAAAAGAAAAAATTACCCAAATGTAGAAAATATGAAAATTATCAGTCAAATGCATAATCATTATTATGAATGTGAAATTCTTTTTTTTCCTGGTCGAAAGATTGTGGAAGTTTAGAAGAAAAACTTGTTAAAATTGAAACAAATGATCTAATGAATTTGTGAGCAGTTAGTGGGATATGATTGGTTGGTTGGTTGGTTGGTTGGTTGGTTTATCAACCTTTGTAGGTTATTTAACGCCAAATCTATTTTTATGTAATTAATCAGTTCTATTTCAAACAATTAAGTTTAGCATAAGCACACAGTTTAAATGTAAATCCAGTTTAATAGTGAAAAACATTTCTATTTCAAGCTATTCCGTTTAGACAAGCAGTTCTAATTCAGCTTATTCAGTTTAGTGTAAGTACAGATTTTGTTTACGCACAGTTGAATGTTAAAACAGTTCTATATTAAACAATTCAGTTTAGTGTAAGTACAGTTTCAATGTCAAAAAACAGTTCCATTTCAAATAATTCAGTTTAGCATAAGCTCGCAGTTTAAATGTAAGTACGGTTTAATTGTGAAAAACATTTCTATTTTAAGCTATTCAGTTTAATCAAACAATTTAGTTTACCATAAGTATGCCGTTAGTTCTATTTAACCCATAGATGGGGCCCTATCAGGTGCTAGCAAGCTAGACCAGAGTGGACCTGGGAGCAATGGCAATGAAGGGGTGCTCCGCATTTCCCAAAGCCCCAGCATTACAGGAACCTCACCATCAGATTGTTTAGTGTCATATCCAGGACACTCATTGGGGGGTGTCGAATACACTGACTGCAGTCAGTGTATTCTACAGACCCAGCCGACTAGGTAATACACAGAGTTAAATGTCAAAACAGTTTTATTTTAGATAATTCAGTTTAGCATAAGTACACATTATGGATGTCAAAACAATTCTATTTCTAGCAATTCAGTTTAGCATAAGTACGCATTTTAAATGTCACAACAGTTATATTTTAAACAATTCAATTTAGCATAAATACGCTGTTTAAATGCAAAAATCAATATTGTGAAGGAAGCACGGTTTAGTTATGTTTAACCCATAGATAGGACCCTTATCAGGTGCTACCACTCCGGGTAAGGGTGGACCTGGGAGCGATGGCAATAGAGGGCTACTCTGCATTCCCCAAAGTTCCAGCATTACTGGAATCTCACCATCAGATTGTTTAGTGTCATATTCAGGACACTCGTTGGGAGGGGTCTTACCCCTCTGCAGAGGTGCAGTCGGTGTATTCTACAGCCCCGGCCGACTGGGCAAAGTGGGATATGATAGATTTTGTCTATTACGAGATAAGACATTACAATTATGGCAGATCTTTATAAAAAAAGAACGAATTAAAATTACCCAAAGAAATATCTGGAGTTGGTCAACAGGAAGTGTCTAATTCTTCCAAATCAAAATACAAACCCACTCTTGGTAAAATACATAAAATTAAAACATTAGGTTGTAGTATTTTATCATATCCTCCTAATTCAAATGGCTTAGCACCTTAAAATGTTAATTTAATTAATAGAATATTGAAATCGTTGCAAAATTTTGAAAAATTCAAAAAGACCAGAATTTTTTGCTCAACTGCCCTGTCGCTGGGGCTAAGAATACGCTGACTATATCCCCTATAGAGGATTAAGACACACACCCCCTGCACATCAGAACAGAGAGTGTCCTGTTATGACACTAAACGGCATTCAGAGCTGATGCTTCAGTTCTGGAGATATGAGGAATATGGAGTACCTCTGTATTGCCATTACTCTCAGGTCTACTCTGATCCGGAGTGGTAGTACCTGTTAGGATCCCATCAATGGGTTAAATGTATCGAAGAATTATTTGAATCCGGTGGGACCGTGTATAAAAAAAATTCTTTAAAAAAACAACGACACCAAAAATGTAAATATGAACGTACAATGAACGCGATTTCCTAACTTCTCGGCATAAAATAACCCTAGACGCATTGATATGCCGTTGAAATCAAACTATCAATCTTTTCATTCATAATCTCAAA
>OY757905.1:31529526-31542026 GCA_963585895.1 Sepioteuthis lessoniana | reverse complement strand
TGATTTTGTGTTCTTTCTTTCGTTCGTTATTCATTTTTTTTTTACTCTTTCGTCTGAAGAAAGTTAAAATCTACTCCTTATTAAACAAACAAACGTGTTTAGATATACCCATCTCATAGTTCTTTTTTTTTTTATTTTACTACTTGTGAGTGTTTCTCACTAGTTTTAACAGATGGTTTCTCACTGAAGTCTGACAGCAAGTCTCTTCAAGTTTCCAGGACTCTTCAAAGTATTCATGCTGATTTCAATAGTGCTATGGTCTGGATGGTATTGACTCTACTTCTGATTTCTAGTTTCTTTCCCAGTCTCTTTTCCTACCCCTTGGGGACATTCTAAGTGTACCCACTACGATTGGTATCACCGACACCCTTACGTTTCACAGTTTTCCGAAATTATCTATAGTTTTCATTTTCTAGTACAGGTTCTGGTTTATGCATATACTATTTGGTAGTATTGTTAAATTTTAGTTTCTTGCACAATTCTGTGGGACTAACCTTTCACTCATACCTATTCTTGTATTTATCTTGTGCCAATTTGTTGCATTCACTTAATATATGATTAACCATTTCATCTTTGTCTCCACATAACCTACACTTGTAATTCTTCTGTGTATAATCAATTTTTGCTTTGATATAATCCGTTCTGCTGCCATTAAAAGAAATTCAGTTTCTCTCTTGAAGTTCGACTGTCTCTCCGTGGAGCAGTGGTCAATAAGTTAGTCTCGCAGACCATTAGTAGAGAGGTTAATCCTCACCCATACCTAAAGTCAGATAAAATCCACTCGATAACATAAACTCAGCTCAATAATTGTGCTTCCTCCTTCGTTTGACATTTTTAGAAGTTCAAAAATGTTTTTCAATGCATACAAAACAAAACTGTTATCCATTTGGCTAACCTATCCTAAAAACAAGCGCCCTTAATGTTAACGAATAAAATGGGATAAACATTTTCCTCGTTTTTACGGCGTTTTTTTTTGGGGGGGGGGGGGCATTTGCCGACTTGGTTTAATCGTTCCCATTCATTGTGCCTTGAGCCACATCGAAGTAAAAAGCTTCGTAAAATTACAACTAGGTTTAATCACAAATATGATCTAGTCACAGCAACAAAAAAAATGTAACAAACTTTGGTGAACCTTCTCTTTCAGCGCCCTAAGTACGTGTTATTTTTGCCTAATGATTAATCCGGCCTGGAGCTTTGTACCACACTAAGCTGAACTAAATAAGTTCGGATATAGAATTTTTGGAGAATTTTGGGAAAGATTATATAAATCAATACACGAATCCTTGGCCTAGTGGGTATAGTGTTCGCCAATGGTCCGGTAGACCTGGGTTCAATCCAGACTTTAAAAATGGTACTTGATACCTTCTTGCTTAACACTCAGCGATATAAGGTACGTATCAAGTGTTAAATGGAACAATCCAGGGAAAGGAGTAGTGCCCTCTCATACACCTCGGTGTAGTAGCTATTGTAAAGGGAGCCTTCTGGTAACCCTCGACTATGATCACCAACTTTACTTTACTTTATATAAATTAAACAAGTCAAAAATTTGGTTGAATTATTCGAGTATCATTGTTATCTTAATAGTTTCGACCCATACATCATCTCGACTTCCTCAAGTGATAAGTTATTTTGAAAAAGCTGTGATAAGTCATTTTTTAAAAGCTGTTTCTACTGTGCCAGTTTTATTCTCGTAAAAAAATTACTGGAAATAGAAAGTGCATGTTTTGAATAGTTTTATGCAGAGTAGTTTAGCTCTATTTAACCCATAGATAGGGACCTATCAGGTGTTACCTCTCCGATCTGGGAGCAATGACTGTGAAGGGGTGCTCCGGATTCCCCAAAGCTCAAGTAATACTGGAACTTCACCATCAGATTGTTTAGTGTCATATCCAGGACACACGTTGCGGGTGGATTCTTACCTTCACTAGAAATGCAAGATTAACTAAAGAGAAAACAAGCTGGGCACATCGACGTGGAACATGAAAAGTTGAAGAAACAGGATAACAAAGAAGCTTAAAGAAAAAGCGAAATTTGCGATGTCTAAACATATTGATATAACAACAATGACTTCTTCTAATACTATAGTTCCTTAAAGATAAAAATTTGGCGAAGTTCGTTACTATATCAGTGGCTATGTAAGATTTCATTTCATTTTAACATAGAAACTAGTAGCAGTGTGATTTTTCTGGATTATGTTCAGCGACTTATTTTCACAGCTTAATTAAATGCATCAGAATGTTTAGTGACCAGATGAACTTGTAAACTATCACTTTGGGTTAAGCGACCAAATTATGATCTGATAATTATGATATAAAATTCGATTAAGAATTTAAAAACTATCTCTCAAAACTCATAGATGGAACAGTATAATGCTAAATTGCCTAAAATGGCATTTGTAAGGAGGAAAAAAACTTGAATGTCGATTTGAACATTAGATAATAATAAAATTCAAGAAAAAAAAATTTAAATAACGTAATTTCTCTTAAATCAAAATGTGAAAGAATAAATTATTTAATTTTTAATTTTGAAAAAAATACTTTTAACACCGCGATAAAATAGCTAATGTCGATAACTTCTTTACTTCTTCTTCTTCTTCTTCTTCTTCTTCTTCTTCTTCTTCTTCTTCTTCTTCTTCTTCTTCTTCTTCTTCTTCTCATCACCATCATCATCATTAATAATAATAATAATAATAATAATAATAATAATAATAATAACCTCTCCCTCACTTCTCCTAAACTGCTATAGAGATGGGTTTTTCGTCAAGACTGTTAAATTTAAATCATACGGAGTTATGCCCCTTTAACCTATTTCTTACTGTAGAAACTGCTTATTTGTTTGTTTAGCAAAACGAGCCGAGACGTGCAAAATTCTGACATTTTGTGACATTTTGTGTTGCTAGTCAGTAAAAATTGAATTTCTCCGGTTCTAAATGTATTTTTTTTTATTTCATCCCTAAAATTAATTATAGTGTCTATTTAATCTAGTATAATGTAATAGAAAATCTTACAATTCGTAATCTACAATTGAAAATCATGAAATTTCGCAAAATTCTGTTTATTTACACACACACACACACACACACACACACACACATGCATACATGCACACTTCAACTACACAAGAATGTTACGTGCTGTTTTGAACAAATCTTGGAAGCAACACTTAACAAAACAGCAGTTGTATAACTACCTGCCTCCCATCTCAATCTTTCCAAGTAAGACGAACAAAACAAGCGAGGCACTACCTGACAAGTAGGGACGAACTAAAAAGCGATGTTCTCTTGACGTTCCAGTATTTGTCGACCAGCAAAGACTTATATAGATCAACTCTTTGTGAATAATGGATGCAGTCTAGAAGAAAAACAAGGAACGGTTTGGTTTGGTTTCTTTGTTTAATGGCATATCAACCTTTGTAGGTTATCTAATGCCGAAGCGATTCTCCTTGAAGAACAGTAGTGGTACTATTTAACCCATAGTTGGGAGGACAGGGGGGATCATACCTTTCCCAAGGGTATTTGCCCGAAAGTGAACGTAAAGTGCGATTGGAGAACGAACTCGCTTATTACGAATCTGCAGTCCATCGCTTTAACCATTACACCACGAGGACACCCCCTAACAAGGAGCGGTAGACGCTAGGGAAGGGTGTTTAGAGAGAGCTCGACTTGATGATGTACACACGAACATATATATAATGTCATCCACAGATAGAATGTTTCGTTGTATCGCAACTCTTCAGTGTGGCTAGACACGCGAGACGTTCCAAGCCGGGATCGAAACCCGCCTAACTTTACGTCAGGCTGATAACCTACCTCTAGCCTGCAACCCAACATCAGTCCGGGAATTAACGCCTATGAATCAAATTTCGTTTGTTTATATTTGGCGCTATCGGAGTGCTCAATTCGTTAGAAGGGCTTTGCATTACGGGAATGGCAACCGTTATATTCCTTCGCCAGAGTGCTCAACCCCCGGGGTGGGGGTAGCGCATATATTGTCATCCACAGACTGTCTCGTTGTATCAGAACTCTTCAGTGTGGCTAGACACGCAGGACGCTCTAAGCCAGGATCAAAACCTGCATATATATATATATATATATATAGTATAATATTTTTGTTAGTAATTACTAAATATATTTAAAACGCATTCGATGTCTTATGTCGAATTTATTATTAAAAACAAATTTAAAAATTACATCGAAAGCAAAAAGATGAATAAAAAAAAGAAAAATTACATAAAGTGACTAAACGGGTGAAGAAGAAGCTAGACGGCAATTATACAAGAATGTTGCGAGCAATATTAAACAAGTCCGGGCAACAACAGCCCACAAGGCGCCAACTGTACGGCCACCTACCACCTGTCACTATACAAGCTAGACGAACCAGACACGCTGGACACTGCTGGAGAAGCAAGGACGAGATCGTAAGTGATGTACTCCTGTGGACCCCTGCATATGGCCAATCAGCAGCTATGTGATGATACGGGATGTAACCCTGAAGACCTGCCGGAGGCGATGAATGATAGGGAGACGTGGAGAGAGAGGGTCTGGGATATCCGTGCTAGACGCACGACATGATGATGATGATGATGACATAAAATGAAATGATTAGTATAAGAGCTAAGGATAATTTTTAGGCGCTTAGGAAAAAAATCGCTTTATTGGTGTTTAAATATCAGAATAATAAGCTAAATAATTGAGCAGAATTGATGATAAAATGTTCTTCCCTAAATAAGTATTCATTCCGCGATCTAGCTCCCGATTTATACATATATATATATATATGAAGAAAATTGAAAAACAAAGTAATCGAAAAGCGATTAATTTATTAGGAAGAAAAGTCAACGTTAAAACGTTTCGTTTTTAATGAATCTTCAGCGGGAGTTTAAGATGGGGAAACAAGTGTTGATAGAATAACGATGCCCGATGTTTATTCTATTCCTTACAAAGACTGTAAATTGAAATATATTGATGAAACGACAAGAAATATCCATAAACATATCTATGAACATAAAAGAGATATTAGATGAGGCAATGTTATTAAGGTAATTTTCTAACATCTATCAAAAACTGACCATAACTTTTAATGCAGCTACAATGTTAGCTCAAATCCATAACAAAAAATTGAGACAAATTATTATATATATATAGATAGATATATATAGATACGTTAATAAATATTTCTCGCCGTTTATATTTCAAATTACAGTCTTTGCGAGGAATAGAATAAACATTGGCCATCGTTGTTTTATCAACACTAGTTTCCACATCTTAAACTCCCAATGAAGATTCATTAAAACCAAAATGTTTTGATGTTGACTTTCCTTCGTAATAAATTCATCATTTTTGAATTACATTGTTTTTCAATTTTCTCTATACTGTCGGATTCCTTTCCATCATTTACTTATATATATATATATATAGCCATCTGCTCTTTGCTACTACTACCCCTTCTCGGTGTTTTTTTCCTCCCTGTTCTCCATTCCTTTACTTTTTTTTCCATTTACATTCCCTTTTTTAAACATTTTTTCTGACGTTAAGATCTTGACAAGAGCCAGACGAAACCGATCGTTCAAATATATACATTTTAAAAAAATAAACATGGCCACACCTTCCCTAGGCCTATATGTTTTCCTTGCGATCAATAAGTTATTAACCATTGATAATTTATTTAAATATATACATATAAGTTGGCGACAATAGTCGAGGGTGACCAGAAGGCTCCCTTTTCAATAGCTACTACACCGAGGTGTAGGGGAGGGCGCTACTCCTTTCCCTGAATTGCTCCACTTTACCCTTCATGCGTACCTTATATTGCTGAGTGTTAAGCAAGGAGGTATCAAGTACCATTTTTATATCTCAACCTAGGATTGAACCCCGGTCTCCCGAACCATTGGCGAACACTCTACCAACTAGGCTAATGAGCCGGTAAGTGTGTGTGTGTGTGCAACGAAACGCATCGAGTGAAAGCTAGAAGGTGAACTACACAAAAATGATACGTGATGACTTAAACGAATCCTGAAAACAACACCACACAAAAGAAAAGTTGTACAGCCACCTACCTCCCATCTCACAAGCCATCCAAGTAAGAGGATCAAGACGAGCGAAGCACCACCGGAACAGTAGGAACGAACTCATAAGCGACGTTCTCTTATGGTCCCCTACACATGGACGTGTCAGTATTGGTCGACCAACAAGGACTTACATAGAGCAGCACTGTGCGGACACTGGATATAACCTAGAGAACCTACCGGGAGCCATGGACAATCGGGCTGATTAGCGAGAAAGAATCAGCGAACCCCGTGTTTTTAGCAAGACTTGGTGAAGAATATATATATATATATATATATATATATATATATATAGCTCTAACCTTGCTAGCCCTGTCGGCTGTGGTGGTAGAATATACCGACTGCATCTCTGCAGAGGAGTAAGACAACCTCAACGAGTGCCCAGAATATTGCATTAAACAATCTGATTGTGAGGCTCTAGTAATGCTGGAGCTTTGGGGACTGAGGAGTACCCTTTCATCGCCATCGCTCCCAGGTCCAATCTGACCCGGAGTGGTGGCATCTGATAGGGCCCTATCAATGGGACAAATAAAACTGTTTGACATTTATACTGAGTGCAAACAAATGACTTATGCTGAATTTAATTGTTTGAAATAGAACTGTTTGATCATTTAATTGTGTGTAAACGGATGACTGATGTATAATTGAAGTGTTTATGATACATAGCAATACTTGGAACCATTTAACTTGGTTAACTTATACTAAATTGAATTTTTAGAAATAGAACTGTTTGGATATTTAACTTTGTGTATCTACAAAATGTGTTTACAAATCATATATTTGATATCTATGTAAAAACAGGATATAGCATCAAATAACCAACAATGGTTGGTATGCCGTAAAACCAAAACAAACTTATCTAGCTTCGGGTTGGACGAAAAAAATGGAAGATAGATGGAGAACGTAGATTGACAGATATTATTTGTTAGTAAAAAAAAATTGTATCAACAAAATTTTGGGCTTTTTTTTTTTTTAATATTTAAGCAGTATTGAAATCAGAAAGTAAATTAGAGTGATGGAAGATGCTAATTGGCAGACAAGACAAAACTTAGAATAAGCAAAGAGGAAATTGAGGTGTCTGAAGATTGAAACGACATTTGTATGAAACTGAACTGAAAGTATCACTTAGCAATCCTTCAAAGAAGCGTTTTTAATCCGATTTATTCATTGAGAACTGTTACTGAAAAAACTTAAACAACTTTGCAGTTAAACTGTAACGAACTCCTCAAAAACAATTAAGAATTTAATCAATAATAAGAATAACAATAATCATATCAAATTCAATGCGAACGTTTTGTCTTTCTAGTGTGCTCAAGATGTAATAGAAAATACGTGTGTAAAATTTCATGATCAATCAAGAAAGGATGAACCCAAGAGAGACATGAAAATTTACGACAAAAATGTGCATTTAAAACTAATCATAATTTTAATTTTGACGATTCCTAAAAGGATAGTTAATATACATATTAAACAACATAGAAAAATTGTTGAATCTATCTTTATTTCTAATTATAATTCTGTCAAACAAAGATCTAGTTTGTTCAACTTATCTCCTTATTTAGTCAAATTAGTGCTAATAAATTTATAAGATCCTTTATTCAAATTAGTTAAATTTCATTAATTGTTTAATCTATACTAACTTTTTAAAAGTTTTTTTTTTTTCGAGTTTCATAGGGTGTCTCTTTCATATAGCCTTGTGCCACATCTAAGCAAAAAGCTTAGTAAATTACCACGTTTTAAAGTTTTTCGATAATACTTCTAATTATAATTCTTTCTAATAACAAACAACAACTAAAAATTTGAAATTTCTTACAAGGTTTCGGAAAATTCTTAAAATCCATAGCAAATATGCTACGCTTTGAAATAAATTTCGTACACTAAACACGTCACATACATTTGAAACAGAATGTTACAAACGATAATAGATTAAGATTGATCACATTTTTTCATTTCATTTTTTAAATTAAATATAATTTGGAAGACATATCATATGTTAACATTGTCCGGATGATTTAATTTTTTTTTTTAAGTGAATGAATAAACAAATAAATAACGAAACGTTTAACTCGAGCAAAATATTCTAGAATTTCAAAACGTAGTTTAAAACGGAAATTGCGGGATTGCAAATTTTACAAGTCACAGTACAATTCAATGAAAATAGTTTTTGATTTGTATATTTTAAATTTTGATTAATTTGAGGTTAGTTTTTTCTATTTTTCTCTATAGAGAATTTCTTCGTTTTTATTTCGTCTCACAGCCTCGAGAAGATCAAGATAAGTCGTATATTACATTTCCCGTAAGCTCATAAAAAACAAGATTACAAGTTCCACATCGGAGCAAATAATCAGAGCAACGTTATTTGTAAAAAAAAAAAAAAAAAAAAGACTAATATCAGATTTGAACTTTTTAGAAAATTAAAATCTACATTAAGGTTTTTGTCAGTTATCACCGTAAGAAATTTGTTGTTGTTTTTTTCTAATAAATTTATTAGATCTTGGTAATATGAACCGATTGAAATTCAGTGTTTTCTATCTCTTAGACCTGCTGCATTACCAAAGTTAAAGAGCTCAGTCTTCTCTACAATCCTATTTATCTATAGCAAGAAGATTCATGCCTTCATATATATATATATATATATATATATATATATATATATATATATATATAAGAAGATGTAAATGTATTCTTACGATATGTAAATATAAAAGATTAAGTGTTTTAGAGCCCATTCACTGCTATCTATGATTCATGTATTAGCAAATAAAAAAATCATGAAATTCTGATAATCCTTCCCATATACAGTTTTTATTAGTCCACGCAAAATCTTTTTAATTTGAGATTTGAGAAATTTCACATTTATATAACTTTAAAATGGTAAAAAAAAATATTAACTAAACAAAAGTTGTGAATGTTTTGTTCGTTTATCTTCTTTGCTTTAGATAACTTGAATTTTTCTTAAACTTAAAAAATATATATAAGTAAATCTATTCTTTTTACTTGAAAAATTATTTTAGGCGTTAATCAAAAAATATCTTCTGTTCCGTCACAGAATTTTCAGATCTCAGGTGCTTTGAAAGAGAATTTTAATCGATATTTTACAAATACACACACACACACACACACATATATATATATATATATCTGTGTGTGTGTGTGTGTGTGTGTGTGTGTGTGTGTGTGTGTGTGTGTGTGTGTGCCCAACCCTTCCGCCATGCATAGGATGTAACGCTAAGTCAATTTTAAAACGGAGTACAGTTGGTTTGAATTTATAATTTTCCTTCCTTTAGACGGATTGCCGAACCAAGGCTGAAGAACAGTGTCTGCCCTACTACTTACCAATAGCTAAGGAGGGAAAAAATGGATTTATGTCTTTCCCTAGGGCATTAGCGTAAACTGAAACAGCAAAAAGTCATGGGCAGGATTTGAACTCGGATCGCTGATTCCATTTTCTACGACGATAGCCCTAATGCAAAACGCACAAATGTGTGCGTGGGTATATATATATGTGTGAGTGTGTGTGTGTGAGTAAGAGAGAGAGAGAGAGTCTGCAATGGAATTGGGAAATTGTATAATGTACATCTTCTTATGGAAGGTCGGCTAACTCCTTTAAAAATCATCATTCAAAAGTCGATCACCGACGACATACCTTAAGTACCAAAATCGCTACCATTTCAACCACCAAGTTTTTCCTATGCGGACGTGTAAAAATGAGTTTTTTTTAGCATCATAAACGTCGTATAAAAATCTCGTTATGATGAGACCTGTAAAATTTGCATGTGCTTTTAATGTGCACACTGATATTTTTTAGCGTCAGTGTAATTTTTTAGTAAAAATTTCACTCGATTTAAATAGAATTCGACGAATTGTGAAAAAAATAATTTCATGAAAAATTCTCATTCAAAAAGATAAAGTTTATTCAAATTTGATAAGTATAGTTTTCTAAAAAAATTCTCTCTTTTTACACCAATCGACTCAATAATATTTGATGATGTAATATTCATCATCCACTTTTGATAAGATAATCTTGCAGACGAGTTATATTGCATAAGACCGCGATGACGGATGTACAGGACTTTATTAAAAATTCTAATATTGAAAAACTTTTTATTGGTATGCATTTTCTTAAGTTGTCTGTAGAATAAATTCACTAGTAAGCGATTTTTATTCCGTTATTTCACAGTTTTAAGCCCGCTGGTGAAGAATATTCGAAATGTGATAGCGGAATAGATTGAATATTTTCGTTATTCGTATACATACGTCCGTACGTACGTGTGTGTGTGTGTGTGTGTGTGATTTGTTAGCAAACTGTTTATAGATGATTTTATTTTTAAACGTGTTGTTAGAGCTCATTTATTTGCACACAGTTAAATAGTTTCAAGTATTCTTATCAAATACTGATAATTCTATTTGATATTAATTTTGTTTGCACACAATTACATGATTTAAAATATTCCTAACACAAATTATTGTATGAAAAGTACTCGATGCCGATCACCCCTTTGCAATAATAGAATAGTCGTAACTGACGACTTTTCGTTTAGGATATCATCATCATCATCTTGTCGTGCCACCAGAACGGATATCCCTGACCCTCTCTCACCACTCCTCCCTATCGTTCATCGCTTCTGGCTGGTCCTCAGGGCTACATTCTTGATCCTCACAGAGCTGCTTTATGTAGGTTGGAGCTGGTCCCCCAGCTTTTGCTTGGCCATGTGAGAGGGTCCATGGGAGAATATCTCTTATGAGCTCGTCCCTGCTTCTCCAGCAGTGTCCTGCATGTCTGGTTCGTCTAACTTTGATAGTTTTCGTGATGAGTGATAGGTGGCCGTACAGCTGGTGCTTTGTAGGGTGTTGCCTCCAGGACTTGCCCAAAATTGCTCACAGCATTCTTGAGTAGTTGCCGTCAAGCTTTTTCTCCATCCGTTTAGTCAGCGTCCATGTAGTGCATCCATATAACAGAATCGACACGACCGCTGCTTGGAAGAAGCTGCTTTTTATTTTAAGCGTATTATTTACCATGTGTATCTAAAATGCCATAAAAAGTTGAATAAAGCTTACATATTAGTCCATTCTGGCTTCTGTTTTCATTACATTAATAATCCTCTTTAATATTAAATGGCTTCAAGTATTGCTATTTAACATTAGTAATTCTATTTATCAAGTGTTCCTATGTGATATAAATACTTTGCATACAGCTGTAAGGTTTCAAATAACTGAAAATAATAGTTCTTTGTAAATGATTGAACAGTTCTATTTGATCCATAGATAGGGCCCTAACAAGTACAGCTACCACGTGTCAGAGTGGACATGAGAGTAATGGCAATGAAGGGGTTCTCTACATTCCCCAAAGCTTCAGAACACGAGCCTCACCATCAGATGCAGTTTCGTGTCATACCCAGGACACTCATTTAATGCAGGGTGTCTTACTCCACTGCAGGAGTTTCTTAAGCCCAAAACCCACATGGGTGTATGTGTATTATTAATGTTTTTACGTGAGTATTTGGCAAACTTGTATATGTTGGGTACGATGTGTCTTGTAATGAATGCATTCACACGCATGTATAGTTACCGTTCGTTTCAATATCACACATCTCTATATTAATGTTTACGTAGTTTAAATGTCAGTTGATTGTGTATAGATATTGTATGGAGAAAAGTGGATGTGCTTATACACACGCATGTATAGTTACCGTTCGTTTCAATATCACACATCTCTATATTAATGTTTACGTAGTTTAAATGTCAGTTGATTGTGTATGGATATTGTATGGAGAAAAGTGGATGTGCTTATACACACGCATGTATAGTTACCGTTCGTTTCAATATCACACATCTCTATATTAATGTTTACGTAGTTTAAATGTCAGTTGATTGTGTATAGATATTGTATGGAGAAAAGTGGATGTGCTTCTTTATAATGACTGGCTGATCTTGTTAGTTTTTCTTCCATAAGTATTCACACCTGCACTATTGAGATTGTAAAGCTGTTATCCTACGAGGGTGAGGGCATGATAAATGTATGAGACAGAAAAAGATGACTGAACTTTTACAAGAGGTAGACAAGGAGAAAGGATGGTTTGGAAAAATACTCGAATGATATAGAAAAAGTGAAAGTTGGATCGATGGAGAATCAAAGAAAGAAAATAATGGAATAAGAATTCTAGAAAAAAGAGAAAAGATATTTAAAAAGTAAATTAAAAAAAAAACTCTAGGTGCTCAGTAGTAGTAGTAGTAGTAGTAGTAATAGTTGTAGTAGTTGTAGTAGCCGTCTTAATAGTTGCAGTCTAGTTTTCTTAACTTTGTTTTTTCTCTATTTATTTTCTTGTTTGTTTGTTGTTTTTTGTTTTGTTTTGTTTTGTTTTTTTGTTTTTTTATCGACGGGTGTTGAGCAAAATGTTTGAGTTCCTTTCTATAGAAAATGGATGGAAATGAAAAAG
>OY757905.1:31509526-31524526 GCA_963585895.1 Sepioteuthis lessoniana | reverse complement strand
TTGTGTGTGTTCCGAATTATATGTGAAAGCTTTCATCTATGTACTGCATAGTGTGTACGTGTAGGTTGGGTGGTTGTGTTTTAGAGCATATCAATCCTTTTAGCTTATTTAATGCCAAATCCTCTTTATACGTATATATACATATTAAATATATGATTTGTAAACGAATTGTTTGAAGGTAACATTATTTTTAAACGAGCCTGAGCTCATTTGGTCACACACCGTTAAATGTGAATGCTTAGTTTGCCACTGGCATAGAGTCGGGTTCCTGACGTATATTCTTGCTACTACAGAACTCTGGAGAAAAGTTAAATAATCATCTTCGCGCCTCTACTTTCATACCCAGATGGGCTTTTATTGTAACGGAGTGAAGGGTGATTTTCTACCGCTCATATGAAGAGTCTGTTACCGGCCAAGGAGTTAAACTCTTCGATTATCTGAGAATATTGAACGGAACTTGATATTGATCGGCATAAATAATGCCTTTCTATTCCTGCTCCTGACATATCTGATCAGGGATCTTTTTTTTTTTATATCTTCTTGATTTTTTTCTTGTGGTGTTTCGAATTGTTTCTCAGCTGGTCTGAGAATTATATTTCTGTATAACTTATCCAGGGTTTAAATGAGCAATTTTTCAGACATAAATCCACGACTTTCAGAGCCACTAACTATATTATATATGTATTTTACCCAACCCCTCCACCACAACTAAAATATGACTCAAGGTAAATTTTTAAGCGGTTTGAATTCAGAATTTTCCTTCTCCTAAACTGGTTGTCTTACCAAAGTTAAAGAATCCTCTCTATTCTACTATTCATCCAGAACTGGAGGCAGAACAGTTGGATTCGTGCTTTTTCAAAGAGTATAAGCACGAAGTTTAGTTTGGTTGTTCTATTCCTAACAAGTCAATTAAACATCAGTTATTTGTTTGCGTAGAGTTTGAATAGATAGGACCCTATCAGGTGCTACCACTCCGGGCCAGAGTGGACCTTTGAGCAATGAAGTGGGTATACCAACTTCTCCGAAGCTCCAGCATCAGGTTGTTTCGTGTCATATCTAAGACACTCGCTAAGGGAATCTTACCTCTCTGCAGAGATGCAGTCGGTGTATTCTACAGCCCCGGCCGACTGGGCTTTGACGGTTTAGTGTCATATCCAGAACACTCGTTGGGGCGTGTTACCCCTCGGCAGAGATGCAGTCGGTGTATTCTACAGCCCCGGCCGACTGGGCTTTGACGGTTTAGTGTCATATCCAGAACACTCGTTGGGGCGTGTTACCCCTCGGCAGAGATGCAGTCGGTGTATTCTACAGCCCCAGCCGACTGGGCTTTGATGATTTAGTGTCATATCTAGGACATTCGTTGGGGAAGTTTTACTCCTCTGCAGAGATGTAGTCGGTGTATAAGCACGAAGTGAAACGCAAACAGCTTCGTCTAGAATTCGAACTCAGTTTGCCAATTCCATTTTCTGTGTCTGTACGCTAAGTGTGTCTTGTCGACTAATTATCTTGTACAATGTGATATCCCCGAAAATAAAACAATCGAGTAAACGTTAACAACTTTCTAACATGAACAAACGATCGGCTTTAGTGCCATCGGCGCTACCTGGACTCCATCTCTTCTGGTAACAGCCAATAGCAACAAGGATTGTTATCTTAATACAAGTAGGGAAAAAAAAGAGAAGCAAAGACGGAAAATCTGAATGCTGAGTGGGCAAAGTTAAGGTTAGGATAGAGGGCAACAATGATATCACTCAACTGCCTGCAGGTGGCGTGTTGGTGGTGAGTAGTATAGGGAGAACCTGTTATTACGGTTACTTTTTAAGTGGAGGCTGTCTACAAGGAGACGAGGAGAGGACATGCATCTTTTTATTTATCTTATTTTCTTTTATATAATTTTTTCCCCTCAAAAATAGAATGCATCTTCATTTCTGTTTGAGAGGCACGGAGGAGTGTGATAAATATTGTTTGTTTGTTTTATTTTTGTTTTGTTTTGTAAAAAAAAAATGGTAGGACACGTTTTAAAAGCAACGAGTAAAAAATATGTCAACTACACTCTTTCACGTAGCATGCAAACATTTCACGCAGCGCTCCTCTCGCGTGCACAAAGACATACACATAGATAACATCTTCTGTACTCACACACACACACACACACACAAATACACACACACACACTCAAATACACACATATTCGATCGCTCGAGATAAATGCACGTGCGCGATCTTCATCAAGCATTTCGGATATATAAATTCAGTGAACTTGAAATTAGTTCAATGCAGAAAGTGTAAATATAAGATGATCTAATTGAAAGAGCAAAGTTAAAACTAAATAAGATGATTAGAAAGAAAGAAAGAAAGAAAGAAAGAAAGAAAGAAAGAAAGAAATGTTACGAGCAATAAGAAAAACTAAAAAGAAGAAAAAGGAAGGAAAGAAAGAAAGCAGACAGGGTAAAGAAAATAAAGAGGTAAGCAACTAAATAAAGAAGGAAGATTTTTAAAAAATGAAAGAAAAAAGGAAAATTAAAAAAGAAAGTATGCATTTAGTTAATCTCAGTTTGTCACAAAGCCAGAGTGATGGGGCACTCCCAAAGTCTAATCTTAATCCTGCCTGTAGAGATTAACTATAAGGTAACAGAATTCACTACTACTAACTAGATGCTCTCTCTCTCTCACACACAATTCTCTCTAAGTTAGCAACAGTGGCATGCCAGTGATGAGACATTTTTCAATAGATAAAGAAAGAGGCAAAATTCAAGAAATCACTTTACTTCTTTCCCATAGTTAGTAATATGACGTGAACCTAACTTTTCTCTTTTATATATATAGTGCTATATTTTGCTAAATAAATCGTGCACAATATCAGTAAGAGAGATTATATATCCAAGTTAGACTTTAATGATCACATAGACGAGAAACTGACTGTTACCAAGCACCTTTGACTCTGTCTACGCCATCCTAACTTACATATATACAAGGTGTCTCAAAACAGATGTAACCATTAATATAATAATTCATATTGCATCAAGTCATCTTACATCTGACACTTAAAAAGCAATCATATCACTTCAGAAAGGTCAAACCAGATGACAAGGGTAGAAATTGATTGTCTTTATCAAACAGCGCACGTGACAGACGAAGTTCTTAGGAACGACTTTTTCGGACTCCTTCTCACCACATCCACTTTGTTAGGGCATCTTGCAGTCAACTTCCTGCCATATCTGGCATTTTCCGCATTATTGCTGAGGTTATTTACGGACCCTGTCACTTGAAATAACACAATTCATAGGACAGAGAATCCAGAAAGCCACATTGCTGCCAATTAATTGATATTTACATGTTGCTTATCGACGGACACGCTAAAAAAGACATAATGGATTTGGAATGAGAAATTCTTCCTCCTTTCAGACATTATTCCATCAAATTATACTTTCTTTCAAATAAATACAACATTCCTGGTCAATGGTCAAAGATGTAAAGATTTATTTTTCGTTCGGAATTTTATCCAGATAAAATTCGAAAACTTCCGGTGGTTGATTTAAAGGCATAGAAAGTCCCAAAAAATAGTTCGATGATTAATATCAGTAAGTAAAGTTGACGACCGTAGTCGAGGGTGACCCGAAGGCTCCCTTTTCAATAACTACTACACCAAAGTTTAGGGGAGAGCCCTACTCCTTTCCCTGGACTCCTCCACTTTACCCTTGATCCTTACCTTATAATGTTGAGTCTTAAGCAAAGTAGCACCAAGTACCATTTTTTGAGTCTTATGTATGAATCGACCTGGGATTGAACCCAGGTTTCCCGGACCATTGGCGAACACTCTAACCATGATGCCAATGTACTAATTTTCGGACAGCAAAGACTTTCATACATCAGCTCTTTGCGGCCACTGAATGCAGTTTAGAAGACCTTCCAAGAGCGATGGCCTATAGGGACGGATGGGAAGAGTGAGTCCCGAGATTCCGTGCTATCAGTACGATTTAATGATGATGAATATTGATAACCGTAAAGCTGCAATGAACACACACACACACTCTCTCTCTCTCTCTCTCTCTCTCTATATATATATATATATATATATATATATATATATATATATCAGTATATATATATATAGTGGAGACTCAGCCAGAAGAGCTATTCTCCCAGGTTTTCCTATTTCGAAATAATAAAGTTTTCTTTGAACAAACCATTTATCCTTGATTTTAGTTGGACTCGACATTCTGACTCAAACATCAGGAATAATTTTTTTAACTCACTAACCTTTACAGTTTTATTTTTATTTCTGAAGAAGCCACTGCCCTAACACACGGGACAAAATAATAACAGCACTTACCGGCGCAGCGGCTAAGCTAGCGTCCAGCTGGCAGACAAAAATATGTCAATGAGCGGGCCAGTATATATGCACGCTAGCATAACCACTCCTGAGCAGGCAGCCAATCACTCCCCAGGGAATAGAGTAGACCACCTGTGCATTGGGGAACGCCCCAATGCGCATATAATCTTCCCTTCCTCATGCTCAAGTCGTATTCACCTCAACACATAATTCGACACGTGCGAACAACATTCACGTGCGAGTAGAATATACAACAGAACTTCGACAATTTCCATGCCATAACACGTTGTTTTTGATAAATTTTGCTGACAGTTTTAAAGATAATATTACACAAAGAAAAAAAGTTGCTAGTTATTTCATGGCCAATGATAATCAGCCTTTAACCACAAAAAAAATTATATCCTTCAAATAACATGAGATACACGAATAGATTTATGGCTGAAATGATAATCTTTTAAAAATCTCAAATGTATTTTTCTTCCCATCTTTCACAAAATATGTTTTTTGTTTCAACTTAGCTAAATTTTGATTGTAAATATTTTTTCTGTTTATTCTAAGTTTATATAAGGGAAATCTAAACAAACATCGGGCCAAAAAGTTCGACCTCAATCTGTACAGGCCTGTCTGCACTTGAGTGCGTGCGCATGCTCGCGAAGGTTGGAATTTGTTCTACTGATCCAGATGCAGTTAGCATCAAAGATCTTTAACCCGGGCCAAAGACATTAGTTTTGAAAAATTCAACAGATAAAGGCAAGAATGACAAAAAAAAATTATTATGGCGAACCGTAATCGGAATATCGTACGGTGGACGCCGGTTCGTAAAATCCAGGAATTGATGGTTGGTGCAGGATCTAATTACTGGTGCAGGACTGGATTGCTGGTGCAAGACTGGTAGCCGAAGGTAGTCAGGGCTGGTGGTCTCTGGTGCAGGACGGTAGCAGCTGCAAGAAGGTAGTCGCTGGTGCAGGAAGATAGTCACTGGTGCAGGACAGGTAGCTACTGGTGCAGGACAGGTAGCTGTTGGTGCAGGAAGGTAGTCGCTGGTGCAGGAAGGTTGTGCATCGTGCCGTCTCAGAGAGTACTAGGTTTGACTTTCAGAATTAGACCTGAAAAGGTCTGTTAGACTTAGAGGCTGGTAGTCGGGACCGCTGCATCGTCTCAGAAGGTTTTGGAATAGACTTTCTGAGTTAGACCTGAAAAGGACTGTTAAGCTGAGTGGCTGGTAGCATTCCTACGTTGTCTGCTGGCTGAAGTCAGGACCTCGGCTTAAGGGGAAACCTGGAGCAGTGCGTCCTGGGCAGCTGCTGCTAATAAGGCTTCGGTCGTAGAGTTGACCAGGAGAAACTCGGATTTCTCCCTCACCCTTGGCTGATGTCTAGGCAAAAGCCCTCAACCATTTTAATACCACCGCTTTTTATGTGTACAGCACGTTACTACCCTTAGTTGTCTAAGTAGAATGAAATTACAGTTCATATGTGTGCGATGAAAAAAAATTGTTAATTCTCAGGCGAGGGCAGAGGGAATCAAAGGACAGGGTATTAATATATAGTTGATGACTTTGTGAACTTCGGATATTAATCCAAAAATTAAGGCCTTTGTTTCTGGGGTAGTTAATTCCCCTTGACCATTTTTAGGGTCAATTAAAGGCACATGGTAGTTGCAGAAAAAGTTTTTTATTTTCATTTTATTTATTTATCTTGTTTCTAATCTAATTTAAGGAGACTATCTAAAATCCCACCAGCTGAGATAATTAACAGATGTATTCGGAGTAAATGCAGAATATATATAGGGATAGTGATTTAATTTACGAGCTTAGATTGTTTAGAAAATCCCATCTTCTACGGGATTCCCAACATGTGCTCAAATTGGGATGGGTTGACCTACAGATATGCCCTGCTCCTGTTTCTTAATGTTTCTAACACCTATTGTTTTGACCTCCTCTGCTCTCATCTGAGAATTAATTTTTTTTTTCATCGTACACATATGAACTGTAATTCCACATTTGCTGTTTCGCTACCTCAAGTCTAACATGTAAAAAGTCATCTGATAAGACGGAGAGTATATTGATATTCTCCGGCGAAATAAATTTATTATGACAACTTAACCAGGTTTGAGTCTCCTTCTAATCACACTATATACGCTCTGAATGTGAATTTTGACATATACCTGCAAGGGAATAAGTGATGTAACAATAGCCATACATCGAGCGCTCACATAGATTTATATGATATTCCTCATATATTCTATACAAGAATAATCCACACCCACTGTCTTCGGACGCTGTCTGGATATTACATATATATATATATATATATATATATGTGTGTGTGTGTGTGTGTGTATATATATATATATATATATGTACTCAAGATCGGCGAGAGGGTATATATATCCCGGGTAGAATAACGTAGACCCAAAGTAAACGGTGCTTGGTGACTGTCAGTTTCGCAACAATGTGATTTTCGATACAATTGATCACCAAGTGCAATTGATTCTGTGTCTCCGAAATCATTACACACACGCACACACGCACATATATATATATATATATATATACCCGTGTGTGGATGTAAGTGTTTTGACGAAATACTAGCATACACATACACATACATACACATATACATTGTCTATGTCTGTGTATGTGGGTGTGTCAACGAAATCCTAATATACACACACACATACACACACATATATGTGTTTGTGTATAGCGTAGACATAGAGTCAACTGCACTTGTTGACCAATAATACTGATGATCTCCTAGTCGAGAAACTGACTGACACCAAGTGACGTTGATTCTGTGTGTACGTTATCCTATCTTGAATATGCATACATATTTACCAACCCCTCCACTCGGGCAAGATATGACACAAGGTCAATTTTTAAGCGAAGTTTAACAGGTTTGAATTCAGAGCTTTTCTTCTAGACTAGTTGCCTCGCCAAGGCTGAAGAACCGAGTCTGCCCTACGATTTACCCATAGCTGGAGGGAGAATAATTGGATTCAAACCTTTCCCAAGGGTATTAGTGCAATGTGAAATGCAATCAGTCTCGTCCAGGATTTGAACCCGTGTCGTTGTGTCCATTTCCTACGACGATAACCAATACACCACAGGCACCTCCTATCTTAAATATATGAATTCACCCTACCCCTCCACCACGACCAGGATGTGGTACAAGGTCATTTTTAAGAGGAGTTTAACAGGGTTGAATTCAGTGCTTTCCTTTTCCTAGGCTGGTTGCCATATCAAAGTAAAAGAGGTCAGTCTGTCCTACTATTCAGCCCTAATTGAAGGGAGAATACTTGGAGTCATACCTTTCTCGGGGGTATTAGTACTATGTGACATATGAACAACCTCGTCCAGGAATCGAACACAGTTCTTCGTGTCTGTTTCCTACGAGGATAACCATTACACCTCAAGTGCTCCCTATCTGTTTCCTCCGATGATAACCATTACACCTCAAGCGCTCCCTATTTGTTTCCTCCGATGATAACCATTACACCTCAAGTGCTCCCTATCTGTTTCCTCCGATGATAACCATTACACCTCAAGCGCTCCCTATTTGTTTCCTCCGATGATAACCATTACACCTCAAGCGCTCCCTATCTGTTTCCTCCGATGATAACCATTACACCTCAAGCGCTCCCTATCTGTTTCCTCCGATGATAACCATTACACCTCAAGCGCTCCCTATCTGTTTCCTCCGATGATAACCATTACACCTCAAGCGCTCCCTATCTGTTTCCTCCGATGATAACCATTACACCTCAAGCGCTCCCTATTTGTTTCCTCCGATGATAACCATTACACCTCAAGTGCTCCCTATCTGTTTCCTCCGATGATAACCATTACACCTCAAGCGCTCCCTATCTGTTTCCTCCGATGATAACCATTACACCTCAAGCGCTCCCTATCTGTTTCCTCCGATGATAACCATTACACCTCAAGCGCTCCCTCTCTTAGATATATATCTTCTATCACAAATACTGAGCACCCTTTAATCGTAAAATATATCACTTATGTAATTATATGTGTGCGTGTGTGTATGTGTACGTGTGACTGATGTATTATCGACAAAAGAAGTCATATTTTATTCTGAAATAAAACGAAAATATATGACTTTAACATGGTCACGTCCATCTTTCTGGTAAAATACATTGCAATATAGCAAGAGAAATATCTCATCTACTGAAAGTAATGTCCATATAAGTCTAGGCGTGGATTGCTATTGACAGATTGTCCATAATACGGAAATCTGATTTCTTTGACAAAACAAAACGTGATTTCTTCTGAGCTATGGCTGTGTCGGTACTATTGTATGATTGCACCACCAGGACTTTAACGGAACGCGCCGAGAAAAAGCTTGGCGGTAATTACAAAAGAATATTGCGTGCTGTTTTGAACAAATTCTTGAAGCAGCACCCCACATAACAGCACCTGTACGGCCACTTACCAATCTCCCATCTCACAACCCATTCAAGTAAGAGGAAAAAGACATGTAAGGTACTGATGGTGAAGTAAAAACTAACTTATAAGAGACATTTTCTTATGGACTCCAACATAGAACACATCAGTATTGGTTACCAGCAAGGAATTATAAACATCAGCAGTGTGTAAACACTGGATGCAGTCTAGAGGACCTACTAAGAGCGATGAATGATAAAGATGTATAGAGTCGAGAGAATTTGTGCTATCAGCAAGGCTTGATAAGGATGATTATGATGATGATATCTAATTCGAACAGGTTATTTAATTTCTTGTACTTTTTTCATCCGAGATTTTTATTTGTCACTGTACACGTATCAAGTGTCACACACCCTTACGACCAATTGAACTGATCTTTTTAAGTAACACTGTTCACAGAAGTGTATATAGATCAGTTACCATAGACCCGCGTATACTGCAGTGGTTATGTTGTAGCCTTGTTCACATGGTGTAAATGACATCCAATCGCCACGACATAAGCCATTCGCAGAAATTCAACCGCTTTCAAAGCTACAGATTTGTGTAAATTATCTGTCCATTCAGTTTATTGCAACAAGATTGAATTCAGTTTTGAAAAATGTCCAACATAGGTGAAGGCTTCCATCCGAATTGTCATTAAAAATATCAGGTATGATGATTATTGGCTAATAGCGAAGGAAACAATTAACTGAGTCAATACGTTTGAAAATATCTTCGTCATTGGGATTCACTTAAAAGATTCTCCCTATCAATCTCTTCACTGTCAAGTTACCTCTCTCTCTATCTCTCTTTCTCTCTCTTTTTCTCTCTCTCTCTCATATATATATATATATATATATACGTGGTGCATTCAATAGGTTTTCAGACTTTTTTTTTGTACAGGCATTTAACATTGTCGTAGACTCTTGAAAATTCACTATGTTATTGCTATACATCGTATGAGATGACTGACCAATTTTTATGATTTCAGCTTCAAATTAACAGCTACAACAGGAATTGGAATACACCCTACTAAAACCTGATTGTCACAGCTGGTGAATTTCAAAAATGCAATCTGGACGTGAGGACACTTTAGAAGAACGATATGCAATAAAATTGTGTTTTAAACTTGGAAAAAATGCCACAGAAACGAAAGAGAGAGAGAGAGAGGGAGAGAGAGAGAGAGAGAGAGTACTTGCATACCTTTCTCAAGAGAATTAATGCTACGGAAAAGGTAAACAGCCTCGTCTAGAATTAGAACTCATTCGGGACGTCGTGTCCATTTCTACATCTGTGACTTTTAACTTTATTAAACTTAGTAAATATTAATTAAAGTAAAGGTTAGAGGCGTTTCTCCATTGAACAATGCTTAGTAAACTAGTCTCACATATCATTACTACTTCTCATACAGTTGTGAGTTTGGTATTCAGCCACCTCTCCACGTGAGGCACTTAAGCTTAGTATTAATCAAAGAAAAGAACAAAAACGAAAAAGAACGAATGAAAAAAAAAAAGAAGCATATACGAAAAATGTAGTTTCAAGAAAAAACTCTAGAATCAGTTTTTGCCCAGTCGGCTGGGATTGTAGAATACACCGACTGCTTCTCTGCAAAGGAGTAAGACCCCTTACCACCCCCAACGAGTGTCCTGGATATTACACTAAACAATCTGATGGTGAGGTTCCAGTGATGTTGGAGCGTTGGGGAATGAGAAGCACCCCTTCATTGCCATCGCTCCCAGGTCAACTGTGGTTCGGAGTGGTAGCACCTGATAGGGTTCTATCTATGGGTCAAATAGAACTAAACTGTTTACTTATGCAAAACTAAATTGCTTGAAGTAGAACTGCTTTTGACATTTAAACTGTGTACTTATGCTAAACTGAATTGTTAGAAATTGAACTATTTTGACATTTAACTATGTGAAAACAAAAACTATACTTATACTAAACTGGATTATTTTAATTAGAACTGTTTGACTAAAGTGAATAGCTTGAAATAGAAATGTTTTTGCCAGTTAAACTGTGTACTTATACCAAACTGAATTGTTTGAATTACAATTGTTCATTTGTATAAAAATGGATTTGGCATTAAATAACCTACAAAAGGTTGATATGCCATAAAACCTATATAAACAAACAAGCCAGATCAGTTTGGTTAAATGAAATATAAATATGGTGAAGTGGGAGCAAAATAAGTGGATTTCTTTAAATGAATTAAAATTTTCACTATTTTTTCGTTTATTTTATTTTTTTTTTTTTGTCTGTCTATCTGTGTCTCTCTTTCTCGCTCTCGCTTTCTTATATATATATATATACATATATATATATATATATATATATATATATATATTCCTCTCTCTCTCTCTCTCTCTCTCTCTCTCTCTCTCTCTCTCCTTTTTTAGAGCTGAAGATCTTTTGGCAGGTAAGACAATAGAACCAGATCTTTTTATGTTGAGAACTGAATACTCATTTTGCGTTCCACAAGCTTCAAGAAGAGAAAATCATAAAAGTACATAAAAAATAATGATAACAAAACAACTTTCCCAGAACATTTCTACTTGTTTACTCACCACCAAAATTGGCAAACAAATAAAATCCGACCACAGAATCATTTCTGTATCGCCGGAAAGCAGTTTCCATTGAGCCAGAATATATCCCACTATTTTTTTCGTGAGGTGTTCTTAACTCACCCAGCCTCACTTTCGCTCACACCAAGCGTAACCTCTTTTTGACAGTAATGGTCACCTCACAACAAAGAGAAAGAAAGAAAGAAAGAGTCCACTGTTGTCTCTTGTCTCTTAATGTTAACGACTGCCAAATATGGCAACTGCGAGGTGGGGTATACAAATGTTACATGGCATTGTTCACTCTATCTTGCGGTTGTACTTCAGAGTATCCCTTACACCAAGAAAAATAGTGCGGTACCATCGTCTGGACATCTTTTGTTTCCATCGCCGAGCTTTTTATTGCTTTATTTTGTTTTGAATTTTTTTTTTAATGAAAAATGTATCGGTTAAAAATATTACAAGTTAAACGACAAACAAAAGAAATTATTTTTAGATAAAGTCATTACAAACCCCGAAATTGTTGTCAAGCAAGAACTACACCAAAGGACAGGTGGGCCGGAGTGTGGCTATTGTAGGTCGATATTTAGGTGGCAGGGAAGAGTCCGTGTCATAGTGGTTAACATGCTGGACTGTGACATCGTAGTCAGCGAGTTCGAACTCCAATCGCGCTATTGCGTTCACTTTCGAACAAATACTCTTGAGAAAGGCATGAACCCCCAGATCCAAACAGCTATGGGTCAAATAGCACAACTACTGCTCTTCTATAAGGATAGCTTTTGCTTTAAATAATCCGCAAAGGTTGATTAACCTTGTATTAATTAATTGAAAATTCTTTGTATAAACTTTACCCTTCTCTGTAAAAAGAAAAATATATAAGAATCCAAAAGTAGCAAAAGGATTGTCATCGTATCATGAAATATAAATTTCAATGATCCAATTTTTATATATTTGATTGTTATGCAGAAAAAACAACACATCGTAGCGAGAATTTTGATGTTACAATAGCGTTAAAACATTCCAAGAGAATAAAGCAATTTCCAATCCAGTTTCCAGTATTGTAATTTTAGTTTGAGGGTCTTAGTTTGCCCTCACCCAGATCATAGTAATTTCTCAAGAAAATAACTATTAAATACTAATTACTCAATATTTATGTACAGTTAATTATAAAATAAATTCTATATAAAGAACATGATTCAACATTGAGCCTAATATCCACCGAAGACAGTAAATATTACTCAATTGTATGACTGCAATGATATTTTTCTCTTTCTAGTTTTAGTGGACAAATATTTCATTAATATTAAATTCATTAATATTACTATCTATTTGGATTTTCTTACTTACTTTTGGAGATTTTTTTTATCTGGCAGTTGTTTTTATTACGTTGATGAATGTGTATGCATTCTTTTAGTTTAGAATCTATGAGACTTCGATTTCAGAAAACCTCTTTCAATAGATTATTTTGCCTCTTGTTTATGGTGATCATTTCGCTCGCAACTTTAAAACGAGGCTCTCTGTGAAGATTAATAGACTTCCTGTCAAATATGTGCAACATTAAACACATTTTTACCCTGATTTATCAGTTTCCTAGCAATCAATATTTTCTCTCTGTCCAATAAACATGCTGCTTCTTATCCTGCAATTTTACAACCGCTACTTGTTGCATTTTTTAAATTCAATTTTTAATGTTCGGTAGAGATAAATTATTGATAGATGATGACTTACATTTTCTACTAATATTCATGAAAAACTTCACAAATCTTAATTAAGTATTCTGTAAAATGTTTCATCTCTTAATTTCATTGCGATTCATGTATTTATCTAAACTCTTTGTTACAGACAGAATGTGATACGAGTTCAATTTTCATCAGAGTACAGTTGGTTTGGATTAAAAATTTCCCTTCTATTCAATTGGTTGCTCCGAGTCAGAGTGGAACTGAGGGTAATGGTACAAATGTGACTCTACACACTCTTGAGCCTCACTAACGGGTGCAGTTTAGGGTCATACACAGTAATGCTCTGTTTAGTCTTTTTTTTTTTTTTTGGCGGGAGGTAGTCAAAGGCAGAGATGCAATCAGCGTATTCTTCTCGCTTGCCCAGTCGGCTGGAGCTGCAGAATAAACCGACTGCATCTCTGCAGAGGGGTAAGACCACACCCAATGAATGTCCTGGATATGGCAATAAACAATCTGATGGTGAGACTCCAGTGATGCTGGAGCTTAAGAGAATGTTGTGCACCTCTTCATTGCCATCGCTCCCCGGTCCACTCAGGCCCATAGTGGTAATACCTGATAGGGTCCTATCTATGGGTCAAATATAACTGTTTGACTAAACTGAACAGCTTGAAATAGAAATGTTTTTGACAATTAAACTGTGTACTCATGTTAAACTGAATTGTTTGAAATAGAACTGATAACTTGTATAAAAATGGATTTGGCATTAAATAACCTACAAAGGTTGATATGCCATAAGACCCAAACAAACCAACAATCTTTTCGCCAACACGGCCTATATACGTGTATGCGACAGACCAATTTGCTGTTATAAGTTCGATTCATATAGACCAGAATAAAAAGTCCCCCACACACTCATATATATATACATTTGGCCTCTCATGCAAATATATATGTATACATGAGAGGCCAAATGTATATTGTTTGCGGTATAGTATATAAGCATATACAAATGTCTATGTCATCTCTCGTGTGTTAATTAATTAATGATTGCACTGAAACTGATTGCTCGTTTGGACTTGAAATTATTTAAGTTCTCCAAGTATTGCGCAAATAAATATTACGCAAACGTGTTCCATTTCTTTCTGTTCTACGGCAACAAATACCTAAACGAATATTCTATGATGAAGATTATGATATTGAAACTTGTGCATCGGTATTAATTTCTTTATCCAACTGTCTAAGTTTCTCTCTTGCCCTGTCAAAGAAGGGTCCATTATTATTATTATGTCGCGAGTTTTTCACACCAGCTTAAACTTGTGGCTTTTCTCCCGAGTCTAAGAGCCAACAAGTCTCCTCAGGTCTCCAGGACTCTTCTGAGAATTCTAGTCGATCTTAACCATGCTGTAATCTGAATGGTCTCGATTCTGCCACTGACTTCCTATTTTTCCAGTTCTAAGTTCGCCAACTACTATTGGTATCTCTGTCACTTTTATACTTCACTGCTTTTTCAGGTCTCTGACAAGATCCAAGTATTCGTTTATCTTTTTGCTTTCTTTTATTTTCACTCAGTGGTACGCTGGAACAGGAAAATCCATTTGATGACAATATTCTTCTTACTTTAGTCTTTTAAGCTTTTTTTCCCGCCAGTGTTAGCTGATTGTTTTCCACTTGACTTTTCTTAGTATTCTCGCCGATCTCAACAATGCTGTACTTTCGATGGTCCTCACTCGTCCTCTAATTTCCAAGTCCTCCAGTACTTATGTTAAACCGGATTCTTTGATATGGAACTGTTTTTTGACTTTGATACTGTGTACTTATGATAAACTGAATTGTTTGAAATAGACCTGTTTTGTAAGCTAAACTGAATTTTTTGAAATAGAACTGATTTTTTTACTTTGAAACTGTGCACTTATGCTAAACTGAATTGTTTGAAATAGAACTGTTTTGTATGCTAAACTAAATTGTTTGAAATAGAACTGTTTTTGA
>OY757905.1:31324526-31504526 GCA_963585895.1 Sepioteuthis lessoniana | reverse complement strand
AAATTAAATAATAATAATGATAATAATAAATAACAAAAACAGCACGGGGATCAACTGAACAAAAATAGGAAGAAAAAATCTGTATGGGTATTTCAAGCGACAAACAAGCGAAATCTCACACGAGAAGACACGGATATAGCTTAGAAAGTGAAACCTTAAGAGAGAAACTGAATCTCTTCTAATAGCAGTATAAAACAACGCCATAAGGACCAACTATATGAAAGCAAAAATAGATAAGTCACAACAAAATTGCAAATGGGATTTATGTAGAGATAGAGACGAAACGATCAATCACATAAGAAACGAATGCAGCAAATTAGCGCCGAAAGAGAATAAGACTAAACAAGACTGGGTAGAAATGTTGCGTAGTCAGATACAAGAATATGGCCATGCGCAAAATGGGTGAAATGGACATCGAATGTTGATAACGATAGACTATATAAAGAACATAGGAATCTCGGAATTCGAAAACACGTAACGACTTCTTGTTCAGGCACGAAACCTTTTTATTAACTTTGAGTTAAAGGTTTCGACGTAAGGTGGAGAGACACAATCTTTTATGCTGTCTTATTCATTTGGCCCCAACTCGAGCGTCCCCCCATAGGGCGCTAGTTCGCCTCGCGTCTGCGAGCTCCAAAAGTCGATCCTTCTCGTTTGACGTCTAGTACTCAACTTTCTAACTTTCTTCAAATCTCCACAAACCTCTGCGCGCTTCCGGTGCATGACGTCACTCGCACTCTGTCACCCGTTTTGTCTCGGAGTATTGTGACATCTGAGTGACACCTCCATCCGCCCGTGTGCGCCCGCGTTAACACCTGCCTCAATGTTGCACCCAACTAACCCATGTGCTGAGCAGAAAGGTTCTCAGCCTAACTAAACTCAAAGGCATGAACCGAAATCTCTCGGCTATTATATTACAGAAAGGATGATCCACTGTGCAAGAAATTGAAATTTGACCACACGAACAAGTGGTATATGGAAAACCCAGAATCCCTCTTAGAGAATGAGATGCACAAAGTTCTCCTGGATTTTGAGATACAAAACAGATCACTTAATCTCGGCCAGACGGACAGACCTGGTGATAGTCAACAACAACAAAAGAGAAAGATTGCCGAATAGTGGATTTTGCCGTACCGGTAGACTACATTGTAAAATCAAAAGAAAGCAAAAGAGAGATAAATACCTCGACCTTGCTTGAGAACTAAAAAATAACTATGGGACATGAAAGTGACGGTGATATCAGTTGTTATTGGTACGCTTTGAACTATTGCCAAAAGATATCCAGACTACAGCATTATTAAGATCAGCCAGAATACTGAGAAGTGTTCTGAAGACTTGAGGAGACCTGCTGTCACTCAAACTCCAGAGAAAAACCATCAGCTAACGTTGATGTGAAAAACTCTCAAAGGAGTAATAATAAGTCTTATTCTTCTCATTATTATTGATAAATTTATTGATATATGCACGTAAATATGCTGATGAAGGTCCGAGTGTGCACGTCCTTGAAATGATTGCCAATTCCGCTGTCACTGACTAAGATTGAACCGTATACAATTCCGAGGTGTACGCCGGGAGACTATTATAAGCTAGCATTTGTTGTCAGTGTTTACAATAGCGTGCACCTGGTACTTGAATACAACGTTGAGGAGTAAAAGGAGCATGGGAGGTTCGGGAAGTTCTTCAGACTCTCAGAGCAAGGTGCGAAACCACGATCGAGCGTTTAAGACGCCCTTCTGGTTAACCAATTAACATTAAACGAATATTTACAGATTTACAAAGCTTGTCACTTTTTACCAGCGTCTGGTGCAATTTGAAAAGCAGAGAAGAAAGAGAGAGAGAAAGAGAGAGAGAGAGAGATTTTTTTTTTTTAAATAATCTATATTTGGTATTAGAACATTTACATATTTGGATTTATAATCAAAAACCGGGAAAATAATTGATTTTTAATCCCAATAAGAGTTGATTACAAAAATCCCTGCGGGGAGTGTCCTCGTGGTGTAATGGTTAAAAGCGATAGACTGCGGAATCGTAGTAAGCGAGTTCGAAATCCAGTCGCGCTATTACGTTCACTTTCGCGCAAATACCCTTGGGAAAGTTATGAACTCCCATTATCCTCCCCTCTATGGGTTAAATAGTAACACTACTGTTCTCGGAGAATGGCTTTGGCATTAGATAACCTACAAACATTAAACAAAGAAACCAAACCAAACCAAACAAAAATCCCTAGAAAATCCCGGTGGTGTAGTGACAAACGAGCTGGATGGTTACATTGTTGTAAGTGAGTTCGATCTCTAGTCACGCTTCTACGTTCACTTTCGGACAAATACCCTTGAAAAAGCATGAGCTTCCTTATCATTTCCCCAGCTATGATTCAAATTGTATCTACTAGGAGGCCTTTGGCACTAAATAACCCACGAAGATTGATATGTCCATTAAACAAAGAAACCAAACCAAACCAAAAGTGCCTTCATCAACAAGCATTTCAAACAATGATACATATGTTTATAATATCGCTTCTAACTTAACAAAAATGAAAAATCAAAAGAATTTTTCGTTAAAATGCTTTACTTCTATTTCACAAGATGATGTTATACTATTATCTTGCATTAATCAACAAGAAAAAAATAACAAGACACCTAATGGATTTTGTTGTTTCGGCGGATTTCAGGGTGAAAATAAAAGAAAGCGAAGTGATAGACAAATACTTGAAACTTTCCAGAGAGAACTGAAAAAGCTGTGGAATATGAAATTGACGGTAATGCCGATTGTACTTGGTGCACTTGGATCGGCTTCAGAAGACTTGGAAAAACGACTGGAGAGATTAGAAATCAGAGGAAGAATAGAAACCATACTGACCATAGCATTGTTAAGATCGGCGAAAATACTCAGCGGAGTCCTGGTGACCTGTGAAGGCTATCACTAAGACTCCAATAAAACTGTTGTAAAAAACTCGTAATAATAAGTAAGAACTCAAATTTTAGTGATAGCAGTGCCCTCTTCGCATCCCTAAGTCATGTGACAAGTACTTTTTTTCGTAATGCTCAGTAACTTAGAATCTCATTGAAACGGTTGAAGTCGAGACGAAACTCAAATGGACACAGAAGGTAATACTTTAAAAAGCTTTTTGCTTAGATGGAGCACAAGGTCGCATGAATGTGGCACCCAATGAGATTCGAACTCACTCGTTAAGATTTACAAACCTAGCTTGTTAACCATTACTCCACCCAAGGCGCCCAAGGGGAAACAGAAGGTAAAACGCGCCGTGAACTTTTAAAATTTATCTTGGTTGATATGCTGAAAATGATTTTACTTTCTAGTAAATATTTCCCCAAAAATATATGCCTACCTATCAAAGTAATATTATGTTTTTTTTTTAATTATATATATATATATATATATATATATATATATATATATATATATATATATATATAAGAGGGAAGAGAAATGGTCACTCGGACTCCAGTGAAAGATCATCAGCTTACGCTGGTGTGGAAAACTCGCAAGTAGTAGTAGTAGTAGTAGTAATAGTAAATATTAATACTTCTTCTTCTTCTTCTAATAATAATAATAGTAGTAGTAGTAGTAGTAGTGGTGGATAAGTTCTTGGTTCACTGAATTGCCTATTGTTCTGCCTATTATAGTAATTATCATTATAATCGTAACAACTTTTTTATTACGACTATTAAATCATTGTCCATGCGGCTGGTGTTGTGCTTGTTGGTATTACAGTGACTGCAATGGCTGTTGTTATAGCCTCCATTTTGGAGGTTGCCCCGCCCTCTGTGAGCGCTTAGCCCTGGCCCACGATAGAATTGTTGTATTTTTCGTTGTGTAAAGTCGCAGGTAATTCTTTTCATCATATCTTCAGAATTTCAAATAGAAAACACTTTATAAACCCAATCTTTTGCGTCAGTCTTCCCAATGTAAATATTAAGAGTTTTTTTTTTACGTTGAAAAGTGAAAATATACAAATGCAAAAATAACGCCCACTTTAGAGTTTACGTAACCAAAATAAAAAAAATAGAAGCCACAAAATAAAATTAAAGTAACAAAAAGAAAAAAAACTCTGCATAAATGAAGAACAAATAGAAATATATTTTACGAGTTTAAGTCTTTTTGTAATTATCATAAAAATAATAATAAAGCGTGTTTTTTTTTAATTTGTTGTCGGACGAGAATCTTATACGGCACTTACCAGCCCTCTTATGGCTACCACAACTAGGCATAAGTTAGAAGGATAAAGTTTTTTTTTTCTTTTTTTAATTAAAAGAAATAGGGGGGAGTATGAAAAGTTGTGAGAGCGAATGGATACTTTTTTGTTTTGTTTTGCTTTATTTTATACGTTATTATTTCTTCAGCGAACTTAATGATTTAATGAGATCTGACGATGAGTGTGGTGGCAACCATTTTTATCAAGAGGTGTAAAGCAAGACGTTATTGAATTTCTTTCGTTTTCACTCTTCGTTTTTTAATTTATGGCTTACTTTTTATTCATGGTATTTCTACACAGCAGAAGAAGAAGAAGAAGAAGAAAGAATGATGATGAATGAATGAACGAATGAATGAATGAAACGAAGAGAGTAGAAAAGAGCGCTAACAAGACAAAAAGGATGTAATTTACGAAGCTCTTTGCTTCGATGTGGCACAAGGCCGATTGAATGGGGCACCCAATGAGACTCGAACTCACTCTTGCAGGTTTGCTAGTCAAGCTTGCTAACCATTACACTACCGGAGGTGCCTAAAAAAGGATAATGAACGAGCTTTATATTGAATGAGTAACACGTACATTATTGATAAGAAAAGTTATAATTAAAAAATTTGGAGAGAAAGAAATGATAATGCATTTCCTTTAATAAAAGAACAAAGAAAAGACATTTCGACACTGATCTATTTCCATGAACAATAGAGTTCTATTTATTAGTACTTTTACGCAAGTACTTATTTACACAGCGTGACTTTGGCACAAGACTACAATTATAGAACACACAGGGACGATCGAATTCACAACTCAATAGTCATTATCAACAAGACTATCTCTCTTGTCATCACCCCACCCCATGAGAAAGCGTTCGATTTCATTCTTATTCAGCTTTATTTAGGTTTCACATAAGGCCGCCAACTGGAGACACCTAGTGAGAATCAAAACTATGTTGCTAATCACTACACCGCGACTAAGTGTCATCTATTTGTTTCGGGCACAAAGCCATCAAAATTGGGTAACCTGTGAAGATCGAACCCGCTATATCACCACGATTAAATGTCTCTTCGAATATAGCTGTTCATTAAGAGCAGCTTAGTTTCAAACAAAATAACAGGTATGGAGCACCCAACGAGGATCAAACTCACTACTAATTAATGATGTGTGCGACGTACTCGCTAACTTTTACTCCAAATGAAGAAACCCTCTGATTTAATCTGCTCCTCTTAATCATGACAAATAATATTTGTTTGTATCTTATAAACAAAAAAAAAGAATTTTCTCCTTTTAATTTGCTGTCTTTGTCCAAATATCTTGATAAAGAAAGTAATAATAACAACTCCAGTCTTGTAAGCCATAAGAAATTAGTTATCTATTCACTGACTGCGCTCATATCCTTTCCCTGTACCAAAGTTAGTGTAATCCAGTTAATACCAAATGTTTTCATCCCATGAACTTGTATACAGTGACTTGCATGTATTTACCCAACCCATCCAACACTAGCCGGATGCGACACAGAATCATTTTTAAGCGGAGTTAAACCGGTTTAAAATCAGCGTTTTCCTTCTTCTGGGCTGGTTGCCATACTAAGGTTAATGATCCAAGTCTGCTCTACTTTATACTCACTGCTGAGAGCATTAGCGCAAAGGGAAACGCAAAGTCTCGTCTAGGATTTGAACTTGGGTTGGTGTTTTCATTTCCTACGACAATTACCGCAACACCGCGAGCACCTAGTATGATTTTACCACCGAAATCATCGGTGGAAGATTTTGAGAACTGGAAACAAATATAATAGCACGAAAACAACAGCTGCAATGATGCTTCAGTTATGTCATGATTGTAAATGGATATAGTAAGTATTTTTGTATGGCTAGATTATTATGAGAAGTGTAAAATACAAATTGGCAGACCAGCAACAAAGTTACTTCGAGATGACTGATTTGGAAATTGTAACCTGATCATAATTAAAATAATGTGTCTCTCATAACTCTATTTGTTATTTACGTTATATTCTTAATTATTATTAAATGATCATTATCTAACCTTAATTAGTATCTTATTTTATAAAGATGTCTCTATTAAAGTCTAGATAAGTTAAATTTGCCTCAAAATTGCGCATGTTATTGGTACCTCACCGACCTCCAGCCAAATCAAGACTTAACACAAGGTCATTTTATAGTGGGGAGCCACGCACGAATCGAGGCATGTGTGGCCATCATAAAAATGCTTAATCCCGTAGGCATTCCCCATATTCGGGTGCCTCAGATGCCAAGTAATGAAGGTAGTCCTTCCAAGCAGGTACAGCCTGGAGGGAAGGCTTCCACTTGAACCAGATGATCAGCTTAATAACACCAACCAGACGCGAACGCAAGATGACTCTCGGAAAAACTAAGACGAAGATCATGTTAACACGTTTGATATTTATCCAAGATTCAGAAAGAACGAATGCTGGTCGTTAGGGACAGCAAAGCGAATTCTTATTGTTATCATTTAGCTATGTGGAATCAGTGATGGAGACTTATTCCAACATCTTCCTTAAAATTCATAAGAGAGTTTCATCCCCAATACGGACGTTCTAGGAAATAAAGTATTTGAACGGAACAAGCATCAAGTGAGAGGAAGATTTAAAAAGATTTAGCTCGGGCTACATTCTAGCGATAAAAAAAGAGGATGAAATGATAAAAAGTGATCATCCCTTACAAGGCTACGCAACCGATTTTTCGCCTTTTCCAAAAAAGGCAAAATAAACTGTGAGGAAGAAGTCTAGATAAGAAAATAGTATTCCATCCTTATGCGAATCATCAGGATGAATGATACAAATGCTTTGAATTCTTATATATTATTGTAAGTGTTGTCTCGCCACAAAAGAGGTCTTGGAATTTTGCATTTATCTGCAAGCCAAAGGTTTATATTGTCCATAGGATTAGACAAATGTGATTATTATTGATAGTAACGCAAAAATGTGATTAAACAAAAAGTTACGAACAGCTTGCTTGAGTCTATCTTCAGTCAAAAAAACACAACTCTTTATTATCAGTAGGAAAGTAAATACTAAATATACATCGTATGTATTTAATCACTATTTTTCTTCACCCATGGTCTTCAATAAATACCTGGTCAAGGATTATAAGGAAACGAAAGTAAAACTGAAAATCTAACAAAATGATAATAATAATGATAATAAAAGGAATTGTCATCTAGTGGATTTTGCTTTTCCAGTGGAACACCAAGTGAAAATAAAATAAAGCGAGAAATACTTAGATCTTTCCAGAGAGCTGAAAAAAATATAGAACATGAATGTAACGTTGATACCAATTGTGGATGGAGTCCTTTGAATGACCCCCAAAGGCCTATCAAAGAAGCTGGTGAGAATGGAGATCAGAGGATTAACGGGAGACCATATAGACCGCAGCATTGTTAAAATCGGCTAGAACATTGAAAAGAGTCCTTGAAATCTGCTGTCACTTAGACTTCAGTGAAAGACCCCCAGTGTTAAAAACTCGAAAAGAGAGCAATCGCAAAAAGCAATTCTTAAGAAATTACCAAATTGGAAAACGTCAGGTCATGATGGCATGCATGGATTCTGGTTTAAAAAATTCCCGTCCTTCCATGACATACTGACTCTGCAACTAAATGCCTACAAGAAGCAAACATACCTGAGTAGATGACAAAAAGGAAAACTAACTTGACCTTGTAGGACCCCAAAAAGGGATCATCCCCAGTAACTATAGACCGATAACGTGTTTACTTATGATGTGAAAAATCCTGACAGCACAGAGAAGAGACGAAATCTAATATTCCCTTGTTTGCCGTGGACTATTTCCGGAAGAACAAAAAGGATGACTTAGATGGTGGGTGGGGGACCTGCTATATACAAATATATATATAGAGAGAGAGAGACCAATGCATCCTCAAAGAAGACAAAACAAGATGAGAAAATATAGCCATGGTACGGATTAACAAGAAGACCGCATGATATGGTTTCGCAAACCTGAGTAATAGATTGTCTGAAAATGTACAAATATCCAATAAGATTATGAACGTCATCGCAAATGCCATGGAAAAGTGTGGAATTGATGAGGGGAGATAAAACCCCAACATCTCACAGGGAGACTCACTCTTGCCACAGCTATATGTATCGTAATTATGCTATTCAACCACTTTAAAAATGTAGAGGGTTGGAAGGCGGCACGTTTTCCAAATCACAAGAAAAGATTAACCACCTAGTGTATATTGATGACATAAACGTATTTACAAAAAATGAAAAAGAAATGAAGATCCTGATACAAACAATAAGAATATACAGCCAGGATATAGCAATGGAATTTGGCATTGAAAATATGTGTTAAAAGAGAATCAGTCGAAGAAATAGAACAACCGAATTAAGAATATATTAGAACACTTGAAAAGAAGGAAAACCACAAGTATCCGGGAATATTGGAAGCAGACACCATCAAACAAGCGGAAACGGAAAAAAAATTTAGAAAAGATTACCTCAATTGAACGAGAAAGCTTCTCAAAATAAAGCTCTGTAAGAGAAAACTAAAAGGATAAACACCTGTGCAGTCTCACTATAAGATACTTGCGACCATTTTAAAAATGAACAATAGAGGAACTGAGACAAATGGACAAAAGTACAAAAAATTGATGACTATGTACGAGGCTTTACATTGGAGGGATGAAAAAGACTATATCGGTCAAGAAAAGAAGTCAAAAGAGGACATGCTAGCATTAAGGATTGCCTTGATGCATCAAAACAAGGACTCGAGACTATATTAAGAAGAATAAAGAAAGACTAATCAAAGCAGCTAATTGCAGCCGTGGCAACATAAATACAGGTCGTTTGTTTGGGTTTTATGGCATATCAACTTTTTTAAGTTATTTAATGCCAAATCCATTTTTATACACAAAACAGTTCAATTTCAAACAATTCAGTTTAGCATAAAAACACAGTTTAATTCTTAAAAACATTTCTATTTCAAGCTATTCAGCTTTGTCGAATAGTTCTAATTCAAGAAATTTAGTTTAGTATAAATATAGATTTTGTTTATACACACTTAAATGTCAAAACAATTCTATTTCAAGCAATTCAATTTAGCGTAGTACAGTTTCAATGTCAAAAACAGTTTTATTTCAAGCAATTCAGTTTAGCATAAGTATGCAGTTTAGTTCTATTTGACCCATAGATAGGACCCTATCAGGTGCTTCCACTTCATGCCAGAGTGGACCTGGGAGTGATGGCAATGAATGTGTGCTCTGTATTCCTCAAAGCTTCAGCAATACAGAAACCTCACCATCAGATTGTTTAGTGTCATATCCAGGACACTCATTGGAGGAAGTCTTAACCCTCTGCAAACATGCATTTGATGTATTCTACAGCTCCAGCCGACTGGGCAATACACAGAGTTAAATGTAAAAACAGTTTTATTTCAGATAATTCAGTTTAGCATAAGTACGCAGTTTACATGTCAAAACTATTGCCATGACCAGAACTGGTGGCTCAGTTATTGAGTTTCGGCACTGCAATCTGTAGTCGCTGTTTCGATCTCCAGTGATGGAGATCACGGTATACACTGCTGATGAGGCCTGATGAGGCCTAATAAGGTCGAAACAGCTGTCCGGTGTTTCCGTATGTCGTACGGAAGTGTTCGCCGGATTTTCTGGTCATGGTAATTCATTTCACAATATAATTCCTCAACTTAAAAAAAAGAAAATTTTGTTCTTTTCTGTTGTTTATTTTTCATTGTTCTCAATTAGTTTCAACCTTCGTACATCATCAAGAGAAAAGTTTTTTTAAAGAATTTTTTTTTCAAGAACGTTAAAAATTTTAGATATTTTTAAAATAAGTTGATATGTTATAAGAGAAGCGACGAAAAATGGTGACGTGGCATAGCTATTCGTTAAATGTAAATTATTTTCTGGTATCCAAGTATCTTCGACTGACCTTTATATGATATCTGCAATCGTAGACACTTTGCACTAAGCTCTCCATTTGTGAGAAATATGTTAAGTATGGGCATAACTACAAGTTCATTTGTTTGTTTATATGAATGTGGATTATTTTGCAAACGATTAAATAAGTTTCCGCTTTATCATTATTGTTTCTCGCGAGTTTTTAGTACTAGCATTAGCAGATGGTCTTTCACTGGAGTCTGAGGGATAGCAAGTCTCCTCAGATCTCCAGAACTCTTCTTAGTATTCTGGTCAATCTTAACAAAGCAGTAGTTTGAATAGTTTCGATTCGTCCTCCGATCTCCAATTCTTCCTGTTCCTTTTCCAAGTCCCTATAGACCGTTCCAAACGCACAAATTTACAATTGGTATTACCGTTTCTTTCATGTCTGAAAGCTTTTTTAGTTCTCTGGTGAGGTCTAAGTACTTCTCTCTCTTTTCGTTTTCCTTGATTTTCACTCTGTGGTCCACCGGGATGACAAAATTCACAAGACGGCGGTTTCCGGATTTTTATAAATTATCACTAGGTTTGGCCTTCTGGCCGGAATTAGATCACTCGTTTTTATCTCAAAATTTCAGAAAAATTTATACGTCTCATTCTCTAGGACGGATTCTGGTTGATGTCTTTTGATAGCAGTGTCAAATTTCAGTTTTTTGCACAATTCCTTTTGGATCATCTTATATTTCTTTGCGCTAGTTTGCTGTAGTAACTTACTTTGTGATTAATGGTTTTGTCTCTATCACCACATAACCTACACTTTCTATAATGATGCGTATTATGGATTTTTGCTTTAACATAGTTGGTCATTTTGGCGTTGCTTTGTGCTTCTGTTAGAAGAGTTTCAGTTTCTCTCTTGAGGTTTTCTTCCCGTGACCATGTCCATGCCTTCTCGTTTGGGATTTCGCCAGTTTGTCGCTTAAAAAATCCAGTTATTTGAAATATAAAGTTGTTTCTATTATCTCCATTGGAGTTTTTCACATCAGTGTCAGCTGATGGTCTTTCTCTGGAGTTTGAGTGACAACAAGTCTCCCCAAGTCTCCAGGACTCTTCTCAGTATTCTGGCCGTTCTCAATAATGTTGTTGTTTGGATGGTCTCCACTCGTCCGCCAACTTCCAAGTTCTCCAGTCCCTTTATTATTATTATTATTCACTCATTAGAGCTTTTCCCGTCAGCGTTAGCCGATAGTTTTTCACTGGAGTCTGAGTGACTGCATGTCTCCTCAAGTCTCCAGGACTCTTCTTAGTATTCTGGCCATTCTCAACAATGCTGTCGTTTGGATGGTCTCCTCTCGTCCGCGAACTTCCAAGTCCTCTAGTCCCTTTAGCAATCCTTTAGTTACTGTTCCAAAACGCACCAATTACAATTGATATAATTGTCACCTGCATGTTCCACAGTTTTTTCAATTCCCTATCAAGGTTGAGGTACTATTCCTTCTTTTCACATTCTTTCAGTTTTATTCTGTGGTTAGCCGGAACAGCAAAGGGGACTATTTTGCAAGTTTTCTTCTTTTTTTTTTTTTTTTTTTTTTGTTGATTATTATTTAATCTGGTCTTCTGGCCGGGATTAGGTGATCCGTTTGTATGTTAAAGTCCCATAGGATTTTATGCGTGGCATTTTCTAGGACAGGTGCTGGGTTGTGCAAATACCATTTGTTAGTATGGTCGAATTTAAGTTTCCTACACATTTCCCAATGAATCACCCTGCCGATCCAGTCGTGTCTCGCCTTATACTCCCTCTGTGCTAATTTGCTGCATTCGCTTATTATATGATTGATGGTTTCATCTCTGTCCCCACATAGCCTGCATTTGCTATTTTGTTGAGTCTTATCTATTCTCGCTTTGATATGATTGGTTCTTATCTATTCTCGCTATGATATGATCACTTACTCCTTTTCAAATTCTTCACATCAGCGTTAGCCGATGGTTTCTCACTGAAGTTTAAGTGACAGCAATTCTCCTCGTCTCCAGTACTTTCCTCAGTATTCTAGTCGAGCTTAATAATGCTGTAGTTTGGATGGCCTCCACTCGACCTCTTATTTTCAAGTCCTCCAGTCCCTGTATCAATCCTTTTGTGACAGTATAAAAAAAAACAGTTATAATTGGTATCACCGTCACTTACATGTTCCACAGTTTTTTTAATTAACTTGTAAGATCGAATTACTTATCTCTCTTTTCGTTTTCTTTCAATTTTACTCTGTGGTCAGCTGGGACAGCTAAGTCCTCAATTCGGCAAGTTCTCGTTTTTGTTATTGATTATTACCAGGTTTGGTCGTCTGGCCGAAATTAGGTGATCCTTCTTTGGTCGTCTGGCCGAGATTAGGTGACCCTCTTATTATTATTATTATTATTATTATTATTATTATTATTTAAGGAACAAACATTATTTCTAAATAAGAGATCAGTCATGGAAGATTAAATTGCATAACCTTATTTACCAACCCCTCCGCTCGGGCAGGATATGACACAAGGTCAATTTTTAAGTAGTGTTTAACAGATTTGAATTCAGAGTTTTCCTTCTCCTAGACTAGTTGCTTCACCAAGGCTGAAGAACCTAGTCTGCTCTGCTATTTACCCATAGCTGGAGGGAGAATAATTGGATTCATACCTTTCCCAAGGGTATTAGTGCTATGAGAAATGCAATCAGTCTCGTCCAGGATTTGAACTCGTGTTACCGTGTCCGATTCCTACGACGATAACCATTACACCACGGGCACCTCCGCATAACTGTTAATAGAATCTTAGGTCGGTACGTTATATTCACGAAGTAGGGAGTCCCTATGGTGCAGTAACTAAAGTGTTTGACTACGACATTACAGTAAGCGAATTCGAACTCCAGTCGTGCTATTATGTTCACATTCGGACAAATACTTTTAAGTAAGACATGAATCTCCTAATGCCCGACCCGGTTATGGGCAATATAGTATCACTGCAGTTCTTATTCAAAGATGACATTGGCATTATATAACCGACGAAGTTCGATATCTCATTAAACAAAGAAACCAAGCCAAACATCCACAAATATGTTTGAGATCTTTTATCGTTTATTCCCTTTGCAATATGCCTTTTTATGCTTGTAATATCTGTGATAACCATGTGGCATAAAATTCAATAATTTTTTCATTTGTATCATTCGTTGAGTATGAACGTGTACGTGTTGACAAATGTACACATGAATATGTGGCTTGTGACCCTCTCAAGTCGGCAATCTTTCACACGTTCGCTAGACCAACACGTGTACACACATACACTTAGAGATACATGTACACACATACACTTAGAGATACATGTACATACGGGTACACACGTACACTTAGAGATAGATAAACTCACTTTCGAAATCGATTACACATTTATCTACACTCGTCTAAACACAGATCGATGCTTACATAGCAAATGCATAAGCCAAATGTCAATGTGTTTATACACAGATTTAACCAACCCCACCTCAACCCACAAAAAATATTCATCTTTCAACTTTTTCTTTTATTTAATTCCTTCTCTCTTTATAACAAAACATTCAAATTCTCACTTCCTTTCAAAACCTTTTTGCACGCTTTACCGCCTCGTGACGACCACTTATGCAATATGCACACATCGAGAAAATAGTTCTTTATCATTGGTCAATAGCAGTGACGTCATTGCACACGTGCAGCACGAGAAGGGGGCACCTCAAGCACAATGGTCGATTGGGGATTCTTTCGCGTCATGGTTTTCTATTACACTAATTCTTTGGACGATGTCAAAACCAATTCTGTTTTTTGTTTGTTTTTTTTGGGGGGGGGTGATTTTTTTTGTGTTGTTTTAAGAAAAACGAGAACGTAAAATCGAAGAAGGATGAATTCAAAAAAGATGAGAGAAAGAGAGAGAGAGAGAGAGAGAGAGAGAGAATATTAGAGAAGTGGGAGTGGGGATGAATTAAGAGGAGTAACTGTCTACGTGTTTCTTTTTTATTGTTAATAACAACAATGAACGAGAAAAAGTAAAGAGACAAAAATAAAATTAAAAATGAAACCAAAAAAAAAAAAAAAACAGGGAAGTAAAACGAAAAGCGGAAAAGTGGAAAAAGGAAGATGAATGGGAGAGTTAGTGCAAGGAAGGAGGTCAAGAAGTAAAGAAAGGCCAAAGGATTACTTGGCCCTGAAGCAAAAACAGTTGAGGAAAATGGGCTCGGTCTTCACCGTATTATTGTGGCTGGGCCAAATGAGAAATCAATTAGTGTATCACCGGCAGGTTTTACTATAGCGATTGTGTTGAGTGCGTTCATCTCATCGCTAATGATCAAGCAAATACAGAAGACCACCAGTCGCTGACGTCGTAGTGGCCATATTGTTAATATGCCTTAAGATACAAACTTTGCTTGCTTGGTGTGTTTCTCTGAATAGATCAATGTGTGCTCTTTTTGCATGTACTGGTGTCTATTTTCCTCACCACCGTGGCTCATCATTCGCCCAAATATACAAAAATATCTAAAAGAAATAAACAAAAAAGCGTTTTATTTACCTAATTATTCGTGTAAAATACACATTTTTCCCCCAGAATTTTTATACCAAAAAGTCTGGAGTATGTATTATACACAAGAACTAAGCATTATCTTTTTTTCTTTTTCGACAACAAGCATTGCCATATTTGGGAGGGGCATGATTGAAAATTTTAATATTTATGATCCTAACTAATGTTTAACTAACACTCCTTTTTTCTACCGCTTTGTGTAATTTGTATTTGTTAATACAAATTTATTTACATGAAATGTATATTTGTTTATCATTTTTTCTTCTATTTTGCCCATTGCTTTCGTGTGTAGAGTGTTCGCTTATGGCCCCGGAGACCGGGGTTCAATCCCAGATCGAGTCATGCCAAAGACTCAAAAAATGATAATTGATGCCACCTTGCTTAAAACCCAGTATTATAAAGTACTTATCAATGGTAAAGTAGAGCAATCTAGAGAAAGGTGTGATCATTCTACCCTACACCTCAATGTAGTAGCTGTTGAAAAGGGAGCCTTTGGATTGCCTTCGACTGCGGTCGCCAACTTTACTTATTTTGAGCTTATTTTCCCCCAAAATTTGTTACATTTTCGTGAAAATATGTTATTGCCTTTACTCTGAATTGTGTGGAAATTTTCTGTTTCGAAACATTATACAAACTATGTAAACTTATAATTTTAGTCGATACAAACCGGATTAAAAGTTGAAATGTTAAATTTTATAAATATTTAGCCGCAATTAATTCCTAAAAGTCAATGTGTATGATACACGAGAGCTTTTTTTTTTTAGAATTTCGTTGCTGCAATTTAGGAGTCCGTATTATACATAAATGCATTTTATACACGAGAGATCTTTTCCAGATCTTTTCTTTCTAGGCGCGTATTATTCACGAATGCGTATTATACACGAGAGTTTTTTTCCAAAATCTCTTATACACAAATCCATGTTTTACACGACTGATTACGTTATGCTGAGTTAATATGTACGCAATAAATTATTGCATAATCTCTAAACAACACAGGCGATCGTGGTATAATGGTTATCGTCGTTCGAAATGGACATGGTGACCCGAGTTCAAAACCTGGGCTAGACTGTTTGCATTTCACAGAGAGAAAGGAATACATACGGAACCTCTCTGAAACTGGTAGACAAATTCCCCTACCTAGGAAGCAGTGTCTCATCAACCGAAAAAGACATCAACTACACGGCTAACGAAGGTATGGACAGCTATCGATAAGCTATCAATCATATGGAAGTCAGACCTGACCGATAAAATGAAACGCAGTTTCTTCCAGGCAGCGGTTGTATCGATACTGATATATGGATGCACTACTTGGACGCTAACAAAACGGCTGGAGAAAAAGCTAGACGGCAATTACACAAGAATGCTGCGAGCGATATTGAACAAGTCCTGGAGGCAATGCCCCACAAAGCAGCAACTATACGGCCACCTACCTCCCATCACGAAAACTATACAAGTTAGACGAACCAGACATGCAGGACACTGCTGGAGGTGCAGGGACGAGCTCATAAGTGATGTACTCCTATGGATCCCCACATATGGCCGAGCAAAAGCAGGACGACAAGCTCGAACATACATACAGCAGCTATGTGAAGATACGGGATGTAGTCTTGAAGACCTACCAGAAGCGATGAACGATAGGGAGAAGTGGCGAGAGAGGGTCAGGGATATCCATGCTAGCGGCACGACATGATAATGATGATGATGATTCTTCCATTAGCTTTGAGTTAATAGTAGGTTAGACTATACTCTTTAATTCAAACACACTTACTATGATGCCACAGTTCAGTACGTTAGTGACCACGCCACGAAATAGAAAGAAAATTCACAGAGGTTAAACAGAGAGAAACCTATTTAGTAATTATATGGCTGACCACTTAGTTACATCATATACTGCAGACAAGTAATGGCCTGTGTGTCTGACTAAACCAGACTAAGTACGTAAACTCGTAAATAACAACATTACTTACCATACATACAAATTTATTGTAGGTTTTAGAGCTGGGTACTACCATTCAGTTTTTCTTAATGCTTAGTCGTATATTGGCTGCATTAAATCTAATTCTCGGTCTTCGAACTGAAGTTAAAGTATAGTATCTGGTTATCTTCCCTTGATTTTATAACACAGTTCACAGACTAGAGCTATTTCTTACCGTTGTTCATACCTATGCGCCTTTGGGACTCTTGTTAAACTAAATATGTATCACATACTACAAGTGATATAATGCTATAAAATTATCACTAGATATTTTTTAGTTTGCAAGAGGGAGTAGAATATTTTAAATTTCTTTAAATTTCTTTTAATTGGTTGAGACGAGACCAATATACATAATACGATACATGAATGATGATTATTTGTCTATTTATCTTTTTAGTGGTCAAATTTGAACACACAACTGCATAAAAGTTTCTGTAATTGAACAATTCAAGCAATTGATAAATCGTATTTGATTAAATATTCAACAACTTTGCAATGTCTACGCGTTCATAAACATATGTGAGGGGTAGTTTTTTGTTGTTAGTATTTAGTTATTACTCAGGGATTTCCAACTTTAAAGCAGAAACGTTAGAAAGACTTGCCCAACTACCTTTCTTCATTGAAATCTTCTTTTTGTGGGGACTATTCATTCTTTACCAAAAAAAAAAAAAAACTTCAAGAAAAAAAAGAGGGGGAATAACATGGACGAATGAAGTCGTGAGATGTGAGACTGTCGGGGTTGGAGGTGGGAAATGAAGAAGGGAAGGAAAAGCGTGTTAAAGGGTGGCCGTTATACAAAGGAATAAGAATAAGGAACAGATTAGGTGAATTTTAAGATTTATCGTCACACCTGAGGAGGCTTATGTTAAAACGAAGAAGAAGGAAGAAGACGGTCGGGAAATAAATCGCTACAAATTACCAGAAATAATGAAAAGACCAAGTAAACATGGATGCAGTATGCAAACGCACGTGGACATTACGGTGCAAAAGAATCGGGATTAACTCGAAACAAGAAAAGTAAACGGGAGAAAGTGTTACAAACTAGAAAAGAATTGGATAGAGAAGAATAAGAAAATGAATTACCAACAAAGAAACAAATCTTGAACAGATAGTATAAGAGACCTGTTTAAGGCACTTATCTAAATACTTGTTTTCAAATGAAATATAGACCAGGGTAAGAGCGAATGTCGTCTCTCAAAAGTAGACGAAATTGGTTGGTAGAATAATTTTGAAAAAATAAAAAGAATAGGGAAACGTGGCAGCGTAATTTCTTTGTGCATGTTTTATTGCATTTAAATGAATTAAAAGTTTCTGAAGTCCAGGAAGAGGCTATTGGGTATTTGACAAACAAGAAATAGTTCAAGCTAACATTTTGAAAATTTTTTGAAATAAATATATATTAACATAGATAGATAGATAGATAGATCTTAGTATTGAAAAGAGATAGGTTAATGTCTATTTGACACTGAAATTAATAATTTAGATAGATAGATCATCATCATCATCATGTCGCGCCGCCAGCGCGGATATCCCTGACCCTCTCTCGCCATTTCTCCCTATCATTCATCGCCTCCGGCAGGTCTTCAGGGTTACATCCTGTGTCCTCACATAGTTGCAGTATGTAAGTTCGTGCTGGTCGTCCTACTTTTGCACATCCATATGTGGGGGTCCACAGGAGTACATCGCTTATGAGCTCGTCCTTGCTTCTCCAGCAGTGTCCCGCGTGTCTGGTTCGTCTGACTTGTATAGTTTTCTATCTGGTTTGAGTACGAGTCATGGTTATCTTTCGATGGCTGTTTTTATTCTCATCTATAGAAGCCACTCTTATAGATGAGCAGCAGTAGTTCCCCGATCGAACTGACAATCCTGAGCGTTAAGCCGCAGGACTCACACGTACATCAGGCTGCTTCCCATGTGTATGTGTTAGAAAAAAAAAAAAAAAAAAAAGAAAAAGAAAAATGAAAAAAAACTTTTTTTTTTTTTTAACCTTAAGTTTTAACTTAGTTAAAGTCCAAGACTGCTGTCTGTTAAAATTCAAAGACATTTTGGGGTATATCCGATTCCGGCCCTGACAGGTTTTTATTTTATTGGTAGAATTCGATTTTTGACTTCGGTTGCTTTTTTTTTTTTTTTTTTTTTAACTGAGAGTGTGCAATAAGACTTCTAAGCTTAAGAAAGTTCTATTTCTGTTTGCCCTGTATACTAACGCATTCGACCAGCGTCGTTATACGTCATTTTATTTTATTCATTTATTTATTTTATTTTAATTTTATTTTTATTTTTATTTATCTTTTTTTTTTCCTTGGGGGGGCAATTTTGGGGTTTTCTTTAGCAAATTTAGAAGTTCGTCTTCCAAAAGTAAAGTTTTTCCTGAAAATTAAGTCGCATAAGTCTTCATTCTTCATTTAAACAACACAGAATACAGCTGAGATTTAAGACATTACTATTTTAAATCAAATGTGCATTTTAAATGAACAGTTTAGTAGAATAAATTTACTGACCTCTGTGAAAAACTTCTGGAAACGGAATCACTTCCAACGTATGCATACTATTTCAACAAATGAAGGATTAAAATGGTTTGTTTGTTGTTTTCTTTTTTGGGGGGGATTATGGCATATCAACCTTTGTAGGTTATTGAATGCCAAATCCATTTTTTTGCAAAGAAACAGTTCTATTTCAAACAATTCAGTTTAGTATAAGTATAGTTTCAATGTCAAAAACAGTTCCATTTCAAACAATTCAGTTTAGCTTTCAAAAACAGTTCCATTTCAAAGCATTCAGTTTAGCATAAGTACGTAGTTTGAATTTCAAAACAGTTCTATTCCAAGCAATTCAGTTTAGCATGAGTACGTAGTTTAAATGTCAAAACAGTTCTATTTCAAACAATTCAGTTTCGCATAAGTACGCGATTTAGTTCTATTTGACCCATAGATAGGACCCTATCATGTGCTCCCTCTCCGGGACAGAATGGACCTGGGAGCGATAGCAATGAAGGGGTACTATGCATTCCCCAAAGCTATAGCATTACAGGAACCTCACCATCAGATTGTTTAGAATCACATCTAGTACACTCGTTGATAGGGGATCTTATCCCTCTGCAGAGATGCAGTCGGTGTATTCTACAGCTTTTGCCGACTGGGCATAGATAGATAGATTGATAGATATTAACAGAATGTGATAAACTTGAAAAGTCTATTCCTGTCAATGTATGAATCTGATTTTTTAAATTATCCGGAGTAGAGACAAAAAATATTTTTACTGTAGGTCGATGGTTAGCAAGCTTGTCTCGCAGACCATTAATAGAGAGTTCATATCACCACATGCTTCTCGTCTGGTATAGAGAGCGCCACAAAGGTGATTACTGTTCGAACTTAAACAGAAGCCAAATTTGTGAATGCTGATTTTCAAAGTTTGTTGTTCTTTCACCTGCTAAACGCAATGAAATCTTTCTTCTCGTTTTTCCTATGCTAAACTAAATTTAGTAGATAGTACGAAAACTTGTAATCATAAATAAATAATCATTTCAAAATAGTCAGAGATATGACAGCAAAAATGTTTAAAATTTGTTTCTCTGCGAATCACGTTTAACTGTTCCACTATGAATGCTCATAGATGCAGTCAGTGTATTCCATCGCTCACAGTTTTAATGTCAAACAGTTCTATTTGACCCACTGGTAGAAACCTGTCAGGTGCTACCACTCCAGGCCAGAAAGGATCTGTGAGCGATGGCAATGAAGGGTTACTCCGCATTCTCCAAAGTTCCAGTATTACTGGAGTCTCGCCATCAAATTGTTTAGTGTCAAGGACACTCATAGGGTTAGTCTTATCCCTCTGCAGAGATGCTGTTGGTGTACTCTGCTACCCACCACCAGTCGACTGGGCCACGAACATTTATAATGGAACATATCCAGGACACTCGTTGTGTGTGTGTGGGGGGGTACTACCCCTCTGCAGAGATACCGTTGGTCTATTTTACAGCTACAGCCGGCTAGGCTGTTTACTTATGTAAGTAGCTACTCTGTAATCCGGAAGACTTGGGTACAAATACTTTTCGAAATTGAGAATTTAACTGATTTCTAAATTATTTTACCGTAGACAATTAAAGTGATTGTCAGTTATATGAGAATCTAAGATTCTTTTTAATATTGCACTGACTCTATTCCCAGCAGAATAGTATGACCCCACTCTAATAAAAACGATATTCTTGGTATGATGCTAAACTACATCTGATGATAAAAGTTCCAGTTCTGGAGATCTGTGGAGTGCAGATTACACCTTCATTGCCTTTACTCCCAGTTCCACTCTGACTCAGAGAGGTAGTACCAGTTAGTTTCATCTATGGATTAAATAGATCTGATTAAAAATTATTCGTATTCGATAAGACTATGTGTAAATAAAACTGACAAGAAATAACAACAAACGTAAATATGAACACGACTCAGAGACTAAAGTAACCCTTGGCAGGTTGACATGCCGTTAAAAATCAATCAAATAAATAAACAATATGGCCGTAAGATTATTGTGTGATGTTTATCGTTGTAGGAAATCGACACGAAGCCGAGTTCAAAACCTGAAAAAGACTATTTTCATTTCACGTAGCGCGAATAAAGGCTCCTTTTCAATAGCTACTACACCAAGATGTAGGAGAGGGCGCTACTCCTTTCCCTAGATTGCTCCACTTTACCCTTGATACGTACCTTACATTGCTGAGTGTTAAGCAAAGAAGTATCAAGTACCATTTTTACAGTCTTTGATATGACGTGACATGGGATTGAACCCAGGTCTCCCGGACCATGCACGCAACTATTTTACTCCAGTTATGAGAAAATAGTTGGTCAGACTGGGGTCTTTGACCTTGATATGGCAACAGGAAAACTGTTAAACTCAGCTTAAAAATGAACTTACATCCTGCTCATAAGAGATGGCTTGGTTGATATATATATATATATTTGAAGCAGCATTGGCACATCTGACTAATATGAGCATTGAGTCACAAAGCCGCCTCAACACAACCTTCGTTATAGTTTCCAATACATTGCAGAACGTTGAGGAAGTAAATTTCTATAGATAGGTCATGTCTGATCATACTTGGCGCGGAATACAAGTATTGCACATGCTCTAATGAACGTTCTATTTTAAAGATAAAAAATGATATTCAAGTCAGATTTTATCGATCTGATGAAAAAGAAAGACTTTGATGAATTAATTTAACGTACAAATTTTCCATCGAACAAATGTAAAAAAAGACATCAATATTGATTTACTCAGTCAAACAATTGCCAGTAATCGATTATAATTAGCCACAAAGGTCCAAGATCCTATCGAACTCTCATCCGTTGAATATTTACGAGAAATCAGTCAATTCTTAAGTTCTCTACTAACTTTAATGCATTTGGCATTTTATATATATATATATATATATAGTAAGCGAGTGTGAACTTCAGTCATGCAGTTACGTTTAATTCCGGAATAATATCCTGGGGAAAGGTATGAATCCCCTTATCCACCAAATTGCGGGTTAAATAGTAACACTGCTCTTCTGCAAGGATGGGTTCAGTATTAAATAATCCACGAAGGTTGATGGGCCATTAAAAACAAAGAAAAAATTGACTTCCTTAGCTCAATTCTAAAAATGTCACTTTTGAACAAGATAGTAGCAAAGAAAGATTTATTTAATACGAAATCCCAAAACGAGATTTGTAGCTTGATCTAAGCCATATTTCAATCTAAGCGGAGTTCACTGAGAAAAATTATATTCTATGTTTGATTGGATTCAAGAGGAATTTCGTTTTATATAGTCAATTCCTGTAAAATGAACGATTTATTACTTTCCGAAGTTATAGTAAGCAACTGACTTGTTGGAATTACACATCAGGGAAGAAAAGATTTTTCAGGACAGAGAAATATACCTGTAATTTTATTAAATGATATCCATCTGATGTTTCATGATATCCATCTGATGTTTCAAATTGGTACATTCTCCAGATCTGTCTGCATCTGATTTTCACAATCTCTCTTGCTTAGCTCCGGTAAGTATTCCTCGTCTGCCTAGTAATTCTAACAATTTCAAGACCAGAATCGTTCTTTTATGATAGAATACACAATTTCGCTGAAATGAGGCATAAGGTCAATGAAAGAAAGTACTTTGATGTCTGAATAATGATGACATGAATCTATATGAATAAAGAATGATAAAAACATTAGTCTCAAATTAATATGAATATTTATATCAAAATTAATCTTGTAAAAAAATCAAGTAAGAATTTAGAAATCAATCGATTGATAAATAAAAGAAATAGATTTAAATATATTATTAATTCTACGTGGAATCTAATACAAAAAATTTCCTCTAACCTTAGAAAAATGTCACAATGAAATAAAAAAATCACAATAAAACAAAAAAACAAGAAAACATAGTATAATTCAATATTGTCTCTCATATTTTGCATCGTGGATTGAGATTTGAGTTTCAAAAATAAAACTGAAATGAATTAAACGAATAAAAACGAAAAAAAAAGAAACGAAAAAGAAAACATCTTACTACGGCTATCAACAGATAAGTTTATATTAATATATCTTCAAAGATTATTAGATCCGAATGAGTTAGTGAAAGGCAACACGTCAAATATAATGTCACATCCAAATAATAAGGCCGACAAACATTCATGCAAAGAAAACCGTTCTCCAAAGAATGAATTTAAACACAGTTCAAAGATCACTAAGTATTACCAAATCATCGCAAATTTTCTGAGACAAAAGTCTGCATATATATATATATATATATATATATATATATATATATATATATATGCACTTAATGTACCGTTCCACCAGCTTCTGAAGGCCCCATAGAAGTCCTCTTGTGTGAGCGTATCAATGACCTTCGTCACAGCCTCTTTCATCTCCTCAATTGTCTCATAACGACAGTCTCTGAGCTTAGTGAATAACCAAAAGTCACAGGGAGCAAGGTCTGGTCTATAGGAAGGCTGAGGAACTGTCTTGATGACTATCTTTGTCAAATAGTCTGTGACAAGGATGGATTTGTGGACTGGTGCCTTGTCCTGGTGGAAATGCCACAGACCCGATTTGAAGTGTCTTGGCCTCTTCCGACTGAATCTCTTCCTGAAACCCCTTAAAACCTCAACATAGTGTTCCTTGTTGACTGTCTGTCCAGTGGGAACTCAGTGCATGTAGATCATGACAGTGCTGTCAAAAAAAGGGATCATCAAAAGTTTGTGGGTGGATTTGCTCTGTCTGGCCTTCTTGGGTCTGGGGGAGCCAGCCTGCTTCCATTGGGAACAGTTCCCACACTGACATCAAACTGTGCACTTATTGTCTCTATAGACACACGACGGTCCTTATTCATGAAATTCTTTATTTGGCCAATAAATTATAGTGTTCTGACTTTCTTACTCCTCCTACACCGCTCATCATCTCCCACAGACTCCGTGCCTTCCTTGAATCTCTTATGCCACTCAAAAACTGATGCTCGATTCATACAAGATGATCCAAAAGCAGTCTGAAGCATTCCATATTGAATGCACCACGCCCATCAACCTAACTTAAAGTTGGGCAGGTTTCCACCCCGTCTTGGAGCGTTTCGAGTGTTTAGCCACACTGAAGAGTTGTAATACAACAGAATAGTCTGTCTGTGGATGAAAACATATATATATGTATATATATTTTTTCTTTAAAATGATCCAAAGAGGAATTTCAAGGTGTAGAAGTGCTCAATACTAATTGCTATTGATGTATAATTAATTTGGAATTAACGATACATCAACATTCAACGCTAAAAATATTTTACTTAAAGAAAAAATTCACTTGGTATCATTATGAATTTGTTTCAGGCTCCTACAAATTCTTATAAGTTTAAAGCGTGACTTATAAGCCTTATAAAAACCTGCTTCGGATATAAGAGAAAATGGAAATGCATTCTACGATATGTAAATATAAAAATGAAGTCTTTTAGCGCCCATTCACAGCTGTGTATGATTCATCTACTAGCAAATAAAAAATTATGAAATTCTGATTATCCTTCGCATATATATATATATATATATATATATATATAACTGGCCTATTGGCGAAAGGGTTTGAGTGTTCGCCTGGGAGACCGGGATTCAATCTCAGGTCAAGTCATACCAAAGACTCCAAAAATGGTATTTAGTGTCATCTTGCTTAACACTCAGCGTTATAATGTATGGATCAAGGATAAAGTGAAGTAATAGTAGCTATTGAAAAGGGAGTCTACGGTTCATCATCGACTACGGTCGCCGACTTTACTTTTTTGTGTATGTATACATATCAGAAAGAACAATATTTTCCATTTTGTTTTGTTATGGACATCACTTTATTTTAATTATATTGGCCAAATACAAACCATCACGAGTTATCCATTCCTGATATGCTGCAGCAATTTCACGACGAATAAAGTCTTTCAGTTCATTACTTGTCAGCAGCCTATATTTAAATACTTGAGTCTTAGGGTATCCTCAGAGGAAGAACTCGCAAAGATATGGAGCTGGTATCGGGTCACAGGATATCATTGCATCGTGAGGTGAGCACCCCAGAGTAATTTATCAAAGAAGTGTCCTTGCTATGATGGCAGTTAAAATAGCGTGGTTGCTACTACTCACACTCACCATTAATAGCGGCTGTCTAAAATCTTTTGGATCATTCTTCCGAATTATATATATATATATATATATATATGGAGTATAAAGAGCTTTAGTTTAATAACAAATCAGAGATAAAGGCAGCCCTTCATGGAGATGATAATTCAAAACCAAACCTGAAGACGGAAGTTCCAGCACCAGACCTCTGCTAACTTGTAGGTATCCTTTTACAGGAAAAGTTTAAGAGAAGTTACTCTGAAATAAAACATTTGGTTTGGTTTGGTTTCTTTGTTTAATGGCATATCAACCTTTGTAGGTTGGAGGTGCCCGTGGTGTAATGGTTATCGTCGGAGGATATGGACACGGCGACACGAGTTCAAATCCTGGACGAGACTAATTGCATTTCACATAGCACTAATACCCTTGGGAAAGGTATGAATCCAATTATTCTCCCTCCAGCTATGGGTAAATAGTAGGACAGACTAGGTTTTTCAGCCTTGGTGAAGTAACTAGTCTAGGAGAAGGAAAACTCTGAATTCAAACCTGTTAAACTCTTAAACGCTTAAAAACATTGACCTTGTGTCATATCCTGCCCGAGCGGAGGGGTTGGGTAAATAGGATCAACCTTTGTAGGTTATTTAATGCCAAAGCTATTCTCCTAGAAGAACAGTAGTGGTACTACTGTTAAAAACCCATACTTGGGATGATAAGGGGGTTCATACCTTTCCCAAGGGTATTTGTCCGAAAGTGAACGTAATAGCGCGACTGGAGTACAAACTCGCATACTACGATTCCGCAGTCCATCACTTTAACCATTACACCACGAGGACACCCCCTTGTTATTGGGCTCTAGCTATGTATAACCAGAGAGAAGCATGTATCATACAAGAGTATGTCACTTTAATCTAAAAATATATAGATGTTTTACTACCTTATCTTACACATCTTCTATACTTTTCATAAGTTGAATTAATTATTACTAAGAATGTTTAACTGGTATTTTTGTTAGTAAAAACGGCTATCATCTACCAAGATGTAGCAGTCATAAATAGCACTCTGGTATCCGATAGCGCAAAATGTAAACAAACGAAAACTAATACATATGCATTATAATTCCTGATCTGACATATGTCGTAATTTACTAAGCTTTTTACTTAGATGTGGCACAAGGCCATACGAAAGGGGCACCAAGTGAGGCTCGAACTCACTCGCGTAGGTTTACTAGTCGAGCTTGCTAACCATTACACCACCAGATGTCATTGAAATGGCTGAGTGGTTAGTTACCATGTCTAGTATAAAGTTAGGTGGGTTTCGATCCAAGCTTGAAGCATCCCGCGTGTCTAGCCACAATGAAGAGATGTGATACAACGAAACAGTCTGTTGATGACTATGTGTGTTTGTTTGTGTGTGTTCAAGCATTCAATTTGACACCACAGTTTAATCCATTTCCACATAACGTCAGAAGCACAAGAATAATCATGTTTGAAAAAAGAAATTCCCTGATAACTCGATTTTCAGGATTTCATAAAAATAATGACACTTATGTTCTTGAGAATGACCAACTATTGTTGAAAATGCTGGAAGAGCATTCTTTTAAAAAGAGCTCTGGAGAGTTTTTGTGCAATTTTTACCCTCCTTTGTTACATCTTACTCTTCAATAACTTAAATAAAAAAAAAAAAACAATCTTTGTCTGACGTATTTTATTAGTTCGGTTTCTTGGTTTAATAGCATATCCAACTTCACGTTTATTTAATGCCGGAGTCGTCCTTGTATATATTTTAGGAAAAATGCTTTAACAATAAGTTGTTGCCTAATTAGGTTGTAAGGTTGGCGACTGTACTCGAGGGCGACCAGAAGGCTCCCTTTTCAATAGCTACAACACCGAAGTGTAGGGGGGGCGCTACTCCTTCCTTAGGATTGCTCCACTTTACCCTTGATACGTACCTTATAATGCTAAGTGTTAGGCAAGGAGGTATCAAGTAGCATTTTTTAAGTCTTTGGTATGACGCGATCAGGGACTGAACGCCGGTTTCCCGAGCCATTGGCAAACACTCTAATCACTAGGCTAATTACTATGCATATATCTATTTGTAAATACACGTAAATATATTAATTAGTTCCTTTTCTAAAAAGAAAACAAAATCAAATTTTCATCTTTTAGTTCAGACAGAGAATGATTTTTACCTTTAATTCATTTACATAAGTAAACGAGTACATAGATAAGCACTCTTGAAAAACAGTTTTTGTTACAGTAACTGCAGAAGCTGCAGTAGTGATTTACGCTAGTTAATAACACAAGTATTTATAACAAATGGAAACGAATCGTAATTTCCTGCCCTATGCTTGTGCTGTCAATTGACTCTGTCCAACAAACAGAAAAAAAGCTACTTCCGCAAAACAGAACACAGAGGCATGCGCGCACACACACACATACGCACGCGCGTGCGTGTATTACTGTCATTTTTTTACGACACAAATAGACTAGGAGAGATTAGTTGCATCTTGGAAAAGCTCGACTAGCAAACCTACGCGAGTGAGTTCGAGTCTCATTGGGTGCCCCTTTCATATGGCCTTGTGCCACATCTAAGCAAAAAGCTTAGTAAATTTCCATTGTTTTAGTTACCTTTAGTAGTCATATTTATAACAAACAGAAGTGAACACACACACACACACACACATAGATATAGATATACATATATTGACAGATAAAAAAGCTACTTGGTACCCTAGGTTCTCCGGGAGAAAAAAAATCGTTCACTGAATCTCTTCTTCTAAGTCATTCAGCTTCTCCCCCTCCTCTTTCTTCTCTTCCCCCCACCCGCCGCCGCCGCCGCCATTACGGTTGGTGCCAATCAGTCGCTGGTTTCTCGCCGTACAGTGCTCGTCATAAATCTAACACTCGCCTGAGACTTCATTGTTGAAGACGGCAAACCACGCGCGAGCGCCGTAATTACCACGGAAGCAAGTGGCACGTGCGTAGGACGACGCTAATAACAAATGACGCGTCACCCCACCACCACACATGCATACACCCCCCTCTCCTTCGTCCCTGATACCCCTGCCTTTATCACACCACACCCACACTTCTTTATTTATTTGTTTATTTATTTATTTACTTTTTTTTTAAATCCTACTCACCTTTTACGTTTTGCTTTTTTTTCTTTCAAGTTTTTTTTCATCATTGCTCTCTTTGGCTTTTTCTCTCTTCTTCACCCCATTCCCTCCCCCACCTCTTCACGTTGGATTTCTTTCTTTTTTATTTTGTATTTATTTGTTATTTGTTTTTGTTATTTTGGTTTACTTTTTTTGTTTGTTTATTTGTGTTTGTTTTATTCTATGTTTTGTTTTAGTTCAGTCCCGTTGCTTGTTGAAACACTACGAAAACCACTTACTCTCTCCGTATTTGTCTTCATAATCTCCCTCTTTAATATCTATCTATCACTCTCTCTCTCTCTCTCTCACACACACACACTCTCTCTCTCTCTCTCTCTCTCTCTCTTGGACTCTCTCTCTCTCTCTCTTTTCTTGAATCTATCTATCTATCTATATCTTGAACTCTTTTAGACACTCTCTTAAACTGTCTGTTTCTCCTACTCTCTCTCTCTTGAACTCTCTCTCACTCTCTCTCTCTCTCTCTCCTTCTCTCCGATTTTCTTTTCTTTCTTTCGCTATCTCTTTCTATTTATTTGTCCCTTTTTCTTTTCCCTTTCTTCCTAATAGCTGTATATTTCTTTCCCTTCTCTCTTTTCTTTTCCCTTTTCTCCCTTTCTTTCTCCAGATCTTTTTTTCTCTTTATGTGTCTTTCTTATCTTCTTTCCTTTTTTAACTTTCTCAATCGTGCATACTCTTTTTCTTCAGCCAATTGATATATATTACTATCTACATTTCTCTCATATTTTCTTTCTTTCTTTCTTTCTTCCCTTTTTTCTTCCTTTTTCCTTTTCTCTTCTTTCCCAAAGATTCTCCATTATGTGCACTTGCTTCCTTTTTTCTCACGATCACTATCTATTTCTCGCTTCTTTTCTTTTTTTTTCTTTTCTTTACTTTTCTTTTCTTTTTTCTTTTCTTTTCTTTTTTCTTTTTTTTTCTTTTTTCTTTTCTTTTTTCTTTTCTTTTCTTTTTTTCATTTTTTTTCAGTGTTCCCTTTATCTTTTTCTATTCTCTCTTTCTCTCTTTTTTCCATCTGTTCTCTTACTTTCTCAGACGTGTACATTCTTTTTCCTTAACATTTACTATATTCTTTCTTTCTTTCTTTCTTTCTTTCTTTCTTTCTTTCTTTCTTTCCGTGTCTTTTTCTCTGTCTCTCTGCAACTCATTTCTTTCTTTTTCTTTTTCTTTCCCCTCTCTACCATACATACTCTTTTTTTTTATTCAAGTCAACTATATAATCTATTTCTCTCTTCTCTCTTCTCTTCTCTTCTCTTCTTTCCTTCTAAACGGGTATTTCCTTCATTGCTGTTATTTTTCTTTCGGTTATCTCCCTTCCCCATATTGAGACATTTTTTTCACATTTATCGCCTAATCACAATGACTTATTCGTACCTCTTTTTTCACACGCTATTTTACTCTCTCTCTCTCTCTCTCTCTCTCTCTCTCTCTATCTATCTATCTATCTATTAACTTTCTCTCTCTTTCTGTCTGTCTGTCCCCTTCCCCCCTCTCTCTCTCTATCTATCTATCTATCTATCTATTAACTTTCACTCTCTGTCTGTCTACCCCCTCTCTCTCACACTCTCTCTCTCTTTCTCTCTCTCTCTCTCTCTCTCTCTCATTCCATATACTCTTCTTACAAATTCCTTTCTGCTTTTATTCTTTTTCTTTATCTATTTCTTTCTTTAATCCCTTATCTCTTCTTTCTTTCTTTCTTTCTTGCTTTCTTACTTTCTCGACTTTTTTATGTTTCTTCTTTTTTTCAAAAATTATTTTTTCATCTTCCTTTACGTTTTGACCTCCTTTTATTAGTTATTCTCTCCCTTTTCCTGTTCTCCCACAACATATCTCCCGAATACCGGAACCACCATCCAAAGACTAGCGGGATTATTTCCGTTTATAAACCGATCGGGAAATTTGAAATTAATGATAAGGGATGCAGGGGGTTGAAAGAAAGCTTTTGAGTAGAAAAGGAAGGTTGTCTTTTGATAATAAAGGAAAAGAAACTCTAAAATGCGCAATATGTTTATTGGTTAACTCAACAATCTCCAACCTTATCAGTATGGCCACCATATCTTAGGTTCTATATATTTTGGTGAGACAAAGAAAAAAATCATCTTTATAAAGAAATGAAGAAGTTTTATTTGGCTCTTTTTTATAATTAGATTAATCTTAAGGGTATGTCAAACGATCTAGGGTAATTCTATGCCTAGAGGATAGGGAATCGTATTCATTGTACGTTGATTTTTGTGTAGTTATTTAGAAGTTATTTAGAAGTTTTTTTTTTTCTTTTTGCACTCGAATACTAATGATTTATTAATAGATCTATTTGATCCATTGATTGGAACACTAACAGATACTATCACTCAGGATCAGATTGCCCAGTCGGTTGGGGGGGGAGCTGTAGAATACACCGACTGCATCTCGGCAGAGGTAAGACCCCCCGCAAAAAAAACGAGAGTCCTGGATATGACATTAAACAGTATGATGATGAGACTCCAATAATGCTGGAGCTTTGAGGAATGCGGAGAACCACTTTATTGCCATCACTCCCAGGTTCACTCTGGCCCGGTGTGGCAGCTCCTGATAGGGTCCTATCTATGGGTCAAATTGAACTGTTTGACATTTAAACTTAGTGCAAATAAACGACTTGCTAAATTGAATTGTTTAAAATCAAACTGTCTGATCATTTAACTGTGAGTAAACAAATGAATTTAATTGAATTGTTAGTGATACACAGCAATACTTGGAACTATTTAACTTTGTTGACTTACGTTTACAAATCATATATATCGAATGTATATGAATAAACCGGATTTGGCATTTAATAACCAACAAATGTTTATATGCCATAAAGCCAAACCAAACCAAGCCAATCAGGATCAGAGGGGACCGGGGAGTAATGGCAATGAAGGGCTACTGCACACTCCCCAGATCCCCAGAACTGAGGCTTCTTCACCGAAAGCAGTTTAGTGTCATATCTTGGATCCTCTTTTTTTGGTTATGTCTTACACCTTCTGCATATTCTAAGCCCCGCTAACCTGACATTTTTTTTATAATCAGATTATAATTCCGATTAAAAGAGAAATATGACAGTTCCAAAGAAACAGTTCCGTTTTTTACACCTAAAAATGATACATAAGGGGTAAAGAAAGCCAAACAGTAATAAAACCTATGAATCGCAAACAGAAAAAAATATTCCTAATTGTTGCACACTGGATAAAGTCATGTAGAAAACCGGATGTGATACAGAGGTTGCAGTTTGGAGAGCCTCAGAACAAAAACAACGCGGTAAGATATTACTTCAAAACGTAGGAGACCACAGATCGAATTAGGGAGTTTCACGACGTAATCGCTAACCTGCTGGACGGAGACATCGTAGTTAGAAAGTTCGAACGCCAGGGTGGCTTTGGTATGAGGCAACCCACGAAGGCTGAAACGCCATTAAACAAAGAAACCAAAACCATAGATCGAATGGATTAATTTCTTTACTACAATTTAAACGGAAAATATATCTACAGTATTTAGCCGCTTACAACTAGGATATTTATCATTGCTCGCTTCCAATCGTAATTTTTTTAAATCTTCAAAAGAAATGTAACTTTTCTCCTGAGGTTCCTTCATATTATCAATAAGAATAAGTGACATTAAATCAGCAAAATATTTTGTCAACCACTCTATGACGAGCATTGCTTCCATTGCTTTCATTACTATCAATGAACTGTCTTGAAAAACTATCCAATACATTGCCAGAATAAAAAAAAGAAAGAAACGGAACTTGCGAAAATATCGCGAAATATTTTTAGAACAATATATCCGACGCTTTTTCACGTTCATCACCATTTTTATGCCATTATGTAGGGCCAAGGCAAAGGTCTACTACTCCCACCCTGAATCTATAATAAGCCCCCTTAAATCTATGATACGAGGCCTCCATTCTACTACATGTCTATTTCCATTTAGTAGTATTCATAGAAAATATATAAAACCCGCTCTTTCGGAGGCCCCATGTAAACCTGGTCTCCGTGGTCGGGAGTTCAAGTGTAGTGTGCACCGGCCCTGTCATTATGTTGCTTATTAGGTAATGTCTAAATCATTCTGACTAGCAAACGCATCAATTATACCACCAAATGAATATATATATATATATATATATATATATATATATATATATATATATATATATATGTATGTATGTATGTATATTGAGAGTTTTATAATTTTATAAACAAAATGATCAGACACAAATCAAAGACTTAAAATGATAGAGTAATGAAAATTAGATTTATTGAAAGGTAAAAGGATAATATATTAGGAATTGCAATCATGTTTAGTATTAAACATGAACCGAAAATTTTAAGAAGAGCTCGAGGATGTAAATATCCACCGTTCAGTTGAAGGTACTCTTAAAGGCAGCATACACCGTAGTTGATACTGCGTGCATATTCCTCTGAGGTGATTAGAAGTTCAAATAGATAGGAACTCATTGCCCTACGATCTTCATAAGTGCTATAAGTTTCAATTTTTTTTATGAACTTGAAAATCTGACACCTGTTTGGAAATATGTTGAAATTAAATTTCCCTCTATATCTTGCTTGAACAATCTTGTAAGATTTAATTTCGTAATATGTCTTCACACAAAAGATCTTCTGCTCCAATGTCTATGATTTCGATATAATTGGTTAAATATATCAAAATTTTAACTATTTCCAGTAAGAATCAGAAAAGGGAAAGAGAATAAAGTTAACAGAGAAGATCTCAGAGGCTGATGCTTTGTTCTAACTATTGTGAAACGCTCTGTAGATATAGAAATTCCTATCAAATAAAGCCGAAAAATTAAATTTCATTGTTTTGGATAAAATATATGTCGTTACAAGACCTATTAATATGTGTGAACATGTAATCTCATATCAACGACATATTTCGTTTGTCGATTCCAAGTGACTAGTGCTTAGCCGGACTTTCATCTGCAGAGGCCCTAAGCTGTATGAAATGTGAGGCTCTTCTCTAAAAACAATATATCTTTTATATTAATGCTAATGAAAAAGAGAAACTACATTGTTGAGGGGGTAAACCCCCCCCCACACACACACACACACAAACACACATCAGTTGGCTGTAGATGGTGACCCATAATGATTGAGGACAGAATCTTGGTTGCTGTGTAATTCGTGATCAAGTCACCGAAGTAGTCACGTTACTTGCAACTCTCGACTTTAGCCCTTGCTGGGCTAAAGGGGCGATCGGAAAGACCCGATCTGATAGATTGGCTGATCATGTCAAGCCCTCGCACCTAAGTGATTATCTCGCCCGCATTATTCAAATTGATCTTGAGATAAATAAACACCCAACCCTATTTTATCTTAAAGATGGTAAAAGGTAGTGACAGAGGGTCAGTTGCATTGAGTTAGCAGCACTTGAAATGATTTAAACTGTGTGCAAATAAATGAGCTCTTAATCGTTTAAAATTATTGTTACCAGCAAACTATTTACTTACAAATCATATATATAAACAGGATTTCGCATTAAATAACCCGTTAGGGTTAATATGCCATTAAATGAAATAACCAAACTAAAGTAATCATTAGCGAAATATGTTTTAACATTTAATGTTGTTACCCTAGCTGTGGTTTAAATAGTACCACTACTGCTTTTCGAACAAAATTGCATGGGCATTAAATAACCCACGATGGTTGATGCACCATTAAACAAAACAAAAAAACAAACAAAAAGCAAATCAAACCAGCATATAGTGATGTAGATTGATGCAGCCAATCAAAAACCTTAATGCCAGATTACATTAGACGCTTCTGCTAAGAAAATAAGTCATTTATTTTGTTGTTATCAAGGAAATATCTGAAAGATAAAATAAAAGTGGTTGAAACTTCAAAACATATAAAGAAGTAACCATAGCAACAAAGCATTTACTTAGATAAATTTCATTTGGCACAAGGTTATTGTCGAGAGGGACTTGGTGAGGATCTCATTCGTAAAATTAATAAGCTGACTTATGAGACAATATTGCTCAACTATCGTCGCTGTCATAAAACTATGTATGCTTAATGATGATTGAAATCGTAATGATGAATATTGTTCCCGATACGTGTTTGTTAACCACTGAGCGAGAGAGGGGATCTCTAAGAATATAGTAAGTAAAGTTGGCGACCGTAGTCGAGGGCGATCCGAAGGCTCCCTTTTCAATAGCTACTACACCGAAGTGTAGAGGAGGGCGCTACTCCTTTCCCTGGATTGCTCCACTTTACCCTTGATACATACCTTATATTGCTGAGTGTTAAGCAAGGAGGTATCAAGTACCATTTTTAAAGTCTTTGGTATGACGCGACCTGAGATTGAACCCAAGTCTCCCAGACCAATGACGAACACTCTACCCACTAGGCCAATGAGCCAAGAATATAGAGTGTTCACATATTATCCACAAAATGGATTACAGCAGAATTTTGAAATGTTATCATGCAAACGCATGTAAACAAGCCGTGTTAAAAGTATTTTTCTAATAAAAAATCAGCTGTGGAGACTAAACTTTGAAAATAACTGAAACAGACCGGTTGCGGTTGAGATAATATTGTATTTCATAATGGAGTTAACGATGAATGTTCGAGTTAAGTTAAAGTACTAGTATTTTATATGCTGATTTTCAAGGCTGACTGACCATTCTCACTTGCCAGAGTAAGTTGCATAGCAGAATTTCCCACTTCCATATCCCCATGGACCTAAGAAAATAAGTAAAGTTGGCGACCGTTGTCGAGAGCGGCCAGAAGGCTCCCTTTTCAATAGCTACCACCATGAGGTGTAGGGGAAAGCACAACTCCTTTCCCTGTTTTGCTCCACTTTACCCTTGATACGTACCTTATATTGCTGAGTGCTAAGCAAGGATGTATCAAGTACCATTTTTAAATGGTACTTGATACCTCCTGAGATTGAACCCTGATCTCCCGGGCCATTGCCGAAGACTCTACCCATTGATCCAGTAATATCAATTCTATAAATATTTACTAAACTTGGCATTGGCCAGAAATGTTGAACACTCAGTCAGGAGGATAGAACACAGTGCATATTAATAACCTACCAGACAAGGCCATTTGTCATAACTACACAGAGAGCTATCCAAAACATTCTATATAGTCTGTATCTAACTTAACATTAGTCCAAAAGTGAACGTAATAGTGATATATCAGTAAAATCCAGTCGGTGCCCGAAGACTATGGGTGTGGATTAGTCATGTATCGAGTATATGAGGGGTTTCATGTAAATCTATGGGAGTGCTCGATGTATGGCTACTGTTATATATTCCTTTTCGGGTTTATATGGTTAGAGTCCGGGCCATTGGCCCAATGAGTAGAGTATTCGCAATGGTCTGGGAGACCGGGGTTCAATCTTAGGTCGAGTCATACCAAAGACTCAAAAAATGGTCCTTGATGCCGCCTTGCTTAACACTCAGCATTAATAGGTAAGCATCAAGAGTAAAGTGGAGCAATCGAGGGAAGGGGTAGTACCCTCCCTTACACATTGGTGTAGTAGTTATTGAAAAGGGAGCCTTTGGGTCATCCTCGACAAAGGATGCCAACTTTTTATAGATAGAGTACCCTGTAACTGTAGAAGAAAAGATGAATACCCCTAGGACGGACGATGTAACTCAGAGAACGTGGTATACCAAGCGTGCATATCCCCCATGGAACATAACAATGATGAGGAGAGAATACACATAGGGATTTCGGCGGGGAATTGGAAACAAAGACTGTATAGTCACAAAAATTCTTTCTCCAATCTGCGGCTTAGGAACCAAATAGCTCTATCAAAATATTTTTGAAACCTTAAGGATTGGGGGCTAACCTCCCAGATAAAGTGGAAAATCGTAGACTGCAAATAGCTTCAATAGCTGATGTAAGCTGTGTATCGAAGAAAAAATTTGTATAATTACTTTTAAGGAACCCAGACGACTGCTCAATACGGGTAACGAGCTGATTTTTAAATGTAGACATAAAGGTAAATTTAAAATATTTTGATTGAGCGCTAGATAGGATCCTACTTAAGACAAAACCGTAATATGGAATTTGGATGAAATTTATTAGTAAAAAAAAAAACATTTATTTCAGTATTTAATCAAAAAACATTGCGGGGGGATTTATATAGTAAAGGGGGCTTTATGGAGTCTTGGAGATTAGTTTGTGTTTAGAATTTTTAGAATTTTAGAGTTAGTTGCTTTCGACCATTCTTGAGTTAATGATAACGGAGATAGCTGTAAATTCTTCCACCATCCAATGAGATGTAAACAAAATCGTAGCAGTACATTCAGTAGAGGCACCTGAAGATGTGGAAAGGTTTTCGTGGCGAGGATAACTGATCCAAATAACCAACGGACTTGACACATAAGAAAGAGTAAATAGAAAAATAAAAAGATAATAATTTCATTTCAAAGCATGGATTTTATGAAAATTCCACCTGCTATGACAAACACAATATACGAGGATCATTAAATAAGTTTCCAGATTTTTTTCGTATGGGCACTTTTATTGATAGTACACACATGAAACTATTGTCCCCTTCGAAGTAATCTTCTCCGGTTGCAAGGCATTTGTTGTACCGTTCCAACAACTTGAAGGCCCCATAGAAGTCCTCTTGTGTGAGCGTGTCAATGACCTTCGTCACAGCCTCTTTCATCTCCTCAATTGTCTCATAACGACAGCCTCTGAGCTTAGGTTATAAGCAAAAGTCACAGGGACCAAGGTCTGGACGGTAGGGAGGCTGAGGAACTGTCTTGATGACCATCTTGGTCAAATAGTCTGTGACAAGGATGGAGTTGTGGACTGGTGTATTGTCCTGGTGGAAATGCCTCTGAGCCGATTTGAAGAGTGCTGGCCTCTTCCCAAGGAATCTCTTCCTGAACTCCCTTAAAACCTCAACATAGTAACCCTAACCCTTTGGCCAATCAACTGTGGTGTATTGACTTCTTTACTCCTCTCACACCTCTCATCATCCCTCACAGACTCCCTGCCTTCCTTGAATCTCTTATGCCACTCAAAAACTCATACTCGATTCATGCAAGATGCTCCAAAAGCAGTCTGAACATTCCATACGTTTCTGTGGCATTTTTTCCAAGATTAAAACAGAATTTTATTGCATATCGTTCATCCAGATTGTATTTTTGAAATTTACCAGCTGTGACAATCAGGCTTTAGTAGGTTGTATTCCAATTACTGCTGTAGCTGTTCATTTAAAGCTGAAATCATAGAAATTGGTCAGTCATCTCATAAGATGTATAGCAATAACATACTGAATTTTCAAGAGTCTACAACAATCTTAGATGCCTGTACAAAAAAAAGTCTGGAACTTATTGAAGGCACCACCTATGTTCACCTTGGGATGGTCGACTACTGGAAAAACCTTTTTCCGGGTTCTTAATACTTTTGAGAAGTTTTGTTTAGATTCCCTTTTCTTTTCGCCTAAACACATATATATATATATTAGATCTAGAAAGCTGCGTACTGTTTTGAAAAAAATCTTGGAAGTAGCATCCGATAAAATAGCGGCAGTACAGCCACGTACTTCTAATCTCACAAACTTGGATTGGGCACTGCTGGAGAAGTAAGGGTGAACTTATAAGTAACTCTCTTCTATGGACTCCAACACATGGACATACCAGTATTGGCCACCAGCAAGAATCGAGCTACATCAGCTCTGTGCAGACACTGAATGCAGTCTGGAAGAACTTCCAGGCGCAATGGCCGATAAGGACGGATAACGAGAGATATTCCAAGGATTCTGCCATCGGCGCCTATTAATGAAGATGATATATATATATATATCTATATATATATATATATATATATGGGGGAGAATCCTTATAAACATATGCGTAGACTGAGATAGATAGATAGATAGATAGATAGATAGATAGATAGATTACATGAAAATTACATATGTAATCATTTACTGTAAATTGCAGTAAATTATTAAATAAACATTCACAGGTCCTAAATATGGTATCTGCAGTATTCAAACCCCAGGTTTATACGTTATATATTTTCCTTGTGGGGGTAATATTCCTGTACTCTTACAAGAATACGATCATTTTTTTAAGCTAAGAAAATTTATTTTTCAAAATTTGCCTCGTTAAATGTAAACTCTGCATTATTTGGAATTGATTTGTAGCAAAATTATTTTAATTTTACAAAAGCATTTGTTTTGAGACTATTCAAAATGGTGTCAAATCAAATAGAGTGCTCTATGCCTGAACAGAGGTTTGTAACCAAATTTTTAGTGCCTGAGAAGTGCAAACCATGTGAATTTTACTGACGAATGTCTGTTATGTACAGATAATTATGTTTTAGTCAAAAATATTTACAAGTAGGCTAAACATGGGTTTGCCACGACGAATCTACAAGTTAAAAAGACTGTGCATGAAGTGGAAACACACTGACTTTCCGGTAAAGAAAAGGTTCCTGTCGCAATGGATCGTAAAACGGTTATGCAGAAAGTATACTGAGATATTAATTTCTTTTAAAGGTTTCAAATATAAACAGTATTTCCTATTGCCAACTCATTAGGAAAAAATCACCTTATTAATTGAATAACGCTCAAATATATATATACATATATATATATATATATATATATATAGAGAGAGAGAGAGAGAAAGAAAGTGAGAGAGAGAGAGAGAGAGAGAGATAAAGAGAAAGAGAGAGAGAAGAGTAAGAGATGCGTGGTTATATGCGTGTCCATATATATGTGTGAATGCACAACTGAATTATTTGATTGGCAAAAAATAGTTTTCAAAAAATTGTCCAAGAAAGTTACAAATATGTCACGAAACAGTTTCGTTTACGAAGTAAATTTGGAAGGAATAAAATTACCGAATTTATATCAAAAAGTTCTCATTTAGGTCCATTAACTCGTGATATCAACTAAATTTGAATAAATTCAGTGGAGGCTGTTAAAAATGCTATACTGCATCTATCCTCCAAGTCGGAAAGATGAATCTACCTTTAAAATCAGCATTCAAAATCATGGTGCTTCTTCTGGACTTGAAATTTGGTCACTGCGAGTCACAGATGCGTTAGTTCATCAATGAATATTCAATTCATAATAGTTTAATTATCTACGAAGTGTTCACTTATGGCCCGGGAGACCAAGGTTCAATCCCAAGTCGACTCATACCAAAAACTCGAAAAAGGTACTTGATACCGCCTTGCTTAACACACAGCACAGATAGGTACGTATCAAGGGTAAAGTGGAGCAATCCAGGGAAAGGAATGGCGCTCTCTCCTCCACCTCGTTATAGTAGCTATTGAAAAGGGAGCCTTCGGGTCGCCCTCAACGACGGTCACCAACTTTACTATATATATATATATATATAAAACAGATACTATACCATTATAAATTTATTTTGACAATACAGTCATCTAATGAGGCATTTCGCTATTAACGAATTGTTATAAATTTATAATGGCATAGTACCTGTTAAGTTTTCTTTAATATTACAGATACATATTTACTCTGCATAAGATTTTTTTTCTATATATTCTTATATATTAATCGCTAAACTTCGGGCACAATGTAAGAATTATGTGAAACTTATATATTCCATATATGAATTATTCCATATAAGTCATTCTTGGACTTGAATTTATTTACTTTTATTCACACACACACACTAACACACACACACACACACACACACACACACATATATATATATATATATATATATATATATATATATATATATATATATATATATCATGAAGCAATTTTGAAATCATTTTATAATCTTCAGTTTATCTTTCTCGCGGACATAATTTTTTTTTTTAATATTCCTGGTCTAAACCTCTTGTTTGCCTGTTCATTGATCCATAACTGAATTAAGCACACAACGCTTGATATTTATTGAACCTAAGTATGACACAAGGCCAAATGATTTAGTTTCTTTGTTTTCGAGCAAATCAATTTTCGTGGGTTATTTAATGCTAAAGCCATTGTAGAACACTAGTGATACTATTTAATCTATTGCTGGGGGATCATGGGGTTCAAACCTTTCCCAAGGACATCAGTCCGAAAGTGAACGTTATACCGCGAGTGGAGTTCGAACTTGCTTACTACAAATGCCATATGATGAGAGGAAATAGGTGGCTAAGTACATCGTGTTACGTCACTCTTTCATGTTAAGAGGGTCTGGAACAGAAAGAGAAAATTCGTAATCCTAGCTTTAACCAACAATCGAATATTAACCTCGGTCACTGTTTAAAAATACAAAACAATTCCACTCACGATATCGGCCCCTCTCGAAATTGATAACATTCTTTTTTTTCCATCTTTAAATCATATCTGCGAGTTTCTACGTTTTATAATGCGATACATATGTTCACATCCACATGAACACATGAAGAGAACTAAATTAAGCATCAACAATACAAAGGAAAAATGCCTTTATCTAAGCAACAGAAGTTTTCGAGTTTTTGCGCCGCTAAACGCTAATTTCTATATTCTATTATAAACATTTACTTTCTCTTCAATTTTGGTGCAGGACTTTGTTAGTAAAATGACCTAAATGAAGCTTCAAAAAGAAAACAGAAAAATCAAAGGTTTTCTTTAAAAGTTGAAACATATTTTTGCGTTGTTTCTTTTTCTTTTGTATTTTTTTTTTTTCTAACTGGAGCACAAAAAAGAGAATTCATTCTTTTGACTCTGGTCTTTCTGCTTAAAGATACAGGTGTCGATTTTCCCCAAAGTTCCAACCATCTGAGTAAAACCCTTTGATTTCCTTAATGTCTCTTTTGTGTGATCATTTTCTGTAATGTTTATCGAATCAAAAATTTGTTGAAAGAATTTTGAAAAAACAAAAACAAAAAAACAAACAAAGATTTAAGAATAAAGTTAAAAGTAGAAATAGTAAAAATCATATTAAACTCCCCTTAAAAAAAAGTTTGTTTTCTTTTTTTTCTTGTCGCAATTTCTGAAGAAAAACAATCGACCATTACGAACAAAATGTATTTAAGCGAAAAATTGGGAAAAAAAAGATGATATAGGTTTTGCGGGAACATTGTAATGAGAGAGAGAGAGAGAGAGAGAGTGTGTGTGTGTGTGTGTGTGTGTGTGTTTTGCTTTTTCTCACTGTTTCGATAGTGTTTTAGTTTATTATCTTTTCCTTTTTTTTTTTTTTTTTTTTACTGGAATAGACACCGAAATGGCGTAACTGCTACATTTGGTGGGAAAAACAAAGAAATCACCATGTGGAGATTGTTTTAACTCTAATTATTCAACCGCCCCTTATTGTGTGGGTAATGCAGGTTCGGCCCACCCCTGGGGATACATACCTGGACTTAAATTTGAACGCACGCATAATTACCACCCTCTCTCTCACTCTCTCTCTCTCTCTCTCTCTCTCTCTCTCTCTCTCTCTCTCTCTCTCCTGTGGTTTTTCGGTATGTTAACACAAATAGGAATATGTAATGTGTAAAAACCTTCCTACAAAGCGAACAGTAAAAAAGATGTTTACTTTCAAATAGTTATCGCATTATGAAGAAGAATCATTAATATTGTAGCATATGTGACTGTTAGGCCATGATGCTTGAATTTTGTAGGCGGTGGGGTGTCCTCGTGGTAAAAGTGATGGACTGCGGAATCGTAGTAAGCGAGTTCGTACTCCAGTCGCGCTATTACGTTCACTTTCGGGCAAATACCCTTGGGAAAGGTATTAACCCCCTTATCCTCCCAGCTATGGGTTAAATAGTACCACCACTGTTCTTCTAGGAGAATGGCTTTGGCATTAAATAACCTACAAAGGCTGATATGCCATTAAACAAAGAAACCAAACCAAACCTTGAATTTTGTGGAGTTATATAACAAAGGATTCACCAAGCTGAACTTGGAAGTTCTAACCTCGTGATCACATTCATCTTGACGGTTTTAAGCGAGTTTACTTAATTTTTTATTATTTTATCTTAACCGCTTAAAAACGGCTGACGAGATACCAGTCTAGAAATTACTCTGCCTTAGATCTCCTTCATCTGGAAATGAATCGGACAAATTAAATCTAAATTTAGTAACTATGAAAATTAATTATTAACCCGAATTTTAATTATAAGATATGTTCACCAAGTAGCAATTCGTCAAATTTTTTATCCTTTAAAATCATACAGTCTTGGGTTATAAATAACTAAATTTGATTAATGTGTGTGTGTGTGTGTGTGTGTGTGTGTGTGTGTGTGTGTGTGTGTGTGTGTGTGTGTGTGTGTGTGTGTGTGTGTTAATAGAATAAGTGAATTTTTTAAACACTTTATTTTAATTTTATGTCTGATTATTTTAAAATAAGTGAACATATAAACCTTAAAACAGAAATATTTTTTTAATTTATTCGGTTCCATTTCATGAGGTGAAACATGGTTTATCTAAGGATATTCACTTTTTTTAAGAAATATCCTTTTCGATATTTGATATCAAACAAACATATATATATATATAGTGGGTAGAGTGTTCGCAAATGGTCCGGGAGACCTAGGTTTCATCCCAGGTCGCGTCATGCCAAAGACTTTAAAAATGGTACTTGATACCTCCTTGCTTAACACTCAGCCCTATAAGGTACGTATCAAGGGTAAAGTGGAGCAATCCAAGGAAAGGAGTTGCGCCCTGCCCTACACTTCGGTGTAGTAGCTATTGAAAAGGGAGCCTTCGGATTGCCCTCGACTAAAGTCGCAAACTTTACTTTTACTTATATATATATATATTGTCATGCTCATGCAGACTGTTTTGTTGGATCACAACTCTTCAGTGTGACTAGACACACGAGATGCTTCAAACTGGGATCAAAACCCGGCTGACTTTACGTCAGTCGGATATCTTACCCCGGAGCTTTCTTTATTCTCAGCGTAAGCGAAGGAATCTTTTACGTATATATATATATATTTTTACTTATACGCTAATTGCTGAAGGAGTGCTCAATTCATGCAAAAGCTTTGCATTTACGCGTAATTGGCAGCCGGCAATTTCTCAATCAAGTTCCCAACCCCCTGGGAGGAGCATATATATTCTCATCCACCGATAGACTGTTTCGTTGTATCACAACTCTTTAGTGTGGGTAGACACGATATCGTCATTCCTATATATAAATATATCATCATCATGATCATCAAGTCGAGCTAAGAGCACGGGGATCCTTGAATTTCAAATCATCCGTCCCTATCGACCACCGCTCTCATCAGGTCCTCTTAACAGAATCCAGTGTCCGCACAGAACTGATGTATTTAAGTCCTTGCAAGATGGTCAACACTTGCGTATCCACGTATAGGAGTCCATAAAAGAAAGTTATTTATGGGTTCGTCCTTACTTCTCCAGGAGTGCCCAGTATGACTTGTTCGTCTTATTTGGATAGTTAGTGAAGGAGGAAGTAAGTGGCCGTACAGTTACTGATTTGAAGAGAGTTGCTTCTAGGATAGCATAGAAAAAAAAAGAGAAATTCTGTATGTTTGAAAGCATAAAAGTCAATATTATATATCCATTATAGCCACCTTGGCAATTATAAATATACACACACACACACACACACACACACACATATATATATATATATATATATATATATATATATAATATTGATTTTCATGCGTCTAGAAATCCAGAATTTCTCACTTTTCAATATCATAATCTTTATATCTATATAAGCCATACAACTTTACAATCATGCAAATATATATGCACATATATATATATATATAGAGAGAGAGACATATAAGCATATATACAAATGCATATACATTTGTGTATACGCATGAATATATGTATGTAAGTAAAGTTGGCAACCTTAGTCGAGGATGACCTGAAGGCTCCCTTTTCCATAGCTACAACACTGAGATGTAGGAAAAGGTACGACTCCTTCCCTGAATTGCTCGACTTTAATCTTGATCCGTACCTTATAATGCTGAGTGTTAAGCAAGGCGGCGTCAAGTACCATTTTTGAGTCTTTGGTATGACTCGACCTGGGAGTGAACCCCGGTCTCCCGGGTCATCAGCGAACACTCTACCCACTTGGCCAATGGGCCTGTTTTGCCAATGGGTGTATATATGTCTATATATGCATACATACCTACATATATTTTCCCACCCCTCTGCACACGCAGAATGCGACACAAAGTAAATTCTAAACAGAGTTTGACAAGTTTGAATTCAGAATTTTCCTTCTCTTAGACTCGGTGCCATACCAAGGTTAACGCGCCCAGTCTGCTCAACTATTTACCGATAGCTGGAGGTAGTAATTGGGTTTCTACTTTTCCCAAGAGTATGTGAAACTCGGTGACCATATTGAAACCCATGTGTTATGTGGATAAATACAGCTAGTGATTATAAGATTAAAGAAATCGTCATTTACGGATACAGGTGAATATACATCAGGTAAATTAGAATCTTAAAAATTGTCGCGTAAACCTTTGAAGATGGCGTCTGTTCACTTTAAACGTCAGACGGAGATTTGCAAACTGTCGTGTAAGCTTTTAGGGTAGTGATGTTTTATTGGCATTGGATGACTTTTTGTTTGGGGAGAGAAAACTATCAAATAATCTTGGCCAAATACAGTTTAAAACCTTTTCAGAGATAATCCTGAAGAATCTTGAAAGAGATGCCTTAGTGCCACAAACAGATGGATATTTGTAGAATTATAAGATAACGTACCCTAAATTATTTGACAGCCAGTCTTATTAACTCTCTTAATCTTTGTGAAATAAAATTTACCAGTAAATTTACCAGCAATAATAGTAATATCACAAATTAGTATATAAACCAGCAGCGACAAAAATATTTTTCTTCTTTAAAATGCTGCCATTTAGTTTTAAAGAATGAGCATCTCAGCAAAGGTGAAAAAGTATTTCAAATAAATTCTTGTATTTTTTGTGTTGGTAAGAACCCCCTTATTATCTTTGTTATTTAACCCAATAGTATCACTGCTATTCTTCGTCAAGGTTGGCTTTGGCATTAAATAACCCACGAACATGTATATGCTATTAAACAAAGAAACCAAACCAAAGTAGATATTCTTGTTTCTTTTTATCACACATTTTCAAGCCCAGTTGACTGGCGCAACAGAATACACCAACTGCATCTCTGCAGAGGGGTAAGACCCCCTCCCCAAAGTCCCGGATATGATTCTAAACAATCCGATGGTAAGGCTCCAGTAATGCTGGAGCTTAGGGTAATGCGTTGTACCCCTTCATTGTCATCGCTCCCAGGTCCACTCTGACCCGGAGTGGTAGCACCTGATAGGGTTCTATCAATGGGTCAAATAGAACTGTTTAACATTTAAACTGTGTGCCAACAAATGACTTATGTTAAATTAAATTGTTTAAAATAAAACTGTTTGATCATTTAACTGTATATAAACAAAGACAGATGTTTATAATTGTTAGTGATACATAGTAATAGTTGGAATCATTTTGTACAAATGAACGAGTAATTTTGAACAGAATTATTAATGTGAAATAGAAATACTTGGAACCATTTAACAGTGTGCTTAAATTGAATTATTGGTATGACACAACAATACTTAGAAACATTTGACTGTATGCAAATGAATGACGTGTATTGAATAGAATAATTAGCAATACTCTACAATTCTTGTAACCATTTCACTGTTTGCGAACAAATGATTAACACCGAATAGAATTTGTGGGGGTTAGGCCGAGGTCAAGGGCAAGCTGTGTTACGGTTTTTTGGGGGTTATTTTCTGTTGTTATTCTATTTTTACCCCGCGTTGTCTTGTTGATGTAACTCCTTGAACAAGAAGGCCCAAAAAGTATTAAACGAAAGAAGACAACGACAGATAGGAAACGAAGACGTTTTTTTTCCTTTATTTCCTGGGTTCAACAACCATTCAATGGGTGGGGGAATTTTCCCTGAATACAATTGAAATGGTTGAATCCCCCAGTCAAGGTGTTTAAAAATACGTTAATCATTTCTTGGTATATGTCTGTCCTCATTTGGTATTTTAAAGCTTTAACAATGTGTTAGTCGCTTTTGGGAGTTTGTCCAAGTCCAGTGTTTTAGTTCGTAGTTCGGTAGGTCCATTTCGTAGCTTTTGTATTTTGGCATACTGTTAACCGAGACGAGTATTACTAGTGAAGGTTAGCCCAACGTGGCGCCTTATAGCAGCCACGTTGGCTTCCACTAGCAGTCGGGAGAATGAGATGTTGTCAATTCGCCGGTCATTGCTGAAAGAGAATAAGCTTTTTCCTTTTGTCGGGAGTTCCCTTACACATGCGTCGCCCCTTTTTCCAATCAGAGCCCTCTGGGAGTTTCTGCATATTTTAATAATTTTCTTTTTTTCAATTTAAATTTTTTTCAATTTAAGATTTTTTAGAATTTATTTATTCCCTACAAATTATTAATGCTAGATAGCAATAATTGAAACCATTTAAATGTGTATAAACAATAGCAATACGAGATTGTAAACAAATTTAAAAATGAAATTACCAACAAACAAATTTCTTACGTATCATGTATATCTATTTAAATGTGTACAAAAAATTGTTACTATTACATAGCAATGCTTGAAACCATTTAACTCTGTGTAAATAAATGATTAATAGTAAATAGATTTATATGTATTAGATAGCAATACATAAAGCCATTTAACCGTGTGTGAAAAAATGAGCTCAGGCTCGTTTAAAAATGTAATCAATAAAATGTTTACAAATCATATGTAGAAAAAGGGTTTGACATTAAATAACAATGGTTGATATACCATAAATCCCAACCAAACCAAACCAAACACATTTCCAATGAAAAAAATGGTAATTCAAGTGGACGTTAAACACTCTCCCAACGAGTGTCCTGAAATGACAGTAAACAATCCGATGGTGAGGCTCCAGTAATGCTGAAGCTTAGGGAAATGAGAAGTACTCTTTCATTGTCATCGCTCCCAGGACCACTCTGGCCCGAAATGGTAGCATTGATAGGTTCCTATCTATAGGTCAAATAGAACTAAATTGTGTAATTACGCTAAACGGAATTGTTTGAAATAGAACTGTTTTTACATTTAATTGTGTGTATACAAAAGACTGATGTTTAATTGAATTATTAGTGATACATAGCAAAACTTGGAACCATTTAACTTTGTTGATATGCGAAAAGGAATTGTATGGAATAGAACTGTTTTTACCTTCAACGTTGTCAAAACAAAAGAAAAACTGTATTTAAACCAATGTTTAACAGTGTAAACAAAAGATTGTACTTGTGCTAAACCGAATTCTTAGAAATTAAATTAAACTTTTTAACTGTGTAACCGGTTCATTGGCCAAGTAAGTAGAGTGTTCACCAATGACCCAGGAGACCGTGGTTCAATTCCAGGTCGAGTCATACCAAAGACTTAAAAAATGGTACTTGATACCTCCTTACATAACACTCAACATTATAAGGTACGTATCAAGGGTTAAGTCTAGCAATTTAGAGGAAGGAGTAGCACCTTCCTCAACACCTCGGAGTAGTAGCTATTGAAAAGGGAGCTTTCAAGTCGCCATCGATTACAGTCGCTAACTTGAAAAAAGATGTAACTGTGTGCAAAAAAATCGAGCCCTTGTTTTAAAATGTTATCTTCAAAATGCTTTTAGAAATCATATATTGAATATAAGTGCAAAAAGGATTTGACATTAAATGACATACTATGGTCGATATGCCATGAAACGTTTGGTCTCATGGCATGAAACAAACAAAAAGATGGACGTTAAAATAAACTGTCAAAATTTTGGAATCATTTGATTTTCAGGAATTTCAAATAGGAACTATTAAAAACTAATCACAATAAAACTTCTAGTGATCACTGATGATAAGATACAGAACTGTTTAAATTCCTGGTGGAGATCTAGTATTTTGAATATACCTTTACTATCGAATCATGATCGTAATATGCTTTTTAAAAATTACGATCTTATGATGTAAGAAATATGACGTCGTAATCAAGGTTAAGGCTGTATTAAAATTCCTTCTTTTTCTCTTTTTCTTCAACCACAGAATTTGATTTTTACTAATTCTTCCTGATTTACCTTATGTTTCTATTCTATTGACGTATTGTAATGCTGTTTATTTAGTATCTTTGTTTTTTGTTTTGTTTTACTTTTTTAGCTTTTTGAGGATATATATATATATATATATATATATATATATATATATATATATATATATATATATATATATATTGTAGTTTTATTGCTTCTTTGATAAAACATCTACTGTTATTAACAGGCAAATGGCCATATAAAAACCTGATCACTCTAATAAAATAAACCTAGAATTCTTCCAGTTTGTCACCATATCAGTAATGTTATATGGCTGCACTATTTAGCATTTAACGAACGCCTTGAGGAAATGCTAGATAAGAACTACACAAGAAGGCTGCGGTCTGTTCTGAACGAGTCCTGGAAGCAGCACTATAAAAAAAAACGCTATACAACCAGGTTTGACTGACCTAAAAAAAACTAACATACATCAGCTCTGGATGTCGTCTAGAGAACTTACCAAGAGAAATAGTGGTTTGGTTTGGTTTTATGGCATATCAACCTTTGTAGGTTATTTAACGCCAAATCCATTTTTATGTAAATAATCTGTTCTATTTAAAACAATTCAGTTTAGCATAAGTACACAGTTCAATGGTCAAAAACATTTCCATTTCTAACTATTCAAGCAGTTGTATGTAACAATTCGGTTAAGTGTAAATACAGTTTTAATGTCGAAAAAACAGTTCTATTTGAAATAATTCAGTTAAGCATAAGCACGCAGTTTAAATGTAAGTACGGTTTAATTGTAAAAGTCATTTCTATTTCAAACTATTCAGTTTTACTCAAACAATTCATTTTAGCATAAGTATGCTGTTAGTTCTATTTAACCCATAGATAGGACCCTTATCAGGTGCTACCACTCCGGGCCAGAGTGGACCTGGGAGCAATGGCAATGAAGGGGTACTCCGTATTCCCCAAAGCTCCAGCATTGCTGGAACCTCACCATCAGATTGTTTAGTGTCATATCCAGGACACTCGTTAGGGGGGGTCTTACCCCTCTGCAGAGGTGCAGTCAGTGTATTTTACAGCCCCAGCTGACTGGGCAATACACAGAGTTAAATGTCAAACAGTTTTATTTCAGATAATTCCGTTCAGCATAAGTACACAGTTTAGACGTTAAAAACAGTTCTATTTCGAGCAATTCAGTTCAGCACTAGTACGCAGTCTCAATGCCAAAACAGTTTCATTTTAAACAATTCAGCCCAGCACAAATACGCAGTTCAAATGCAAAAATCAGTATAGTGAAAGAAGCACGTAGTTCTATTTAACCCATAGATAGGACCCTTATCAGGTGCTACCACTCCGGGCCAGAGTGGACCTGGGAGCGATGGCAATGAAGGGGTACTCCGCATTCACCAAAGCTCCAGCATTGCTGGAACCTCACCATCAGATTGTTTAATGTCATATTCAGGACACTCGTTGGGGGGGGGGCTTACCCCTCTGCAGAGGTGCAGTCAGTGTATTCTACAGCCCCAGCCGACTGGGCAAGAGAAATGGTGGATAGGGACGGATAGCGAGAGACGGTCAACAGAATCTGTGCTGTCAACACACCTTCATAATGATGATGATGATGTTACTGTATGAATAAAAAGTTGAACTTTTGTGATAAAGGAAAAATAATTCTCATTAAAACAATATTCTTCATATTTTCTTGATTTGGTTTGGTTTCTTTTTCAACCTTCGTGGGTTATTTAATGCCAAAACACCCTTATAGAGGATCGGCAGGGGTACAATTCAATCTATAGAAGTTCATACCTTTTTCAAGGGTATTAGTCCGAAAGTGAACATAATAGCGCGACTGGAATTCGAACTCGCTTACTAAAATGCCGCAGTCTAGCACTATAAATACTACGCCACGAAGACTTTGAGGGTGGGGGCGTTAATAGAATATACTCATATGCATTTCGGCAGATTATCTAATTGAATCCGAACCAACACTAAATAGAATGCTCAGAGTTATATACTGTTAAATTCTAATCATAATTATACACACACATACATACTCACACACACACACACACACACACACACATATATATATATATATTTATGTATATATATGTGTGTGTGTGAGTGTATGTGTGTGAAGAAGTGAATTGAATTCGTTTTTACTTTTTTTTCATATATATGTACATATATACATATATAAAGAGAGAGAGAGAGAGAGAGAGAGAGAGACTAACAGAATTAATAAATTTGATACATCTCTTTCTCTCTCTCTCTCTCTCTCTCCCCTCTCTCTCTCTCTCTCTCTCTCTCCATATATATATATATATATATATGTATATATATATATATATTAGACTATAGCGTAAACACAGAGACAGGTTGGCAGTATTTTATGGCATATTACACTGTATGTGTCACATAAAGCCAAATCCTGCTTATATATATGATTTGTAAGTGAATGTTTTGTAGGTAATGATTTTAAACGAACCAGAACTCATTTTTTTTACATAGTTAAATGGTTTTAAGTATTGTTATCCCACATTGATTATTCAATCTAATATTAATTATTTAGTCATACACAGTGAAATGGTTTTAAGTACAGTAAATAATTAAATAGTTTTATTTGACCCACAGATGGGACCCCAACAGGTGCTTCCACTCTGGCCAGAGTGGATCTGGGAGTAATTGCAATGAAGGGGTACTCGTAAATAGTCTGGGTCCGATGATCGCAATATTGAACAATTTTTCATAAATATTGCAAACCACACACACAAACACACACACAGACAGACACACACACACACACACACACACACACACATATATATATATATATATATATATAAAGAGAGAGAGTTTGGTTTGGTTTGGTTTGGCTTGGTTTTATGGTATATCAACCATTGTAGGTTATTTAATGCCAAATCCATTTTTAAACATTTAAACAGTCCTATTTCAAACAATTCAGTTCAACATAAGTACGCAGTTTAAATGTCAAAACAGTTCTATTTAAAGCAATTCACTTTCGCATAAGCACACAGTTTTGTTCTATTTAACCCATAGATAAAATCTTATCAGGTGCTACCACTCTAGCCCAGAGTGGACCTGGGAGCTATGGCAATAAAGGGGTACTCCGCATTCCCCAAAGCTTCAGCATTCCTGGAACCTCACTATCAGATTGTTTAGTGTTATATCCAAGACACTCGTTGGGCGAGTTTTACTCATCTGCATAGGTGTATTCTACAGCCCCAACCGACTGGGCTATAGGATAGAGAGAGAGAGAGAGAGAGAGAGAGAGAGAGAGAGAAAGAGAGAGAGAGAGAGAGAGAAATGGACAGACTGCGACAGATAAATACGTACATAGATATAAATGATTTACAATTACAAATACAGTTTATGACATCATTGTCTCAAAATTATATTCACAAAGGCATGTATATCATTGAAGATGTTTTATGAGGACCACAAAACGTGTCAATGTTGTTGTTTTTTGTTTATTATTCGTTTTTGTTTTGTTTGCTTTTTTGTTTCTTTTGGGTTTGGGGGGGGTCTTTTGCTTCGTACATTTTATTTAAAAAGAAAGTTTTCCAGTAAACTGAGAATCATTGTTGTTGTTTTCTTTTTGTTCTTTTCTTTTCCTTTCTTTCTTTTTTCTTTTTTCAAGAGTTTTTTTGTTGTTGTTTGGTTTAGCAACCATAGCACATACCTCTGGCAAATGTACCCGTTTCCAATCCGTCCAAAAACACCAAAATAAAATCAGCAAAGGTGAAAGTGGCTAATAAAGCCAAGAATCCTTTGAGGATAAGTGTCAAATTGGACGTTTGTGGGTGGGTGAGCCTCTTGATCTATACGATTCCATTTCTCTGGCCTCAAGGATACGGCATTGATAATTTCACTGAGGCCATTGTTGTGTTCAGTCTTCCCCTGCTGTTAACCAATCCGTCCCTTGCATTCAGCTCCCCACTTGGCAAAGCTCCTTTTTTCTTTCCTTTTTTTTTTTTTTTTTGTTTTTTTTTGTTTTCCCTTTTTGTAGATTTTGGTCAGTTGAAGCCGTTGTGGGAGGCCGCGACAAACCACAGCAAATCACGGCGTTTAATCATATAGAGCGGTAATTTTAGGGCGTTCTTTTTTGGAGTCATTTGTCTTTGTTTTTAGAGCTGTTGTTATTTCCGTCACCTCCCCTAATTCACTTTTTTTCTTCTCCTAATTTTCTCCTTTTTTTTATTTCTTCCTTCTCTTCGTTTAGCTTACTGCTTTTCGTTTCAAGTTTTCCTCCTTGGCTTTTTTCCTCCTCCTTTCTTCTTGTTGCAGCGCTTCTTCTTGTCATTTCTTTTAATCTTTTTTACTTTCCACTTCTTTCAACTGCCTTTTTTCCGTTAGTTCATTCACTGACCAACCAGCTTTTTTTTTTTCTAGGAGTGTTTGTCGCGTTTCCGACCTTTTGGCTACAGGAGACAAGTCATTTTTCTTTTTATCCTTTTGAATTTTTAAAATTCTTTTATTCATTCTGCATCACATGTTCCTCTTCCTCCTCTTCCTCCTCCTCTTCCTCCTCATTCTTCTTTCTTTCTTTCTTCATCTTCTGTCTTCGTTATCTTCTTTCTTTCTTTCTTTCTTTCTTTGTCATCTTCTTTCTTTCTTTCTTTCTTTCTTTCTTATCTTCATTCTTTCTTTCTTTCTTCATCATCTTCTTTCTTTCTTTTTTCTTTGTCATCTTTCTTTCTTTCTTTCTTTTTCTTTGTCATCTTCTTTCTTTCTTTCTTTCTTTCTTTCTTCACCATCTTCTTTCTTTCTTTCTTTCTTTATTTATTTTTTTTGTCATCTTCTTTCTTTCTGTCTTTGTTTTTTTCTTTGTCATCTTCTTTCTTTCTTTCTTTGTTTTTTCCTTTGTCATCTTCTTTCTTTCTTTCTTTCTTTCTTTTTTCTTTTTCATCTTCTTTCTTTCTTTCTTTCTTTCTTTCTTTCTTCACCATCTTCTTTCTTTCTTTCTTTCTTTCTTTCTTAAGCGTATTTCAATCAAGTTCATGCTGTTTTGCACGTGCAGTCTCCTCTAATCTTGAATAAAACAAACAAACAAACGAATAATATTTTTTTAAAAGTAAAATAAAAAAAATATTATAATAATAATGCAGAAAAATAAGTATAAAACCTCAACTAGAAAGATATGGTCAGCATTTTCATCCGAACTGATTTAACAATCATTTTAGTGAGTTTATGTGCCCACATAGGCGAGAAAGCAAATGAAAACAATAACCCGTGTGGCGTTTATAGGGTTGGATCCCCGTGTTGTGGGCCCCAGCCGTCCACCAGGTACTCAACACTCGAAACGACTAACCGAAAGGCAATCATTAATCGAAAATGCTTTGTACTTTTTTAGTTATCAGGTTTTTCCAGTTTATTGTTACAATCTTAGCATTTTTCTAGATTTCAAGTTTTCTTTGTTGCAGTTGTTGTTATTTATTTATTTATTTATTTATAAACAAGAAAATAGAATTTAAAAAAATACCAAATCTCTACTTTCCGAATTTTCCTATCTTATTTCACGACTGACTGAACTTTTTGAGGTTTTTAAAAAATGTTACCAGCTTCTTCCGAAGCCTTTAAAATATTCTTCTAAAACTTCAATTATTTATCAAAAGTTTGGGATCATTTAATATGATTTATTAAATCTTCTTAGAAGATATATCTTTGTATGGAAAAATGTTTATATTTTTTTTATAAAGATGGATCCTCATGAAATTTGAATCGTTAAAAAGATTTTGAAAAGTTACATATCTTCTTGTTGGAAATCTTCATTGGTTTGTTAAATGAAAAAAACCTATTAAAACTGAAACATTTGTATTTAAATTTGGAAAATTTTTAATTGCTTTTTTGATTAAAATACACGATAGAGACTATCATGCTTTGAATAGTTTATTCTTAAAAAGATTATTTAACTTATTAATAAATTTTTACTTTTTCTAATTTTACTCAAAGTTCAGAGTTATATATTGCTTTATTTTGATAAATATAACAATGATTTTGAGTATAAAATTTATTAGAAAGCCATGTTGATATCTCTGATACAATAAAACGGAGATCCTTCCAAGCTGTAGCGATGTCCGAACTACAGTATGGTTGCACTTACGGGACTCTTTCAAAACGCTTTGAAAAAAACTAGATGGTAACTGCACAAGAATGCTATGTTGTTTTGAACGAATCCTAAAATCAGTACCCCGCAAAACATCAGCTGCTCGGCCACTTACCTCCAATCTTACAAACTATCCAAGCAATGCGAACAAGATATGGTGGGAGCTGTTGGTGAAGTAAGGATAAACCTATAAGCGATATTCTTTTACGGATTCCTGCACAGACACACACTACTGTTGGCCGAACAGCAAATACTTACATATCTCAGTTCTATGCGGACACTGGTTACAGTCTAGAGGACATTCCAAGAGTGATGGATGATAGGGACAGATGACTAAAAAGAGTCAAAGGAATCCATGCTGTCAGTACGACTTGATACTGATGACTAAAAAAGGGAAATAACACCGAAATTCTTAAAATATCTGCTCATTTATATTTTGTTCATTCAACAACGAAATGAAACTCTATTTCGATATTGATTTTACTTGAACCTACTCTTAAATAAAGATAAACAAATAACATTGATGAATTAATTAATTTGGAAGAAATATATTTAATAAAATATATTTCTTCCTATATTGTTATATTATCCCACCCACCCACCTGAACAAAGTCTGGTTGGTCTTCTAGTAAATCTTAAAAACCTAATTATTTGTTTGACAAAAATTAGCAACAATAAATATATGACTATTTACGAAGCTTTGTCAGGTACAAGACTACAATAAAAAAGATACTCTACGAGGATCAAATTAGTGAATTTTTGCGAGACTTGTTTGCGAGATTTACCAATACAATTGTGATCAGTGCTTTTTTTTACTCATGGGATCAAAAGCGCTCATTCACTAATTCTGTAATATTGGCTTTTATTAAAAAAAAGATCCCTCTCGTATCAAATCAAACATATAAATTCTATATATTTCACTAACACTAACAGATTAAAATGTTTATTATTTTATAAATAAGGCAGGTCTTTATCTCTCGTTTTTTGTGCAGTCCATTCTCCTTTGTGGAGTCTGGTGAATAATTTTAAATAATTTTCGGGCTCTTCAAGTATTCAAAAGTATAATCATAAACCAGGATAAAAAAAAATCACGCCTTAGAGTTTCACGTTGTCGATCATCAGGAGAGGTTGTATTCGACACGAATAGAGCCGTGTTTTATTCAAGCTTAGTTTATCATTATCACTATTTGATTCTGCGTTCCCAACTTTGGAATGAAATAGATACATTTACATTGTGTTCTCTCGAAACATGAACATTTTAAACGACTAATTTTTACCCTATCAGTAAACCCATACACTAATTCTGCGAACAACAAACGTTTTATTTATTTTCAAATCATCTGTTAATATTGGGTTATGTTTAGCGCGAAGAACCAATAATCTCAGACATCTATTCAGTAATCCGCCAACAATCTTTATTGATTGTTTGACGAACTTTTTCGTGATTAATATTCAAGTTGCATTTTTTTCACGTTTGAAACACATGAATACCACATATACATTTGTATTTGAACAATACTTTCTCCCTTGAAAGTATTTCGATCTTTTCAGTTGTAAAGAAAACAAAACTTCACATTCACTTATTTATTTTTTATTCAAATCAGTCAATGCAAAAGTCTCCAAACGCTACTGCATTAAAACTACAACAGAAAACGTATTCCGACAATTCTGAACCATGTCACACGATAGACTTGTTCAGTCTCTTGCCAGAGATACAGTTTGCATTTTCCATACAAACACACACATATACTCATACGCGCACATACACACGAACACATTCACAATTCCCGTTTAAACGATCTCAAATTTAAACTGCACGTGTAAAAACAACTTAAAATTCAATGTTAAATGCTTTAGGCTTTTTTCTTTTTCTTTTCAGGTGCAGAAATGCAATTCACTCGTAAAGAAAAGGCGTTTAAACATGATTGATAGAATTTCGAGTTGTTTCTACACATGCTATAAAAAATTGATTGGTGGGTTGGTTGGTTGGATGGTCATGCTTTACGGCATATCAATCCTTGCTGGTTATTCAATGCTAAATCCTATTTATACATATCAAATATATGTGATTTGTTAACGAATAGTTTGTAAGTAACATTATTAAAAAAGTTGCAGTCAGTGTATTCTACAGTCCCAGCCGATTGGGCTAGCTCATTTCAACAAGATTTGGTTAGATGAAGAGATGATACCATTTTTTGAAAAACACGCCGTAGATATCAAATGATATAATTTTTTAAACACACACACACACACTCTCTCTCTCTCTCTCTCTCTCTCTCTCTCTCTCTCTCTCTCTCTCTCTCTCTCTCGCTCGCTCGCTCAGTGTGGTTAGACACACAGGACGCTTCAAGCTGGGATCAAAACCTGTCTAACTTTACACTAGACATAATATCAAACCTCTCAGCCATTTCAAACGACATACGTCAGCTTAGGAATTATAATGCATATGTATTAGCTTTCGTTTGTTTACATTTTATGCGATCGGATAACAGAGTGTTCAGTTCGTTAGAAGAGCTTTGCTTTACGTAAATGGCGGCGGTTAATTCCTTCGCCAGAGTGCTCAACCCCTGGAGGGGAGCGTATATATTGTCATCCACAGACAAACTGCTTCGCTATATCGCAATTCTTCAGTGTTGCTAGACACGCAAGAAGCTTCAAGCAGGGATCGAAACCCGCCTAACTTTATGCTAGACATGGTATCTAACAGCTCATATACAAGGCTCATTAAATAAGTTTCCAGACTTTTTTCGTATGGACACTTCTATTTATAGTACACATGAAACTCTAGTCCCCTTCAAAGTAATCTCCGGCTGCAATACACTTATTGTACCGTTCCAACAAATTCTGGAAGGCCCCATGGAAGTCCTCTTGTGTGAGCGTGTCAATGACCTTCGCCACGGCCTCTTTCATCTCCTCAATTGTAACATAACAACAGCCTCTAAGGTTTTCCTTGAGCTTTGGGAATAACCAAAAGTCACAGGGAGCAAGGTCTGGACTATAGGGAGGCTGAGGAATTGTCTTGATACCCACCTTGGTCAAATAGTCTGTGACAAGGATGGAGTTATTGACTGGTGCATTGTCCTGGTGGAAATGCTACTGAGCCAATTTGAAGAGTGCTGGCCTCTTCCGACGGAATCTCTTACTGAACGCCCTTAAAACCGCAACATAGTATTCTTTGTTGACTGTCTGTCCAGTGGGAACCCAGTGCATTTAGATCATGACAGTGCTGTCAAAAAAAGGGATCATCAAAAGTTTGTGGGTGTATTTACTCTGTCTGGCTTTCTTGGGTCTGGGAGAGTTAGCATGCTTCCACTGGGAACTCTGTCTCTTGGTCTCTGGCTCATAGCAGTAGATCCAGAGCATCAAAAACTGCGGGATTTGAATTGATCAGCTCGAACATCTCCCTGCTGTCATGACAACGTCTTTCTTTCTGATCTTCTTTGGGCACCCTTGGGAAAAACTTCATGCAAATCTTCCGCATCTTCAGTTCCTTGCGAATAATTGTATGCACAGTTCCCACACTGATACCAAACTGTGCACTTACTGTCTCTATAGACACACGACGGTCCTTATCCATGAAATTCTTTATTTGGCCAATCAACTCTGATGTTTTGACTTCCTTACTCCTCCCACACCTCTCATCATCTCTCACAGACACCCTGCCTTCCTTGAATCTCTTATGCCACTCAAAAACTGATGCTCGATTCATGCAAGATGATCCAAAAGCAGTCTGAAGCATTCCATACGTTTCTGTGGCATTTTTTTCCAATATAAAACAGAATCTTATTGCATATCGTTCTTCTAAAGTGTCCTGACGTCCAGATTGCATTTTTGAAATTCACCAGCAGTGACAATCAGACACTAGCAGGGTGTATTCCAATTGCTGCTGTAGCAGTTCATCTGAACCTGAAAACATAAAAGTTTGACTATCATCTCATAAGATGTATAGCAATAACATAGTGAATTTTCAAGATTCTATGACAATTTTAAATGCCTGTATAAAAAAGTCTGGAAACTTATTGAAGACACCTCATATATATATATATATATATATATTAGATTTTATATATCTAATGCTATGGCAGTTTGTCTGCGACATTTGGTTTCATGAAGTTTTACAAACAACAATCGTCTGGCTGATAACGAAAGGACCTTTCGTTATCTGCCTGACGATTGTTGTTTGCAAAACTTCATGAAACCAAAGGTCGCAGACAAACTTCCATGGAATCAGAATTATAAATCTAATATCCATTTATTTATTATTATTATTATTATTATTATTATTATTATTATTATTATATAATAGCTCTATCTCAGATATTGAACACTTTCAAAATTATATCGCACTTGGTTCGCCACAAACCCACAAAGTGAATTAGTGACAACCAACACTGTTGCAATATATATATATATGTATGTGTGTGTGTGTGTGTGTGTGTGTGTGTGTGTGTGTGTGGACGGACATGTTTTTCTATTTTTGCTTATATCTTTTTTTTATCTCAATCTATTGAAATGTATTTATCTATCGATTTATATATCTGTCCCAGTCTATTCATTATCAATCTATCTAACTATCTATTCTTATTGTAAATACTTATCTATCTATCTCTTTGTCTCTCTGTATATTCGACACTACTTTTTGAATAGACTCACGGCGAATTTGTATCTGGAACCAGTTACTGGTGTTCGAATCCAAATAAAGATTTGTTTTTTAGATACTAATTATTAAGACAGTCATTCTAATCTAAGGTAGGTTGTTTCTCGATAATTTTCTTATCTTTTAGCAAGTAAGATTTGTTTATTCTGCTTTTAAAAACGAAAACAACGAGCCAATATATCCATCGATGAATCTCTGTTTTTGGAAAATTACATTTTGTGTAAAATGTATTTTGAATTTTATTTTAATCTTTCTGTCCATATACCGCTATTCAAATATATTCATTAAAGACTCGAACTCATTGTGATTAAATTTTTACCGATTTATTTTCAAATATCAACCTATTCAAATTCACTACAAGCCGAAAGGACAGTCCATTGAGTGTAAACGTATTGACACTGATGAAAAAGTTTCAAGTGAAATGGTAGATAAAGAAGGTCATGCTGACATGAACAGACCCATCACTATTGATTTCTTTGAAAATATACAACTGGAAACGGTGCTTCCAACTGAGAAAAACCTTAGATAAAATTCACAATATGTGTTGAAAGACACTCGTATATAAAATATTTAAACACACACATACACACACACAGATATATATATATATATATATATATATATATATATATATAAGAAAATAATGAGTGTAATCCGATAATATATAAAGAAAAATTGATAACAAGGTAATCCAAGTAGAAAGAGAGATTTATTAAGAAGCAAAGTCGACACTATAGCGTTTCGGTTCTAATGAACCATCATCAGGGCTATGAGGGATGATATTAGTGATGTTAAAACAAGGATAGACGTTTAAAAGTGAAAAATACAAAAACCTGGGGAAAATCTGTATAACAAGAAAAAGTTGGCTGTTTAATTAGTGAATCAGCGTTTGTTTGTTTTAAATTACGTCATTTGACTGATTAGAAATATTGGGTAGAATTTATGTTCCGTTTGTTTATCGAGAAAGATTTCGAATCAAAAAGAGGAAGAAAAAGAAAGACAAAAAGAAAAAGACAAAGTACAAAAATATTATATATGTGGAATATATTAACTAAAGATGGAATATATGTATAGTAGCTATATAAAATGGATTTGCTCAAGTAAGCAGAAATATTATAAAAGCTCGGACGAGTATTTAAGGAATTACAGAGTGAAATAACAGCGACTTCGAAAATTCGTCTTAGTCTTTTATTATGAATGTAAATGAGTGTCTTTGCAGAATTAAAATCGAAGTTATGATTAGATTGAGAAATGTGTTGAAATTGAGCATTGTTAAAGTTACTAATTTTTATGTCTCTTTTGTGTTCTTTCAATCGCACGTGAAGGTTCCTAGATGTTTCACCAATATATTTTAGTTTACAATTCTTACTAGGGATACAATTAACACCGACGTCTGAAAATACGTTACTCTGAGGGCTAGAGTTTACTAATTCGCGGATCGTTTTAGAGGGTAAAGAGGTTGTTTTGATATCGAGTTTATTTAAGTTGTTTATTATGCTGTGAGAAGATCTGTTTGGCAAAGTTATGAATCAATGGGTGGAACTAGTTTTATCAGATTCTGAGTAGGCATTATTTCGAGGTTGATGTTTATTGTGGATTTTGAGGGCTTTAAATTTAGCAAAGTGTATTAAAGATTTGGGGTATAGAAGGTTAAGGAAGGAGTTTTTTTATGTGGTTGAATTCATCATTTGAATATTTCGAGGAGCAAATACGTAGAGCTCTGAGATAAAAACCTATTATGATACCTCTTTTGATGTTGTTGTGGAGTGAATAAAAGTGTATGTGGTCGTTTTTACAGGTGGGTTTACGGTAAAGCTTGAATTCTAGTTTGTTAATATTCCTAATAAATAAAGATGTCAGAAAAGGTTGGGTGCTGTTGGATTCAAGTTTATGAGAACTTTATAGAAGGTTCTACATTGTTCAGTCTGTCAGTGATGCTATATAAATCAAGATCTTGTGGATAGATAAGTAGGATGTTGTCTATGTATATGAAGTATTGTACAGTATTAGGTATAATATATTTAAAGGAGCCAGATTCAAAAATTCAAGATAAATGCATGCAAGAACTCGGCTAAGCGGAGATACCATTAGTAAACCAAATTTTTGTTGATAAAATATGTTGTTGTATTCGAAGTAACAGTGTGAAGTGCATAAGGTACAAATTTTAATCAGTTTGGCGATAGGTAGAGGTAATATGGAATTAAATTTTCGAAGGTGATTAACAAATTAACTGACATTGATATGAAAACGAAATAAGAAATAAGATATGGTGAATATGGGGGCTGCTGCGCTTGCATAACCCTATTTTTTAAAGGAAAATTGTTGCTTAAAAGAAGTATTGAGTCTACTGACCAAAAAGTAACAAGAGTTGGCAGTGATTCATGTAGATGAAATGTGGGTGTCAAAACAGCAGCGTAGACGTCTAGATATTAAAACTTTATTATTAGACTGGAATCTTAGATTTACTACTCTGAATATGAAAAAGTCAAAAGCACCTGTCTCTCATTCTGTTCGTTTATCTATTTCCTGTATGCTACCCTCTCACTCACTTACTCTGCCTATCTATTTCTATCGCTCGATCTATGTGATCTTTTTAACTAGTTAGACATCTCGGGAAAAAGGAATTTAGAAAAAATAAACAGCGTATATGAAGCATCGACAGAAAGAAAGAAAGAAAGAAAGAAAGAAAGAAAGAAAGAAAGAAACGAACAAAGCGAAAAAAGGCAAGCAACAAAAGAAAGACAGTCAATGAAATGAATAAATAATTAAAAGTAACAGAGAAAGATGATGCACATAGAAAGAAAGAAAGAAAGAAAGAAAGAAAGAAAGAAAGAAACGAACAAAGCGAAAAAAGACAAGCAACAAAAGAAAGACAGTCAATGAAATGAATAAATAATTAAAAGTAACAGAGAAAGATGATGCACATAGAAAGAAAGAAAGAAAGAAAGAAAGAAAGAAAGAAAGAAAAATCTAAACTGAGCAATCAATAGTTAAAAGACAAAGAAAAGTTATCAGCCATTCATACGAAGACACAGTAGTGAAATATCTTAAATACAGGGTGGAACAATAAAATTGTCCAAAAGAAAACAACATTACAGCTTTATTTTAAAACTTTAATTGAAAAAAATCAATTCAGGTAACTTGATTAGGTAGTAGAGCTGACATCTATTCAATGTAGCCGCCTTCAGCCTCAATCACCGCCTCGATACGGATCCGGAACTGGGAGCATGTCTTTTCCACAAGAGCCGGCGGGAGCTCAGCGAATACTCGGCGGATGGCGGCGATCAGGCGGGCTTTGGTGTTGTGGGAGGTTATGTTGGTGATGTTCTCGACGTATGACCAAACGAAGTAGTCCAGCGTGTTCAGGTCGGAGGAGAAGAGGGCCAGTGTAAGAGGGGTACAAAGTCGTAGCACTCCTTCTGAAGCCAAGCTTGGGTCTCTTTGGACGTGGGCTGGCGCCGAGTCGTGCTGCCACACTCACGGTCTACCACCGGCCACCTGATTGAACCAGGGGATCACCACACTCTTCAGCACATCCAGGTACACTTTGGTGTTGACCTTCAAGCCGACTTCGAACATGTCAGGTGGCATGATGTGGCCCACACTTAAAACCACACCAAAGACCATAACCGTAGCCGGAAACTTTGTTTTCATCACCCTGGGCATGTTGAACCGTCCAGATTTGCATTTTGAGGGTGCTGGCAATGGTCCTGTTGTCATAACTTGGATCGGTAGAGGCATGAGTTGTACAGCGGCACATCTCCGATCTCGCTCGTTGAACATTGTGTCACTTTCAGACATGATAGAAGGCTCCTATCGCTCTTGGGATTTGAACACAACTGGCCAACTAGTAGATGGTCTGCAACAAAAAAAAAAGAAAACCGGTTTTCATTAAACGGAAATGGAATCATGTCGTCTTTTCTAGGGCGATACTTTTATCGTTCCACCCTGTATTTTGACAGTAATTTTGATTAGCCATGATTCAGTGATCGATAACTCGACTTTTGGATTAATCTCCAAACAAGAGACTCAGAGTTTATGAAAAATTCTATTTTATTTTATTTTATATTCCTGTATGTGTTTGCTTATGTATACTTTGTTTGTTTGTTTGGGTTTATGGCACATCAACTTTTGTAAGTTATTTAATGCCAAATCCTTTTTTATACAAATAAACAGTTCTGTTTCAAACGATTCAGTTTAGCTTAAGTACACAGTTTAATTGTCAAAAAAATTTCTGTTTCAAGCTATTCAGTTTATCAAACAGTTCTAATTCAAACAATTCAGTATAGTATAAGTATAGTTTTTGTTTGCACACAGTTAAATCTCAAAACAGTTATATTTAAAACAATTCAGTTTAGCATAAGTACGCAGTTTAAATGTTAAAACAGTTCTATTTCAAGCAATTCAGTTTATCAGAAGTATAAAGTTTAGTTCTATTTGACCCATAGATAGGATCCTATCTGGTACTACCACTTCAGGACAGAGTGTACCTGGGAGCGATGGCAATGAATGGGTAGCCCGCATTCCCCAAAGCTCCAGCATTACAGAAGCCTCATCATAAGATTTTTTAGTGTCATAGTAGGACATTCGTTGAGTGGAGGGGTCTTACCTCTCTGCACAGTTGCCGTCGGTGTAATCTACTGCTCCCCCAGCCGACAGGGCAAGTGTATGTATACAAGTTGACGTCAACGAGTGTTCTATCAAATACTGTAAATCTACCTGTCATGATTTTTTCCTTCTTTCCTCTTTCGCCTTTTTCTTTTTTTTTTTACTCTCATTTTTTCAATTACCACTTAGATCAATTGTAAATTATTCACCAACTAATACTATCTGCACATTTTATCCTGTGATTTTAGGTAATACAAAATCCCATAAAACGGAAGTGTAAAACAGGAAAACAAAGATACATAAAAATGAAACCTGTTTTTCTTCAATGAAATCATCGAATAAAAAATCATTGAACATGGAAATTTAAAAATATATATATATGCATACATATATAGATAGATTGATATATTTGTGTGTGTGTGTGTGTGTGTGTGTGTGGAATGGATATTTTGATCTGGTTTTTGACTTTATTCAAAGTATTCTTCCAATGTCTTTTTTCTCTTCCCTCATCTTCTGTTTTTATCTTTCCAACCAACTTTTCATTCATTCGTTCTTTCATTCGTTATTTTTCTTCCTTCCTTCCTTCCTTCTTTTTTTTTTTTTTTCTTAATCTTCTTTCTTCTCTGCTTTTATCTTTTTCAAGATCGTTCTTTTCACCTGCTTCTGCATATTTTTTCTTTCCTTTCATTCTTCCTTCGTTCCTGGCATCGTTCCTCCATTACTGCTTTCATTCGTTTTTCATTCCAACGTTTTTTCCTTCCTTTAGCCTTTCCTCTTTTTCTCAATATTCCTCCTTTTCTGCTTTCTTCTTATTCAAGATCATCCTTCCGCCCCTTCGTTCCTTTCTTCTTTCTTTCATTCATTCATTATTTCTTTCCTTTAGCTTATCCTTTCTTTTATAATTCTTATTTTTCTCTTCTGCTTTTTTATTTACTAATTTCAATTGAATTCATCATCATCATCATGTCTTGCCGCCAGCACGGATATCCTTGACCATCTCTCGCCACTTTTCCCTATCGTTCATCGCCTCCGGCAGGTCTTCTGGGTTACATCCTGTGTCCTCACATAGCTGCTGTATGTAAGTTCGGGCTGGTCGTCCTGCTTTTGCTTGGCCATATGTGGGGGTCCATAGTAGTACGTCACTTTTTTTCTTTCTTTCGGTTTTATTCACCACCAATTTTTCTTTTCATTTTCTTTTCCTTCTTCTCCTGAGTTATCTGTTTAGTACGGTCTGTCAACATTTTTGCAATATTTTGGTACGATCTAATTTGTGGCGCATATATCACGTGGCTGATGCGCTTTAAGCTTTACAAGTTACCTATTGTGGTTAGTAACATCGGAATAATTATTTGTGCATTGCTCTATTCTGAGTAGGGTTTTAAAGCCACGTATATGAATGTGCAACGAAGTTGAGCTTTATGAGTTCGACAGGGACATAACGCTTCAGAAGGAACCACAAAACATTCATTATGTGAAAAGAGAAGGCGCATTTGATCACAGTACAGTAACCAGATGGTTAGAAATTTTACCAGGGTAGCAAGAACCTCGACGATCTAGCCGGTCAGATTGGCATAAAACTGAGGATTTGAAAGCCGTACTTTGAGCCATAATGGCAAATCCAGCTAGTAGCACTTGGAGAGTATCAGGTGAGTTCGGCATCTCACAGTCCGGTATGGTTCATTGTCTTCACAGTTTCGGCATTAGGACCTTTTTAAATCATGTTACTAAGATATTGCAAAACTTTTGACTCAACTTAGTATCTATTTATTCGACTTCCGATATTTTTCCTCGTTTTTTTTCCTATTCCATTCCTTTTCTTTTTTTCTTTCTTTCTTTTAAAAAATAGTTTTATTACTTTTCTCTTCCTCCTTTTCTTATAATTGTTCTTTTCTTTATATTTATTTGACTCTTAATTTTTCATATTTTTTCTCCTACCTCATCTTATCGTCGTCCATTTTCAACTTCTTCGATTTTCTATCGATCCTTATTTAAATGATTATTGCTTTCATTTTGGCTTTTAAAAATTAAATTTTTTAATCCTAATTATTTTTACGCTTTTCCGTTTCCACATGACTTGCCTTCTTCTTTATTTCTCTCTCAATACAACTAATTTTCAAGTACAGGGTGGAACGATAAAATTGTCGCCCTAGAAAAAACGACATAATTCCATTTCAGTTTAATGAAAACCGGTTTTCTTTTTTGTCGCAGACCATCTACTAGTTGGCCACTTGTGTTCAAATCCCAAGAGCGATAGTAGCCTTCTATCATGTCTGAAAGTGACACAATGTTCAACGAGCGAGATCGGAGATGCGCCGCTCTATAACTCATGCTCTCTACCGATCCAAGTTATGACAACAGGACCATTGCCAGCACCCTCAAAATGCAAATCCGGACGGTTCAACGCTTGAGGGTGATGAAAACAAAGTTCCCAGCTACGGTTATGGTCTTTGGTGTGGTTTCAAGTGAGGGCCACATCATGCCACCTCACATCTTCGAAGTCAGAGCCAAAGTGTACCTGGATGTGCTGAAGAGTGTGGTGATCCCCTGGTTCAATCAGGTGGCTGGTGGCAGACCGTGGGTGTGGCAGCACGACTCGGCGCCGGCCCACAAGTCCAAAGAGACCCAGGCTTGGATTCAGAAGGAGTGCTACGACTTTGTACCCTTCTCTCACTGCCCACCTCCTCACCTGACCTGAACCCGCTGGACTACTTCTTTTGGTCATACGTCGAGAACATCACCAACATGACCCCCAACCACACAAAAGCCAGCCTGATCGCTGCCATCCGCCGAGTATTCGCCGAGCTCCCGCCGGCGCTTGAGGAAAAGACATGCTCCAAGTTCCGGATCCGTATCGAGGCGGTGATTGAGGCTGAAGGCGGCTACATTGAATAGATGTCAGCTCTACTACATAATCAAGTTACTTGAATTGATTTTTTCAATAAAAGTTTTAAAATAAAGCTGTAGTGTTGTTTTCATTAGGGCAACAATTTTATCGTTTCACCCTGGGTAGGTATTTCCCACCTCTTCTTTTTCCGTGAAGTAATGGCTAAAGAGCATGAATGAGGCCTTGCAATAAGTGAGTTCGAACTCCAGTCCCGCTATTACGTTCATTTTTGGATTTAATACCATTGGGAAAGTATAAAAAAAAAACTTATACCCACCTAGCTATGAGTCAAATAGTATCACTGCTTTGCTTCAACAGTTTAGCCAGAGAGTTACCAAAATCATCAAACCGTGTGACAGTCGTATTCACAATGACTGGTTGTGTAGATTCTTCTCGAATCGTATTTTCTTTGTCTTTTTCTTTTCTTTTCTTTTCTTTTATTTATTTCAAAACGCTGCATCATGTCGAGAACGAGATTTAGGAGAACGTGACGAGGCAGCTGATAGTGATCCCGAAATGATATTTATAGTCTATTTAAAAATGGAAGGAACCAAGAAATAAATGAATGAGGTCTTAATGCAAGTGTTTGGAAGGGGACTTAGGCGGATTGCTTTTCAAATCTGTCATAGGGAAACGATTTTAAGAAATTGAGTAAAGATCAGATTCATTAAGATCTGGATCTTTTTTTTTTTGTGAATCATCGGGATTTAAACTCAACATCCTTTAACCTCCCGATTATTTTCAAACATCTATTATGAATAATCCGTTTGTAAAATCGATTCCCATCTAAATGAAATAATGACGATGAATGACATTATCTAACATTCCGTTACGCATTTTCACTGAGTTTTTTCTTCAATGAAGCTAAATTCAAAATGTTTTGATTTATGCTTTTCACTTGTGGATTTCTTTTACCTATTCGAATTCTTCCATTTCTTTTAATCTTAATATACTAGGGCAACAATAATCGCCAATTAAGATGCGTGTATACGTTTAGACAAGTTACCAAAATTATCAAACCGTGTGACAATTGTATTCACTATGACTGGGTGAATAGATTCTTCTCGTATCACGCATTTTCTTTTTCTTTTCTTTGTTTCAAAACTAGATCAGCCAGATCTGACAGCATCGGGAACGAGATTAAGGAGAACGTAACACGGTAACTGATAGTGATCCTGAAATAATATCTATAGACTGTTTTGAAAATAAAAGGGGCTAAGAGATAAGTGAATGAGGTCCCAAAGAGACTATTTGAAAGAGGACTAAGGCGGATTGCTTTTAGTAAGTAAACAATTTTAGTAAGGAAACAATTTTAAAGAATTGATTAAAGATCGGGCTCATTTTTGGTACTTCACCTGACTAACACGCCAGCTGTCTAACCATGAATGATCAGTGATGAAGATAGAAATGCCGAAAGCCGTTTGCCGATTACAAATATACTTGTCTTTCAAACCACTTCACTTTGGTTGCGAGTCTGACCTTCTTTATATATCACACTCCTCAGATTTTTTATCAAATGAATCTAAGCGCGTCTACAAATTGATTGGGGCCCAGGAGACCAGGCTTCAGTCCCAAATCGCGTCATACCAAAGACTTAAAAAATAGTACTTGATACCTCCTTGCTTAACTCAACATTATAAGGTACGAATCAAGGGTAAAGTCAAGCAATCCGGGGGAAGGAGTAGCGTCCTTCTCTACATCTCGGTGTAGTTGCTATTGAAAATGGAGCTTTTGAGTCGCCCTCGACTACGGTCGTCAACTTTACTTTATACTAACTTTTAGCAGTAGGTATTAAACTACCGTGACCTTATGCCTTACCTGAAACTAAGCTAAGCATACTTATTAGTTAGTCTCGCCTCCAGGGGAAAATATTTACTTATTCCTCAACACTGTTAAAATTCAGAGTTCACGTAAAACCCAGGATTAGAGGTGTGATTGGCGTAAGGGTTAAAACATGGACGTACCAGTGTTAACCGACGATTAAAAATTCGATTAGTTAGCTCTATGCAGACACTGGATGCCGTCTAGAGAACCTACTTAGAGCTATGACTGATAGGAAAGGATGGTGATAGAGAGTCAAGGGAATCCGTGCTGTCAGCAAATTTTGATGATGATGATGATTTTGATAATTAATTATCAAATCAGAACACAAAAATCTGAAGTCTGTCTTGAAAGAAATGAAACGGATCGTGTAAAAAATGTTTATCATCAACTTTACCTCTATGAAAATATTTCTCTTTGGAAGCCACACACTGACGAAGACATTGTTCCCACTCCTAGACTTAGTGCGATAAGTCTTCACTTGTTACTACCATTAGTTAGTTCGTCACAACCTTTTACATCTTCTCAACAGAATCCTCACATTTTATCACTTCCTACGTCCATAAAATGACCGGTCGACTAAAACGGGGTTCATTTTACACAATTATTCGGTCATTTAAAAATGCCTTATGCCCGGGGATGAATTTGATCTCCATTGATCGTTTTAACTTTTTCAATGGTTTTGTCGCTTTGTTCGCTAACTATTTTGATCGTTATACGATATTTTTGCGTTCCATTTTCTTGACATACTTAACCAAATAAACTTTTAAGATTACTCTGCTGAACATGAATTCTAAAAAAAAAAAAAATTAAAAAAAAAGCGTGAACTGTATGTTTTCATACGTGTTCAAGGTCAATACTGATCATTCGAAAAATCAATTTTATTACTTTCAAGAGAAACTACGACGTTTGAATAAATTTTGATATAGTTTGATATGTTTGAACTAATAGATAGATAGATAGATAGATAGATAGATGTAGTGTAATGGTTATTGTCGTAGGAAATGGACACGGCGACATGAGTTCAAATCCTGGACCAGGCTAATTGCATTTCGCATAGCACTAATACCCTTGGGAAAGGTATAAATCCAATTATTCTCCCTCAAGCCATGGGTAAATAGTAGGACAGACTGGGTTCTTCAGCCTCGGTTAGGCAACTAGTCTAGGAGAAGGAAAACTCTAAATTCAAACCTGTTAAACTCTACTTAAAAACTGACCTCGTGTCATATCCTGTCTGAGCGGAGGGGTTGGGTAAATACGGATAGATAGACTCAAAGAAACAAAGAGATACACACAAAAAAATGAGTCACATAAAGAGGAGTGGACATTAAACATAAGAAAACAGTAGATGATATAGTTTAATTAATGCACATCATATTCAGTGATACTTGGCAAGGTATTATTGCAACTGTTGCATTCGACCTATTCCCGGCTATCTGATGATTAAGGCGGTGGGATAAACAAAGAATGTAAGGGTCATTTTTGGGGAGGTAGGGAACTACCCCCGCGTCAAACCGACTTTGAATTACATCCAGCCACCATGCAAAGAGAGGTGAGGTAAATCTCGATTAAGCAAAGAAAAAAGAAAAAAAGATAGTTGACTTACTTTCGTACTAAGTCGATTGAGACTAAATAATAGAGAAATCAAAACGGATCGGTGGTTAAGAGATTAGTCATACACGCCACTTGGTGGGGGAGCTACATACATACATACTAGCTCTCTTATCCCCACAGCCATGGTTTACTTTGGTTTGGTTTGGTTTTATGGCATATCAACCATTGTAGGTTATTCAGTTTAGCGTGAGTAGACAGTTTCAATGTCAAAAATAGTTCTATTTCAAACAATTCAGTTTAGCATAAGTGCAGTTTTTTTGTATCCTGGGCACTCGTTGTGGGTGTCTTACCCCTCTGCAGAGATGCAATCGGTGTATTCTACAGCCCCAGCCGCCTGGGCTAAGCCATGGTTTAGATAGAACCACGAATGTCCTAAAAGGATGGCCTTGGCATTAAATTATCCACGAAGGTTGATACGCCTTTAAACAAGGAAACCAAACTAAGCACACGAACATGTATCGAGACTGAAGACGTATTTACCAAGACAATAATAGAAGTGTAGCGTCATGGTTATCGAGAGAGAAAATGGAATCAGAAATCCGAGTTCAAATCCTAGACGAGGTGGTTTGCATTTCACTTCACACTAAGGCTCTTGGGGGGGGTCCTCGTGGTGTAATGGTTAAATCGGTGGACTGCGGAATCGTAGTACGCGAGTTCGTACTCCAGTCTCGCTATTACATTCACTTTCGGGCAAATACCCTTGGGAAAGATATGAACCCCCTTATCCTCCCAGCTATGGGTTAAATAGCACCACTACTGTTCTTCTAGGAGAATGGCTTGGGCATTAAATAACCTAAAAAGAGTTGATATGCCATTAAACAAAGAAATCAAATCAATCTAAGGCTCTTGGGAAAGGCATGAATCTATTATTTATCCTCCCAGCAACTGGTAAGTAATGTGTACGTGTTAGTTTAATATCATAGTTTACGTTATTTTTTATTAACAAATGTTTTTCTACAGTATATTTCGCATCTCGTTTTACATACATCTAATGTGTATATATATATATATATATATATAGAATGTTGAATAAGGATGATATCATGGGCAAGAAACTGACCGTCAGCAAGTGCTGTTGACTGTGTATCTACGCTATCCTAAGTTAGATCTACATATGCTCCCTTGCTGATGTTTAACACTCTCATATAGAAAACTACATTATTAATATGCATGTGCGTATGTGTGTGTATGTGTGTGTGCGCGCACTAACGTGTGTGTGGGTGTATGTGTTCAGGTATATAATTTTGTATATAACCATTAACAATTTTGAAGACTTTAAAAGATCCTTAGATTTTAAAAAAAATTGGAATTTTAACTCATTAACAAAAGATCTTTAAACTTTTCTTCATTAAAAACCAGATTCAGATAAATGTTTTTGGGAGTTTTTTTTTTTTTTTTTCTGTTTTTGTTTGTTTGCTTTTTCGGGTTTTTTGGGGGGTTTTTTGTTTTTCTAATTTATTTTTTATTGCCATGAGGCAACTAAGTGAGAGAAAAACTTAAAAGTCCATTATTAATATTAAATATTTAAAAAAGAAAAAAAATAGAGCGACATTCAGAAGGCTACAAATATACCGCTTCAAAATTAGGAGGCGTGAAAAAGCGAAAATAGAGACTATCTTAACTTCCTCAGTGAAGCGAATGAACAAATCTTTGTTTTTTTTTTGTTTTTTGTTATTGTTTTTTGTTTTTTCTGATTTCTTTTGTTGTTGTTGTTTTTGTTTTGTTTTATTTTATTTTTGTTCTTTTTTTTTACATTTTAGAAGTGTTCGTTTTGTGTCATTGTGGGTGTGAGTGTGAGAGAGACAGAGGTAGTAAAAAAAAAGGAGCAAAAGAGAAAGGGGGGTGTTCTTTCCTTTATTCGTTTTGTTTTGATGTTTCTTCCGTTCTTTTTTTTTTCTACCCAGATTTACGTATTTAAATACGGGTGGCTTGTTACCTGTTTACCCACCCTGGACAAAATCTATTCACTTTTTATTTTCTTCTTCCCTTGTTTTCTTCTGTCATGTGGGTATGTAGAAACTGCAAATCTTGCATCTGTCTCGTGTTCAAGTAAAACTAATTTGTTTTTCACGAACAAAAAGTTTGATTTTTGACTTTTTAAAGATTTTACTCAGTAGTAACAGATTGGTGAATCCATCTTTTTTGGATCCATCAAAATCTTTGACTTTATATTCCAGTATGGAAATCTGATCTCTCTGATAAAAAAAAAATAGAAAGGAAATTCTTTTAAGCTGTAGGTCTGTCGGTACTACCGTATCGTTGCACTACCTGGATTCTGAGAAAACGCTTGGAGAAAAAGCCGGATAGGAACTATACAAGGATGTTGCGTGCTGTTCTGAACAAATCCTGGAAGCATCACCCTACAAAATTGCAGCCGTACAGCCACTTACCTCCTATCTCACAAATTATACAAATAAGACGAACAAGACATACTGGGGTTTACGGGAGAAACAAGGAAGAATCTATTAGCGACATTCCCCAGTGGACTTCTAAACATGGACACATCAGAGTTAGCCAACCTTTAAAAAACAATTTACATACATCAGCTATTGCGGACACTGGATGCTGTGTAGAGGACCAACCAAGAATAATAATTGATAGGGATGGATAGTGAGAGAGAGTGAAGGAATCTCTGTAATCAACCCAATATGATGATGATGAGCATAAATGTACATAATCATCATCACATCTCCGTACCAGACAAATGCAATAGAACCGTCTATGATGACCTAACAGGACGTCTAACAGACAGATCTGAAAATGCTTTCTGTAACTGTTGTTACGAAGTAAGTTACTCAACTTAGTACTGAACAGGATCATCATTGCTTTACCGGTGATCTAGTAGAAACGGTGTCCGTGGTGTAGTGGTTATCGTCGCAGGATATGGACACGGCGACACGAGTTCAAATCCTGGGCCTGACAGATTGCATTTCACATAGCACTAATACCTTGGGAAAAGGTATGAATCCAATAATTCTCCCTCCAGCTATGGGTAAATAGTAGGGCAGATTAGGCTCTTCAGCCTTGGTCAGGCAACTAGTCTAGGAGAAGGAAAACTCTGAATTCACACCTGTTAAACTCCGCTTAAAAATTGACCTTGTGTCATATCCTGCCCGAGCGGAGGGGTTGGGTAAATATGATCTAGTAGAAACGGTGATCTAGTGGAAACTGATACGTTTAGCATGTTTGATCATAGGTTTTGTTGTTCTCCACTGTCCTGTTACTTTTATTCTACCCTACACGCACTTATATATGCATGTGTGTGTGAGAGAAAGAGTGGGAGAGATTCAAGTCAGATTATTTTTAAAAAGGTCCCGTTTATTTTATTTGCTTGATGGCATATCAATCTTCGTGGGTTATTTAGCGCCAAAGCTATTGTAAAAGAATAGTAGTAATACTATTTAACTCATAGAAAGAGGGTTTGACGAGATTCATGGCTTTCCTACGGGTATTACTCCAAAAGTGAACGTAATAGCGCAACTGGAGTTCGAACCCGCTTACTACGATGTCCAAGTCCAGCACCTTAGCCACTACACTACAGAACACTTCCTAATAATGCTATGTTTGCGAAAATTCGATTTTTTCTAGAAAACTTATTCTTTAATATATTTGTTATTAATGTTATGGTAGTTGTTTTTTTTTTTATGGCATATCAACATTCGTGAGTTATTTAATACCAAAGTCATCCGGGTAGAAGAACGGCATTGGTTGGTTGGTTGGGGTTTATGGCATTTCAACTCTTGTTGGTTATTTAATGCCAAACTCATTTTTATATGAACAGTTCTATTTCAAACAATTCAGTTAAGCACGAGTATGCAGTTCAATTGTCAAAAACATTTCTATTTCAAGCTATTCGGTTTAGTCAAGCAGTTCTTATGAAAACAATGTAGTTTAGTATAAGTATACGTTTTGTTTACACACCGCTAAATGTCAAAACAGTTCTATTTCAAACAATTCAGTTTAGCATAAAAACAGTTCCATTTGAAACAATTCAGTTTAGCATTGTTACTCTGTTTAAATGACAAAAGAGTTCATAGTTACCAATCCCACCGCTCGGGCAGGATATGACACAAGGTCATTTTTTAAGCGGAGTTTAACAGGTTTGAATTCAGAGTTTTCCTTCTCCTAGAATAGTTGCCTCACCAAGGCTGAAGAACCTAATCTGTCCTACTATTTACCCATAGCTGGAGGGAGAATAATTGGATTCATACCTTTCCCAAGGGTATTAGTGCTATGTGAAATACAATCAGTCTGGTCCAGGATTTGAACTCGTGTCGCCGTGTCCATATCCTGCGACGATAACCATTGCACCACAGGCACCTCCAAAAGAGTTCTATTTTAAACAATTCAGTTTAGGTTTGTTTAGGTTTTATGACATATCAATTCCTGTAGGTTATTAAATGCCAAACCCATTTTATACAAATTAGCAGTTCTATTTCAAACAAATCAGTTTTGCATAAGTACACAGTTTAATTGTCAAAAACATTTCTATTTCAAGCTATTCAGTTTAGTCAAACAGTTCTTATTCAAACAATTGTAGTTTAGTATAAGTATAGTTTTTGTTTACACACGGTTAAATCTCAAAGCAGTTCTATTTTAACAATTCAATTCAGAGCTGTACAGTGTCAATGTCGAAAACAGTTCTATTCCAAATAATTCAGTTTAGCATAAGTACGCAGTTTTCATGTCAAAGCAGTTCTATTTTAAGCAATTAAGTTTAGCATAAGGTCGCAGTTTAGTTTTATTTGACCTATAGATATGGCCCTCTCAGGTGCTACCACTCCAGGTCAGAGTGGATCTGGGAGCAATGGTAACGAAGGAGTGCTCCCCATTCCCCAAAGCTCCTGCATCACTGGAACCTCGCCATCAGATTGTTTAGTGTCATATCCGGAACACTCGTTGTGAGGGGTCTTCCCCCTCTGCAGATGGGCAGTCAGTGTATTCTACTGCCCCAACCGACTGGGCAAGAACAGCTGTGGTACTATTTAAACCATAACTGAGGGGATAAGGTGGGATATACATTTTCAAAAGACATAAGTTCTAAATGGAATTTAACAGTGCGACTGGAGTTCGAACTCGCTTACTACGATGTTGCAGTCCAGCACGTCAGCCACTACGCCACGAGGACACCACCTAATAATGCTATGTTAGGGTGAAATTATTCAATATCCAAATAGTCCTACCAGATTCTGAATTTGAACTATCTATTTGATTCGTTTTCATGAGGGTTTCTGGCTTTAAGTTTCATTCCAGTATCTGGGTATTTTGTGCAAGAGGCGAGAGTGTTCTAAATCGAATTCATTTATTCGTTTACACAGATATCTATTGCATTTATGAACCGGAACGCACAAAGTACACACATCCACAAACATCTGTAAACCAGCAGCTTTATTTTCATCACGGATTGAAAAAATAATGTATAGGACAAAAATCTGTTATTGATATTATTATTTACTTCCTTGAGAGTTTTTCACCGTTTTTTCACCGGAGTGACAACAAGTTTTCTCAGGTCTTCAAAACTCTTTTAAGTATCCTGGCCAATTTCAGCAGAGCTGTCGTTTGGATGGTTTCGATTCTTCCTTTGATCTCAAGTTCAATCAGTCTCCTGTTTCAAGTATTCCAAGGGTGATTGATATCACCGCCACCTTTGTTCCATATTTTTTTTCAGCTCTCCGTCTAGGTCCAGGTATTTGAACATCTTTTCGTCTTCTTACACTTTCACTTTGGGCTCTGCTGCTACGGCAAAATCTACTAAATTACAAATTTTTTTCAATGGAGCTGTTTACAGAATTAGAGAAGCAAAATGAGGTAAAACAATGTCTAACTGTACTGGCCAAAACTGGTTTAATTTCTTTCATTGATGGTTACTTGTCTCTTTAAACCCAGAAGTGGACTATCATCAATTCTCGATTATGATGTTTTAAAATCTAAGGTAAAGGAGGACCCTACAATTCCACGTGGAACCTTTCAGACGAGCTAAGCTGATTTAAAATATTCTTTTGATAAAAACAAATATTTATTATGTATTTACCCAACCCCTCCACATGAACTAGATACAACACAAGATCCTTTTTCAGCAGTTTAACAAGTTTTAAGATTTTTTTCTTTCTCTGAGAATAGTTGAATTATCAAGGTTAAAAAGCCTACTCTGCACTAATATTTATCCATATCTGTGGGGATAATAATTGGATTCATACATTTCCCAAGGGTATTATTATAAAGTAAAATGCAAACAGCATCGTCCAGGATTTGAACTCGAATCATCGTGTCCGTTTTCTGAGGGTGGTAACCATTACACTACTATGTAGAATGACGTCTTCCAACTGCTGGTGTCTGTGGAAAAGTTAATCAATCCGTATACATTCACGAGTTATCCATAACTGTGTTCTATTTATTGTGAAGTGTGGCTTCAGAGTATTTAAGTCTGTGACATGTTTTTTTTTTTTTGTTTTTTTTTTTAATCTGGCGTATGTAGTGTTTAATAGGGAATTTGAAAATCAGCTGAGTGTCTATTAAAATCAGCTGAGTGTCTATTAAAATCAGCTGAGTGTATATTAAAATCAGCTGAGTGTCTATTAAAATCAGCTGAGTGTCTATTAAAATCAGCTGAGTGTCTATTAAAAGAGATTTCATGTCAGTCTATCTATTATTCATACATAAATTAGAGATATTTCGAATCAAAAGAGCCAACCAGCAAATTAACGTATAAAAAAAAAAAATTATAATCTAATTGTGAATTCTAATCATACTAAAAAGATATCTCTAAATATCAACATTCTTTTCCTTGATTTTCTGTTGAAATTTTTTTTTTAAATTTAAATTAAGTTCGGAATAAGAAGCGATAAAGCCTTTTGATCCTAAGTTCTCTGTTTTAATAATTGAAATAAACAAGGCAACGATATTTGAATTTACGATTGCCATTTTATTGTTTTACATATCCCATATTTATACATTCTTTGTTCATTAGTTTGGATTGGTTTGAATTATTTGTTTAACGGTATATTAACTCCTTAAGGGTTATTTCATGCCAAAATTTGATTCCTTTGTAAATGTGTGATTACAGTCATAGTTATTTATATTTTCAACGTTCCATTACGATCATTTTTTATCGCACTTTTCCAAATAAATCATTATTATTATAGTTGAATAAAACTATAATAATATTTTTGCACGGTTATATGGTATCAAGCACTCGTATCAAATACTAATAATTCATACACCATTATATGGTTTAAAGTGACTATTCCTCTTTGATTATAGCCATTTGTTTGCGCACAAATAATATAGTTTCAATAATTCTTATCGGACAGAAATAATTTGTAAGCTTTAATTTCCAGTAACTAATATTAATAATCCTTAGTAAACAATCATAGCTTCAAATAACTATTCTTAATACAAATGATTTTCACACAGTTATATGATATAACGTATTCTGTTTAAGTTGCAAACAGATCTATTTGACCCATAGATGGTACCTTATTCTAAGCATCACCGACTTGTTGGCAGCTAATTTACATAATTCTGTTTTCAAGTAATTATTAATAATCCTTTGTAAACAACTGTTGCTTGAAGTTATCATTATTAATGCAAATAATTTGTGTACAGTTAAATAGTTTCAAGTATTCCAATATAAGAGTCCTATTTATTAATAATCAGTTGTTTGCACACAGTTATATGGTTTCATGCCTTCTTATCCAATACTAATAACTTCCAAACAGATTTTATTTACCCATCGATAGTACTTTAACAGATACTTCTACTTTAGATCAAAGTGCCCCTGGGAGCAATGGCAATGTAGGAGTACTTCACACATACACCAGAACTTAAAATTGGAACCTCACCACTGGTAGCAGGGTAGTGTCATATACAGGACACTCCCTTCTTTGGTTGGAAGTTGGGGCGGGGGCTTATCCCTCTGCAAAGGATGCAGTCTTCGCATTCTAAATGCAACCGACAGGACTTTTATATTTGTAAAAATAAAAACATATTTTTAAATATATTATATTTTATATTATATATATGTTATTTTCTCGATTTCTTAAGTCTTTTATTCACCAAATTAAGTATATTACAAAAGCGTTATAATTCCTGAGCTGACGTATGTCACCGAAATGGCTGAGCGGTTTGATACCAAATGTATCGTAAAGTTAGGCGGGTTTCCATCCCACCTGGAAGCGTCCTGCGAGTCGAGCCACACTAAAGAGCTATATAACGAAACAGTCTTTCTGTGGATGACTATATATAGTAAAAGTAAAGTTGGCGATTGTAGTCGCGGGTAACTCGAAGGCTCCCTTTTCAATAGCTACTACAACGAGGTTTAATGAAGGTCGCTTCTCCTTTCCCTGGATTGCTACACTTTACCCTTGATACGTACCTTATAATGCTGAGCGTTAAGCAAGGAGGTATCAAGTACCATTTTTTTTAAGTCCTTGGTATGACTCGACCTGGGATTGAACCCTGGTCTCCTGGACCATTGGCGAACACTCTACCCACTAGGACCAATGAGCAGGTATTCATAATAATAATAATAATAAATGAATATATATTAGATTTATATATTTAATACCAAGGAAGTTTGTCTGCGACCTTTGGTTTCTTGAAGTTTTTACAAGCAACAATATTCTGGCAGATGACGAAAGGAGATGAATGAATCAGAAATCGAAAAATGCAGTCAAAAACCGTTGGGATTGAGTAAAAATCTTTATGTGTGCTTGTAAGTGCGTGTGTGTGGGTTATAGTTCATGAAACTTCATGAAACCAAAGGTCGTAAACAAACTTCCATGGAATTTAATAAATAAATCTAATATATATTTATTTATTATTATTATTATTATTATTATTATTATTATTATTATTATTATTATTATTATATAATAGCTCTATCCTAGATATTGAGCACTCTCCAAATTGTATCGCACTTGGTTTGCCACAAACCCCCAAAGTGAATTAGTGACAACCAACACTATTACAATATATATATATATATATATATATATATATATATATATATATATATATATATATACTGAGGGAATACAGATCAAATTCAAGTTTTAGATTATTGCGTTCCCTTTCAAACCAATACCTGTGGAAAAGGTTTGATTCCCTTTAGCACCAGCTGTAAGTTAAAAAGTATCACTACTGTTCTCAGGTCAGTCAACTGGGGCTGTAGAATACGCCGACTGCATCTCTGCCGAGGTGTAAGACCTCTCCCCACTTCAAGTGTCCTGGATATGACGCAAAACCATCAGATAGTGAGGCCCCAGTCCTGAAGGAATTCTGAGGAATATGGATTACCCCTTCATAGCCACTATTCCTTTGTCCAGTCTGACCCGGAGTAGTAGTTCCTGATAGGGTCCCATCAATAGGTTAAATAAAACTGTTTGACCATTTAACTGTGTGCAAACAAACAACTGATGCGGAATTAAATTGTTTGTCTTACAAGGCAATACTTGAAACCATTTAAGTAAATCAAACTATTGGTGTTACATAGAAATACTTGAAACCATTCAACTGTATGCAAACAAATGATTAATACTAAATAGAACCATTCATGTTTGATAGCAATACATAGATATATTTAAAAAATGAATGAATAGTGTTGAATAGAACTATTAGAGTTAAATAGTAGTACTTTAAACCATTTAACTATGTGCAAATAAAACTATAAGTGTGAGCAATACTTGAAACCACTTCAATGTGAGCAAACAAATATTAAACAGAATCATTTGTGTTAGATGGAAATACTTGAAACCATTCAACTGTGTAAAAAGTAGCAATACTTAATTGTATGCAAAGTAATTAACTCTGATTCCTTTAAAAATAAAATTACCCAGAAACTATTCACAAACAAATCATATATATATATATATATATATATATATATGTGTGTGTGTGTATGTGTGTGTGTGTGTGTGTGTGTGTGTAACAATTTAACTGTACGCAAGCAAATGACTGATGTTGAATTATATTAGTGTTACATAAGGATATTTGAAACCATTTTACTGTGTGCAAACAAATGAACTCAGGCTTGATTAAATTTTACCTAAAAACTTTTTTATTAATCATATATTTGATATTCATATGCATAAACATGATTTGGCATTAGATAACCTACAAAGATTCATAGGCCATGAAACCTTTCCAACCAAGGAATGAACGAACCAACTACTACTGTTCTTCTACGAGGATGAATTTGATATTAAATAGTCCACGAAGGTTGATATGCCAATAAACAAAGAACCCAGACCAAGTTTTACGCCAGAGAAGTGGTACAGCACTTCACTTACCTTCACATAAAAAATAAAACGGTAGTAGTAAAACGTACGAATTCATGTGGGTATCCTAAGTCACTTCAGGTCTTGCCTGCACCTCGGCCTTTTGGCTGGGTGGGCGCGAAACGGCCATTGAACAGCAAGCATAGAACTGGACCTCTTTGTCCAGTTTAAGCTATAATCAGGCATCCGTGCCTGGACCCATGTTTGGGTCCATGTCCAACTAGATTCATCAGTCTCACATTGCACTAAGTGAGCCGATGACCAACAAAGTCCAACAGGGTTCGAGCCTCGGCTCGTGTCAGACCTTCCCCTCCCCTAATCCCCACTTTATGCCGACTTTCGGGTCATTGACCTTGTGTGAAGTTCTGTCTGATGGGAGGCAGAGATAAGTCCTAAGTCACTTCAGAAATTTTATTATAAGATGATTTATTTCGTCTATAGCAATACATAGAAATATTTAACGGTGTGCAGATGAACCAATAATGTTGAATGGCATGCTTTAAACTATTTAACTGTATGCAAATAAAACTATTAGTATAATCAATACTTAAACCCTGACCAAGTTTTACGCCAGAGAAATGGTACAGCATTTCCGTTACCTTCGCATAAAAAATAAAACGGTAGTTGTAAAACGGACGAATTCATTTGGGGTGTCCTAAGTCACTTCAGAAATTTTATTGTAAAATGATTTATTTCCTCTATCTAAATGCTCTCTCTCTCTCTCTCTCTCTCTCTCTCTCTCTCTCATTGCGTCTCTTATAATGTGCTTAATCGGAAAGAAGCGTTCAAACAATACAGTAAGAATTAGAATCGCTTGATTTATTTCTAATCATTCACTATTGTCTAGGAGACCAATATGAGGTAAATTATCTCTGTATTGTTTGAATTGTGTTAAGTATTTCCCGATTTTGCTTTCACTGACTTCGTCTTATTATTTGGACAATTTCAATATTCATTGGTGATTTTTTTAAAAGTCTGCCAGATATATTTGTTAAGTCAGGTTGAATTAAATACAAACGCGTGCGTACACACACATATATACATGTGTGTGTGTGTGTGTGTGTATACGCGTGTGCATGAGAGCTTAACCCTTTTAGAACATCGCTTTTTTTATTTATCTGTATACAAAAGAAATCATAGGAATGCATTGTTTGTGAATTTTATGTTCTGATGTCAATTGTTACGATTACATTTTTACTTTTTCTTTATGTGTGTATTAGTATGCCTATACATTATCTTTTTCTTTTATTATTATCCTTATGTATTTTGTAAGGACCAACTGGAGTGAAAAGGTTAACGAGCTCGTCTCAAAAGCTATACCCAGCGAATCTGGACGTTTACAAGGTTATCGGCCATTGTGTTTTTTTAAAGTATTTTGATTTGTTACTATCGGTCTAATAACTATTGGTATTACCGGACCATTAATGAGTAGAGTGTTCGCTAAAGGTCCTCGAGACCGGGGTTCAATCCCAGGTCGAGTCATACCAAAGACTTTAAAAAATGGTACTTGATGTCGTCTTGCTTAACACTCAGCGTTATAAGGTAAGGATCAAGGGTAAAGTGGAGCAATCCAGGTAATAGAGTAGCGGCTTCCCTTACACCTCGGTGTGGTAGCTATTGAAAAGGGAGCCTTCGGGTCACCCTCGACTAAGGTCGCCAACTTTACTATCGGTCTATCTATTTGTGTGTGCGTATGTATATGTTTGTGTGTGTGTATATGTGCATGTGTGTGAGCGGGTTGAAAGAAAAAAGAGTAACAGAATAAAAAATGTGTGCGTATATATATATATATATATATATATATATATATACACAATATAATGAACAGAGACACCATTGGTAATTACAGTAGGGGAACTTAAACAAAACAATAAAACAACGAAGGCCTTTTCGTCCGGTACTTTTCAAGTTATTAAACACCGGAAAATCAAATAAAAACGAGGGTATATATATATATATATATATATATATATATATATATATATATATATACACCCCCGTTTTTATTTGATTTGATAACTTGAAAAGTACCGGACGAAAAGGCCTCCGTTGTTTTATTGTCTCTGTTCATTATATGTATAAATTTTCCTGTACCTGTAATTTAACTGAATATATATATATATATATATATATATATATATATATATATATATACAAGTTCGATGAAAAGAATTATTGAGATTGAAGTTGTATTTATCAAGACGGAAATGAAGAACGAATAAAAGGTTTTCTTCAAAATAATCCCCTTCAATTCACTTATTCCAACCAGTTTTCAATTATCCGAAGCACCTCAAAAGTTCTTTTTTTTTTTTTTTTTGTCGCAGCACCGTCATATTTTTTTCTCATTTTCAAAACTTACTGTTTCAGTTAAGGAAAGAAGAAAATACTGTAAAGAGTAAAATCAAGGGAATAAGGGCAGTTCCGCCCTTACACAATTCTATGTTTTGCTAAGAACTGCTGTTTAGAAGTATCGACACCAACTTGATATTTTTTTCCAATTAAGACGTATAGATATCAGTCTAGACATCTTCGCTTTATTCAATAAGGATGTGGTGATCATGCGCCTAAAAACTTTGACAGGAGGCGGATATGCGGCAATTTTAATTACGACCAGCATACAATTACCGAGGACATTTTTAGTAAAAGACTTGTTAGTGATGTCCAATAAGTAGCTAATTAACAATAATAACTTTTGCAAGGAATCAATTATTATGAATAAGAAAGTTGTGGTTTATTCGATGTTCAATAATTTTCTCTTTCAGACTAACGTTGATTTGCCTTTAGTTTATTATAAAAGACATTGAAGTAAATATATATTATTTTCTTTTTATTTCTTGACGGGACACCATTTCATTTTTTGAAGTTACAATGTATACCATTTTAATTTTCGACGATCAGCTGTATACCATTTCATTTTTTGACGATCCAGTTTATATCATTTTATTCTGCGACTGTCCAGTGTATTGTTTTACTTTTTTATCAATCCTGTGTACACCATTTTAACCTTTGATTTCTTAACGATGCAATGTACACCATTTTATTTCTTAACGATCCAATGTACACCATTTTATTTCTTAATGGTCAAATGTACACCATTTTATTTCTTAATGGTCAAATGTACACCATTTTACTTTTGACCACCCAGTGTGCACTATTTTATTTTTTGACGATCCCGTGTATACAATTTTATTTTTGGACGGTCCAATGTACACCATTTTGCTTTTTGAAGAAACAACTTTTTACATTGCCAAATGTATGAAAAATATCGCTTGAAAAAGATTTTGTCACGAAGTAAATCTCATATTTTTCTTTGGTGTTGGTTATCAAAATCTGCACTGATTTTGATGATGAAATTTGATTTTTCCTGCATAGTTTGCACTTTTGTTTGTTAGGTGTCTGAATTTTTCTAACGTTTTAATTTTAACAAAACAAATTCAGGTGATATTTAAACGAAACCCTTAAAAATCGATCGCAGATGTCTTAGATATTCAACAGAAAACGAAATGAAGTAAAGTTTTAACCGCGTCAGTTCTATAAACATAACAAATTCAATGAATAAATCAATAAATTCATTATCAAACAAAACAAAACGAGTTATTGAAATTATTATTTTTATGAATACTATTTAAAGAATAAACTTTTCAAAAATGAAATTTTAAACTTATAAGATTTTCAAAATATAGAAGTAAAAATTTATAGGCCCTTTTAGATTGTTTAGATTATAGTGTATTCATTTCACTGAAACTTTAAACCAGTTTATTTATTTTTATTGTTTATTTGGTCGGTTTGCTTTTTGTTTTGTTTTGTCTTTGAACCGATAAAATGAAACGCAGTTTCTTCCAGGCAGCGGTCACATCGATACTGTTATATGGCTGCACTACATGGGCGCTAACAAAACGGCTGGAGAAGAAGCTAGACGGCAATTACACAAGAATGCTACGTGCAATCTTAAACAAGTCCTGGCGGCAACACCCCACAAGACACCAACTGTACGGCCACCTGCCTCCTATCACGAAAACTATTCAAGTTAGACGAACCAGACATGCAGGACACTGCTCGAGAAGCAGAGACGAACTCATAAGAGATGTACTCTTATGGACCCCCACACATGGCCGTACAAAAGCAGGACGACCAGCACGAACATACATTCAGCAGCTATGTGAGGATACGGGATGTTGTCCTGAAGACCTACCTAGGGCGATGAACGATAGGGAGGAGTGGCGAGAGAGGGTCAGGGATATCCGTGCTACCAGCGCGATATGATGATGATGATGATTGTTTTGTTTATTTTGGGTGATTTGTTTAGTTGGTTTTTTTGGGGGGGTCTTTCGATTTGGTGTTGTAATTTTTTTCTTAAAACTTTTTCATTCATTAAAAAATGCATACCATCGCAATATTAAAAAAAGGTTTTTGTCACAAATGATTTCTTATTAGATACCAATGAACTTCACGATGAAAAATACTTTTTTGTCGGCAAGATCAATTTTTAGCGGAATAAAGCCGGCGTGAATTCTAAGTTTTCCTTCTGCTACACTGGTTGCCTTAACAAGGTTAAAGAACGCTATCTGCCCTACTATTTGTCCATATCTGGGGATAACAGATGTATTCATGCTTTTCCCAAAGGAATAACCACGAAGTGAAACACGAACAGCTTCATTCAGGATTTAAATTCGGGTCGCCAATTTCATTTCCGACGGTGATAACCGTGGCGCTAAACGCTACTTTTTTTTCTCATAAGAATAAATTTGCTGTAATTATTTGCACAATACCTAACCACCACAATAGTCCAAGAAATTAGTGTCCCGAAAGATACTATAATTTCTGTTTTTTTTATTTCAGCTTCTCTATGACAATCTTTTCGTAAAACATTTCAGCGGATAGAGGCGTTGAGTCTCTACGGTTCCAGGTGAGCATTGTCAGAACATAGTGGTTTCAAATCCTAGCCTTGCCGGCCAGAGGTTTACTTAGTCAAAAACGTGGTGCGATAGACAACAACTATGGAAGGCAGTAATTACTGGGGATACGGTTACAAGACTCAGCATTCCTATCCGAGGTCGCGGTAAATCACCTGAAGAAGGCCTGAGGTGAAATTTGGCCGAAACGTAGTAAAAGAAGAAACATCGCAAAAACTACCAAGATGAGGACAAAAAGTCTGCAATAAATAAAAAAATTAATTCTCAGATTTCAGCTTCTCTATGACAATCTTTTCGTAAAACATAACGTTTTACGAAACGATTGTCATAGAGAAGCTGAAATATTTAATCATACAACTTTTTGTTGACAAAACTATGAAGATTCTTTGTGATGTAAAAATTCCACTGATCTGTTGGTGTTATTCAGTTTTATTATGCTGTTAAATGTTGTTAAATTGAATGCATGCAAAATTTAGTAAACAAATATCTTTATTTGTATCTGAAATGCATCATTTCAATTTAAATAGACAGTAAAAACTTATAAACTCAAATATATTTGTCAATAACTATTGTTCGTTTGAGTCTCATCATCATCATCATCATGTCGTGCCGCTAGCATGGATATCCCTGACCCTCTCTCGCCACTTCTCCCTATCATTCATCGCCTCTGGCTGGTCTTCAGGGCTACATCCCGTATTCTCACATAGCTGCTGTATGTGTGTTCGAGCTAGTCGTCCTGCTTTTGCTTGGCCATATGCGGGCAGCCTTTAAAATTTTGAGGTCGTCTTAAAATCTGACAAGATCAAGTAAATATGTTCTTTTTCCATGAAATAAAGTTAAGTAATGCATGAGAAAGTTAGAATTATAGATATAATGAAAATTATAAAAAAAAGACTTTCGAATATTATCAAAATTATTCTTCTATGGCTCTTCATTCATCCTATTTTTCTTCAGTATTTGGGGCTATAGAATACATCGACTGCATCTCTACGGAGGGGTAAGACACCCCCAATGTGCGTCATGGATATGACACTAAACAATCGGATGGTGAGGCTCCAGTTTTAGAGCTCTAGGGAATGTAGAGTACCCTTTCACTGTCAATTCTCCCTGGTCCACTCTAGCCTGAAACCTGATACATTTGACTTTAAATCCCTCCCTTCTTTCCTGCTACAGTATACCCCCTCCATATTCTTATCATTTCTCCTCACATGCTTTTAAATAGAAAAACTCAGAAAACAGTTTCTGTCAGAAGAAGTTCGATGAAATAAAGCCGAACGAAATATCACACATCTAAATTTGAGTTAAGTGTTTGATTAATCCAACTTTCCACATATTTCTATCATATATGTCTACATAGGATTTGTGATTGAATAACCTAAAATGGTTTATATGCCATAAAACCAAACCAAACCAAACCAAACTTTATACTTTATTGATGAATATTTTTGTAAAAGTTTAATTCCCTTCCAGACTGATTTACACATTTATACTTTGTCTGCTTTCTGATCAATAAGAAATAATCATTGATTCTGAGAAAGAGATATTATTGCTAATTACCTAATTGTTGGATATCACTGACAATTCTGTTGCTGAAAATATTCACAGTAATTGAATGTTAGTAATAATAAAACAAACGACATTTTTGAGTTGCCCGTGGTGTAATGGTTATCATCAAATCCTGGACGAGACAGATTGCATTTCACATAGTACTAATACCCTTGGGAAAGGTATGAATCCAATTATTCTCCCTCCAGCTATGGGTAAATAGTAGGGCAGACTGGATTCTTCAGCCTTGATAAGGCAACTAGTCTAGGAGAAGGAAAACTCAAAATTCAAACCTGTTAAACTCCGCTTAAAAATTGACCTTGTGTCATATCCTGCCCTAACGGAGGGGTTGGGTAAATATGATAAAACCAACCACATGTCCGACTACAGTAAAAAAAAAACTCCAGTCGCATGGCTATACTTGGAATAGCCTTGATAACCACACAAAACTACAACAGTTACTTTAATAGGATATGATGCAGCATACTCATCGTTTTGATTATTTCATAATGATATCCCCTACTAATGTCTCTCATCTCAACTTCAATGATATAGCCAACCTCTAACAAAACAGCACTTACAAAACACTGATGTATTTAGAAAATATTTTCTTTTTTTTTGTTTGTTTGTTTGGTTGGGTTTTTTTTTTTTTTTTACTATTCCTGCATTGAGAGAGAATCTCGTTTTGCATAACGGTTATCGTCGCGGAAAATGGAATTGGTGACACAACTTCAAATCCTTGGAGAGGCTGTTTGTGTTTAACTTCATGCTAATGCCCTTGTCTAAGGCATGAAATTATCACTTCTCCCCAGCCTCAGGTATGGGTAAATAGTAGGGCAGACTAGTTTCTTTAACCTTCGTTAGGCAACCAGTCTAGGAGGGAAAAAAATTCCGGATTTAAACCAGCTGTTATTCCGCTTAAAAAAAAAACTGACATTGTGTCACATCGTACCCGTGGTGGAGGAGTTGGGTGAATAGTAGGGCAGACTAGTTTCTTTAACCTTGGTTAAAGAGACTAGCCCTACCTGTGGCGGAGGAGTTGGGTAAATACATGCAGTGTTGTGAGGGATTGGGAGTGATTGGGAGTGATTAATAAATACACCTACCATTACGTAATGGTAACATAGTTATTTACCAAACTTAACTTAGTGTCCTGCATCTGATGGTGAGGTTCCAGTCTTGGAGCTTTAGAAAATGTTGAATATCCCTTTATGGCCATAATACTCAAATTCACTCTTATCCGAAATGGTAGTACCTGTTAGAGGCCTATCAATGGATCAAATAAAACTGTTCAATCATTTGCTTGAATTATTATTATTTGTCATTTGAAACCATACATCGGTGAGCAAATTATTTGAATTAGATGTGAATATTTGATGAATAGAATTGCTAATGTTAAATAGCAATACTTGAAATCATTTAGCTGTATGTGAACAAATGAGTAATATTAAATAGAATTATTAGTGTTAGATAGAAATACTTGAAACCACTTAACTGTGTGCAAAGAAATGATTAATATTAAATAGAATTATTGATGTTATATAGGAATACTTGAAACCATTTAACTGTGTGCAAACAAATGAGTTCTTACTACTAGTTTAGAAATAAAGTTACCTACAAATTAATTGCAAACAAATCATATAAATATTTATATGCGTGTGTGTGTGCGCATGTGTGTGTGTGTGTGTGTGAGTGTAAATATACAGTTATGTAAAAAAAAAAACAAGGTATACTGCGGATGATTTTATTTATGTTGAATAATTTTCCCACGTTTCGGTTTTTACATTAAACCAACATCAGGGTAGTTAATGTGGTGATGTATCTTTTGAATTATATTCAATTCTAAAATGAACCGAAGAAAACAGGATTTGACACTAAGTAACCTACAAGGGTTGATATACCATTAAACACAAACCAACCAAACTTAGCATAGATTAGACATAAAACCATAAGTAAAGGGCACCCAGTGAGAACTGCATACATATTACATATGAATATCCACGTGAAAGAGTTAAGTCAGAAACTACCTTCTCCTGGTTGAATTATTTTTAACGTACTCTGACACATAGAATTTATATTTATATTTCCACCACAAATTATTCAAACTTGGGCATCTCGGTTGACGAGCATTTAATTCGGATTGAATTTTTTTTTTAATCAAAGAGTTCTAAATTACGAAGTAATTTTTAGTAACTGCCCACCACTTTTGAGTTTGGAAACGTTTTTTTCTTTTCTTTATTTTTTCAAATGCTAAGCGTTAATGATCAGTGCGTCTTGCATTGAAATAACTTTTGAAAGCATGTAATAGAGATATTATGCAAATGTTCTGATCAGTAATAATACTTCTTTACCCGACACACGCAAGCCGCAAATTGTTAATGAAAGCAATAGTCTGACTGACGCCCATGGCGCTTGTTTGGCATTCAAATTTTTAAATTAATCGTAGTTTGTGGCTAGCCTTTGGTGGTATATTTTGCCCTCTCAGACAAAAGGAACAAACGTTTGTACATTGTATTTTAACTTTCTGTGGTCAACAGTTATTCCTTATGTTTCTAAGGATTTTTTGGTAGAATGTCGACCTTCCGGTTGACTAATCTAAGGATTTTCAAAGTGATAATAACCATAAAATTTTTTTTTCAAAAATCAACGTTACAGACAAAATCGACCACAAGAGGCTAGAAAAATGGAAAAATAAATAAATGATTAAAATCTAAGAAAAGCAATTATTGTAACAAAAACACTTAAATCTATAAAGTTTCTTTAAGAGAAGAAGAAAAGATATCTGTCCTTAAACTGATTTTTTGGTGGGGTGCATACGACGCATGCGCCACGTGACCTCTAATTGACAGAAAGCCATTAGCAGCCTCCTTTTTATTTTTCTATATTTTTTCTTTTTTTGTTCGATCGATTTTACCAGTCACTCTGCTTAGACGCACGTGCTTGAAACGGTCACACTCACACACACACATATATATATATATATATATATATAGTTGCACAAAAATCAAAACCATTCAAAAATATAAATAACTTTTATTTATTTTGATCTTTGATTTCCCATTGATACTTGCGTAAGTTGCTACTTTCTGATACCTCAATTTTAGCTGAAAATTAGAGGGTCGCTCCATACGGGAGATGCAAACCTTGCTTGGTTAAATACCGTTTATACAAGAACTTCATCCGATCTCGCATATCATGTGACACCCTAATATTATTTGTCTAAATTTCAGAGGTGAAGCTTGATAATTCTTATCATTTAGTGAACGATTTTCATCTTTATTGTTATATTCACAACGTTTCGGCCGATAAGACAATAGACCGAATACTCCTAATATTTGGCTAAAATTTAAATCTTAGAAATTTGCATTACACGCGAGTATATATATGCTATCATATTCGACAATTAATTCAAAGTAATTTCTCAAAGTAAAAAGAAAAAGGATTAAAAGAAAAATCAAGTTTACCTTTTTTATTCGAATGTTGCAATTCAGTTTTTAAAAGTGTCTTACACACACACACACACACACACACACACACACACACACATATATTATATATATATATATATATATATATATATAATTTATATATATATATATATATATATATAAGTAATTTTTCTATGTATGTATAAAAATGCAAATCAGATTAAGTGATACGGTGGAGTGGTGTGATATACAGAAGGAAAGAAAAATATATTTTACAGAAGTAAAAGTTTTTTTTATGATTACACAAAACTCAATATCACCAAAGTAGTTTCTACAAATACACCGATAAATAGAAACCAAGACTTGAAAAATGGGAACAAAAAAAAGGACAATTTAAAAAAGATATTTTATGAACCACGAGTCAGTAAAGTCATTCATTGTTTATTTTCAACGAGTAAATATAAATCGCCAGTTATTTTCAATCGCCAACCTGTTTTTCTTTAGACAGAACTTTCAAAGTTAAAAATAATTTTGCAAGCCAAGATAAAAAGAAAAATACTTTAGCTAAATTTTTCAAACAGAAAATTCAAAGTAAATTCATTCAGCCTGAAAACCGTTTATTATATTAATTAATCATTTTTATTAGAGATATTGATTGTATTCAAATACAATCATTACTGATAATTAATAATTTTTTTTTAAATTCAACTACAATTCCTAAAAGAACACAATAATCTCAATTATTCATTTTATTTCCTATTATTTGTATTTTTATTTTTTTTACGGAATGCACTATGATTTGTCAACAACAGTAAGTCAAGAAATGTAATTAAAAAATGGTTGCTGCATTTAAAAGAATAAAAAGATATCATCATTAGTCATATGAAAAATGCATTCCAGAAATTAGAAAAGTTATATACATCATTCTATTTAGATCATACAAGGTGCGGAAGTTAAAAATGGAATAATTTTTAAAACGTTTTTTTTTAGTCTGATTGTCCAATTTTTAAAATAAAAACTACGTTAAATCTAAATTTCATGATTAGCTGTATGATTCAAGCAATTTTTCATTAAAAATTAGCCCAATATGAGGCAGCAAGAACAGAAACAGCAAAGTATCTATGATTTTTCTGAACGCCGAAACTAAGCCAAAATAATTCTGAAATAATTGGAATTTCTTAATGGCCTCTATCAAGCCCAGACCTTAACACCCTTGATTACGCTATATGGAGCGTTTGCAACTTTCCCATCTAAATATTGATTCGCTTAAGATTGCTATGGAGGAGGAATGGAATAGAACATCTGACAAATTTATTTTAAAGGTATGTAAAGGCGTTTCGAAGGCGTGTTAATTCAATTTTTTTTTTTAAATGGCGGCCATATTGAGTAAATCTACTGTTTTGTGTTTATTTTCTTATTTTCGTGTTTACTTTTTAAAGTTGAATTTAATCTTGTTAGGAAGCAGCGTCTCATCAACCAAAAAGGACATCGACACGAGTTAACGAAGGCATGGACAGCTATCAATAGGCTATCGATTATATGGAAATCAGACCTAACCGATAAAATGAAACGCAGTTTCTTCCAGGCAGCGGTCGCATTGATACTGCTATATGGATGCACTACATGGACTCTAACAAAACGGCTGGAGAAGAAGCTAGACGGCAATTACACAAGAATGCTGTGTGCAATCTTGAACAAGTCCTGGCGGCAACACCCCACAAGACACCAACTGTACGGCCACCTGCCTCCTATCACGAAAACTATTCAAGTTAGACGAACCAAACATGCAGAACACTGCTGGAGAAGCAAGGACGAACTCATAAGTGATGTACTCTTATGGACCCCCACATATGGCCGAGCAAAAGCAGGACGACCAGCACGAACATACATTCAGCAACTATGTGAAGATACGGGATGTACTCCAGAAGACCTGCCAGAGGCGATGAACGATAGGGAAAAGTGGCGAGAGAGGGTCAGGGATATCCGTGCTACCAGCACGACATGATGATGATGATGATGATTGCTATACTAGACTATTTCTAATTTTGCTTCCGCACCTTGTATTTTATGAACTTTACTTTAAAGAAAATTATCTTTCGAATCCACATCCTTATATATCATCATCATCATCATATCGTGCTGGTAGCACGGATATCCCTGACCCTCTCTCGCCACTCCTCCCTATCGTTCATCGCCCTAGGTAGGTCTTCAGGACAACATCCTGTATCCTCACATAGCTGCTGAATGTACGTTCGAAAGGAGATGGGCGCTGGCACGTAAAATCCTTTGCATTGATAAATACCATGAGGAGGAATCATTTCATCCTGACGACACAATGGGTTATGGATAATATCCAGCCATTCATTTCCATACCCACGAGGGAGAGGTAACACCATACCCATGGTGTAGAGACTAACGTGTTGGATTGCGACATTGTACTAAGCGAGTTCGAGCTCCAGTCGTGCTATTACGTTCACTATCGGACAAAGACCCTTGGGAAAGGTATGAACTCCCTTATCCCCTCCATATGATTTAAATAGTACTACTACTGTTCTTCTATAAGTATGGCATTCCCATTTAATCATATTTACCAACCCCTCCGCTCGGGCAGGATATGACACAAGGTCAATTTTTAAGCGGAGTTTAACAGGTTTGAATTTTGAGTTTTCCTTCTCCTAGACTAGTTGCCTCACCAAGGTTGAAGAACCTAGCCTGCCCTACTATTTACCCATAGCTGGAGGGAGAATAATTGGATTCATACCTTTCCCAAGGGTATTAGTGCTATGTGAAATGCAATCAGTCTCGTCCAGGATTTGAACTCGTGTCGCCGTGTCCATTTCCTACGACGATAACCATTACACCACGGGCATTCCCATTTAATTACCCACGAAGATTGATATGCCATTGAAACAAAGAAACTAGACCATACCATTTCGACAAAGGACGATTATTTTGATCACGATTTGAATATTCCAATTATTTCCCTTTGTTGTTGTTTTTTAATATTAAAAAATAGATAAATGAATAATTAGAAATCTTCGCGTTAAGCTAATTAATATTTCTAGTGATGGCTGATCTCAAAAATGTTAGCTAGAAGCAAAGAATATAGAAAGAATCGCAAAAGTATTAGCCTGTCATTGCAGATGGAGTCGTTCTAAAAGTTCTAAGCTTCACCCAGAAAAAAAAAATAGCTGAACATTTTTTTTGTGTCAAAGCACTGCCACTTCTTATAAAACTAGAAAAATCTGAATTAGTTTTTTCTAGTTTTAAAAGAGGAAATGGAAGCAACAGCAAAAATGTTCAGTAATTCTCTTCTTTCTGGACTAGGCTCAGAACTTCCGTTTAATTAAGAAAAAAAGTATCTCTAAAAATAACATAACAAACTTCTCGTTAACAAAATAATGATAGAAAATATGATGTATACCCTCGAGGTTCATGCATAGAAACAACTTATTTTTAACATAATCTTTTCCCTTGTCAAAGCACTCGATTTAGTGGTGAATATCTGTCATGTTGATCAAACATTACCCAGTGAAAATTTCACATGAAATTCACCTCATATCTTTGTATTAAGCTGCTAACACTGATCCACTCAAGTGTATACGAGAGTAATTCAATAATTAAAGTGAATTTTACAATATAGCAACTCAGTTATCCAGAAAAAAAAATTGCTTTATTATTCAATATAATCTCCATCCTTTAAAACACATTTTTCCCATCAAAAAACAAGTTTTTGTATTCTTTCAACATCGAAATCTTTGGACTAAGGTTGGTTGGTTGGTCGGTTGGATTTTATGGTATATCAACTTTTTTAGTTTATTTAACGCCAAATCTATGTTTATGCAAATGGTCAGTTCTATTTAGCATGAGTACCGTTTAATTGTCAAAAAACATTTCTACTTCAAGCTATTCAGTTTAGTCAAATAGTTCTAATTAAAACAATTCAGTTTAGCACAAGTATGCAGTTAGTTCTATTTAAACCATAGATAGGGCCCTATCAGGTGCTACCATTCCGGGCCAGAGTAGACCTGAAAGCAATGGCAATTTAGTGGTGCTCTGCATTCTTTGGACAAAGACTTTAGCTATTTGCTCACAGTGCTCTTCACTTCATCATCGCTTGAAAACTTTAAAATTCTTTGAGGGGGCCAAACACGTGGGAATTAATGGGATTGGGTCAGATCAAGACTTTAAAGGGAATGTGGCAGCTGTTCCCAACCAAATTGACAGATGGTTTCCTCTTTTTTTACGTCAGTATAAGTCCATGCTGGTGAAACTCAATGACAACTGGCCTTAGTAAAGGTAAGATCATCAAGTAGAATTTTGTGTGCTGTATGCACAGGAATTCCCAATTTCATATAAATGTATTCAGCTGTAACTCTTCTGTCAGCCATAACGAGAGCATTAACTGAATCCACTATTTCAGATGTGCTTGCTATTGTAGGCCTATTTAGCCTATCTTTATTTTGAATATTTCGACTTTAAACATCTAACCCATTTGTAAACATTTTTTTTACTAAAAACATTCTTCTCTGTACACATCAGACATTCTTCAGTAAATCTATACATCCACACACACACACACACACACATATATATATATACATATATATATACCTCCAACAAAAAGAATTTAACAGGAATTTTTCAGATGCAACATGGAGATAATGAATACAGCCAGAATGGGAGTGGTTACAGGAGGGAAGGGAAGAGAGGGAAGGGGCCTTCTCCTATTAAAGATTACTTCCGGTTTCCCCTCGTTTCCGGTTGAGACAATAACAAAAATCCTGTTAAACTTTTTCTGGGGTTATTGATTCATATCAATGACCTTTGCAAGATGAAAATAAATTTATAATCCTAATGTAACCGAATTTTGTTTTTTTTTCTTGAAGGAATATTTGCTCTGTGATATCATTTACATTGTGTAGGAATATCTAAATATTCGAATTTTGAATAATTCAATTGTCCTGACGGAATTGTTCCCTACTCCGGATTTACTGGATTGAAGAATACCTCCATGAAAGTTGAGCATTCTGACGAAGGAATTTTCGGCTGCCGCAAAGCTCTTCGAATGCAAAGCTCTTCGAATGAATTGAGCACTCTGGTATCCGGTAAGTTATAAAATGTAAAAAAACGAACGCTACTATTCAATACCTTATAATTCCCTGGCTGACGTGGTACGCTTGTTGGCTGCGCGGTCTAACGTAAAGTTGGGCGGGTTTCGACCCCAGCTTCAAGTGTCCTACATGTCTAGCCACACTGAAGAGTTGTGATACAACGAAACAGTTTTCTGTAGATGACAATATATATATATATATATATATATATATATATCCAAATAAGATGAGTTAGGAATGATTCGATGTAAGAATCTATAAGAGGATATTTATAAATCTTCTAGAGTGCTCAATCCATGATAATTAATATATAAATTTCTTAAAGAGCAAATTTCTACCAGGTTTTCCCGGCAGGATATATGACGCCAGATAAGGACATAATGTGACAAATTTCTAGCCCGTTTTCCCCACCTTTCTTTAAACGAGTAAGAGTCCTTTGAAAAAATATAAGCTTTTTTTCCTCCATTGTCTGATGGCTATATGAAGAAGCTGTTTCTCTTATAGAGTGGAATTCTGAAATAAATTTATAATAGCCAAATGACGGTTTCTTGATTTTTTCAATTTTTTAGATAGATAGATAGATTGATAGATAGATAGATAGATAGATACAGGGTGACCCCCCCAAAAAAAAAACAGAACCCAAAACCTTTTTTTATTACTTCTACAAAAATAAAGCAAAATAATTCTAATTTTGTACACTCGAACTTCTGGACATGTTGGTGAATACTATGGTCCCAGTTTTTCATGCACAGAAAAAGAAAAAGTTTGAATTAAATTTATGAATTTCAGTCAAAAATATATGGATTCTGTTTTTTAGGTCACCAGATAGATAGATGGATAGATAGTCTGGTCACTCGAAGAGTGCTACTGGTACTATGTAACTCTGTACTTCCTATCACATGGTTGAATGTTCCGTGACTCAACCCACTCCCCAAACAGGCTTACCTGGTAGTATTAAAAAAAACTGTCAAAAGGCGGATGAATTATATTAGAAGAGAGGGACCCCCGACTTTTATTAAAGCATCTATCCAGAAAGAAACCCTTATGTTATACGACCGGTTTCACTAAAACACAATTGTAAACCAGATCTTCTTCATTTGGATACATGCTATTAAATCTTAGTGTGTGAGATTGACACAGCACACCGTCTTTCCTCACAATAAAAGATTTTGGAACATATATCTCTTGAGATCACGGGATTATTACAAAATGACATCACGCATTGAACATACGCAAAAGTGAGGTACAGCCATCATATATATATATATATATATATATATATATATATATATATCGGTCAGCGGCCGTAGTCGAGGGCGACCAGAAGGCTCCCTTTTCAATAGCTACTGCACCGCGGTGTAGGAGAAGGTGCTACTCCTTTCCCTGGACATATATATATATATATATATATATATGTGTGTGTGTGTGTGTGTGTGTGTGTGTGTGTGTGTGTGTGTGTGTGTGTGTGTGTGTTGATAATACAGTTTGATATATTAAAAAAGAAAGAGTGCTCAATAACAGTAAACCAATTTAGCATCATGGTTATTACTCGATGCAATTTATTTGAAAATATCGGTAAATGTATAGAAATACTGAATAGATATCAATACTGATGTTGAATCGAAATAGAAAAGATGTAGCACGTGTTTTGGCAAGCGATCGGCTCATAAAGTGCAAACACCAGACGCATATTGAGATGAAGGACTAGAAAGGTCCGCATTCTCTTATGAGCGACCTCCACTCAACCAGTCAATTGGCAAAGTGAATAGTCAACGGACAACGGTTGGTTGGATGACTTTGATGCTGTCCAAACTCGGGAAAGTTAAATTAGTGTTGGCTGCTGCAATGAAAAGTTTTAGGGTGAAAATGAAAGCAGGATGAACACTATTGGTAGAAATGAATTCATATAATCTAGATCAGAAGAAAAAGTTGAATTAACGCCCGCCTAAATAAAAAGTTGATAGCTCTACCTGTGCTGTGATTGAGTGAAAAAGATTTGTTTCTTTTAGTTGGTTCAGTTCATTGAATCTTATATTAAAAAAACAGTTATCTTCTTTTTTTCCGCCCCAAGCAGACACTGTCATGACAACCTTCATCGCATGAGTAAACATTATATGACTTTTGGGACTAAGTCTTTATTCGGCGTCAGAAATAATTTTGTTTGAGGACTGGTCTTATTATATAAACATACTTTAGGAAACTTTGCATATTATCTAGTGTTGCTATCAAAATATATCACAATAATATACAGTTTGTATAATGTCAGTGAGAGAGAGTGTGTGTGTGTGCGTGAGAGAGAAAGAGAGAGAGTGTGTGTGTGTGTGTGTGTGAGAGAGAGAGAGAGATTGTGTGTGAGAGAGATTGTGTGTGAGAGAGATTGTGTGTTAGTGTGTGTATGTGAGAGAGAATGAGTGTGTGTGTGTGTGTGTGTTAGAGAGAGAGTGTGTGTGGGAGAGAGAGGGAGTGAGAGAGAGTCTGTGAGAGAGAGAGAGTGTGTGTGTGAGAGAGAGAGAAAGAGAGAGTGCGTGTGTGTGTGAGAGAGAGAGAGAGACTGTGTGTGTGAGAGAGATTGTGTGTTAGTGTGTATGTGAGAGAGAATGAGTGTGTGTGTGTTAGAGAGAGAGAGAGTGTGCGTGAGAGAGAGAGAGAGAGAGGGGGTGAGGGAGAGAGTGATAGAGTGTATGTGTGTGTGTGTGTTAGAGAGAGAGTGTGTGCGTGAGAGAGAGAGAGAGAGAGAGAGAGAATGTGTGTGCGTGTGTGTGTGTGTGTGTGTTCAAAATGTCTTAATGTCTTAATTTTATAGAGTAATAGTATCTGTTAGGGTCCCATCTAGAACTGTTCAATCATTTACCAAGGATTATTATTTGTTATTTGAAACCATACAACTGTGTACAGATTATTTATATTAGAGAGGAATACTTGATAAATAGAATTAAAGTAAAAGTAAAGTTGTCTCCCTTGAGTTGAGGGTGACCTGAAGGATCCCTTTTCGATAGCTACTACACCAAGGTATAGGGGAGGGTGCTACTCCTTTCTCTTGATTGCTCCACTTTACCCTTGATACCTACCTTATAATACTGAGTGTTAAGCAAGGAGGCATCAAGTACCATTTTTTGAGTCTTTGGTATGACTCAACCAAGGAATGAACCCAGGTCTCCCAGGCCATTGGCGAACACTCTAACCATTATGCCAATTACTAAAGTTAAATAGCAATATATATAAATTCAACTATGTGCAAACAAAGTATTAATATTAAATAGAATTATCAGTGTTTGATTTAAATGTATGAAATCATTTTACTATGAGCAACCGAATGAGCTCTAACAACTTGTGTAAAAATAAAGTTATCTAACCGTTACGCAAATTACAAGAAGTGCTCTTTAGTTAGCCTTCAATAATAATCTCCCTTGATAAATGCGAATCCGAGGTGTCCTCGTGGTGTAATGGTTAAAGCGATGGACTGAGGAATCGTAGTACGCGAGTTCGTACTCCAGTCGCGCTATTACGTTCACTTTCGGGCAAATACCCTAGGGAAAGGTATGAACCCCCTTATCCTCCCAGCTATGGGTTAAATAGTACCACTACTGTTCTTCTAGGAGAATGGCTTGGGCATTAAATAACCTACAAAGAGTTGATATGCCATTAAACAAAGAAACGCAACGTAAATGCGAATGCAGATACTATGCTATTTCTGGTAAGTGACGAATTGGACTAAAAATTACTTTATTCTCTGATCAAGAGAATATTTTCGCGGTTTCCCAAACCGAAATCCTGCTACGATGTTCCATTTTTCTTTGTTACGGTATCAGAAAAATTATTAAATCGGATCATTATTTATTTTCTTTGTTTGTTTGTTTGTTTTTTCCTTGAGTAGGATAGACAGGGCTCTTTAGCCTTAGTGGGCAACCAGTCTCGGAAGAGAATAACTGGAAGGGCTGGAATCCTTAAGATTTGTCTTCAGCATCATTCTGGCAATTCTTGCAATGACACACCTGCCAAACTGTATCAGCCAATGCTCTTTACCACATCGGCGTTGGGAAAAGTCTGCCCGTCTAACCTGCGTCCAAATCCAGATCAACGAAGTGTCTTCAATAAGTTTCCAGACTTTTTTGTACAGGCATTTAAAATTGTCGTTGACTCTTGAAAATTCACTATGTTATTGCTATACATCTTATGAGATGAGTGACTAATTTTTATGATTTCAGGTTCAAATGAACAGCTACGACAGCTACGATAGCAATTGGAATACACCCTACTAAAGCTTAATTGTCACAGCTGGTGAATTTCAAAAATGCAATCTGGACGTGAGGACACTTTAGAAGAACAATATGCAATAAAATTCTTTTTTGAACTTGGAAAAAATTCCAGAGAAAAATATGGAGTGCTTCAGACTGCTTTTGGATCATCTTGCATGAATCGGGCATCAGTTTTTGAGTGGCATAAGAGATTCAAGGAAGGCACGCGAGGAACTGAAGAGGCGGAAGATTTGCACGAAGTTTGTCCCAAGGGTGCTCAGAGAAGATCAGAAAGAAAGACGTTGTCATGACAGAAGGGAGATGGTCGAGCTGATCAATTCAGATCCCGCAGTTCTTGATGATCTGCTGACCTGCGATCAAACCTGGATCTACTGCTATGAGCCAGAGACCAAGAGACAGAGTTCCCAGAGGACGCATGCTGGCTCTCCCAGACCAAGAAGGCCAGACAGAGCAAATCCACCCACAAACTTTTGATGATCCCTTTTTTTGACAGCATTGGCATGATCTATTTGCACTGAGTTCCCACTGGACAGACAGTCAACAAGGAATACTATGTTGTGGTTTTAAGGGAGTTCAGGAAGAGATTCCTAAGGAAGACGCCAGCACACTTCAAATCGGCTCAGTGGCATTTCCACCAGGACAATGCACCAGTCCACAACTCCATCCTTGTCACAGACTATTTGACCAAGATGGGCATCAAGATAGTTCGTCACCCTCCCTATAGTCCAGACCTTGCTCCCTGTGACTTTTGCTTATTCCCTTAGCTCAGAGGCTGTCGTTATGAGACAAATGAGGAGATGAAAGAGACTGTGACGAAGGTCACTGACACGCTCACACAAGAGGACTTCCATGGGGCCTTCCAGAAGTTGTTGGAACGGTACAACAAGTGCATTGTAGCCGGAGGAGATTACTTCGAAGGGGACTAGAGTTTCATGCGTGTACTATCAATAAAAGTGCCCATACGAAAAAAGTCTGGAAACTTATTTAATTAGCCTTGAATATCTTAAGAGACATTTCGCTTGCATTCACACATTTGAACAGACAGAAAAAGTCGTTTCTAATTGTAATGTTCCGATAATAGTGTGAATACACATTGAAATATGAACAAAATCACCCAAAAATCTTACCTTCTAATCGAATATTGATAACCTTGATCCTTTCGACACTTAGATATTGCGAATTTAGCACGTACAAATAGATAATGTGTTGTCGGCAAAGACTTGACAGAATTTATATTTGTTTCTTTAAATGTTAGGAATAACTTTGATCTTAATGGTTTATTTTTCTCGTAAATCATAACAATTTCCGTGAATATCTTATCTCAAAGAGTTTAAATGACATGTGATCCTGTCTATTATCCCTTTAGAATTATTTGTTCTTGCTTTGGTTTGTTTCAAATAATAATAATTATAAAACAACTCAGATTCCAGATTTTGCGTGCAATGATTTTTTTATTTATAGTCGTATCGTTTGAACCACGTAGATTTACAAGTATATGAAAAGCCGGACGTTTCCCTCAATTAAAATCGGATATGATTAAAAACAGTCTATTTGATATCGTCTGTCATGGTTGAGTGAGTTCGATCTTAAATTCTTGCATGTATATCTCGACCAACAACTTGTTTTGTTTAGGTTTTTATATCACCGCAAAAAGATATCAGATCCTTCGCTTTCTTGTTTAATACTTATTGTTATACAACTCGTTTACCCCCCCCCTCCGCTGCTCACCTGCGTAAAGGTTTGGTTTGGTTTGTTTGGTTTTATGGCATATCAACCTTGGTAGGTTATTTAACGCCAAATCCATTTTTATGTAAATAATCTGTTCTAATGAAAACAGTTCAGTTTAGCATAAGTACACAGTTTGATTGTCAAAAACATTTCCATTTCAAACTATTCAAGCAGTTATATGTAATAATTCAGTTAAGTGTAAATACAGTTTTCATGTCGAAAAACAGTTCTATTTGAAATAATTCAGTTAAGCATAAGTACGCAGTTTAAGTGTAAGTACGGTTTAATTGTCAAAAACGTTTCTATTTCAAGCTATTCAGTTTACTCAATTCATTTTAGCATAAGTATGCTGTTAGTTCTATTTAACCCATAGATAGGGACCTATCAGGTGCTACCACTCCGGGCCAGAGTGGACCTGGGAGCGATGGCAATGAAGGGGTACTCCGCATTCCCCAAAGCTCCAGCATTGCTGGAACCTCACCATCAGATTGTTTAGTGTCATAACCAGGACACTCGTTGTAGGGGGTCTTACCCCTCTGCAGAGGTGCAGTCGGTGTATTCTACAGCCCCAGCTGACTGGGCAACCTGCGTAAAGGCGAAGACGTATAAGCATTAGATATACCTACGCACACATACGTATACATGCGCATATACACACAGTCATACACACATATGCACACACGGACGCATGCGCGCGCGATAGCACACTCCTACACACACACACATACACGTGCTCGCACACACACACACACACGTACATACGCATATACATATACACACAAACGCACGCACGCTTGTAAGCAAGTAAACACACTCATACACACACTTACACACTCGCACACTCACACACGAATACACGCTCGTACACACATACACACACACACACACATATACAAATACGCACACGCACAAATGCACTTGTGTACATGCACAACTTTGTACAGGTCTTACCAGTAGTGTCTTTAAAAAAGTACAGCTTCCAAGTACGAGGGGCATACGATAAGTTTCCAGCCTTTTTTCGTACGGGCATTTAAAATTGTCGTAGACTCTTGAAAATTCAGTATGTTATTGCTATACATCGTATGAGATGACGGGCCAATTTTTAGGATTTCAGGTTCGAATGAACACCTACAACAGCAATTGTAGTACACTCTACTAAAGCCTGATTGTCACAGCTGGTAAATTTCAAAAATCCAATCAAACACTTTAGAAGAACGATATGCAATAAAATTCTGTTTTAAACTTGGAAAAAATGCCACAGAAACGTATGGAATGCTTCAGACTACTTTTGGAGCATCTTGCATGAATTGAGCTTCAGTTTTTGAGTGGCGTAAGAGATTCAAGGAAGGCAGGGAGTTTGTGAGGGATGATGAGAGGTGAGAGAGGAGTAAGGAAGTCAATACACCAGAATTGATTGACCAAAGGTTTAGGGTTAGGGTTACTATGTTGAGGTTTTAAGGAAGTTCAGCCAGAGATTCTGTCGGAAGAGGCCAGCACTCTTCAAATCGGGTCAGTAGCATTTCCTCCAGAACAATACACCAGTCCACAACTTCATCCTTGTCACAGACTATTTGACCAAGATGGGCATCAAGACAGTTCCTCAGCCTCCCTATAGTCCAGACCTTGTTCTCTGTGACTTTTGCTTATTCCCTAAGCTCAGAGGCTGTCGTTATAAGACAATTGAGGAGATGAAAGCGGCTGTGACGAAGGTCATTGACACGCTCACACAAGACGACTTCCATGGGGCCTTCCAGAAGTTGTTGGAACGGTGCGACAAGTGCATTGCAGCCGGAGGAGATAACTTCGAAGGGGACTAGAGTTTCATGTGTGTACTATCAATAAAAGTGTCCATACGAAAAAAGTCTGGAAACTTATCGTATACACCTCGTATCTGAACAGACACATGGTATGTTCTTTTTGTGAGTAGAGGAGGGGGTCTTAGATTTAAGGCGCCATTTGAGGTTTTGGTCAAGGTGGGACCCAATTAATTTATTACTTTGGTATTTCTACCAGAGATCAATGCCAGTTTGTCCTTTCCATCTACTTGATCCATCATGTGTGTGTGTATAAGTGTGTGTTTGTGTGTGTGTGTCCCAAAATAGTCTTTAATGAAATATTTTTTACTTGAACAAATGTAGTTAAAATATACTCTATTGTTGTACGTGTGTTGTGTTAATATGCAGAGTGCGGTTTAACATGGGATAGCTTTTCCTCCGGATCAATTCATTTTTACCTTTGTAGATAGATAGATCGATAGATAGGAACAGACTGAGATAGATAGATAGATAGATAGATAGATAGATAGATAGATAGATAGATAGATAGATAGAATTGCCTAGACACAGAATAAACAGAGCTTGAGTACTACCGGTTTCTAGTCTATGTGATCATCAATCCAAGAGGCTCCCACGTGGGTGTTATGCGAGACATGATGAAAAGAATAATCTAGTGTGGGAGGCATCCTGGTAAGGATGGTAAAGTTTTTGTTAGAAAGAAAGAAAGAAAGAAAGAAAGAAATGGGTGTAAAAAGAAATTGAAAAATAGAGAAAGGAAGTCGAAATGACACAGAAAAGGGAGAAGACTGAAATATAGAAAGTTACATCGTACGAGAGAAAACACTTATAAAAAGAAAGTTATATTGATAAAGGTAAATAGTTTTACATTTTTTGTAAAATTTTCTTGTTCAGATAAATCGACAAAGCTTGATAGGAACTACACAAGAATGCTACGTGCTGTTTTGAAGAAATCCTGGAAGCCTCACCCCACAAAAGTGCAGTTGTACGGCCTTTTATTTCCCATCTCACAAACCATCCTATTAAAACGAATAAAACATACTGGACACTTCTCGTAAAGTAAGGATGAACACATAAGCGACGTTTACCAATGTAATCCTATACATGGATGTGACAGTGTTGGTTGACCATCTAAGACTTATATACATCACCTGTGTGGGGACACTGGATGCTGCCTACAAAACCTACCTGAAGCGATGGCGAGAGAGAGAGAGAATCAGGGAAATCCGACTTGATGATGATATTGATGATTTTAATGTGGACGAAAGGTTTAAAAACTTGTAGAATCATAAACTACTTCGATAGCTTCTAATTAAAAAAAAAAAAAAAAAAATTTCATTGTCGAAACTGGTTTAGCGTAAGTAAACTTAGCACATATTGACATGGTGATAGAAAAATATTTATTGTATACTTGCAAAGAAAAAAATATTCATTATTCGGGCGTAAGTATTTAAATTTTGATATAATAAAATATTATATTAAATATAAGTAAAAATGACTGACTATAGCCAAGGGCGATCCGAAGGCTCCGTTATCAATTGCTGACTGCACCTTTCCCTGGCTTGTTCCACTTTACCCTTGATCCGTACCTTATAATGCTGAGTGTTAAGCAAGGAGGTATCAGGTACCATTTTTTGAGTCTTTGGTATGACTCGGCTTGGGATCGAACCACAATCTTCGGGCCATTGGCGAACACTCTACCCAATGGGCCGGTGCTAATATGGAATATAAAGTAGTTTTAAAATATTTCGTTAAATCAGAAAGTCTAACGAAACTAGATAAGAACACATATAAAAGGATTATACTTATTTTTATTTTATTCTAATTGATTTCTGCATAAAATTATATATAGAATTGCATTTAATACGATTGAGAATAAAGCAATAATATTAGAAATCAATAACACCCAGTAATTATTTATTAAACCCAGTTTTGTTAAAACAAGTACATCGATTTTCTACTCTATATACTATGTAAACCTCTATTTCTTTGTGATATATAATAAGTTGAAGGGTTTTAAATGCCTAAATCCCACGGAGTCGCTATCTCAGTTTTACGGGGGCCACCTGGCATTTGCGTCAGGTGGGTGTTAGTATGCTGATCACCTGGTCTCGGGGAGGATACCCGCAGACAATACCTGCTCCATAGGGATGAGTTCATCGCTTGGCACCTGAAGGGGAATGCCGACAGGATCAAGAATTTTTTGTGACAGCCACGCATTTTTGTGACAGGCCACGATAAAATGACCATGAGTCAAATACTGACTTGGTGTAAAGTCAATTAAATGCTAACGCACTGATACCATGGAGTCGCCCTATGGTTTTTCATGGGGCACCTGGCGTTTGTTCAAAGTAGGTGTCATTAAGTTAATCGCCAGGTCCCAGGAAACCTTCACTTCTTGCAATACCTGCTTGGTACTGCTGAGTTTATCGCTTGGCGCCCGAAGCGCCTCAAAATGGGGAATACCGAAGAGATCAACTATGGTCTTGATTCATGTGTAGTTCGCACTATAGAATAACTTCTTGCCAAAGGTGACTCGGTGGGAAGTCGGCGAAATGCCTATAAAAATGAGGGATGTTTGGAAGGAAATATAACCCAGTTAGACATTAATAGAGTTATCGTTAATAGATAAAATGCAAATTAAGAGTAAATGGAGCAATATTGAACAAGTTCTGGAGGCAACATCCCACAAAGCAGCAGCTATACAGCCACCTACCACCCATCACGAAAACTATCAAAATTAGACGAAACAGACATGCAGGACACTGCTGGAGAAGTAGGTACAAGCTCATAAGTGATGTACTCAAGTGGACCCCTTCACATGGACGAGAAACGACAAGGCGACCTGCACGAACCTACATATAGCAGCTCTGGAGAGATATGGGGTGTAGCCCTGTAGACCTGCCAGAAGCGATGAACGATAGGGAGGGATGGCGAGAGAGGGTCAGGGATATCCGTGCTGATGGCACAACAAGATGATGATGATGATGATAATGATATTATAATTATTTAATAATCTTTGACAATTTAGCGTCAATAACTAAGAAATCTTTGACGGAGTTTGGGTTACTGACAGACATAATCTCCTTAGTAATAAGAAGGTTGCTGCAAAGAAACAATCAAAATTGGCAGTCTTTTATATCTATACGAATAAGCAATAGAATAAGGACAAATTATAAAACGCTTTGTAAAGAAGCACTGAATAAAATTCGAGAAAAAGAAATTTTTACAGGTTTCTTTATGAGTCAATTTTTTTTATTAATGAAATCATTAAGTGAATTGATTATTTTCTGCTACGAGTATGGGGCACTCAATGAGAGGCAAATACACTGTAACAATATTGGTCTTAGAGATTGAATTTTATATGATGAGACATATTTTTTTAGATTTTTTTTTTAGATTTTTTTTTTTAATATAGAAAAACCTTAAATATTTATTTATTTGTTAAAGTTCCGGACTGAAATTGAAAAGGCATAAGACTCTCTTCGCTGTGCTTTACGGTCAGCTTAGTTTTCAACAGCAATAAAAACAAAAAAAAAGTATCGATAATATGTATGTATTTAATAACTACTCCACACGGACAGGATGCGATACAAGGTCAGTTTTCAAGTGGAAGAGACGATAATATGTAATTTACTTGACTTTTTGCTAAGATTTGACGCTAGGCCGTCACGAGTCGATGATATTACGTAATATTGATATATAATAATATACTGTTGTTGTCGCTTTTTATTATTTTTGTTGTTTTGATGGGGATCTCTTTTTTCTTTTTGCTTTTTTTTTTTTTTTTTTTCTTTATTTGCTTCATACGAGGTAACTTATGTTAAGTAACTTTCAACAGCCAAAAAATATTTTTTGATTTATAAAAAATTTCAAGATCTGTTATCAAAACCCCTTTTTTTTATTCTTCTTTGCGAATAATTATAAGTAGTAACGGGGCTTACATTAGTTTTAACACAAGGTCACAATATCGAATACCTAGTAAAAATTGTATTTACAATAGAGTAGCAATGGTCCGTGGGACTAACTTTTCACTCATTTCTCCCTAACAGGCCACCCGGAGTGAACATTTAGTCAGATATTTACATTTTCCAGAAATAGGTGTTGGTATTAAATATGGAACGTACTCGTTTCTTTTTCATTTTTTTTTTTTTTCTGCTGTCTATTTAAAAGAGTTCACGCTTAATCAAGCGGTCATTTTTTTTTCACCGTCATAAGTTTGCATTGTAATATTTGTAATTCTTATTTTTAAAAAAATTCTCTTCTTTTGACTATTTTCTTCGGTCAAAGTATGAAGCTGTCAAAAAACACACAATAGACTGAATAAGTTAAGATGTACGACATGGTCGTTTTGGTTTGCCGAATGGGTGACAGATATAATACAGTATGAGTAAAACGGACTTCTTTCTCCCAAAATTTGAAATGTAAATAGAATTGATGAACGGCTTGCGAGTTTTACGTTCTTATTTTTATTTATTTATTTTTTGGAGACAATTTGTTGTTGTTCTTGTTATTCTTGTTGTTGTTGTTGTTGCTGCTATTATTTTCAAATACTTTTTCAGTGTTTTTTTTCGGCGGGGGTGTTGGGTTTTTTTGTTTTTTGTTGTTTTTTTTTTTGCTTTTTTTGTTGTTGTTTGATTTGGGGGGGATTTTTTTTTTTCATTTTGTTTTGTTTGCTTGTTTCTGGTTTTCGTTTAACTTCTCTTGTTTCTGTTTTCGTTTCACTTCCGTGTATGTGTTTTATATTAACATTTCTTTCTTTTTCCTTTCTCCAGTCTCTTGTTTTCGTGCCAAACATCATTTTTCTACCTTTTCACACAGCTTATTGTTGCTTCGGTGGGCGTCGAAAACCCGTGCCGAGTAAAAATTATATAGCCATCAATCATTTCCACTATCCACTGGCCACAACAATCTTCGTCTTTGCTCCTCTCAACTCGTTCCTTTCCTCATCGACAAGCACCAAACACAGAACGAAGAAAAAGGAAACTGCAACACTTCGTAAATAAACAAACAACATGAGTCTGTCTTGGAGAAAAAAATTTCCAAGGACGGAAAAAGTGTGAAAACTTTTGCAAAACGATGTGCTTCCGAAAATTTAAGTTATAAACTATTTTCTCTTTATTATTCTCAACACATTGCGGTCTGCTATATTAATCTTGTTTGTTATAACCACAACGTTTCGGTCGCTGTACTCTCCGGCCTTCTTTAGGCAACCTTTGTAACCTTCTGAGAATTCCAAACTTAGTTTTTCATTTGAATCTCGAAGATAGACTGTTCTCGGTCAGCCATTGGAGGTATCTCGCATCAGCCATTTTAATGGTGAGTATGAACGATAGGGAGGAGTGGCGAGAGAGGGTCAGGGATATCCGTGCTGCCAGCACGATATGATGATGATGATTGCAGCTAAGATGAGTATAGTAGTTCGCAATGTGTAGGAAACGATAATAAAAATGTCCCATCTCAAAGATATGAACAGATATTTCTTAGGTTTTCGTTTTCGGAAAAGAATCAAACTTTCAACAAAGCCTGCATTTTTTAACGCATTGAATTAATAGTTCTGTTTCCTTCGGATGATTGATTTTTCTATAGTATACATCAAGAAACACAACTTATCAATTCGTTTCCACACACAAACACACACACACACACGGTATTTCATAATCTATGAGTATATTGTTGTATTAAGTGTTGGTATATATATATATATATATATATATATATATAATATCCAGTGAAGATAACTTGGGAATGATTCAAATTGAGAATATATAAGACGATTCTCATAAATCTCCAGGAGTGCTCAATGTATGATTATTGATATATAAATTTATAAATATCATACAGAGCAAATTCTTATAATTGGAAAAAAATCTAAACAGACCGTCATTTGGCCATTATTAATTTATTTAAGCTGATCACTCGATAAGAGCAACCAACCTCTTCAGATAGCCATTACCTAATCTATGTGGTTAGTTACTCTTATCGAGTGGTCATCTAATTACATATATGTATATATATATATATATAATCCAACGAAAATAGTCTATGACTATTAAGTTATAATCCAAAGGGTAGTAATATCTACTTGAGTACTCAATGCCAACGGCTATCGAATTTATAATTAATTTCAGATTAAAGTACATCGAAACTCACGTGCAGAACGAAAACATTTTTTATAAAACTGAAAGGAAAAAATTCACTTTTGAGTTTTCATTATGAATTTATTTCGGGTCTATGAAATGACCCTCTTCAGATGCAGAGAAAGAAAAAACATATATATATATATATATATATATATATATCAGACGAGGCAAATGAACAGAGAAAGGTGGTTATTATATATATATATATATATATATATATATATATATATATATATATATATATATATATATATATATATCAGCTTTGCTAGTGAAAGGCAGCACCCTTCAACTTCTGAATCGCACGTTTTGTCGTATTAATTTGAAGCCCGAATCATGCATTTTGTATTGTATTTGTGGTATCAATGCGTTAGTATTTAACTGACTTCCCATCAAGTCAGTTATTGCCGTGTCCGCCCCATTCCCCACAAAAAAAGAAATGAAACTATTCGAATAGTCAGCAATTACAAAATTAATCTTTAGTCAATCAAAACTGGCAAAAAATTATTTAATTTTAAAAAAATTAAAATGTTTCATTTGAAATATGGAACATTTTAAAAATTGTGGTCATTTTTGTCACCAGTGGCTTGTAGATACTTTTTCCACCTTTAAATTTTTCACAAATAGCCCTTCAAAATTTTAATGATTATCAAATACTATTGATCACTCCTAAAAAAACAATAATCCTTTTAATTCTGACTAATTTTTCCTTTAAATATAATTAATAATTATGTTGATTTAAAAAGTGCTAACTTCAATGGCTAATTTTTCATTATATCGATAAAAATCCAATAACCATGATTTTTCCTATTAAAGCTATGATACACTTCTTACGATTTAGATTCGAAGTTTAGATTAAAACAAATTATTGCAGTTACGCTAATCACTTACGAACAGACGATAGACAAATGAACAGAGAAAGATGGTTATTATATGATAGATAGATAGATAGATAGATAGATAGATCTATTTGTTTGATTTGGTTACGTTATATGACATATCAACTCTTGTGGGCAATTTAATCCCAAATCCTGTTTATATATATATATATATATATATATATATATATATATATATATATGTGTGTGTGTGTGTGTGTGTGTGTGTGTGTGTGGTTTAATAATTTCTAAACAAATAGTTTGTTCATAACATTATTTTTAAACGAGCCAGTACTCATTTGTTTGTACTTAATTAAATGGTATCACGTATTGTTATCTAATACTAATAATTCTATTTGATATTATTCATTTGTTTGCACACAGTTAAATGGTTTTAAGTATTACTATTTAACATTAGTATTGAGCAAGTATTCCAATCTAATTTAAGACTTATCATTTGTTTACACTCAGTTAATTGGTTTCAGGTATTGCTATCAACGTTTTAGTTTTAATGCCTATTTCACAGAATTTGACGATTTTGTTTGCTCATGTTCATACAATGCGTAGGAAGTCTGTCAGGAAATAATCAAATCAACAAAAATGAAGCCGAAACTAGGACAATGGCACCTTAGCCTCGTTACAAATTACTCTCTTGGAACCTTACACACTTATCCCATTAACCTTGCATCCCTTCATCTTTTGTCCGCAAAAGGAATTTTAAGGTCATCATTAACCTCCTCAATGGAATCTCCTTAATCTCATCCACAGTCTAAAATCTCAAGCAGCAATTTTATTAAGGGACAAGTCAGAGATCGCATTTAATTAAATCTAGATTGTAGATGAGATATTCTGACACAACTAGGTGATATGGCCATCAATATATATATATATGTATATATATATAAAGTAAAATGCTATTTTAATACCCTAATTACCCGATTTTTAACACTAGTATAATTTTTAACAGTACAAAAGAAGTTACAATTATAAATAAAAAAAAGTTTTGTTGTTTTTGGCGAAGATCCTTTGAAGATTGAAAAAAATCTCTATCGTAATTAATTAACAAATTTTATACATTGTGCAACTTGCGAGTTTTCACGCCAGGGTTAAGTAGTGGTTTTTCACTGAAGTGTGAGTGACAGCAAGTCTCCTCAGTTTTCCAGGACCATCCTAAATATCCTTGCCGATCTTAATAGTGTAGTGGTTTGAATTGTTTCAATTATTCCTCAATCTTTTTTCCAGACTTTTGGAAACCTTCCCAAGTCTCCTCCAGGGAAGTCCTGGTGGCGTAGGGACTAAAGTGCAGGATTGCAACCTCGTAGTATGCGAGTTCAAACTCCAATCGCGCTTTTACGTTCACTTTCTGACTAATCCCCTTAGTGAAGGTATGAACCCCATTATCCCATCCAGCTATGGCTTAAATAGTATCACTGCAATTGGTCTACAAGGATGGCTTGATATGCCATTAACTAAAAGAAACCAAATCTAACGAAGCCTCCTCCTCCTACTATGATTGATATTACCGTCACCTTTATGTTTCACAGTCTTTTCAACTTTCTGACAATGTCCAGGTATTTGTCTTTTTTTTATCGTTTTTTTTTTGTTTTGTTTTGTTTTCTTTTATTTTCACTTTTTTTTCACTTTACTTTCACTTTTATTTTCACTTTATTGTCCTTGAGAACGGAAAAATCAACTAGAATGATTAATTAACACTAGATCTGCTCTTTTAGCCAGGATTCGGTGATGTATTTTTATGTGAAAATCCAAGAGAATTTTATTCGTTACATTGCTTAAGACTGATTCAGCTTTGTGCATATACCATTTGTCAGCAGGGGCAAACTTTAGTCTTTGGCATAATTCCATATATATCGCATTCACCGGGGAGGGCACGTTCTTTCAGTTTTATTCTGTGGTCAGCCGGGACAGCAAAGTCGACAATTTTGCAAATTCTCTTTTTTTGTTGATTATTATAAGGTCTGGTCTTCTGGCTGATATTATTATTATATTCCTTTAGAGTTTTTCACATCAGTGTTAGCTAATGGTTTTTCACTGGAGCTTGAGTGACAGCAAGTCTCCTCAAGTCTCCAGGACTCGTCTCAGGATTCTGATCGTTCTTAGCCATGCTGTCGTTTGGATCGTCTCTACCCGTCCGCCAACTTCAAAGTTTTCCAGGCCTTTCAATGATCCTTTCGTTATTGTGTCTAACGCACCAGTCACAATTGTTACTTTCATGTTCCACAGCTTTTTCAATTCTCTAGCAAGGTCGAGGTACTTATCTTTCTTTTCCCTTTCCTTCAGATTTATTCTGTGGTCCGCCGGGACAGCAAAGTCGACAATTTTACAAATTTTCTTTTTTTTTTTTTTTTTTTGTTAATTATCATGAGGTCTGGTCTTCTGGCCGGGATTAAGTGATCCGTTTGTATTTTAAAGTCCCATTGGAGTTTATGCATGTCATTTTCTAGGACAGGTGCTGAGTTATGCATATACCATTTGTTTATATGGTCGAATTGATATTATTATTATTATTATTATTATAACGCTTCATTCATACCATTCTTATGTTCCTTTTCTGCCAGTTTTCTGCATTCGCTTATTATAGGATTAACTATTTCATTTATGTCACCAAATGACCTACACTTTCTTTTCTCCTCTGTGTATTATCAATTTTTGCTTTGACATAATTAGTCCCTAAGAAATTAGTTTTTGTTACTATTTAAAGAGATTCTGTTTCTCTCTTCACGTTTTCCCTTCTTAGCCGTGTCAACGTTTTCTTGCTTGCAGTTTCCTTAATTTCTCGCTTGAAATACCCATACAGTTGTTTTACTTTACATTTTTGTTTTCTACATTTTTTATTGTTGTTTTCTTGTTTGTCTTCTGTAAATAATGTTGTAACTGGGTGTAATTAGTCTTTCTGTTATTATTGTTCCTTGCAAGTTTTTCCTACCAGCGTTAGCTGATGGTTTTCCACTGGAGTTTGAGTGACTGCGAGTATCTTCAAGTTCACTATTCGACAGGTTCTCTTTTTTTCTTTCTTTTTTTTCTGTTAACTAACACAAGGTCTGGTTTTCTGGCCGAGATTAGGGGATCCGTTTGTATCTCAAAATCCCAGAGAATTTTATGCGTCTTATTCTCAAGGATAGATTCTGATTTGTGCATATACCATTTGATATTATTATTGTTTACTCCTTGAGAGTTTTTCACATCAGCGTTAGCTGATAGTCTTTCACTGGACTTTGAGTAACAGCAAGTCTCCTCAAGTCTCCGGGACTCTTCTCGGTATTCTGGCCGTTCTCAATAATGTAGTAGTTTGGACAGTCTCCACAAGTCCTCTTATTTCCATATTTATCCAACCCCTCCGCTCGGGCAGGATATGACACAAGATCAATTTTTTTAAGCGGAGTTCAACAGGTTTGAATTCAGAGTTTTCCTTCTCCTAGACTAGTTGCCTCACCAAGGCTGAAGAACACAGTCTGCCCTACTATTTACCCATAGCTGGAGGGAAAATACTTGGATTCATACCTTTCCCAAGGGTATTAGTGCTATGTGAAAATGCAATCAGTCTCGTCCAGGATTTGAACTCGTGTCGCCGTGTCCATTTCCTATGACGATAACCATTACACCACGGGCACCTCCGCTACACCACGGGCACCTCCACAAGTCCTCTGATTTCCAAGTCCTCCACTTCCTTTATTAATCCTTTGGTGACTGTACAAAGAGCACCAATTATAATTGGTATAAATGTCACTTTTATGTTCCATAGTTTTTTTTCAATTCTCTTGCAAGATCAAGGTATTTGTCCTTCTTTTCACTTTCTTTCAATTTTACTCTATGGTCACCCGGGACAGCAAAGTCCACAATTTTGCAAGTTCTCTTTTTTGTTGATTATTATTTACCCTTTAGAGTTTTTCACATCGGCGTTAGCTGATGGTTTTTCACTGGAGTTTGAGTGACAGCAAGTCTCCTCAAGTCTCCAGGACTCTTCTCAGTTTTCTGGCTGTTCTCAATAATGCTGTCGTTTGGATGGTCTCCACTCGTCCGCCAACTTTCAAGTCCTCTAATCCCTTTAGCAATCCTTTAGTTACTGTTCCAAACGCACCCATTACAATTGATATAATCGTCACCTTCAAGTTCCATTTTTTCAATTCTCTTGCAAGGTCGAGGTACTTATCTTTCTTTTCACATTCTTTAAGTTTTATTCTGTGGTCAGCCGAGACAGCAAAGTCGACAATTTTGCAAATTCTCTTTTTTTTTTTTTGTTGATTATTATAAGGTTTGGTCTTCTGGCCGATATTATTATTATTATTATTATTATTATTATAACGCTTCAGTTTTAACCTTTTCATTTTAATTTGATACTTTCCGTCTCTTTATAATCCTAATTTTGTTTCTTTCAAATTTACTGACGTTTCACTTCTTGTATTTTGTTTTTAATTCTTTTTTATTATTTTATTTTTCATAAATAACGCTTATATTCCCACTTCCCTACGAGTTTATTCCCAATTGGTAAGAACCGTGTCTTTATCGAAGTACCTGTTGTGTGGTCTGTGCGTCAACCTCCCCCGGCCCTCCCAACCAAAGTCTTCCTTTATGCGACCGCAGAAAAAAAAAGCAGCCTTTCCCGTCTGCTTCACTGAATTGCGAGTAAAAAAAAAGTGGGGGTGCGATCGGCACCCGTCAAGTGTCTGCGCCTGTCCAAGCGTACAATCACCAGCAGTTAGGTCTTGCATATCAATATCTATTGATAATAATAAAAGAACAAAAGATATGTCGTCCATCTCCGCCTGCCTTCTAGGTCTTTGCACTCATTCACGCGTACTTGGTGTGTACGCATAATTTGTTTATGCGTTTAGTGTATATCTGTGTGTCTGTGTGTACGTAATAGTTTACCTGGAGATGAGAGAAGAGGGAAAGAGAGACCGAGAAAAAGGAAGATATGAAAGAGAGGCTCTAAGAGATTGAAAGCAAAGTATAAGTAAAGAAGATTATATTATAAAAGTTGTGAAGAAGTTTGTTTGTTTATTCGTTTGTTTGTTTGTTGGTTTGTTTGTTTGTTGGTTTGTTTGTTTTTGTGGCATATCAACCTTTGTAAGTTATTTAATGCCAAATCTATTTCAAGCTTTTCAGTTTAGTCAAACAGTTCTAATTCATTTGTGGCATATCAACCTTTGTAAGTTATTTGACGCCAAATCCATTTTATACAAAGGAACAGTTCTATTTCAAACAATTCAGTTTAGTATAAGTACACAATTTTATTGTCAAATACATTTCTATTTCAAGCAATTCAGTTTAGTCAAACAGTTCTAATTCATTTCTGGCATATCAACCTTTGTAGGTTATTTAATGCCAAATCCATTTTTATTCAAATGAACAGTTCTATTTCAAACAATCAGTTTAGTATAAGTACACAATTTAATTGTCAAATACATTTCTATTTCAAGCTATTCAGTTTAGTTAAACAGCTCTATTTCAAACAATTCAGTTTAGTATAGTTATAGTTTTTTTCCAGACTCAGTTAATTGTCGAAACAGTTCTATTTCAAACAATTCAGTTTAGCTTAAGTTCAGTTTCAAAGTCAAAAATAGTTCAATCTAAAAAAAAGTAAAGTTGGCGACCGTTGTCGAGGGTGACCCGAAGGCTCCCTTTTCAATAGCTATTACACTGAGGGGTAGGAGAGGGCGCTACTCCATTCCCTGGATTGCTCCACAATACCATTGAACCTTACCTTATAATGCTGAGTGTTAAGCAAGGAGGCATCAAGTACCATTTTTAAAGTCTTTGGTATGACTCGACCTGAGATTGAACCCCGGTCTTCCGGGCCATTAGTGAGTACACTACTCATTAGGTCAATTTAGTTTAACATAAGTACGCAGTTTAAACATCAAAACAATTCGATTTCAAGTAATTCAGTTTAGCATAAGTACACCGTTTAGTTCTGTTTGACCCATAGATAGGACCCTATCAGGTGCTACCACTCCGGGCCAGATTTGACATGGGAGCTATGGCAATGAAGGGGTACGCCGCATTCCCCAAAGCTCCAGCATTACTGGAACCTCACCATCAGATTGTTTAGTGTCATATCCAGGACACTCGTTGTTGGGGTCTTACCCCTCGGCAGTGATGCAGTCGGTGTATTTTACAGCCCCAGCTGACTGGGCAATTGTGAAGGAGAATCAAATAAGAATGTAAAATATTATCCAAGAGTTCGAAGCCCAGTGATTGGTTTAATAGTTGCCCTACTGTTCTTTTATAAGAATGGCTTTAGCATTAAATAACCCTGGAAGTTTTATATGACATTAAACAAAGAAACAAGCAAAGAGTTCGAAGAACTTACAGCAATAAATAGCTTCCTTAAAATAAGAAATTTCAACAGATTGATTGATTGATTGATTGTATGTCAACCCGTCTAGGGTTTTTTCACTGTAGGTTTATTTATATTTTTTGTATTATTGTTTCTTAAAAGGCTTTTTGTTGTTGTTTATTTTGGGGGGTGCACACGTTTTTATCAAATACGCATAATTTCTGAATAGTTCTTTTTGAACTATAGATGGGACCCTAACGAATCATAGTCGAACTGGGAGTAATGGCCATGAGGATTACCCCATATTCATCAAATCTCCAGATATGGAGCCTCACCATCAGATGTAGATTAGCGTCATAGCCAGGCCACCCTCTTTGTTAGGAGGAGGCCTTACCTTGTTTCAGGTGGTACAGTCAGCCTATTTCAAGTCCTACCAATAGAATAGAAATTTGAAAAGAAGATGAAGTTATTTATTTGCGGGTGAAGATGTGAAAAATGCCCGGCGAGACACGGAAAATGTTGGATAGACAGATTAACACATGATTCAATGGTTTTAGAATTTCCAAAGCCTTTGCACAATACTTCGTGATAGTATATGTAGAAAGAAAGAAAGAAAGAAAGAGTCTGAAAAGAAAGAAAGAAAGAAAGAAAGAGTTTGAAAAGAAAGAAAGAGTCTGAAAAAAGAAAGAGTCTGAAAAAAGAAAGAAAGAAAGAAAGAAAGAGAAACGATTAAGAAAAGAGTTTGAGTTTGAGTCTGAATTTTGTTTAACGGCATATCAACCTCTGTGGGTCATTTAATGCCAGAAGGGTTAAATTGCTTTTGTCTTTTGTGCATGTTTTAGGTTTTAAGGTATGAGTTTTAGTTATGTTTTATTATATTTGACTAGATTTTAATGAAGAGATTGATTTCTTTTAGAAAGCTTAGGATTTCCTCTGGTTTGAAGTTTTTGAAGAGGTTCTTTGAATTATTTGTTTGGTAAAGTTTTGGGCGAATTCGTCTAAACCTATCACAGTTTATGAGAATGTGTTTGACCGTGAGAAGTACTTTGCATGTTAGACATGTAGAGAAGAGGAAAATCTCGTATTTTGTTTTGGCGCGCTATTTAATTCAACACTGAATTTCACCCAATCAGGATGACATATCCTATTCAGCCCGGACCTTCATTTCCGGCTAGCAAAACGGGTGAGCGGCCAAACTCTGTCTCTTCGGCTTGAGACGGTGACCAGAACGGACGTGTCTCTGGTCGCCCCTGCTTAGCGATGCCCTTTAGCTAAACAAGCCACCCGGTGTGGACATATCACCGTGGCTTTAACCCTAGCAGCAGCAGCAACATGGACACTCAGCGAGGGAACCTTCTAATTTATGGATTCTTTGCGTCTAATATATTTTAGACCAAGGAATCCCAGTTGAATATGAATTAGATACGTTCAGCATGCCTTCCACAAGCACCACAGAAATTTACCATGTCGATCCGAGCGCCACTCCGCTCTCGACACAAAACTACACTGTGACTTTGAATACTTCCTTCACACGTCCAACGACACGCTGCCATTTCCAGCATCCCGCTAAGCCATTTCGTCTCAAACATCCAGCAAGCCTAAACACCACGAGTCTTGCAGCACCAAGAACAAACCTCCTCAAAGCTGCAAATAAAAACTTTCGCTGTTGTGTGTTGTTATAAAGCAAAGTCTCGTAATTCATTTCTGTTGCCATAAAATCTATAGTGTTCGGGAAAATAACTAATTCCCTCAACAACCGCTATAGACATACTGGGAAGTCTTCCCTTTTTAGGAGGTGTGAATGGGTAGATTAAGAAAAGAGGCAGAGAAGAGAAGTTATCATTCTGTAAATGAATGGAGGAAGTGGTACAAAAATAGGTTGGGTTTGGTTCTGTATTTAATGCCAAATCCTGTTTAAACGTACACTGAATATATAGCATTCGTAAACAACTAGTTTGGAGGTGCCCGTGGTGTAATGGTTATCGTCGTAGGAAATGGCCACGGCGACACGAGTTCAAATCCTGGACGAGACTGATTGCATTTCACATCGCACTAATACCCTTGGGAAAGGTATGAATCCAATTATTCTCCCTCCAGCTATGGGTAAATAGTAGGACAGACTGATTCTTCAGCCTTGGTGAGGCAACTAGTCCAGGAGAAGGAAAACTCAAAATTTAAACCTGTTAAACTCCGCTTAAAAATTGACCATGTGTCATATCCTGCACGAGCGGAGGGGTTGGGTAAATATGGTAAACCAATAGTTTGTTGAGAGCATTTTTAAACGAGCCAGAGCTCATTTATTTGTACACAGTTAAATGGTATCAGGTATTTCCATGTAACACTAACTCTTTAGTTTAGCACCAATCGTTTATTTGTATTACTATCAAATGGATATACTTTTGTAAGTGAAAAGTTTATTGGTAATTTTATAATTCTATTTTTAAGTTAGAGCAAATTTGTTTCCACAGATTTAAGTATTTCTAACAATCCCAATTCTTTTTAATATCAATCATTTAATTTTCTATTTGATATTAATCAGTTAGATAGTTTCAAACATAGTTTGCTTTGGTTGGGTTGGGTTTTATATCATATCAACCAATAAAGGTTATTTATTGCTAAATACTGTTTATTCATATATTCTAAATATATATGTGTATAGGTAAACTCATTTTATAGATAACATTCTTAAAACAAGCCTCATCTCTTTTTTGCATACAGTTAAATGGTTTCAAGTATTGCTATGCAATACTAATAGTTCAATTTAAAATTGATTTATTTGTTTGCGCACAGTCATAGTTTTAAATCCTAAATTACTTGAAAATGTTTTTAGTTGAATAAAATTTCTAAAACGACAACAACAACAACAACAACAAATAAGATAAAAAAAATTATATTTTTAAAATCTTGTCGGGAACCATTTAAGATTTGAAAGGAAAGCCAGCATTGATATTTGGAAGAGATTCCGAAGTTGCAGTTTAATTGATATGATATCCTAAGGAGGTGCCCGTGGTGTAATGGTTATCGTCGTAGGAAATGGCCACGGCGACACGAGTTCAAATCCTGGACATGACTGATTACATAGCACTAATACCCTTGGGAAAGGTATGAATCCAAATATTCTCCCTCCAGCTATGGGTAAATAGTAGGGCAGACTAGGTTCTTCAGCCTTGGTGAGGCAACTAGTCTAGGAGAAGGAAAACTCTAAATTCAAACCTGTTAAACTCCGCTTAAAAATTGACCCTGTGTCATATCCTGCCCGAGCGGAGGGGTTGGTAAATATGATTAGTATCCTACCAGCTAAAAATTATATATATATATATATATATCAGTATAGATCCTGTGAAAATGTTTTATCTCAAAAATGTCACCATGATTGATCAAGAGACCAAGTGGGAGGTGACGTAGGTAGAGTTCTTTAATGAGTACTTATCTCACTACTGTAGTAAACTTAGAACGGGACCAAACATTGATTTCAGATAAACTTCATGAATACACCAGCTTGTGTGAATACGCGTGCACACACAGACACACACACACACAGACACACACACACACACACACACACACACACACAGACACACACACACACATATATATATGTATAAATATGTACAGTGGAACATCGACTTACGAAAACCCCATTATACGAAAATTTCGGAATACGAAACGGGTTTTGAAGAAATTTCCGTCCCATTCAACGAAAAAATATTCAAGATAAAAAAACTAAAATCGAAAATGTTATATTTATGTAATCATTTAAATTAAGTTACGTAAACTTACGTATGATTTCTGCCATCTGTCAAAACTCCTTTCGTCTCCTCCTCCTCCTCCTTCTCCGCCATCAAGCTCACCTCACGTCTCCTCCTTCTCCTCCCCCTCCTCCTTCTCCGCCATCAAGTTCACCTCACGTCTCCTCCTCCTCCTCCACCTCCTCCTTCTCCTCCTCCTTCTCCTCCTCCGCCATCAAGCTCACCTCACGTTACCCTTGAGCTCGTTCCCCCGACTCGAAAGGTAAAGTGTCATTATTCATATATGTGCAATCATACAAAGTAAAAATTCACCACTGAATTAAACTCATTGAAAAAGAGCGATTATTCTACAACATTTGCAATGTCAACATTTGCCATGTCAGGTCACTCACACGCACACACGCACACACACACATCATCATCATCATCATCAGGCTATAATAACGGCACAGATCCTCTTGATTCTCTGTCACCATCCGTACCTATCGGATATCGCTCTAGACAGCACAGCTATTTAATATAATGTTTTAATGATCGGCCATATAATCGACAAATTGTCCATCACAATCTACGCCTTCCCAAGACGTATATTTGACATCGCTTTCAGTAGATGAGATGTTGCTACCGCGGTATGTGAACTGGTCTATTAATTTCAGATGCTTGCCACTTAAAGTGGAGATGGTTCCTTCTTGGCGCATGAACTATGTTTTATTTGCGTTCGCGTAGAGGCCAATGCCTATTTCTGCTAACCCCAGTCTATGCAGTAAAAGAAAATGAAGCCATATAACTGTATGTAAACAAATGATTAATCTTAAATGCAACAATCAGTATTACATAGCAATGATTGAATCCATTTAACTATGTGCAAATAAATGAGGTCTGGCTCGTAAAAAAATTTTACCTAGAAACTATTCACTTAAAAATTATATGTATAAAACAGGATTTGACATTCAATAAACCACAAAGGTCTATATACCATAAGACACAACCAATCAATTGACCAATAATGCACTTGTCAGTTTGCTTTATTTACGAATAAACAGTGCTCGATATCAGGGATAGAGCTTATATAGATCGAAGTTGGCATAGCGTAGACACAGAGTCAACAGCCCTCAGTGACGGTTTCTCGCTGTGGGATCATCAGACCAAGAGATTCCCCCGTAATGCGTATCTCTTTAAGTTATGAGGGGTGAAAAGATGCCAGTCCCCAAACGCTATTGACTTTGTGTGTACCCTACAGTTAATTACTACTTTGTGACCCATTCTAGTGTTATATTTAATTCAACGTATTTTTCAAGTTTTGTTTTCGATATTTTTATGTGTAGACTTTTATTCAAACTTGAAACTTTTTAGAAAAATTTCAGCAATATACCAGTGTTTAAGTTAATGAAAAGAAAAGTAATTAACTCTCTATTCTCTCTCCAGCTATGGATAAATAGTTAGACAGACTAAGCTTTTTATCTTTGGTACGGAAACCGGTCTAAGACAAGAAAAACCCAGAATTCATACCTCCGCTTAAAAATTAACCTACTGCCACATTCGGCAAGTCCGAAGGGGTTAGTTAAAAAAAAAAAAGAAACAAAAAGTAATGACTGATTGGTTAAGGTTAACAATGAGTGTAACAGATTTCTTTTGTTATTTACGCCTGAAAAGATATGCTCAGCTTTTTTTTTAATTATATTTCTGTACCAGCGACATTTGTGAGGCGCGGGGAATAATGACGGAACATGGCCTAATAATGTAGGCTCCTAACTTTTCCAAAAATAAAAAAATAAAAATAAACATTCTAAATAAAGATCAAACTTTACTGAGATTTGAACTCTAGTTTGCTGATTTTCGTTTGCTTGCTTCTTATCACCGGACATTAAGTTTATCATTCACACTCAACATGATATCTTCCCTCTCGTTTCATCCATCCCTTCCTTAAACTAGCTATATACCTTCTCTTCCCTTTCCTAATCCTCCCCCATCTCCTAATCTTTCTTCTTCTTCTTCTTCTTCTTCTTCTTCTTCTTCTTCTTCTTCGTCATATCTCACTTATTATCTTCTGTTCCCTGTGTATTTGTATCTAAAACTGATCTTTATTTTTCGTTTAGAATTTTTCTTTTTTCTTTTTATCACATATTTGTCACGGTCTAGACGGAAAAAAAAAACTAGTGAAAAAAAACCAAATCCGGGGCTCTTTCCGGGCTGCGACCTGTAAAGTCTTTTCGAAGAGAATGGGTCGCACGTGCGTGGGTCAGAGTTCATCCTGGGCACACAATGAATGAGGTGACGAGAAGTGTGGGTGTAAGAGAGGGGGCGGGCAGATGAGTACAACGGATTAGGCGTTGTAAAGGGAACTGGATTACCAACTGAGGTAGAGGGGGGGCGCCAAGATTAAACATTGGGGAGGAGTGGAAGGATGTCAAGGTGGTTACACTAAGGGTGGAGGGAGACTTGGTATAATCGATGCCGGAAAGAGGGAAGAAAATTTTCAAAAAAAGGAAAGCAAAAACCATCCGAAGTTCGCTCGTGTTACTGGTTCTCTTGTTTTCACCCAATTAAGCACGTATTTTCGCCTTTCTCTGCAATCCACTCATCTTTCTCTGCGAATTCTTCTTCTTCTTCTTCTTCTTCTTCTTCTTCTGCGTCATCGTCATCGCTCATTTTTCTTTTTCTTTTTCTTTTTCTTTTTCTTTTTCTTCTTTTCTTCACATATTTTCCGTCTACATATTTTTCCTCCTTTTTTTTCACTAGTTTTGCTGTTTCTATTTATTTGGCATAATTAACTCTTTCTTTCTTCATTTGTTTTTCTCTTATTATTTATTTCTTTTTTTTCTTTTTTTTTTTTTTTTTTTTTTTTTTGTTAAGTCGTTAGCAGAATGGTAAATTAAAAGCGAAAAAGGAAAAAGAGAAATCAGATGGTTTATTGGTTGAGTGGTTGAATTGTATAGCATATCAACCCTTGTAGGTTATTTAATGCCAAATGCTGGATAGATAGATAGATAGATAGATAGATAGATAGATAGATAGATAGATAGATAGATTTGATTTGATTTATAAACAAATTGTTTGTAGGTAAAATATAAAAAAAAGCAAGAATTCATTGATAAAATCACAGTTTCATGGTTTCAACTTCTTCAAACTCTAATAATTCAATTTAATATTAATCATTTGTTTGCACAAAGTTAAACAGTTTCTAGTATTGCTATACAATACTAAAAAATCTAATTCAGCATCAGTCATTTACTTGCACATTGGCAAATGGTTATATATATATATATATATATATATATATATATATATATATATATATATATATATATATATATATATATATCCACAGGCAGATGTTTCGTTCTATCAGAACTCTTCAGTGTAGCTAGATAAGCTAGATTCCCGAAGCTGGGATCGAAACCCGGTTAACTCAAACGCCAATCCAAGATTCAACACATGATTTATAAGTCAAAAGTTTATAGATAATTTTATTTGTTTGCGCACAATTCACCTTTGCTATTGTTTGCACACAGTTAAATGGTTTGAAGTATTTCTATTTAACACTAAAAATTCAATTTAATATTAATCATTTGTTTGCACACTGTTAAATGGGTAAGCAGTTCTATTTGACCCAGATATAGGTTGGTTGTTTGGGTTTTATGGCATATCAACCTTTGTAGGTTATTTAACGCCAAATCCATTTTTATACAAATAATCAGATTCTATTTCAAATAATTCAGTTTAGCATGAGTACACAGATTAATTGTAAAAACCATTTCTATTTCAAGCTATTCAGTTTATTCAAACAGTTCTAATTCAGCGAATTCAGTTCAGTATAAGTATAGATTTTGTTTACACACAGTTAAATTTCAAAACAGTTCTATATTAAACTATTCATTTTAGTGTCGGTAGAGTTTCAATGTAAAAAACTGTTCCATTTCAAACAATTTAATTTAGCATAAGTACCCAGTTTAAATGTAAGTACACAGGTTAATTGTCAAAAACATTTCTATTTCAAGCACCTCAGTTTAGTCAAACAGTTCTAATTCAAACAATTCAGTTTAGCATAAGTATGCAGTTTAGATCTATTTAACTTATAGATAGGACCCTATCAGATGCTACCATTCCGGGACAAAGTAGACTTGAGAGCCATGACAATGAAAGGTACTCTGCATTCCCTTAAGCTCCTTCATTACTGGAGCCTCACAATCAGATTGTTTAGTGTCATATCAGGTCACTCGTTGGGCGGGGTCATAACCCTCTGCAAAGGTGCAATCGGTGTATTCTACAGCTCGAGCCGACTGGGCAATCCATATATAGGACCCTAAAATGTACTACCAATCCGGGTCAGAGTAGGTCTGGGAGAAATGGCAATGAAGGTATACTCTACACCTCCAAGGCTCCAGGACTAGAGCCTGGCCATCTGATGCTGTAGAGTCATATCTAGGATACTCATTAGGTGCTTAGGTATCTTACCCCCCAGCAGAGATGCAGTCAGTGTATTCTACAGCCCCAGGGCACCTCGGGTGGTGTAATGGTTAGCATGTTAGACTAGCAAACCAGCACGAGTGAGTTCGATTCTCATTGGGTGCCCCATTCATGCGGCCTTGTGCTACATCTAAGCAAAAAGCTTAGTAAATTAAGTATTCTACAGCCCCAGGCGACTGGGCTTAGAGAAATTAGAATTGAACCAAGAAATAAAGGCACATAAAATAATGGGATACTGTATGAAACAGAATTTCCAAACCATCTGCAACTCTGCCGGCGGGGTTTAGATTATGCCTACAGTATCTTCTACAGGGGGTAAGAACCCCCTCCTACAAAAAAATATGGTGAGTTCTGAGCATGACCCTAAACTGCTTCTGATCGTAAAGTTCTAGAAATTTGAGCATTATGAAGTATCCCATCATTGCCATTACCACCAGGTCCACTTTGACTCAGAGTGGTAGTATCTGTCTATAGCTCAAATAGGACTGTTTAAAGATTATTTATTATCGATATGAATATTTGATGCCATATTATAAATAATGAAGTAAATTATTAGGCTGAATTTGGTTTGGTTTTATGGCGTCAGAGTGGACTTGGGAGCAATGGCAATGAAGGGGTACTCCACCTTCATCCAGACATCCAGAGCTCTAGAACTTGAGCCTCACCATCAAATTGTTTAGTGTCATATCCAGGGCATTCGTTGGGTGGGGATCTTATCCCTCTGCAGATATCCAGTTGGCATATTCTACAGCCCCAGCCCACTAGGTTGAGTCCTGCTGCCACACCAGGGTCTGCCACCAACCACCTGATTGCACCAGAGGATTACCACACTCTTCAGCACATACAAGTACACATTGGTGTTGACTTTCAAGCCGACTTCGAAGATGTGAAGTGGCATGATGTGGTCCTCACTTGAAACCACACCAAAGACCATAACCGTAGCCGGAAACTTTGTTTTCATCACCCTGGGCACGTTGAACCGTCCGGATTTGCATTTTGAGGGTGCTGGCAATGGTCCCGTTGTCATAACTTGGATCGGTAGAGAGCATGAGTTGTACAGCGGCGCATCTCCGATCTCGCTCGTTGAACATGGTGTCACTTTCAGACATGATAGAAGGCTCCTATCGCTCTTGGGATTTGTACACAACTGACCAACTAGTAGATGGTCTGCAACAAAAAAAGAAAACCGGTTTTTATTAAGCGAAAATGGAATCATGTCATCTTTTCTCCGGCGACAATTTTATCATTCCACCTTGTATTGATATTAGAAATAGATACTTGAAGCCATAATTGTCTACAAAGGATTATTCGTCACTTGAAATCTTATAACTATGGTGGAATAAATGACTATTATTAAATAGAAAAAATTACTTGAAACCAGATAATTATTAGTATTAGATAAGAATATCTGAAACCATACAACTGTAGGCAAATTATTTGTATAAGATAGGAATACTTTCTATATAATTGAAAATTATTTGTATTAAGAATAGTTACTTGAAGTTGTAATTGTTCACTAAGGATTATTATTAGTTACTTGAACCCATATAACTGTGTGCAAACAAATGACTCTTATTAAATTGAAATAATTGCTCGAAACCTTATAATTATTATTATGAGTTATAAATACTTGCAACCATACAACTGTGCCTAAATTATTTGTATTAGATAGAAATATTTGATTTCATTTAAATATGTGTAAAAAAAATTCTTAAGAAACAACGTAAACAAAAATGTACAAGGAACGTGATCCTTAACCTCAAGGCACGAAATAACCCGAAACGGATTGTCATGCCGTTATAATCAATCAACCAATCAATCAAACTAGACTGTCAGTCAGTAATGCCTAAAGTGCATGTTTCATCACGCATATATTCGCACACACACACACACACACACACACACACATACACACGCGCGCGCGCACGTAATAGAAATTTCGAAATTTTAAAAAAATAGCGAGTAAAACAAATCAGAGCTGAAAATGTATAGAAGTTTATTTGATTTTTTTAATTCAAGTTTTTTGTTTGTGTGTGTTTGTGTCGTGGGGGGGATACTGTGCGATTTGAACTGATTATCTGTTTCTTTGTCGAGAGGTCCCATTTTGATGGACGCCCTGAAAGAACAGAAAATAACATTTGAAAATTGATTCTCCGGTTGACTCAAAAATTTTGTTTTTATGGATACTATGTTTGTTTCTGGTTTAAACTTAGTACCTTAACCCAACAGCGTGAATCTTTTCTCTTTCTTGGATTGCCTTACTAAAATAATATTTCAGTAATAACGGCTGCAATAATAAAATGATTTTCTTTATTATTGGCTCATTAAGACTAATGCTATTGAAATTGATAACAAACCAATAGCAACGACTATTTCCAATTTAGTAAACATTATTACTAAATGAAATTGAAAATTTGCAAACCTTTATCTTATTCAATAGATAAATAAGCATAAAACTAATAATATTACATTGGCATTTTAAAACTGGTATTTAACTGACATCCTACCGTGTCAGAAGATAGTACAAGGCCATTTTATGGTGGAGGCTGAAAACGAATTGAGACTCATGCACCGTAAATGCAAAAATTCTTGACCCCGTCAGTATTCCCCTGCAGAGGCGCCTCAGGACCAAGCAATTAACTTAGTCCTGCAAGCTGGCGGCACTTCGGGCCGCCTACCTGGCATTCGTGCCAGATGGTTATATTTGTATTCTTCACTCGGCCTCAGGGGGCTGTCCCCTCAAGTCTATTCGCATTTTAAAACTAACGCAAAAGCAAGAAAAAAATTTTTTTATCATTATTGCATTGCAACAGAAAATAATTTTATTGTCATTATAATATTGCTACAGAAAAACCATGATATCAACTAGATCTATCCATGTCCATACAAAGTCACATTAACCGGATATATGAATGAAATCCGACTAGAGCTTGCAAGATAAGCTTGTTAATATACAAACAACACATATGGTTTTGCATTATCCTCATATTTATTTGTATTGATTAATATCACTGGCAATGACTTGTGAGACTAAATTTTTATTTTTCAGGCAAGTGCACTTATCAGAAAAGAATATATATATATATATATATATATATATATATATATATATATATATATATAAAATTAACTTAAACCGTGAGTTGGAAATCTTCTACTAAAGTTTCACCTTATCGGATCATAAGGAAGTCTAACTTCCTGATAATCCGATAAGGTGAAACTTTAGTAGAAGGTTTCCAACTCGCGATTTAAGTTAATTTTATAATTGGCTCCACTCGTGTTGAACACTCTTGTAATTGTAGCATTACAGGATTCGCGGAAGGTTTTTAGTTTTCTTTTGACCAACTGACTGCGTATCCCTTGATTTTTTTCAAGGGGTCGGACGAGGTTGGCCTTTTCTTTCTTTTTGACCTATAATTTTTTCTTTTTCCCCCGGGCAGTGATTAGAGATACTTTTATCTCTTGTTCCTGACGGGGGTTTTTTCGTGTTTTTTTTCTGGTACCGTGAATGCTAGTAGATATTAGATTAGTAAATATATATATATATATATATACAAAAATGCTAGCTTTCAGATAGATAGATAGATAGATAGATAGATAGGGATTAGCGTGTTCGTTTCGCAAGACTTTGCTTGTGAATCCGTTTTTCTATGAACGTTCGATTTACGTATTCTGACGATTTACTTAACTAAATAAATTATGTACAATGAAAAATCAATTTTTAGCCACTCTATACATAAAATCATTATATACTAATATTCCTGTTAGCACAGTAAATGTATAGAAAACCATCTTAAGATGATTAACACAACATTACCTTTGTCACATTACAAAATAACCAAAATTTGCATATGATACACAAACACTGATTTTTTCAGTAAAATGATATCTTATAAAACAAAAATTTCGTTTACCTATTAGTTCGTCTCTAAGAAGTGTTCTTGCTCGTCTTCTTCAATTTCTTGAATCAGGTCTTTTTGAATTCATAATACCCAAAGATTCTAGGTATTTCTGCTATATAAATGATATATCATTCCTATATCTAAAAAATATAGACTTAGAATTACTGATAAATTAAATTAAGTAGAACTTACTACAAATTTTACTTACGTAGAAGAAACTAACAACACTTACCTTTTTTTTTTTACCAGGCCATTGGCCTAATGAGTAGTGTTCGCCAATAGTCCGGGAGACCAGGGTTCAATCCCAGGTCGAATCATACCAAAGACTTAAAAATGGTACTTGATACCGCCTTGCTTAGCACTCAGCATTATAAGGAAAGGGTCAAGAGTAAAGTGGAGCAATCCAGAGAATGGTGTAGTGCCCTCCTCTACAATTCGATGTAGTAGCTATTGAAAAGGGAGTCTTCGGGTCACCCCCGATTAAGGTCCCCAATTTACTAATTGATAAAAATAACAACAAATTACAATTGAAGGCTTTTTTATAAATGCACTAATAGAAATGACCATAGCAATTTACTAAGCGTTTTGCTCAGATGTGGCACAAAGTGAAGTGGGCACCCGATGAGACTCAAACTCACTCGTGAAGATTTGCTAGTCTCGCGTGCTAACCATTACACCATCTGAGGTGCCTTAATAGAAATGACCAAATCCATTTTTACATACAACATAATACCAAAATAAAAAATAATGTTATAATAAAAGATTTTTACCTTAAAATCCTTAGAATTCGTAGCCCCAAATTTTTAAATGATGAAGTAGATTTTAAAGAAAATTCCTTTACACAATTTAAATGCTGAAAATCTTTTATACAACGTGCTAAAATAAAAGCTTTTAAAATCTACAAATGGAAACATTACATTAACAATAATAACATAAATATTTTTCCAATAAAAATCTATTACATAGAGATTTCATTTTACCCAATAATTCAACCACACACATCATCGAAAAAATCTAAACAACTTCGCTATCTAAACTGTCACAAACTCTTCTAAAACAATTTGGTACACAATTCATAAAAATAAAGACAAAAATCAAATTAAATCTGAACTTGCATATATTATATCCCTGGTAATAAGTGTAGCAGTTTACATAGGAGAAATTTCCAGATCTATCAAAAAACGTTTTTATGAACCCATTCGAGATTTGACGATGATTGGAATTAGTTATTAAAACATAATGTAGAAACCAAACATGATTTTTATTTTAAACCTTCTAAAATGTTAATTAATATACATCATAAACAACACAGAAAGATTTTTGAATTTAGCATTATTTCTAAGACGGTCAAAAACAGTTTTTGTTTGTTTGTTTTTGCTTTTTTCAACTTGTCTCCTTCTTTAGTTAGATTAGTTCTAAATAGTTTACAATATCCGTTATTTAAATTAGTTTTTTTATTAATTAATTATGAATTATATTTATAATCTATATTTCAGTTATGATTTCTAAACAAAGTATTTTCCAAGCTAAATTCTAAAATGGAAAATACATACAAAAATATAAAAAACTGTTAACACCAAATATAGACGTTATTTTTAGAACTAACAGAAATTTATTCTTGATTTTTTTTTTAATTTAGATTTATAAACAAAAAATTTTTCTTATTGAAAAGTTTTTCGAACGGAAGAGTGCCACCAATCTGTTTTGGAAAATGAACGATATTAACGTTAAAGAATGCTAAGAAATGTCCATTTTTTTCATTTCAAAATATTTTTCAAATGAAACATAGCTTTTATATCACCGGTCCATTGGTCTAATGAGTAGAGTGTTCCCCAGTAGTCCAGAAGACCGGGGTTCTATCCCAGCTCGAGTCATACCAAAGACTCAAAAGATGGTACTTGATGCCTTGCTTAGCACTCAGCATTATAAGGTAAAGATCAAGGGTAATGTGGAGAAATCCAGGGAATGGAGTAGCACCTTCCCCTACACCTCGGTGTTGTAGCTATTGAAAAGGGATCCTTCGGGTTACCGTCAACTAAGGTCACCAACAACTTATACAGCCCAGGAAATTTTCTTTTAACCGAAACGTTGGTATATATGATATACAAAAAAAAATACAACCTCTGAATATTTTTTTCTTATTGTATTTTTACATACCGACGGTTTGTTCCCTTTTTTTTTCTAATATATATATATATATATATATATATATATATATATATATATATATATATATATATGTGTGTGTGTGTGTGTGTGTGTGTGTGTAGAAAAACTGATAACAACGATCCAAGTGGAAGGAATGATTCATTGAGAGGTCAACATTATAGCGTTTCGGTTCTACTGAACCATCATCAGGGCCATGAGGGGTGATATTAACAGTTTTGAGTTAACGATGGATGTTTAGGAATATGAAATAAAAAAAAACCTAGGGGAAAATGTGTATAATAAGAAAAAGTTGGCTGTTTAACTGGCGAATCAGCGTTTGATGCTTTAAATTACGTCATTTGACTTATTAGGAATATTGATTAGAATTTATGCACGTTTGTTTAACGAGAAAGATTTCGGGTCAGAAATGAAAGAAAGAAAGAAAGAAAAATAAAAAGCATAAAATTATGAGATACACGGAAAATATTAACTACGAATGGAATATATTGTAGCTATTTAAAATGTGTTTGCTTAAGTAAGGAGAAATATTATAAAAGCCAAGACGAGTATTTAAGGAATTGAGGAATGAGAGAGCGGCGGCTTCGAAAATTCGTCTTAGATTTTTATTATGGATGTAAGTGAGCATCTTAGCAGAGTTGAAGTCAAAGTTATGATTATATATATATATATATATATAGAGAGAGAGAGAGAGTGAGAGAGAGAGATAATAAGACAGCTAACCGTTTATTATGGTAGGAATTAGACTGCGACCAAAGTTCAAACGCTGAGCAAAGCTGTTTGTATTTCACATTGTGCTAATAGCCTTTCCCATGGCTATTAACTTGGTTATCTCTTTAGCTATGGGTAGACTGAGCTCTTTAACTTTGACATGGCAACCGATCGAAAAGTCAGAACGCAAGTGGCTTAAATTTGACCTCGTATTGCATCCTGCGCGTCGCAAATAGATTAGGTAAATACAAAGTAATTTTGTTTCATTTTTCATTTAATATATATATATATATATATATATATATATATATATATATATATATATATATATATATATGCTCTTTTAGAGTTTTTCACGTCAGCGTTAGCTGATGGTCTTTCACTGGAGTTTGAGTAACAGCAAGTCTCCTCAAGTCTCCATGACTCTTCTCAGTATTCTGACCATTCTAAACAATGCTGTAGTTTCCATGGTCTCCACTCGTCCTCCAACTTCAAAGTCCTCCAGTCCCTTTAATAGTCCTTTAGTTACTGTACCGAAAGCACCAATCACAATAAGTATAATCGTCACCTTCATGTTCTATATTGTTTAATTCCATAGCAAGGTCGAGGTACTTATCCTTCTTTTCACTTTCTTTCAGTTTTATTCTATGGTTTTCTTTCTTTTTTTTTTTTTTTTGTTGATAAGGTCTGGTCTTCTGGCCGAGATTGGGTGATCCGTTTGTCTATCAAACTCCTATAGGAGTTTGTGTGTGTCATTCACCAGGACAGCTGCTGGGTGGTGCATATACCATTTGTTCATTGCAAAAGCTACCCAAAACCTAACATCATTTTTATTACCAGCCCATAAATACTACACAACATAACGCTTGGCAACACAATCATTATTATTATAAAAATAAAAAAAATCCTTTAAAAAAAGAACTTTCTAAAAAAATGTAACGTGATGATTATTTTAACTTTAATCATCATCATCACTAAAAAAAATTCACCATAAAACAGACATTTCATATTCTCATCAAATAAACCTTTAGCTATCAGAAAGTTAGGTAGGATCAAGATAAAAAGAAATCATTCTTACTGTAAATATTCTTCCTCCACCTCCTCTCACTCACTTTTCCCTTTTCACACTCCCTTCCTTTGCCTCCCTCCTTCCGAACAACGGACAGCGGAAATATGTGTATATATGTAAAGATGCATGCCATTACATGCACAAATATACGCATATATGTGCGCGAGCGACAGCACTTTTACAAAGACACTATCAATCGAAAAAACACAAACTTAGGCACACATACATATAAACAAAATACCCCTTCAAACAAAAATCAACCATATTGATCGGTCTCCTTTTTTAAAAACTTTTACTCTATCTGACGAATGCGTAAAGCATGAAACCTAGGGTCACAGACACTACCATGTAATATATATATATATATATATATATATATATATATATATTACACGCATACAAAGTTGTCTATATATATATGCATATAATATTAGCATAAACGACACCATTATTTACGTATGGTGTCTTCTGCTTGGTAGCACCAGGAATTGCTGTACCGCTTTGAGCTACCGAAACTGTGTAATCACCCTGGTTGGCGGCTGATGAGGACAGAGTATCGCACGAGCTTTCACACGTTGTATGATGAAATTTTTTTAAAAAATGCTTGTTCCTAGGTTTAAGATAATGGTATTTGTGAGTTGAGAATGTTGAAATATCGAATAATCAAAATAATCTCTGAACACTTGAGTAAAAGAAAGAAAGAAAGAAAGAAAGAAAGAAAGAACTATTGGGAGAATAAAGCTAAAAAGAACAATGTAGAAAGAAAGAGAAATCGAAAAGGAGAAAGTACACAAAGTGACGCAGAAAAGGGTTGAGACAAAAGTATATAAAATTATGATGGGTAATGAAAAAGAAAACAAAATAACAAGAGAGGTTTAGTTTAGTTTCTTTTTTCAGTAGCATATAAACCTTTGTAAATGATCAAATGCCAAAGCCATTCTTGCAGTCAGTCGAGGCCGCATGACATGCGTTCTGAAGTTGCCTAGCATTCGTATCGGATGGCAGCGACCGACAATCCCTTGGCCTCAGAGTGCCATCTCCTCAGGTTTTCATCTGCTTTGCTGTGTTAGGTTTTTTGCATGGCACCTGAGGCACTCTTATTAAAGGAGAATACCGACGGGGCCAAGATATTTTTGGATCTACCACGCATTTAAGCTTCGGCTTGTGCCTAGCTCCCACACAGCCTTGTGTCATACTCTGGCTTGGCGCGGAGCCAGACAAATACTAACCCATCCTTGCTGAAGAACAACAGTGAACAAAAGAGAAAAATAATAAGCAATGTTTGGTTTCTTTGTTTGATGGCATATCAACCTTTGAAGTTTATTTAATACCAAAACCATCCTTCTAGAAGAACGGTATTGGTATAATTCAACCCATAGCTGGGAGGATAAGGGGATTTATACCTTTGCCAAGGGTATTTATCCGAAAGTGAACGTAAAAGCGCGACTAGAACTCGAACTCGTTTACGACAATTCCGTAATCTAGTGCTTTAACCACTACACCACGAGGACATCCCCGTAAGTCATGTTATCTATTTAGGTGTTACCCATGAAAAAAATGAAGTAATTCATTCCAAAAGTATAATTCTCTATGAGCAATTAAATCCAGTTGGTTAGTAGACTAAGTTTTTGAAATCTGTCTTGATAGCACATTTCCCGTTTAAGGAGAAATATTGAAAAAAATGTCTACCATAGTAAATAATGCCATTGATTATTCTGAAGGTTTCAATTAAATCAATTTTCATTCTTCTTTCTAGTAAAGTAAGTCAAGTTGGCGACCGTAGTCGAGGGTGACCCAAAGGTTCCCCTTTCAATAGCTACTATACTGAAGTGTAGGGGAGGGCGCTACTCCTTCCCCGGGATTGCTCCACTTTACCCTTGATACGTACCTTATAATGCTGAGTGTTAAGCAAGGAGGTATCAAGTACCATTTTTAAAGTCTTTGGTATGACCCGACCTGGGATTGAACCCCGATCTCCCGGACCATTTGGCGAACACTCCAGCCACTCGGCCAAAGTAGTTCAACCTAATTTCTCTTATGTTTTTCTATTACTGTAATCTCTTACTTTTTTTTTCTTTTTTTTTTTTTGTCACTCTACTTTGTATGCGTTCCAATTTTACATTTCATTCCAATTTCAATGTCTTGCCACTGGAGCTCAGGCCTAAGTACAATATTCTCTATGAGGTCTTATTAGGGTTTTACATATTTTTAAAGCATTTGCCTCCCTTGGAATAATATTTCTAACCATCTCATCAATCATTCTATTCACCCTCAATAAAACATGGTGGTCATTTGTAAATGTATCATCTAATCTAACCTCTTGATTGCATTTCTCATTTAACCATATTTACCAACCCCTCCGCTCGGGCAGGATTTGACACAAGGTCAATTTTTTAGCGGAGTTTAACAAGTTTGAATTCAGAGTTTTACTTCTAGACTAGTTGCCTCACTAAGGCAGAAGAACTCAGTCTCCCCTACTATTTACCATAGCTGGAGGGAGAATAATTGGATTCATACCTTTCCCAAGGGTATTAGTGCTATGTGAAATGCAATTAGCCTGGTCCAGGATTTGAACTCATGTCGCCGTGTCAATTTCCTACGACGATAACCATTATACCACGAGCACCTCTACTTCATTTCTCATTTAATGTTTTGATTTTAATGTTGTTTAATTCTGTTTTAATGTACAGTACATTTTTCTGTATAAAATCTTCATTTCCAAATATCTTCCAAAGTTGACAATTTATTTAGATCCATCTGTATTATTTCTCTTAGCAATTGTCTAACAATTAATTTGACATCATCAGTAATTAGTTTTATTTCTGGTTCTATATCATTAGGTAAATCATTTATGAACGTTAAAAAACAAACCTCTCTGCGCTGATCCTTGAGAAATACAGAAAGGTATCTTCTGAGTTTCAGAATAATTGTTTCCAATCTTTACTTTCATATGTAGTTCTATCTATTAAAATGTATCATACAATATTTACTTATTTTTTTTAAATACTTGTTTTTCATCTTCAGTAGTAAACGATAATGATTAGGTTTGATTTGGTTTGGTTTCTTTTTTTAATGGCATATCAACTCTTTTTAGGTTATTTAATGCCAAAGCCATTCTCCTAGAAGAACAGTAGTGGTACTATTTAACCCATAGCTGGGAGGATAAGGGGCTTCATACCTTTCCCAAGGGTATTTGCCCGAAAGTGAACGTTATAGCGCGACTGGAGTACGAACTCGCGTACTACGATTCCGCAGTCCATTGCTTTAACCATCACACGACGAGGACACCCCCAAACGGTAATGAAATACTGTATCAAATATCTTGCTAAAATAAAAATATATCTGCACAATCCCCTTCCACCAATATTCATATACTAAACATATTACCTCCACGAATTAAACGAAATATAATCATACCTTGATTTATGTAAAGTATGATTTTTCTTTGATTTGAACTAGATACAATATTACATTGATTAAAACTAAATAAAATATTGCATTGATTGTGTGAAGTATAATAGTTCATTGATTTTAAACTAAATATTATATTGCCTTGATTTGTGCTAAATATAATATTACCTTGATTTAAACGAAATATGATATTACATTGATTTAAACTAAAAATGATATTGCATTGATTAGTGTTGAATATAATATTGCTTTGGTTTGAGATAAATATTACCTTGATCTAAACTAAATATAATATTACATTGATTTAAACTAAAAATAATATTGCATTGATCTGAACTAAATATATTTCATAGATTGAAACTAAATATAATATTACACTGATTTGTGCTAAGTATAATATTGCATTGTATTGTGATAAATATAGTATTGTTTAGATTTGTGCAAATATAATATTACATTGATTTTTGCTGAATATAATATTGTGTTGATTTGTACTTGATATAATATAGCTGTGATTTGTGCTAATGATAATATTTCATCGACTTTTGCTAAAAATTATATTACATTGATTTGTGCAAAATATAATATAGCCTTGATTTGTGCAAAAATATAGTATTGCATTGATTTGTGCTAAACATAATATTGTTTTCCTTCGTGATTAATATAATATTGCCTTTATTTAAACTAAATATAATATTGCTTTGATCTGTTCTAAAATAATTTTACGTCGATCTGTGCTAAATATATTGCCCTGATTTGTATTGATATTATCTTAGAAAAAAATTAATATTCGAACAAGACAATGAAATATCACATTGTATAAAATGACAAATTTAATAATTAATTTCAATCAATTTATCTTTCACCTTATAACTGTTGGTTCTGGTCACATCATTTTTACATTCTACAATTTCTAAGTAAGCAGTTTGGATTTTGAAAATAGTTTCTCTCAAAATTTTTGGTTCGGTTTGGTTTCTTTGTTTAATGGCATATCAACCTTTTTTAGGCTATTTAATGCCAAAGCCATTCTCGTATAAGAACTATTTAACCCATTGCTGGGAGGATAAGGGGATTTATACTTTTCCTAATGGTATTTGCCCGAAAGTGAACGTAATAGCGCGACTGGAGTACGAACTCGCTTACTACGATTTTGCAGTCCATCGCTTTAACCATTACACCACGAGGACACCCCCTCAAAACTTTAATTCTCATCACCATTTCTTTGTGAACTCGCCTCAGATGAAAAACATGAAATTGTTACATCTCCAATTATTAGATTAAAAACTATAGCATGGAGAAAATCAGCGGAGAAAGCATATTTGGCTAGATTTGAATATCGATTAGATGGCTATTTGGTCTTCTTAGCCAAATCGATAAAGTACCGTCCATTTAAGTTAGAGTTCACCTGAGTTTTATGTTTTCTAATTAAAGATGAGTTTTTTTATTTGTCTGAATTGTAACAATGAGATCATCTCTTCATTTTTCATATAACATAGCACCTTTCTAATCTGACATATCCATTGTGACCCTCCACCATCTATGTATTAAATAGTATCACTACTGCTCTTCTACAAGGATGGTTTAAGCATTAAATAACCTACAAAGATTGATTTGCCATTAAGCAAAGAAACCAAACCAAACCAAATCTAGTCTGATATATCCTTAAACTGCCTATGTTGCACCAATAGATAATGTTTGTACAAGGAGTCAAAAGCTTGGCAATATTTTAGTATGTGCTTGTTTGCGAGGCGTATTTACTAGTTCAAACTGGACCATAATGCCGTGGAAGCAACCAAAAACATTTATGTGAAAGATGAAATCACTGTTGATTACAGTACAGTAACCAGATGGTTCAAGAAACTTCACCAGCGTTATAAGAACTTCGACGATCATGCAAGGTCACGTCGACCTAAGAGTGTGGATACTGAGGTCGTGCTCCAAGCCATAGAAGCAAATCTGGAGTGATTCAGGCGACCCCAAAGCTTAGTGTTGCTCGTCACCTTCATGACCTTGACAAAAAGCATCCAGAGCGGCCGAATTATGTCAGGCGTTACCAAAATATTGCAAAATTTTGACTCACCCTAGTATAAATAAATGTTCAACCAACTTCTTTCAAACCCCAAGATTTTCTTATAAATGAATTCTAAAGTTGATTGTTTATTTTAAAACATACTTTTAGAAAATTCTTATTGTAGATCAATGCATACTAGTTTCGTAGACCATTTCTAGTTTAATGTGTTCAAGTCTGGCTCGGTACACCATTAATTTGCTCAAATACCAGACTAAGAAAATGAATTCTTGTCAAATAAGAACAAAACATAGTTGACTCTACTTTCGCTGAACACAGCTAGTGAGTTTATTCCTCATTGAGTGCCACACCATTGTAGTCTTGAGTCAAAGCTGAATAAATATCTACGTGCTTAAGAAAAGTCGAAATGTATCTGATGAAGAAGTTGTTCTTTACAATTGATAAAAATTACGCTTGACAGTATATTGATCAAGGCCTGTCTTTGTTCATGATAAATTCTGCGCGCATGTGATTGCAAAATCTTATACCATAAGAATAAAAATGTTCATCGTGGAAAGATGTCGTAAGACATATCTATGCAATGAAATAAAGTAAAAAGTAAAGTTGGCGACCTTAGAGGAGGGCGACTGGAAGGCTCCCTTTTCAATAGCTACTACACTGTGGTGTTGGGGAGACCACTTTCTCCATTCCCTGGATTGCTCCACTTTACCCTTGATCCTTACCTTATAATGCTGAGTGCTGAGCAAGGCAGCATCAAGTACCATTTTTTGAGTCTTTAGTATGACTCGACCTGGGATTGAACCCTAGTCTCCCGGACCATTGGTGAAGAACCGGAATTTTCAGTTATTTTGTGAAGGAACTGTGAATAAACATCTTTATGTCAAAAAGCTTATTTTTGACGCGTTTATTTTATTAGTTTGCTTGTTTTTGTTCTCGTTTTTGTTTGTTTTTCTTTTGTTGTTTTTGTTGGGGGGCTTTGTTTTTGTTTGTTTTTTTATTTGATTTGAATACGCTGATAGTATCCCTTGCAAAGAGGTAAGACACCCCACCCCAAAGAAAGGGGGATCCTCTGTATGACATTTTACAGCATATTCTTAAGAAATAAAAACACAAAAACTGTAAATATGAAAATGATTCTCTAGCACCTGGGCATCAAATAACCCCAGACGATTTGACATGCCGATAATCTATCTATTTGTAATCGGATATTCTACTAATGTAAATCACACAAGCGTGCGCGCGCGCACACACACACACACACACACACACTCTCTCTCTCTCTCTCACACACACACACACACACACACACTTTCTCTCACTTACTCACATACACATTCACTCTATATCTGTCTTATATACACACAGTCTTTCTCAAACACACATACATACTCTCTCTCTCTCTCTCTCTATCTCTCTCACTCACTCACACACACAGTCACTCCCTCACACACAGATACACACACACACACTCGTTCTCTCTCTCACTCACTCACACACGCACTCACTCTCTTTCTCTCTCTTACACACACACATACACACTCTCTCTCTCTCTCTCTCTCTCTCTCTCTCTCTCACACACACACACATTCACACACACACACACACACACACATATATATATATATGATATATATATATTTGATATATATATTTAATTCATGGAATTTAGACTGCGACCCTTGGGTTCCATAGGGTTTTTGCAAAACAACAATCATCAGTTATTATTATATAATTATAATTATATAATAGCTCTATCCTAGATATTGAGCACTCTCGATATTACATTGCACTTGGTTCGACACAAACCCACAAAGTGATTTAGTCACAACCAACACAGTTATAATTTGATATATATATATATATATATATATATATATATATATATATATATATATATATATATTTGGATTTATGTTGAGATAAACTACACGAGAAATCATATGCTTAATGTCTATAGAACTATTTTCTTTATTTCTCTGCATTCAATGAAACTGACCCATACGGTAAAAGAATAATTATTTTCTCAGTTTAGTCTAAAAGGTAACTATAATAATGTTTAAGCAAATAAGGATTGAAACCACGAGCAGTGTCTTGAAAATCTGAACGAACAAAACTGAAGCTTAATTTTTTTTTTTTAATTTCAAATTTTCAATGAAGACACGCACACAACTGAGAATCTGATATAATGAAGTGGTTATCGTTGTAGGGAATGGACACGTCGACCTGAGTTCAAAGCCTGGACGAGGCTGTTTGCATTTCATATAGCGTTAATACCCTTGGGAAAGGTATGCATTCAACTATTCTTCCACCAGCTATGGGCAAATGTTAGAACAGACTGGGCTTATTAACCATGGTATGGCAACTGGTCTAGGAGAAGGAAAACTCCGTATTAAAACCCATTAAACTCCGCTTAAAATTTGACCATGTGTCACTTCCTTCTTGATCGAAGGGGTTAAACCGGGACATTGGCCCAGCGGTTAGAGTGTTCGCCAATGGCCCGGGAGACCTGGGTTCAATCCCAGGTCGAGTCATACCAAAGACTTTAAAAATGGAACTTGATACCACCTTGCTTAACACTCAGCATTATAAGGTACGGTTCAAGGGTAAAGTGGAGCAATCCAGGGAATGGAGTAGCGCCCTCCCCTACACCTTGGTGTAGTAGCTATCTAAAAGGGAGCCTTCGGGTCACCCTCGACTATGGTCGCTAACTTTACTTTTATATATATATATATATATATATAAAGTTGGTGACCGTAGAATAAAACAGTTATAAAATTCAAAGATTTACTTATAACATGAGGGTATTGTGAATTATTTTAATATCTCTATAGTTAAAATCAACTTGTAAAGAAGATTGATACAAATCTTTTATTCTTAGCCAGACATAGGCAACCCTTTTCAGGAAGCGGGCCGCACGAGACATGACTCATTATCCGGCGGGCCACACGACTAAAAAAGCTCAATGTACTTTTACGTTAAAGGTAAGTAAGTTAGCCGACCGTAGTCGAGTATAACCCGAAGATAGCTACTACACTGAGGTGTAAGGGAAGGCGCTACTCCTTTCCCTGGATTGCCCCACTTACCCCTGATCTGTACTTTGTAATGCTTTGTTAAGCCAGGGATATCAAGTATCATTTTTGAATATGATGCGACCTGGGATTGAACCCCGGTCTCCCAGGCCATTGGCGAATACTCTACCCACTAGACCAGTGGGTCGTCTACACAAAGTTTAATAGAGTCAGTACCAATTAGAAAAAGAAATATGGAGCGAGTATGGATATTTTTTGAACGAAATTTTTCTAGTGAAACACAGGATTGTGTAAGTACAACGTCCTTCGTACACACCTGACCTAGTTCCACACGACTTTTTCTTGTTGCCTAAACTGAAAAATCATCTCGAGGGTTAGATTTGAGAGAGTTTTGAAAAAATCCAAAGGTGAAGCTTCACATCATACAAAAATGGAGTTTCAATGGAAAACCTACTGGAAAAGTGTGATGAATGCCACGGAAACTATTTGGAAGTGAATTAATGTTTCATTTGTTATTCAAGTTATCTATTGGTAAATATAGCTTTAGTCTCTATTCTTTAAAAAAAAAAACTTCATAATGATGAGGTTTCGTCTAGTCTGATACAAAACTATAATAGTGTAACACACGGTAAGGATCGAACTTATTTGCAATGGCTTGCGATTCAAACTTGCGAAAGATCATTCAATGAGATACGCTTAAAAGAAAGATAGAAAAAAATTAAATCGGAAATAGAAAGAAAGAAAGAACACCATTTACAAAAATATGAAAGACAGGAAGAAAGAGATAAAGTGTAGATATGGATGTAGAAACAAGAATCAAAGAATCAAAGAAAGAAAGAAAAAATAAACAGTCTGCAGAAAGAAGAGGAGGGATGAAGTCGACGATAAGTTATATCTTTGTGCCGACAGCTAAAAATTGCTACCCTATTATTATTAACTATATTCAGTTTCGTTGTCCCCCGTCCGTTGGAGGCTGGTACAACACATGATACAATTACCAGAAGTTGACCCCAAGGGCCCCGTTCAACCCACCTGCTTTCGAGCTAAAGAAAAAAAATATTGCTTTTGTTTTGTACGATGGAAAGGGGGCTTCTTTTTTTTCTTTTTCTTTTTTTTTTTTTTGTTGTATATTGATTTGGAAAATTTTATTTTTATTTTTGTTTTGAGATACTTTGGTTTGTTTTCTTGTTTGTTCAAATTTTTCTTCTTGATTCTCTCCGATTGTTTGCTTTTTTTATTTTTTGTTCTTTTTTTGTTTGTTTGTTTGTTTTGTTGTTGTTGTTGTTGTTGTTTTTTCATTTTTTTGATGTTACCAGAAAATTTAGTCGAAAAACATTTTTCCTGGTTTTTCTTTGATTCTGGTTTTCGTTTTTTTTTTCTTTTTTTCTCTTTGTTTTTTTGTTTTTTTGTTTTGTTTTGTTTTTTTTTACTTTTGATTGCTTTAATTGTTTGTTTGTTTATTTGTTTGTTTGTTTGTTTGTTTGTCTTTCTGGTTGATCTTCTTTTTTTCCTTGTGAATTCATTTATATTATCTTTTATTTTTTTATTTTTTCTTATTTTTTGTATTTGCGAATCTGAAGAATTAGGGGTGGGGGGAAAAGTTGCCGTAGATTAATATCTCTTTGTAATATCGGTAAAAACAATTTTTAATCGTTTGGAAATAAAAAGATATATATATATATATATATATATATTTATATAAATAAATACGTTCGGGAGATGATAAAGGGGTCGGTCGGGGATGTGACTGAAAGAAAGAAAGAAAGAAAGAAAGAAAGAAAGAAAGAAAGAAAGAAAATGTAATAAGGAACTCCTCACCTTGTAGTAATGGTTATCACACAAGTTCGAGGATAATTGATAATCTTGTGAATTTGAGCTTCACTGAGTGCCACACACTTGTGACTTTGTATCGTACTGAATTTTATAAACATCCAAATGGAATAAGAAAGAAAGAAAGAAAGAAAGAGAGAAATTAAATTGGGATTTAAAATAACACCGATGACAATTTAAAAAACAAAAACAAAACCAAAACCAAAAAAAAAAAAAACAAGAAAGAGAAATAAGGTTGTGTTTGGTTTATGGGTGATTTAGTTATTTTGTAATGACATACGAAGCCAATGCAAAAATGAGGAATTCAGATGCTGATTTTTATAGGAAAAGAGACTTTCTTCATAACTCAATATGTATCATCATTCCATGAACAGATATTTCATTTTGCATCCATACTGGAGGCGAAATTTCAAGGAAGGTTATTTACCGGAAGTTTTAAAAGAAATTAAATTGTAAATCAGTAAAGAGGGAGCAATGAGAAAAAAACATGCGAGGAAAAAAAAAAAAAGAAAAAAAAGCGAGGACCGAAAATTAAGAAGCAGAAGGATTCAAAATGGCAGATTTGTTTGTTTGGGTTTTATGGTGTATCAACCTTTGTAGGTTATTTAATGCCAAATCCCTTTTTTTATAGAAATAAACAGTTCTATTTTAAACAATTCAGTTTAACATAAGTAGACAGTTTAATTGTCAAAAACATCTCTATTTCAAGCTATTCAGTTTAGTCAAGAAGTTCTAATTCAAACAATTCAGTTTATTATAAGTATAATTTTTGTTTACACACAATTAAATGTCAAAACAGTTCTAATTCAAACAATTCAGTTTATTATTAGTATAATTTTTGTTTACACACAATTAAATGTCAAAACAGTTCTATTTCGAACAATTCAGTCAAAATGGCAGAGAAAGTATAGATTTGTTTATTGCCTCATCGATCCTCTCATCGATCCTCTCATCTGTTATCAACCAAGTTTTACGTGAACAGTAAAAAGACATTTAAGTATTGATGTTCTTTGTCATCTAAAACATGTTAGGATAGTGGATAAAAGCAAACCTCCAAACTTCGATGAGGTCAATATAATAAACTAAGAATCAGAATAAACCATTTTACACTGTGAAAAAAGCGGCACATGGTTTACAAAAAAGAAAAAGAAAAAGATTAAATAAATCTAATATGGAATCAGTAACATTTGGAAACAATAAACTCCCTAAAAGATATTCTTGGCTGACACTGACTGATTGATTTTTAATGACATGCCAACCCGTCTAGTGTTAGTTTATGCCAAAAGTCAAGGGAATTGAGTTCTTTGTACATTTATATTAACATTTTTTGTATAGTTCTTTCTTTAGAGGTTTTTTCGTTTTCGTTTTTCTTCTTTTTTTTTTTTTACATATGGTCTCATCAAGTACGGATGATTTTCAAACAGGTCTATTTGACCCATACATGGAACTATAGTAAGTATTACTGCTCCAGGTCAGAGTGGAGCTGGGAGTAATGGCAATAAAGCGGGTACACCACTCTCCCCATATCTCCAAAACTGGAGCCTCACCATCAGATGCAATTTAGTATCATACATAGAGCACCTCTTTTGGTGGGAACTTAATTCTTTGCAGTGGATAGAGTCAGCATATTTTCTGCGCCATCAAAAGGACTTGGATGATTATGAAGGATTATCGGAAAGAGTATTAACAGAAGACGATATCGACTGAAAGGTTTTGCTATAAACAACTAATCAAAATATTTAATCGAATAATGATGACACCACTTCTCAGCCATTATTGATTAACACCTTAGTACATCTAAATTTAAACAGATATTTGTCTATAAAGGGAGATAAATCCTATGCGTCGACGGTTTGGAGAGGTTCCCCAAAGTTTTCCATTTTTCACTTTTCCCTATCGCTATAAATTTTCCCAAGAAAATGAGTCGGGAATGATTCTATTTGATAATACATAAGAGGATTCTTATAAATCTCCTGGAGTGTTCAATGTATGATAGATGATATTTGTGTATATATATATACATATAATAGAAAAGAATCCGACGATGAAAAATTGAATATATTGTGGAAGAAAGTCGACGCTGTAACCATCATCAGGACTTAGAAAAGATGATATCCAGTGTTATTAGATCAACGACGACTGTTTAATGATCTAAAAACACTCGATATCATCAACTTTCTTTCACTATTGATTCTTCACTTTAAATAACTTCGTTTTTCAATTTCTTTCTCTCTCTCTCTCTATATATATATATAACATATTATTCAATCCAGTAAATCCGGAGTTGGGAATGATTCCAAGCAGGACCAATAGAATATTCAAAACTAGAATATCAAATTTAAGAAATCCCGGTCAAAAGCTCAATGTAAATAAAATCCACAAAGCAATTTTTTTTTTGTTTTTTTTTTTTAGGAGAAAAAATACATACAAGGCTCATTAAATAAGTTTCCCGACAATTTTTGTATGGGCACTTTTATTGATAGTACACACACGAAACTCTAGTCCCCTTCAAAGTAATCTCCTCCGCCTGCAATGCACTTGTACCGTTCCAACAACTTCTGGAAGGCCCCATGGAAGTCCTCTTGTGTGAGCGTGTCAATGACCTTAGTCACGACCTCTTTCATCTCCTCAATTGTCTCATAACGACAGCCTCGAAATTTTTCCTTGAGCTTAAGGAATAAGCAAAAGTCACAGGGAGCAAGGTCTGGACTATAGAGAGGGTGACGAACTGTCTTCATGCCCATCTTGGTCAAATAGTCAGTGACAAGGATGGAGTTGTGGACTGGTGCATTGTCCTAGTGGAAATGCCACTGAGCCGATTTGAAGAGTGCTGGCCTCTTCCGACGGAATCTTTTCCTGAACTCCCTTAAAATCTCAACATAGTATTCCTTGTTAACTGTCTCTCCAGTGGGAACCCAGTGCATGTAGATCATGCCAGTGCTGTCAAAAAAGGGATCATCAATAGTTTGTGGGTGTATTTGCTCTGTCTGGCCTTCTTGAAGAGCCAACATGCTTCCCCTGGGAACTCTGTCTCTTGGTCTCGGGGTCATATCAGTAGATCCAGTTTTCATCGCAGGTCAGCAGAGCATCAAGAACTGTGGGATCTTAATTGAGCAGCTCGACCATCTCCCGGCTGTCATGACAACGTCTTTCTTTCTGATCTTCTCTGGGCACCCTTGGGACAAACTTCGCGCAAATCTTCCGCGTCTTCAGTTCCTCGTGAATAATTGTGTGTACAGTTCCCACACTGACATCAAACTGTGCACTTATTGTCTCTATAGACTCACGACGGTCCTTATCCATGAAATTCTTTATTTGGCCAATCAACTCTGGTGTTCTGACTTCCTTACTCCTCCCATATCTCTAATCATCCCTCACAGACTCCCTGCCTTCCTTGAATCTCTTATACCACTCAAAAACTGATGCTCGATTCATGCAAGATGATCCAAAAGCAGTCCGAAGCATTCCATACGTTTCTGTGGCATTCTTTCCAAGTTTAAAACAGAATTTTATTGCATATCGTTTTTCTAAGGTGTCCTCACGTCCAGATTGCATTTTTGAAATTCACCGTCTGTGAAAATCAGGCTTTAGTAGGGTGTATACTAATTCCTTCTGTAGCTGTTCATTTGAACCTGAAAACATAAAAATTGGCCAGTCATCTCATAAGATGTATAGCAATAACATACTGAGTTTTCAAGAGTCAACGACAATTCTAAATGTCTGTACAAAAAAGTCTGGAAACTTGTATATACACAAACACACATACACACACACACACACACACATATATATATATATATATATTCTAAACACCTGATGAAGGATAAATTCATAGACAATAACTTTCAATACGAGTTGATTTGGTTTCTTTGTTTAATGGCATATTAACAAATTCTAATTGGTTGACTGGAATACAAGCTGTAGACATACAGATGTCATTGTAAAGAGTTTGATATTCACTGAGTGCCCACAACAAAGTCTGCGAATGATCATTCTGTTGCAGGTACTCTCATTGTGATTATAAGCATTTTTTAAAAATGTTATTCGTGTTTACCACTAAAACAGTCGTAAAACTCATAAAAATTAATGGACTTATTATAATATGTTGGTATCGTGAATTTTTAAATTTCAAATATCTCTCCAAATAGAATCACATTGTAAAGAAGATAGACACAAATCTTTTATTGTTAGCCAAGCATGAGCAACCTTTTTCGATACACGGGTACACGAGACATGGCTCATTATCCGGCGGGCCACACTACTAAAAAATTCAAGGTAATTAACGGACCGTAGTCGAGTGTAACCCGAAGGATCCCTTTTCAATAGTTACTACACCAAGATATAGGGGGGGGCTTTTTCCTTTTTTTTGAAACGCTCCACTTACCTTTGATCCGTACCTTTTAATGCTGAGTGCTGAGCAAAGAGGCATCAAATAACTTTCTTTTTTTTTTTTTGAGTATTTGGCCTGACTCGACCTGTGCTTGAACCTCGGTCTCCCGGCAAACACACTAACCATTATACAAATGGGCTAGTGTTAAAGGTACTTCAATCATTTTCACTACTTCAGACCATACGCGTAATCATCCGCCTTTGAAATAAGGAAAGGTTGATAATTTCTTTCTCCTCGGTAAAAAGATCTTTTCCACAGAAAATTGAAGTCTTAGTGGCAGGTGGAGGTGCATTTAGAAAACACCGCAGGCCGGATGTGGCGAATGAGTGTTCTAAGCAATTGGTTTCTTTGTTTTAATGGCATATCAACATTTGTAGGTTATTTAATGCCAAAGCCATTTTCCTAGAAGAACCCATAGCTTGGAGGATAAGGAGGTTCATACCTTTCCCAAGGGTATTTGCCCGAAAGTGAACGTAATAGAACAACTGGAGTACGAACTCGCTTACTACGATTACCGCAGTCCATCGCTTTACCATTACACCTCGAGAACACCCGCTTCTAAGCATTTGGTGAACTAACATTAATGATTACATAAGTGATAACACCAATTTGTGAACTGATCCTTCCAAAAGTGTGTTAGTGAATAACAATAGAAACAGGGTCATTTCTTTAATCCATATTTACCCAACCCCTCCACTCGGGGAGGATATAACGCAAGGTCAATTTTTAAGCGGAGTTTAACAGGTTTGAATTTAGGGTTTTCCTTCTCCTAGACTAGTTGCCTCACCAAGGCTAAAGAACCTAGTATGCTCTGCTATTTACCCATAGCTGGAGGGAGAATAATTGGATTCATACCTTTCCCAAGGGTATTAGTGCTATGTGAAATGCAATCAGTCTCGTCCAGGGTTTGAACTCGTGTCGCTGTGTTCATTTCCTACGACGATAACCATTACACCACAAGCACCTCCCATTTCTTTACTCATTAATTTATTAATTTTTTTATGGTTTATGAGTTTAGAAATCCAAAAGTCAATTAACAGCAAAAGTTGAGAAGCAATACATTTGTTTTGTTATTAGTTACTGAGTTAACTAAAAGCTAATAACACCGAAGGATAGAATCGAAGTAAGTTAAAATTCTAGCTGGTGCTCGCTTCGGACGAATATCTAAAGGAAAAAAATATAGATCGACAAATCGAATGTATACAGGATTGCAAGCTGTCATATATCACTAGAAGAGAAGGTCAACATCTCAAAGTAAATTGATCGCCCAGAGAAATAACATCAAGATCACATAATAGTTAACCAAAGAGTGGCCATGAAATAATTTAATTTGATTTTATAGGCTTCATTGCAATGCCAGAAATTGATAAAATGATTTTTATGATTAAATAAAAGTAGATAATAGGCCTTATCTTTTTCATGAAAAAAAAATAGAGATTTTTAAAATACCGAAGAGAAAAAAGAAAAATTAACTTTGAAAAAAACAAACTTTTTGATGAATTTCAAATAAATACTTCCTTTCACTACGTCCAGTAGGTTTTTTGGGGTTTTTTGGGGGTTTTTTGCGAAGCGACAGACGACAAGATGTATGAATACGAAATATGCGATGAAACTTGTCTTAAAATAGTTGAAGAAAGAAAGAAAGAAAGAAAGAAAGAAAGAAAGAAAGATTAGAAGTATACTTAGATTAGAAATATACTAAGAAAGAAAGAAAGAAAAGATAGATAGATAGATAGATAGATAGATAGATAGATAGATAGATAGATAGATTAGAAGTATACTAAGAAAGAAAGAAAGAAAGAAAGAAACATATTAGAAGTATACTTACATTAGAAATATACTTAGAAAGAAAGAAAAGAAAGAAAGTATAGATAGATAGATAGATAGATTAGAAGTATACAAAGAAAGAAAGAAAGAAAGAAAGAAAGAAAGAATTTCTTTCTTTCTTTAGATAGATAGATAGATAAGAAGTATATTAAGAAAGAAAGAAAGAAAGGTTTATATGACCGCGATATAAATAGATGATATTAAGTTGTGCTGACTTTTGTCAATTACTCTACTGTTGATAAGACAAACTGATAAACCCTGCCTCGTTTTTGTTGCAACCGAGGTTTGCCCTTTCGACGAAAATGTGTCCTCAGTTGATTCTTTTCATTTTATGACATTTTATTGACTGTTCTTCTTTCCCTCGCTACGCGCTGACTGTTCTTTTGGCTCCTGATATACCATGTCACGAAAACGTATTTGTAATGTAATACAACCTTTCAAGATTTTCCTTTTTTTATTTTTCATTTCATTTTGGGCGATAAAAACAACTAAAATTATCTATTATTATTATTATTATTATTATTATTATTATTATTATTTACTCCTTGAGAGTTTTTCACATCAGTTCTAGCTGATGGTCTTTCACTGGAGATTGAGTGACAACAAGTCTCCTCAAGTCTCCAGCATTCTTTTCAGTATTCTGGCCGTTCTCAATTATGTTGTAGTTTGAATGGTCTCCACTCGTCCTCCTACTTCCAAGTCATCCAGTCCCTTTAATAATCCTTTGGTGACTGTACCAAAAGCACCAATCAGGATTGGTATAATTGTCACTTTCATGTTCCATAATTTTTTCAATTGCCTAGCAAAGTCAAGGTACTTACCCTTCTTTTCACTTTCCTTCAGTTTTATTCTGTGGTCAGCCGGGATAGTAAAGTCCACAATTTTGCAAGTTCTCTTTTTCTTTTTCTTTTCTTTTCTTTTTTTTTTTTCTTTTTTGTTGATTATTTTAAGGTCTGGTCGTCTGGCTGAGATTAGGTGATTCGTTTGTGTTTCAAAGTCCAATAGGGGTTTATATGTGTCATTTTCTTGAACAGATGCTGGGTTGTGCATATACCATTTGTTTGTATGGTCAAATTTAAATTTCTTGCACATCTTCCAGTGGATCACCTTGCCCACCCAGTTGTGTCTAGTCTTTTACTCCTTTTGTGCTAATTTGCTGCATTCGTTCATTATGTGATTGATAGTTTCGTCTCTATCACCAAATAACCTACATCTACTATTTTGTCGTATCTTATCTATTATCTCTTTGATATGATTAGTTCTTATGGCGTTGTTTTGTGCTGCTTTTAAAAGATATTCTGTTTACCTCTTACGGTTTTCTTTTCTTAGCCACGTCCAGGTTTTATCATGTGAGGTGTTTAATAGTCGTTTAAAACGCCCGCAAAGTTGTTTTTCTTCCCATTTTTGTTTTCTAGTTATTGTCATTCTGTTGACCACCGTGGTGTCAGTATCGTTTCTGTTGGCTGTAATCAGTCCTCCATCGTGTTTTTCTATGTAGTCCTTGAGTCGTTGTATAGATGCGTCAACGTAGTCTTCAATGCTTGCAAGTGTTCTTCCTCTCTCCTTTCTTGATACATATAGTCTGTCAACGTCATCTCAGGGATGTAATGCCTGATATATGGTCATTAGTTTTCTTGTTCTTTGGTCCTTTTGCTTAAGTTCTTGTCTGGTCCACTTCAAAAAGGTCCCTGAATATCTAACGAGACCAGATATTTATTCTTTTGATAAGGATTCTGCAACATAGTTTTTCTCGAGTAGCTTTTTAGTTCTCCTGAGATATTCTTTCTTAATTTTATCTTTCATTCTCGAGTAGCTTTTTAGTTCTCCTGAGATACTCTTTCTTAATTTTATCTTTCATCTCCACTTGTTTGATGATGTCAGCCTCCAAGATGCCCAAGTATTTGTACGTTTCCTTTACTTCGTGCGTTCTAATCTTGACTTGATTTGGTTGTTCCATTCCGTCTGTTAGGTGTTGTTCGCCGCTTTTCATTACTAGCATGGCACATTTTTCTTTGCCAAATTCCATCCCTATGTCCTGACTTTATATTCTAATTGTATGTCTTAGAGTTTCCAGTTCTTTTTCATTTTTTGCAAATAGCTTGATGTCGTCCATATACGTTAGGTGATTTATCTTTTCCTGCTATTTACTAAGTTTGTGCCCGGCTGTGCATTTTCTGAATATGTGGTTAAGAGGCATCATGGCAATTATGAATAGTAACGGTGATTGTGCATCTCCTTAAAATATACCTCTTTGGACCTTCGCTTCAGCTAAGCTTCTCCCTCCTGCTGCCAATTTCACTCTCCAGGTTTTCATGGTTTTCTCGATAAAGTTTATGACTACAGCTGATGGTCTTTCACTGGATTTTGAATAACAGCAAGTCTTCTCAAGTCCCTGGGACTCTTCTCAGAATTCTAGCCGTTCTCAATAATGTAGTACTTTGGATGGTCTCCATTCGTTCTCAAATTTCCAAGTCCTTAAGTCTTTTTAACAATTCTTTGGTGACTGTACCAAAAGCACCAGTCACGATTGGTATTATTGTCACCTTCATGCTTCACAGTTTTTTTTTCAATTCCCTAGCAAGGTCGAGGTACTTATCCTTCTTTTTATTTTATTTTAATTTTACTCTCAAGTCAGCCGGGACAGCAAAGTCCTCAATTTTGCAAATTGTTGATTATTATCAGTAATAGTGGGACACCTGGGTAGGATCAAGAAAGGGACAGTTAAATGCATTTATAAGATTTACCTGTCCCTGTCTATATTTAATACAAAAGAAAAGCACTTTGCTGAACTGTTTTTTTTCTACTCAGGAGAGTAATATCAATGTGACTGAAAAATATCACCCAAAAAAAGGCTACAAAAAAACTAAATACATAGAATACATTTAATCACAACCTTCCCTCACCTAAGGTCTTCGGTAAAGACTCGATGAATGGGTGTGTGAAAACGAAAGTAAAAGTGAACATTAAACAATGATGATCTTCTCCCCTCATAGAAAAAATGTACCGATTGTTCTATATAATAGAACTATTTTTAAAAATCTTTTTCTTTGTCCTGCGTCTCCTGATCAAAGTGTCGTTTTCCGGCACTTTTACCCAAGATCAAAGAGTAGTATATGTACTCGTGGAATTCTAATTAAATATATAGAATAAAATCTAACATTTGAAATAATCATCTACACATTTATATTTTTGATTTTTCTCAATTTGTAATTATTTTTTAGGAAACATTAGATTCTCTATTCTATGCATATTTTGTATCTTAAGATTTAGGGTTTTCTTTTCAAATAACCATGGGAATTCTACGAACACTGATACTACACGCTGATCGGTATATCCGTGGAGTAATGGCTAAAGTGCTGGTCTGCAGCCTCGGAGTAGGTATACTTTGATCCCTGGCAGAAATGTTATGTTTTATGAAAACTATGCTGATATGGTTCTTGAAGCTTTGAAATTCAGGAAATATGTCGAAAGAGAAGTAACGAAGAAAATGTTTAAAAAGACATATACCCACACAATAAGACTAACTAAAAAAGCAAAAAATGCTGAAAGCACAAAGGAAACAGCATCATAACTGTAACAAATTCCACGCAAAAAGAAAATAAACAAAATAAAAATTATAATAAAAAATCATGTTTAAAAGGAAGAAAATTTTAACATCACAAAGAAATAAAGAGTGGAAAAAATCAAATTTGAAACAGAAAAGTAGAATTAATTAATTAAACATATCCCAACAGATAAAAATAGCGATTTCAATAATCTAATCTATACAGGTGCAACAATTCGGTTCACTTCGTGGAATATTTAAGTGATCTTTGTAAAAGAATAGCAATGATAATATCTAACCAATAGCTGGGGGAGGGATAAAGGAATTCATCCAGATCCCAAGGGTATTAGTTCAAAAGTGTTTGTTTGTTTGTTTGTTTATTTATTTTGTTTTACGGCATATCAACCTCATCGGTCATTTAATGCCGAATCAAGTTTAAGAAAATAAGTTTGAAAAAGAAATTCAAAGGAGAGGTCTTAGGAATTAATGATAAACTTTAGATAATTAGATGGTTATTTGTTTGTTTGTTTGTTTTTTCATTTGGAGTTTATTTGTAGGGAATCATGATCATAAAAAAACCCCAGTGAAACAGGTTGGGGAAGTTGGGAAAGTGTGCGTAATAGACTGACTGGAGTTTGAACTCACTTACTATGATGTCGTAGTTCAGCATGTTAGCCACAACAACGCAGGGATTCCCTCGCCTTCGTTATCCAAAATTCTGTACGATTTTTGTCAGCGTCATTTTAAGTGTTAAAATGTGATAAGAAAATGTTGGCACACCATCCATTATTTGTAGATCCATTCATACCTTATCGGAAATCTGGCCATTAAACAATATCATTGAAGTATACATCACTTGATTATTTAGTACGCTCTTTTATGTTCTTTCCATACAGTACTGTAAATATAATGTAAATTAAAGGTTTGGCTTTTTTGTCTTTGTTTAATGGCATATCAACATTCGTGATGTCATCCTAGTCTTCCACGACATCTTTGTAGAAGGAGCCCTACAAAGGTTGATATGCCATTAAAACAAAGAAACCAAACCTTGTAGAAGGAGAGTAGCAGTACTATTCAACTCATAGCTGGGTGAGTACGGGACTTCCTAGCTTTCCAAAAGGTATTTGTCCAAAAGTGAACATAATATCGTGACTAGAATTTGAACTTTCGTACTATAGTATAGCAGTTCAATACATTAACCTCTATGCTTCAGTGACTTCCCCTAAAAGTAATGATATTATCTGGGCAGTTTCCCCATTAAGATAATCCGGACCCTTCTTAAATTAGATAAACATGGACCAACGAACGAGAAAACTAATGACCATTTACATGTCTTCACGCTCAAGAAATAATATGAATAAATTATATTTTACAAAAAAAATTAAAATAATTCTCGCCAGCGTTTAGGATTGTGTGTATATAGCAATTCAGAGATTCAAGGAATAAACCAAAAAAGAATAAAGAGAAATTAATCATGACAACGATAGATAATAATCAGGAAAACAGACTTTATAAAATTTAGAAAACAAAAATGGGAAGAAAATATGTATGCCCAGTAGGGACACTTCAGAAGACAAATTAAGGAAATGGGGGGGGGGCTGAAGAAACCTAAAAATAGAAACGAAATCGAGGATAACAGCCTCAAATAAGTTTGATCAATCTTCTCTGGATTTCGATCAATTATGGCCTTGTATCATATTCAGTCAGCAGTATTTAAAAAAAAAATATTCGAGTTCTCTTAGAATGCATAAGAAAATATATAAAAATTGTAAGAATTAAACAAATTCTCAGTTTCTATTTGCAATACTACATCGTCCATTTTGTTTGTAAACAAATACAATTTTTAATGTTGGTTCAAGGTCAGATCCAGACGCGTTTATATCTTATTTTATTTTATTTCATTTTTTTTTTTAACTGTTTAGCATATTTATTTAAATCTTTTAAGTGATATAAATATAAAAAAAAAAAAAATTTCATTTATAAATCGCCAGAATCCTAATTTACAATATTTGACTAAGATAACCGATGATCATATTCCGACGGGTCCTTTTGTTTGTTTATCTGTTTTATTTATTTTTTTGGTTGTTCGTTTGTTTTATTTTGTTTTGTCTTGTTTTGTTTTTTCTTTTATTTCTTGCTTTCTTTTTCATAACTTCTGGTTAACATTTTCTTTTACAAATTCTGGCTGACAATATACGAAATAAGAATTTTTAATCGAAGGGAAAACACTCTAAAATAATATTAATTGTGAAATTATCTCCCTTGTATTATACAAGCCGTTCCTCAAAAAAAAAAAAAAAAAAAAAAGGAAAGGAAATTCAAAAGCAAATTAATATGATTATTTATAAAGCGCTGCTTAACTATAGTACATGGATACATTAATGGGACATCTAGTAAGTATTCAACACATCAGATTTACGAATTGGTTTGTGAGATGGTTTACTTGACGCCTTGCTATGGTAAACAGCCATTAGTTATTTACTAGGGCTTACCTAAACTAGGCTAAGTTTGGTACAAGAACACTCTGAGCTCTGTGTGTGTGTGTGTGTGTGTGTGTGTGTGTGTGTGTGTGTGTGTGTGTGTGTGTGTGTGTGTGTGTGTTACTACGTTGTAGTTCGAGAATTAAACATTTCAACTAAAGTGCTTTAATCAATAAAACAACTTACAACTTCTAAGAAATAACAGATTTTTAAAATTTATTTTTTAGTTATTATTGTTGTTGATAAGATAAAGTTTCATTTGGAATAAAATAAAACTTCGAATTTAAAATGACTTGATACAGTTTATCTTTTCTTTTAAGTTTTTATTCTAGTTTTTTTTTTTTTTAATTGCATAAATTTAGTCATAAGAAATAAAAACTATTTCTACGAAGTAAAGTTATAAATGTGCCATTTGGACTTTAAGGAAACGGTTGTAGGGAAAACGCTAGCTGAGAACTAGATAACGTGCTTTTTTTGTACAAATCCTAGAAGTAGTATCCAATAGAACAGCAGCTGTTCGACCACTTATCTCCAATCACACAAACCAAGTAAAGCGAACGAGACATACTGAGCACTGTTGTTGAAGTAAGGACGAACTCCGAAGCGAGGTTCTTCTTCGGATTCCTATATATGGATACACCAGTGTTAGCCTACCAGCAAAACTTAGAATTATCAACTCTTTACAAATACTAGATGCCACGTAGAGGGCTTGCAAGATGGGGTTGGATGGTGAGAGAGAGTCAAGGGAATCCGTACTGTCAGTACGCTTTGATGATGATGATGATGATGATGATGATGTACATAATGTTTTAAATTGTTTTATTGTCAATTTAGTCATTTAAAATTAACTTTGTAGACAGAAATTTTTATTTCTTTCATAAATAAAAAAATTCAAGCTCTGATTAAAAATAATCGAAAAATATAATAGCTTTTGAAAAAAATATGATATCAAATAAAAATTCGTCGATTTAATTATAACTCAACTGTATTTTGAAAATATTACGTCATTTTTAAAGTGAAAAAGAACATTCGTATACAGAGGGTGTCTCTTGCCCAGTTCAAAAATTCTGCGTCACCTTTCCTTACTAATCGGTGATGTAAACTCAATGAAATTCACGATCTTTTCATGAGACGGCTGAAATATGGTTCACCAATTATGAGAAAACTTTATATTACCTACAATGGCAAAAGTATACTTTTGATATGAAAGCAGAATTTTGTAAAGGATAACACTCTTTGGAATCTTCTTTATGCAGTTATTTTTATTTATTTATCAATCGCAAAACATTATATCTATGAAATAATCGGAATTATGTGTAATTATAGATTATGATTACTCAGAATAAATTTTAAACTTAATATAAATTGAAAAAACAACAACACAAGACTAAAATATTAAATTACGAAGACAACAATTCGTATGAATGAAATAGTTCTTGCTTCCTTTTCCTAAAAGATCAAATCAGACGATGAACTTGTACAAAAATATCTTTATGTCCAGAGGTCCTTTACAAATAATTATCTTTTCATTTTTACTGTGATTTTTCCAAAATAATAATGGGTATACTGAAAAGATTTTCATTTTCTTTTCAATCTTCATTCCAAAGCTTATGTCATATATACATCCCAATATTATTGCTGACTGCATATTATTATTATTATTATTATTATTATTATTATTATTATTATTATTTACTCCTTGAGAGTTTGTCATATCAGTTTTAGCTAATTATTCTCTTTTGAGTCTTCACACCAGTTTCAGCTAATAGTTTCTCACTGGAGTTTGAGAGACATCAAGTTTCCACAAGTCTCCAGGACTCTTCTCAGTATACTGGCCGATCTCAATAATGCTGTAGTTTGAACAGTCTCTACCCGTCCCATTATTTCCAAGTCCTCCAGTCCTTGTACCAAGCCTTTGGTGACTGTACCAAGATCACCAATCACAATTGGTATAATCATCACTTTCATGTTCCATAGCTTTTTAATTCCCTTGCAAGGTCCATGTACTTATCTTTATTTTCACTTTTTTCAATCTTCAGCTGAGACAGCAAAGTCGAGAATTCGGCAAGTTCTCTTTTATTATTATTATTATTATTATTATAACGAGTTTTTCACACCTGCGAAAGCTGATAGTCTTTCAGTTGAGTCTGAGTGGTAGTAAGTTTTCTCATGTCTCTAGAAGTCTCCTCAGTATTCTAGGTCATTTTAATAATGCTGTTGTTTGTATGGTTTCAATTTGTCCTTCGATTTCTAGCCCTCTTTCTAAACGCTCGGGGACTGTTCCAAGTGTGCCAATTACAATAGGTATCACTGGTTGCTCTTGTATTCCACGATTTTTTAGTTTTCTGGCAAGTTCCAGGTACACATCTCTCTTTTTGCTTTCTTAGATTTTCTCTCAGTGATCCACCAGAAAGGAGAAATGCATTACACAAAAGGTTCTCTTTCATTTTTTATTTTAATTATCACAAGTTCTAGTCTACTGGCCGGGAATAGGTGATCTGTTTGTGTGTCAAAATCTCAGAAAATTTTATGCGTCTCTTTCTCTTGGACAGATTCTGGTTTATATCATTTGGTGGTAGAATCAAATTTCATTTTCTAATACAATACCCAGTGGATAGCCTTCCCCACCCTGTCGTGTCTAGTCTTATACTCCCTTTGCACTAATTTGTTCCATTCGCTTTTTATGCGTTTAATAGTTTCATCTTTGTCTCCTCGTAACCCACAATTGCTATTTTGCTGTGTATCGTCGATTTTTACTTAAATATAATTGGTCCTTACGGGGTTGTTTAGGGCTGCTATTAGAAGAGATTCAGTTTCTCTTTCCTAGCCATGTCTAGGTCTTCGCCGGTCTGTTGCTTGAAATATCCATACATTTGTTTTTCTTCCTATTTTGTTTCTTGGTTTTTGTTGTTGTTCTGTTTTTTTCCTCATGGTGTTAGAGCTGTTAATTAGTCATTCCTTACTTTTTTTAATGTAGTCCTCAAGTCCGTGTATTGATGCATCAACGTTATTTTCAATGCTAATGAGTTCTTTTCTTACTTCTTTTCTTGTGGCATTTAGTCGGTCTAAGTCATAAGCTTTCTTGTCCTCTGGTCCATTTGTCTGAGCTCTTTCCTCGTCCATTTCAAGAATTGTCCCGAGTATCTTACAAGAAGGATTGCCCTGGTATTTATCCCTTGATAAGATTTCTGCTGCAGATCTTAGGTTCTAGCGGTTTTCTCGTTCGTCTGATGTATTGTTTTGTTTTTTCTTTTATTTTTCTTTCTTTCGTCTCCGCTTGTTTGATGGTGTCCGCTTCCAGTATTTCCAAATACTTGTAATTTACCTTTTTTTCCAAACCTTTCTGATTCTTTATGGATTTGGCAGTCGTACTCCTTCAGTTTTTTTTTGTTGTTTTTTTTCATTTTTTTTTTTTTCACTTTTTATTTTGCTCATGGCACATTTTTATACCAAATTCCATTCCTACATACTGGCTGTATATTCCAATTCTTTGTATCAGTCTCCAATTCTTTTTCATATTTTGCTAACAACTTGATGTTGTCCATGTACATTAGGTGGTTGATTAATCTTTTCTTATGATTTAGTAAATTTGCAGCCTCCAATGCATTTCCTCAGTACATAATTTAGTGACTTCATTGCAATTACAAATTGTAAAGCGCATCTCCCAGGAAGATTCATCTCTGGATTTTCTCTTCTGCTAAAATTTTTCCAGTAGCTGTTAATTCTACCTTACAGTTTTTCATGGTTTATGATTTTGTCAGATATCTTGTACATTTTCAGACATTCTATTATCCAAGTTTACGAGACCGTATCATAGGCCTTTTTGTAGTTAATCCGTCCCATGGCTGAAATTTTTTTCCTCGCTCTACTCTCCTTGAGGATATGCTAATCAGTGTACAGTAAGTCACATGTTCCTTTTGTTACCTAATGGCATCATTTCTGTTCTTTAGGAAGCAGCCCACGACATACAAGTGAGTAATAGATCTCCTCCCTTATCGGTACAGTTAGGATTTTCCACATCACATGTAGACACGTTATAGGTCTATAATTACTGGGTATGGTTCCTTTTTGAGGGGTCGTTTTGGATCAGGGTAGTTTTCCCTCATAGTCATCCGTTTGGGTATTCTTGCTTCTTCTACGGATCTACTCAGTTGAAAAGCCAGTTTGTCATCGATGGACGCGAATTTTTAAAGCCAGGACCCATGTAGGCCATTTCTAAATGTTGTTCTGAGCGATTCCAGGTGTATGTCCACCTCATGTTCATTTTCGATTCTTTGTCCTTCTTCTTTTATTTATTTATCCAATCGACTTTACTGTTATGTTCTTTCTGTTCCCGTATTTTACTCCAAAATTGTTTGCTTCCTTTGCATCCAGTTGTTGGTTTATTCTTGTACATTCCCCGCCTATTTGTTGGAGTCATTTTATTTTGTTATTTTGAAATGTCTTGTTTTGATTGTACTGCCTGAGCCTGTCTCTTTATTTTTTGAGTCTCTCTTCTTTTATATATATCTTTTGATTTATCTTTTCAATACTTGTCTGCTGTTTTGTTTTGGTCTTTTCATCCCAAAATATCTCTGCATGTAGTTCCTTCCTTAGAACTCTAGCTTGTTGTCATAGTTTCTTTACCCGTCTTTCTAACCAAATTTCCCGACCAGATTTTTTATTTCTGTTCGAATTCCTGACGGGAAAGACCGGTCTCATTACAGACTAGGTTTGCTTCTGAATTAATTAGTTCGTTTAGTTCAGTTATGTTGCCTGTTGGGATATTTGGTAATAATTTATTTACCCTTCAGTTTCTATCTTGACTTTTTACAATCTTGGTTTCTGATGGATGATGATATAGTCTTCTTCTCCGTCATGATTTTTTTTATTAACCCTGTATTCATTTTGTGGTACTGGGGTCTGTGGTGTTTCGGTTTTCACTATCTTGGGTTTGAGTTCGGTTAGGGGGCTCTAGCTTTTCAGTATTTAGTTCTTCAATTCGTGTATGAGAACTTCTTTATATTCTTCACTGTTTACTTGTCCTCATATTTCTTGTATCTCAAGGTCAGAAAATCTTTCTTTGATATCATTCCAGCTTAGTCAACAAGTCTTCAACTTGTACTAAATCTTGTGGATTTTGCCAAATTTTTTTTATTCTCTTTCTATACCTTATTTGTGTAGGATTTCTCTTTAAATAAAAGTGAAGTACATTTTTGTTTTCATGTCAAGTTCATTTTTTCGTAGGTGTCTTTCAACTGAGTAGTTGTTTTAGTTGTTATTTGTGTACCTGAAATTAAGACAGCCAGCATTGGAAGGATGCCGATTGGGTCTCCCGCGTTGGCAATCAAAGTAACACCTTTGCATTATAACTCTCAGATCTGTAACGTGAGTTTCATGTTAATTTGGATTAGACACTTTTCATTGGTTGTATAATGTGGCTATACCAGACCTAGATGTTGATAATTATCTGCGTTATTACAGATGTTTCCTAGTATTCTTAAGAGGAAGAAGATACTTCAAAAATGGAAGTATCCAGTTCTAAAAATTTCTCCTTTTTTTTTTTTGGAGGGGGTTCTTTTCCCTCCCCATCTTTTCAATTTTAGCCGTAGTATCCTAAATTCAAGTGAAGATTACAACACTCACACTTTATATATCTTCATTTGATTATAAACACAAAGATAAAATGAATAAATTAGTAATAGTAATGTTTACAGTTGTCGGACTTTAGTGTCTTCTATAGTCTTCAAGTCAATATAAAGAGTAATTCATTTTATCTATATTTTTGGCAAGACTAGGATAATTATTTTACTATACATTTAAGCTTGAGGATAGTTCATTTTTTCTTCTGTTTGGGGTGATATGCCTTATTCATTTTTTTATTTTCTTTACTTCTTTTTTTTTTCTTTTTCTACTCACTTTTCAATTTAAAAAGAATTTACTCAGTAGTTAGCTGGAACGATAAAATTCACTAGATGACAAGTTATATTCTTCTTGTTAAGTAACATTAGGTCCAGACTTCTGACTGAGATTGGATGATCCATTTATATCTTAAAGTCTCATAGAATTTTATGCGTTTCATTATCTCGGACAGATTCTTCTTTGTGCATATACCATTTGTCAACATGGTCAAATTTTAATCTCTTGCACAATTCCATGTTGATAACCGTTCCCATTCAGTCGTGTATAGTCTTGTATTCTTTTTATGCCTGTTTTCTGCATTCTCTTATATGATTAACCATTCCAACTCTAATACCTCATAGTCTAACATAATTACAAATTTCATGAATTATTTTAAAGGTTTGAATTAGATCATCTTTCATTCTTCTTTCTAGTAGAATATAAAATAGATAATCTGAATTTCTTCAGTCTTTTCCAGTAACTACCATCTTTTACTTTAACAATATCTTAGCCTACTACCCAAAGCGTTTTAAGGACTGGACCTTAACTCTTTAAATAAAGTCGAAACATGTACGACCATCAATTATCGATTATAATGCTCTAAAACACTGGAATACTTCCAGAGGAGCTAGGAATTTTGAAAGATGCCTTACAGCATTGCATAAACTTCAAAAACATTGAGGGGGTTCCTCATAAACTCGCAGGTGATTAAAATAACGAAAATGCTTCCTCCAAAATTCTTCTTCTTCTTCTTCTTCTTCTTCTTCTTCTTCTTCTTCTTCTTCTTCTTCTTCTTCTTCTTCTTCTTCTTCTCGGTGCTATCGCCTCAATGTTTTATTTACTTCGGCCCACGACATCACTTAGGGATATTTCCGCTACTCCTACCAGGTTTTACGTCAACTCTGTTTATTTTTCCCACGTTTGTAGATTCAAGCAAAGAAAAGTTTGTTTTATTTTCTTTCAAGGAATCTCTTGCATCTATCGAATGTAACATTTTCTGCATATCCCTGTTAACCATTTCTTTGTCAAGTTGAATTTTTTTATATTTATTGAGCAAAAATGAAACAAGCAAAAAGTCATCAATGCTGGAGGTCTAAGTGTGAATCAAACTTAGATTACCCGGAAAGGTCTACGTAACAATTAATGCTAATCAACTCGCGTTGAATGAGACAAATAATTAGACAATTATTATTTTAATGTTTGTACATGAACTGCATATAAAGTGCAAAAAACTTGCTAAAACGGATTTTAGGACAAACAATTCGAAGCATACTCATTAAATTTTATCACCGACCGCCAGAGATGAATATCTTGACAAATAAGATGACAGTTAAATCACCCTAAAGGAGGTGCCCGTAGAGTAATGGTTATCGTCGTAGGAAATGGACACGGCGACACGAGTTCAAATTCCTGGACGAGACTGATTGCATTTCACATAGCACTAATACCCTTGGGAAAGGTATGAATCCAATTATTCTCCCTCCACCTATGGGTAAATAGTAGTACAGACTAGGTTCTTCAGCCTTGGTTAGGCAACTAGTCTAGGAGAAGGAAAACTCTGAATTCAAACCTGTTAAACTCCGCTTAAAAAATTGACTTTGTGTCATATCCTGCCTGAGTGGAGGGGTTGGGTAAATATCGTTAAATCACCCTAAAACACCCCCCAAAATAAGTGATCATTTTGAAAATCGAGATACAAAAACGAGAGGCCTTAAAATAGCCACATCCAACGCATGTATGCACATTTTTTATCAACAAAGCAACGGGCAAACCACTCCAAGATTTATATTTTTGGTACTTATTCATTCATCAAACGCACTATATTCGAAATGGTCGGCAAAACATTTCTGCAAGTCGGCTCACATTCAATTATTCTTATAACAAGAGTCTTTCTGTAACGTTTGCATAAGAACAATTTGGTTTCTTTGTGGGTTATTTAATACCAAAGCTATCCTTGTAGTTGAACAATAATAGTACTATCTAACTCATACTTGGAGGAGTAAAGGAGTTCATGCCTTTTCCATCTTAAGCGAGTTCGAACCCCAGTTCTGCTATAACGTTCACCTTTCGAACTCGCTTAATATGATGTCACAGTCTTGTACGCTATCCACTGCGCCTCGTCGATTCCTCCGCAATAGAACAATATATACATATTTACCCAACCCCTCCGCTCGGGCAGGATATGACACAAGGTCAATTTTTTAAAGCAGGTTTGAATTCAGAGTTTTCCTTCTCCTAGACTAGTTGCCTCATCAAGGCTGAAGAACCTAGTCTGCCCTACTATTTACCCATAGCTGGAGGGAGAATAATTGGATTCATACCTTTCCCAAGGGTATTAGTGCTATGTCAAAGTCTCGTCTAGGATTTGAACTCGTGTCACCGTGTCCATTTCCTACGACGATAACCATTACACCACGGGCACCTTCAATAGAACAACATAAGGTGCCAGAAATATTAAGTATTACATGTACCTGGTTATGGTCAACGGAATTAGAACAATATACCCTTGTGGATTAAATAAACTGTTCGGTTCGAAGTTCCATGTTGGCTCTTGAGTTCGACAAGAAATACCAGAAAAAGGCCGAAGAACACATTGACCGAAAAATTGTGAATATAAAGATGAAGACAATAATCCGAATACTCAAAATGATAAAAATAATTATCGAATTTAGAAAAAATCAACTAATTATCAGATTTTTATCAAATTTTTGGTACTTATTCACTCTTGAATTAATTTATTTATGAAAAAATATTTTATAAAAACAACTGTGGAAATATTTCTAAAATCTTTTCTTTACTTCTTTTTTTCATCATCATCATTATCATCATTAAGTTGTGTTGATAGCATAGATGCTTCTAACCTTCTTTCGCTATCCGTCCCAATAACCCATCATTTTTAACAGGTCCTCCAGACAAAATCCAGAATCTGCACAAGAGAACTTTACATCTGAGTTCGTCCCAGCTTCTCCAAAATTGCCCAGCTTTTTTTGTTCATCTTAATCCGTTCCTTGGTTTTAGAAAATTTCTATAAACTATCAGTTGAAAATATTTCACAAAATTTATATTTCCAAAGAAATCAAATCATTTGAAATGTTGTTTAAAACTTCAGTCAAAAATGTAAAAAATGTTCTCTGACTGAAAAAAAAAAGTGCAATAAAATCTAAAATATTATTTTGTTTGAAAAGATTTAGCTGATTTATTTTTTGTTTTAAAATGCGGTAGATTTAGGTGTTATAACAAATATCCACAAAATTATGTCATTAAGTTAATGATTTTCTCATTAAGTCGTATTAGTAGCGTGGGTTCTCTTGACTCTCTCTCGCCATCCGACCCCATCGATCATCACTCTCGGTAGGTTCACATAGAGCTGATGAATGTAAGCTTTTGCTGGTCACGCTTGGATGGTCTTCTAGATGAGGGATAAGTGGCCATACAGCTATTGTTTGTGCTGTGCAGCTCCTAGGATTTGTTGAAAACAGTACGCAGCAATGTTTTGTATTTCTCTTCTAGCCTTTTCTCCATGCACTTCGTTAAAGTCCAAGTAGTGCAGCCACACACTAGTACTGACAAGGTAATACTTTGTTATTCTGTCCAAACATTCTATGGGCTTCACTTGCGGAATATTTTTTTTTATTTAGCCCATGAATTATTATTCCGAAGATGGTAGAAAGAAAAGAGGAAAAACGATAAATAACTTGAAGCGAAAGATAAACGGCGGGAAACAACTGAACGGGAAAAGTGAGTTTATAAAAAAAAAACAAGATTATGAAATCTCAAAAATGTTTCTGATGTGTTCATAGAATAAAGTAAATGTTTTTGCTGGTCAGCCAACGCTGCCTACCAGGATACTATTAATGGATCAAATAGATCTATTTAGAATTATTTTGTATTCGATAGAACAAAAAAAGCAATTTCACAAAAAAATTAAATATAAATGTACATAGAACACGATCCTGTAACCTTATGGCATGGAATAACCCGAGAGGTAGTCACGTCATCATTACAAGCAGTAAATCAGTCATTTACTTTATTCAAAATATTCATCGAAGAGAAAATGGAAAGGAAAATTGGGGCTGTAGTTTCTTCTTCGTTTGATGAAAAATTGGTTTGGTTTGATTTGGTTTTATGGCACATCAACCATTGTTGGTTATTTAATGCCAATAAATATAAACAGTTCTATTTGAAACAGTTCAGTTTAGTATAAGTACGCAGTTTAAATGTCAAAACAGTTCTATTTTAAACAATTCAGTTTAGAATAAGAACACAGTTTAGTTCTATTTGACCCATAGATAGGACCCTATCAGGTGCTACCATTCCGGGCCAGAGTGGACCTGGGAGCAGTGGCAATGAAGAGGTACAACGTATTCCCCATGGCTCCAGTATTACTGGAACCACGCCATCAGATTTTTTAGTGTCAGAACTAGGACAATCGTTATATAAGTGTACGTGACATCGTGTATGCTGCGAGCGGTTGTTCAATAGGAAACCTATATTCTTTCAGGCGTTCAATTCACAAAGAACTTAATGATCATCTCGTTTGGTACGTAGTCGACAGTGTGATTACCCAGTGAGAGACGAACCCACTACAATAGTAACGGTATGTGAGACTAACGTGCCAACCTCTACTTCAAGACGATGTTCACAACTGGAGTAAATATTAAGTAGCTCAGATTGATTTTTCATTAACATAATAACGAAGTTATGATATAATTTTTTTTTAATGGCATATCAACATTCGTGGGTTATTTAAAGTTAAAAACATCCCCGGAGCAGTGATACTATTTAACCTATAGCTAGGCGGAAACTTTTACCTCGTCCGAAGGTGAAAGCAATAGAACGACTCGAGTTCGAACTCGCTTACTTTCAGAGATGTAAAACGGCACTTTAGACATTACGCCACGAAGACTTCTTCCAAGTTTAATTTACTTGTTGGGTCTTTCAATGAAAAATGCTGATAAATCAAAATTCTTTTGCTCTTTCTAAAATCCGGTTTCTTTCTTGAAGTCTTAAACATGACTAATTTGATATCGATGCTAAATTTGAAACTTGACTGTCTACTCCCCAACTTGTTTCGTAGAGAATCGTGAAACTTCTCATCAAATATTTATTCAGAGGGCAATCTTTACATTTCCAAACAGAATTAAAAACTTTATTTTAACAAGTGTTTTTTGTAGACCATCGTTAATGCAATCTTTAAGAATTAAAATTCGATCTTCTATTTCTTGAAATGCTTTATACCAATGGTTCCCGGGCGCCTCGAGAGTTGTAATGATTAGCAAAACTTCACGAGTGAGTTCGAGTCTCAATGGGTGCCCCATTTAATCGGCCTTGTGCTACATCGAAGCAAAGAGCTTCGTAAATCACTACTATACCAGTGGTTCTGGGTACCTCAAGAGGTGTAATGCGAGCAAAACTAGCAAACCTTCACAAGTGAGTTCGAGTCTTACTGGGTGCCCCATTCAATCGGCCTTGTGTCACATCGAAGCAAAGTGGTTCCCGGGCGCCCCGAGTGTTATAATGGTTAGCAAGCTAGACAAGCGAACCTTCACGAGTGAGTTCGAGTCTCATTGGGCGCCTTATTCATACTGCATTGAGCTACATCTGAGCAAAAACGCTTAGTAAATTACTATACCAGTGTTTCCGGGCAACTCAGGTGGTGAAATGGTTTGCAAGTTAGACAAGCAAACCTGCACGAACGAGTTCGAGTCTCATTGGGCGCCTCATTTATATGGCCTTGAGTCACATCTGAGCCAAAAACTTATACCAGTGGTTCCCAAGCGATTTGGGACTGTGTTCCTCATTGGTAATTAAAAATTCTGATGCCCCGAAGTAATATTTAGTTCTTACGTATTCATTAACGTAGTCTCTAAATATTGCATGTCCCACCAAAATATTACCGTGCCCCACCAGTGGGATGTGCGCCCTACGTTGATAATTAATTCGTATGAACTATTTTGTCTGTCCGACTGTCAACGAATAAAGACAACTAGATATATGATCATCAAATTTTTTGTTGTTACTTATAAACGCACCGAGTAAGTTTTTAATATACTACTTTTTTAAATTTCTTAACTTGTATAAGTTTTTATGTATGTCCATTCACAGTGTAAATATAGTGCTAAACTGAACCCTAACTTTGTAAATAAACATAAGAATAAACATAAAATAAAGTAAACATAAAATAAACAAAAAATAAACTTAAAATGAACAAAAATAAAGTAAACATAAAATAAACAAAATAAAGTAAACAAAAAATAAAGTAAACATAAAATAAACAAAATAAAGTAAACATAAAATAAACAAAAAAGTAACATAAAATAAACAAAAAATAAAGCAAACATAAAATAAACATAAAATGAAGTAAACACAAAATAAACAAAAATAAAATAAACAAAATAAAGTAAACATAAAGTAAACATAAAATAAAGTAAACATAAGATAAAGAAAATAAAGTAAACATAAAATAAACAAAAAATAAAGTAAACATAAAATAAACAAAAATAAAGCAAACATAAAATAAACAAAAATAAAGCAAACATAAAATAAACAAAAATAAAGCAAACATAAAATAAACATGAAATAAAGTAAACACAAAATAAACAAAAAATAAAGTAAACATAAAATAAAGATAAAATAAAGTAAACATAAGATAAACATTAAGTAAAGTAGGCATAAGTAAAATAAGTAAAGTTGACAACCGTAGTCGAGGGTGACCAGAAGGCTCCTTTTTCAATAGCTACTACACCGAGGTGTAGGAGGGGTGCAACTCCTTTCCCAGGATTGCTCCACTTTACCCTTGATACGTACCTTATATTGCTGAGTGTTAAGCAAGGAGGAATCAAATACCATTTTTAAACTCTTTGGTATGACGCAACCTGGGATTGAACCCAGGTCTCCCGGACCATTAGCGAACACTATACCCCCAAGGCCAATGAGCTACTGAAAAGGGAGCCTTCTGGTCGCCCTGGACTACGGTCGCCAACTTTAACCGGCTCATTAGCCTAGTGGGTAGAGTGTACGCCAATGGTCCGGGAGACCTGGTTTCAATCTCAGGTCGCGTCATACCAAAGGCATAACATAAAATAAGCATAATATTGACAAAAATTAAAGTAAACATAAACTTGGTTTCAGGCCAGGAAATGTTAAGCCTGAAACCAAGTTAAATCCCTTTTCCAATATTTTTATATTTCTAGTTCCATTTTAGAAAGTAAAATTATCATTCATTTATAAATTGAACCGGAAATTACTTTATTTGTCAACTTAGAGCATTTTAAGTGCATTGCTCAAAAGAAAATCTGGTCATAAGGGGCTGTTTTTGATGTGTTACGGTTACCGATGGTTAATAGATGCCCTATGGACTTCTGTTACAACAGAAACTCATATTCACCGACTATTTGATAATTCACTGTCTTTCTTATCTGTCATCATATTACCAAAAGATGTTTAAAACCATGGCAACTAGTATTTCTGCTGTTACTAATCCAATTTTCAGCATATTAGTTTTTGAAAATTCCCACACTCTCTTTAGTGGGGGTTCGATCTATAGTGTAAGTATTATGCTAAACTGGATACTTACTTTGCTTACATCAGGTGAGCTAAACCGGATCTTTGTCTTTTTGTTTTACCGTATAAAGTAGACATAACTGAACGTTTCTTAGTCAGAAATCAGTTATAACTTTTTCCCATGAATTATTTGCCTCTGACATTTTTCGGATCACTGGAAAGTTAAAACGTAAAAAAAAATGTGTTATTGTATCACAATGACTCCTAGATGGAGCGTGGAGCCATATATTTTAATTTCTTGGTGACGTTTATCAACTTATAAATCTTGATAAAAACCTTATTCGGTGTTTTATATGCGTTCGTTGCTGAAATGAAAAAAATGGGTGACGTAATTTAAAATCCTATTCGTAGAGCAAGTTTTCAATTTATTATTTTAATTCAAGAACTGTCTTCGTGTATTAAAAATGAAGGTTAACAGAGATAATGTTGGGGTGTCTCCCCTACAGATGGACTCGACCTCATATGAGACATACCGGCTAAGCTCTCTTCTGCGCAGTCTCGGCGAGCCGTCACCTAGAACGGATGTAATGTTCATGATTGTGTTAAGCTGAGGAGAGGTTTTGTTGGTTTGTTGGGTTTTATGGCATATCAACCTTTGTAGGTTATTTAACGCCAAATCCATTTTATGTAAATAATCTGTTCTATTTAAAACATTCCTCTTGTGTTTGGTTTTATGGCATATCAGCCTTTGTAGGTTATTTAACGACAAATCCATTTTTATGTAAATAATCTGTTCTATTTAAAACAATTCAGTTTAGCATAAGTACACAGTTTAATGGTCAAAAATATTTCCATTTCTAACTATTCAAGCAGTTGTATGTAACAATTCGGTTAAGTGTAAATACAGTTTTAATGTCGAAAAACAGTTCTATTTCAAATAATTCAGTTAAGCATAAGCACGCAGTTTAAATGTAAGTACGGTTTAATTGTAAAAGTCATTTCTATTTCAAACTATTCAGTTTTATTCAAACAATTCATTTTAGCATAAGTATGCTGTTAATTCTATTTAACCCATAGATAGGACCTTTATCAGGTGCTACCACGCCGAGCCAGAGTGGACCTGGGAGCAATGGCAATGAAGGGGTACTCCGCATTCCTCAAAGCTCCAGCATTGCTGGAACCTCACCATCAGATTGTTAAGTGTCATATCCAGGACACTCGTTAGGGGTGGTCTTACTCCTCTGTAGAGGTGCAGTCAGTGTATTCTACAGCCCCAGCTGACTGGGCAAGCTGAGAAGAGGTTTTCCCCAGCTATCTTTTATATATGTACTATTTTCCTTCAATATATTTTTTATCACTCATTTCCGAGTCGTGTAATCATTTCAACCTCTCCTTGACCATGATAGATAGATAGATAGATAGATAGATGCTTAGCTTATAATCTAGTTCAACGAATACAAACGGATCATCTAATCTCGGCCAGACGACCAGACTTAGTGATAGTCAACAAAAAAAAAGAGAACCTGTCGAATAGTAGAATTTGCCGTCCTGGGAAACCGCAGAATAAAATTGAAAGAAAACAAAAAGAGAGATAAGTACCTTGACCTTGCTAGAGAACTGAAAAAAACTATGGTACATGAAGGTGACAGTGATACCAATTGTAATCGATGCGCTCGGTACAACCACCAAAGGATGTGTAAAAGAACTGGAAGAGTTGGCAATGGAAGGATGAATGAAGACCATACAAAATACAGCATAATCAAGATCGGTTAGATTACTGAGTAGAGTCCTAGAGTCTTGAGGAGATTTGCTGTTACTCAAGCTCCAGCTGAAGACCATCAGCTAACACTGGTATGAAAAATTCTCAAAGGAGTAATAATAATGAAAAAAATACCAAAAAATATAATGCTGACACGAAGTTATTTTTTATAAATTTGATCATTGCTCAAAAAAGCTTGAGCATAACAATGTTTGTGGAGACTGGAAAAACTTATCTAGATTAATTTTTATATCACCTGATGACTTTTCCTTTATAAATAAATAAAAATGTTCTTCCGTATAAAACATATTTTGCGCGTAATTCTCAGTATCCCCAGATAAATGAATGGGTAATGTCAATAAGTACATCTATAAAAGTGAATTCTTCTAAGCTGAGTATGAACATTGTCGGGCAGTTGTCACACAACTCAGAAAGTAAACATGGAGACTTAACAGTCTCACTTCAAAAACACCCTCTGAATTCATTTATCTCGTTTTGTGTCACTTTCTTAGAGTCTATAATTGTAGATATACCACTCAACACACGCACACAAAGATTCACAGCCTAATATACTCACATATTGGCATTTACGGATAAATACGCATCTTTATAAGACAATACGAGTTTCTACACAAGGCCCGGATTTTTTAAAACTTCCATAGAGGTTTCTACTTATTATAATTGTCTTTCAAAGCCATTTCGCTAAGATTTCTTTAGAAATTAACTATAATCCCTTTTATGTTTCCATACAAAAAAAAAAATATGCTTTCTTTCTTTCTTTCTAATCCACAGAGTTGGTTGGTTGGTTGGTTGGTTGGTTTTATCGCATATCAACCCTTGAATGTTATTTAATGCCAAATCCTGTTTATACGCATATATTAAATATATATGATTTTTAAACGAATAGTTTGTTGGTTACATTATTTTCAAACAAGCCAGATGTCATTTGTTTGTACACAGTTAAATGGTTTCAAGTATTGGTATGTGACTCAAAATTTTTATTAACATTAATCACTCGTTTGCCCACAGTTAAATGGTGTCAGGTATTGCTATGTAACACTTACGATTCAGTTTAGAATCAGTTATTTGTTTGCCGACAGTTAAATGGTTAAACAGTTCTATTTAACTTATCGATGGGACCCTAACAAGTACTAACTCTCCGGGTTAGAGTGGACCTGAAAGTAATAGCCATAAAAGTGTACTCTACATTCCCCAAAATTTCAGGACTGGAGCCATACCATCATATGTTATTGTCATCTCCAGGACACTAGTTGGTGGGGTCTTACACCTCTACAGAGATGTAGTCGGTGTATTCTACAATTTAGAATAGCTAAATTTCTTAAATAGAAATAAAAGACATCTTTTTTTAAATTAAAATTCAAATGATTTATAATTTGAATATACATAAAATGAGATAAAATATAATTGCATGCCTCAGGGACAATTCTGGTGACTCAACAGCAGACCCATATAAAAGAACCTTTTTTTTTCACTATACATGTATTTTTGTCGTTCCACGATGCATATTTTTGCGTGTTTCAAACAATTCAGTTCATAATGACATTTGCTTTCTTTCTCATTGCCACACGCATGCGCATAAAACACATCTTTCCAGTTAATATTATTTCAAGTGTCATGGTTCCCTTCAGGCAAATGAACTTCAGACAGCTCGAGATATATAGATAGATAGATTTGAATCATGTGAGATAGATAGATAAATAGATGCGAAGAGACTAAGATAGATAGATAGATAGATAGATAGAATCAGGCCATCTGATAAACGTACAGGCGGAAACTGACAGTAACCAAGTACTGTTGATTTTTGTCTGTGCTATCCTACCTAAGATCTACATATGCCCTATTACTGATATTGAGTACTCTTTATTTATAAATATAGAAAATGATATATATATATATATATATATATATAAAGTGAGAGAGAGAGAGAGAGAGAGAGAGAGAGAGAGAGAGAGAGAGAGAGAGAGAAACCGACAGATAGTCGGGGAGACAAACAGATAGACTGATAGATACTCCTTTACGATGGTCTCATGGTAAAATCGTAAATTAAAAATCACTCAGGCATAACTTTGGTTAGCCTAACGTGCCGCAATCTTTGTTATTTTTCGTCGATTAATTTCTTTGATGCTTGTTCTTGTTGATAATGAAAACCCTAGAAAAAAAAAACAGCTGTACGATACAAATTAAACATCTTAGATGTTAATGTTTGCGATTTCACAGAAGACTAGAGGCTGATTGGATGCTGCAGTCATACGGTATTAGAAGGTCCGAACAAAATAAACATTTAAACGTTTCATAATGGCTGATCGTTATCGTAGCATTATAAAGTCAAAATGCCGATCATTGTAAAACAAAGCACGCACAAACGAGCACACACACACACACACACATGCATGCGCATCTCTGCAGAGGGGTAAGATCTCCCCAACGACTGTCCTGATTAGACCCTAAACAATCTGATGGTATGGTTCAGTAATTCTAGAGTTTTGGGGAATGTGGTATCCCTTCATTGCCTTCGCTCCCAAGTGTACTTAGGCTCGGAGTGGTAGTACCTGATAGGGTCCTATCTATGGGTCAAATAGAACTGTTTGACATTTAAACTTAGTACTTATGTTAAATTGTAAAGTTTGAAATGGAACTGTTTGATCATTTAACTGTGTGTAAACAAATGACTGATGTTTAACTGAATTGTTAATGATACCTAGCAATACTTGGGACCATTTAACTTTGTTGACATACTAAATTGAATTGTTAGAAATAGAACAGTTTGATCCTTTAGCTGTGTGTAAACAAATGACTGATATTTGATTGAATTGTTAATGATACATTGCAATACTTGAAAACATTTTACTATGTGTAAACAAATGATTAATAGTAAATAGAAATATCCGTATTAGATAAAGATAAGTGAAACCATTTAACTGTGTGCCAAAAATAAAGCTCAGGCTCGTTTAAAAATGTTATCAACAAAATGTGTTTATAAATCATATAGTTAATATATATGTATAAAAAGGATTTGGCATTAAATAACCTACAATGGTTGATAAGTGACAAAACCAAATCAAGCGAACACAGACACACACACACACACACACACACACACACACATATATATATATATATATATATACTTTAATCTGCGTCCAGGATGGGGTTATGGTTAGTAAGCTAGACTAGCAAACCTTTGCGAATAAGCTCGAATCTCATCGGGTACCCGATTCAAACGGCCTTGTGACACATCTAAGCAAAAAGTATAGTAAATTACTTACTTTAGAATAAGTAATTTTACCTTTCGTTTTCAAAATAAAAACTATATCGTCAGCAAAAGTAAAACATCTATGCTTACAGTAACAAATCTAAGGTGAAGTTAGTGTAAAGATTATCGTCGTTAGTAATGAAATCAGCCACCCTCGCCGAAATCTTGAACGAAGCTGTTTCACTTCGTGCTAATGCTTTTGAGAAAGCCCTGAATACATTCCCAGCTATAGGTAAATAGTAGGGAAGACTGGGTGAAAGCAAATATTTTAAGATGAGAAAAACTCTGGATTCAGACTAGCTTTACTTTGTTTGAAAATTAACCTTGTTTCACATTCTGTCCATAACAGAGGAGCTTCATGAATAGATGTTGTAACAAATCAAAGGAAACACTGATTAATTTTAAAAATATATAGTGGCCCATTCGGCTTTGGCTGCAGAAAACACTAACTGCATCTCTCTCTCTCTCTATATATATATATATATATATATATATATAGAGAGAGAGAGAGAGAGAGAGAGAGTCAGGGTATTTCTACAATATGCATTAAGATAACTAACGAGAAAAAAGGTATATTGTCTCTATCAATACTTTCCTTTTAACTTAATAGTTGAAAACGATTTTAACGAACACAAGGAACCTTTTAGTTTTCCATTTTCTAGAATAAATATATCCGAAACAATGTTCAGAATGAATTGAGTCTGAAACAACATTCACCTCAATGGACATGAATAATGAATGATGCGTTAATTTAATTTAAATAGTCTCTTTGGTATTCAAAATGACTCCTAAGTTACAATTCTGATACGAAAACTACGACTTAAATCTGACCCCTGGGATAAATTTTCAATTTAGAAAACGAAAAAAAAATCTCTTGAAGGAGCTAGGGAGTCTGAAGGATTCTTTATTTGATTCGATTTCTTTGTTTTAATAGCATATCGACCTTCGTGGGTTATTTGATGCCAAAACGATCCTTGGAGAACAGCAGTAACACTATTAAAGCAATAGCTGGGCTCATAAGAAGGTTTTTATCTTTGCCAAGAGAAATAATCTGAAAGTGAACGTACTAGTGTGAGTGGAGATCGAACTCGCTTATTTCAAAGCCGCACTGGGGGGTCTACTCCTACGCGATGTTCTGTTTGCCCTGCTGTGTATAAGCCTTCATTTAAATTCTAAATTTTAAATTGGAAAAACTCAGAACTTCAGTCGGGACACTTTTTTTTTTATCACAGCTCGGATACTTGCCCATCTTCATTGCTATCGTCGAAATTGCTGTAGCATTAATGAAATCATTCAATAAATGAAATATTGTCCTGGCACAAGAGGTTTTACTTTTAAGGAATATTGTAAATCAAATTTAACACCAATATTAACCATCCACTCCCTATTTAGCTAACCCTGAAGTAATTATTTACTAATCTTGGCTTAGTTAGGCACAAAGACAGAAAAATAGAATGCGTAGTGAGGATTGACCTCACTGACAATGGCTTGCAAGCCTAGTTTGCTTACAACTACTCTACGAGAAACGCCCCAAACAATCCAAAAGTCTTTAAATATTAAGGTAATGTTCCCGAGTCAGACGATGACCAAACGGACCTCTAAATCTAGAAGAATGAGATTAATCTTGACCCTATAACAGATAATTGAACTTCAATATACTGTAAAGCGAGGCAAGCCAGTAGCTTAAATTCTGGTATTATTATTTACTCCTTGGAATTTTTTCAGATCAACGTTAGCTGATGGTCTTTCACTGGGGTTTAAGTGACAAGTGTCCTCAAGTCAACAGGACTCTTCTCAGTATTCTGGCTGTTCTCAATCAAGAATTGAGTCCATTCACACCACAGCTCTGTTAAAATCAGCTAGAATACTGAGGGGAGTCCTGTAGACTTGAAACTTGCTGTCGCTCAGACTTCTGTGAACTGGTGTGAAAAACTCACAAGGATAATAACAATAATAATAATACAAAAACAGGGAAATGTACTTATTGACCTTAAAAATGAGTGAATAAGAATTGTTAATAAAGATGTAGAAAATGATTTCGTTTTGTGTGATAACCACGCAACAAAAGAAAGTTTTTACGACTATTTTCTTTATTTTCATAATGAATTTGTGTTTGCAATATTTGCTAGGTTTCCGTGAACTCTCTACACCCATCATAAATTTGACCACAGTGACCTGCATTCTGAATAAATAGATGTGGGTTGATAGGTGTGCCTCGTGCACATATGTGGGTAAAAGCAGTTACGATTAACCTTTTCCACTTCGAATCATTGTTGTGTAAACATTTTCCACCCTGAAGGGTTTATATTCATTGAACTATGAATTTCTACGATTTCGACTTTTTAAAAACTCTCCCTCTCTCTCTCTCTCTCTCTCTCTATCGCTCGCTCGCTTGCTCTTACTCTCTCTCTCTCTTTTCGATCCTCTAGTTCTGCGAAGTAACTAAAACTTCAATTTTTTTTAAACTCTCTCTCTCTCTCTCTCTCTCTCTATCGCTCGTTCGCTTGCTCTTACTCTCTCTCTCTCTCTTTTCGATCCTCTAGTTCTGCGAAGTAACTAAAACTTCAATTTTTTTAAAAACTCTCTCTCTCTCTCTCTCTCTCTATCGCTCGCTCGCTTGCTCTTACTCTCTCTCTCTCTTTTCGATCCTCTAATTCTGCGAAGTAACTAAAACTTCAATTTTTTTAAAAACTCTCTCTCTCTCTCTCTCTCTCTCTCTCTCTATCGCTCGCTCGCTCGTTCTTACTCTCTCTCTCTTTTCGATCCTCTAATTCTGCGAAGTAACTAAAACTTCAATTTTTTAAAAAACTCTCTCTCTCTCTCTCTCTCTCTCTCTCTCTCTCTCTCTCTCTCTCTCTTCTTTTTGATCATCCAATTCTATGAACTAACTAAAACTATTTACTTTCCTCAATATAAACATAACGAATGATATCAGCGTTATTAATGTTTAACTAGTTGAGTTTCCTCTTATCAATATTGCTTCTTACTGTAATACGCAAATCCTTTTACATTTTATGATCTTTATCAAGGCATATGTAAGCGCTCGTGTGTGTGCGCTCGTGTGTGTGCGCGCGCGCGCGCGTGTGTGTGTGTGTGTAATAACTATGCGTGTTTAGGATGAACTCACACATACACACACACACGTATATATATATATATATATATATATATATATTATTATTATTATTATTATTATTATTATATATATATATATAAAGAAAAATAGCACAATACAATTTCCCTAAACCTCTGTCTAAATCCTTCCTCTCTCTTTCTTTCACTCTCTCTCATTATATATATATATATATATAAACAGGATTTGGCATTAAAATAAACTCACGATGGTTAATATGTCGTAAAACATAACCAACCATTGGATCTATGATTGTTTTAGCCTGCTCGGTTGGGGCTGTAGAATACACCGACTGCAACTTTGCAGAGGAGTAAGGCCCTCCAATGAATGTCCCGGATATTTCATTAAACAATCTGATAATGAGGCTCCAGTAATGATGGAGCTTTGTGGAATGCGTAGTGACCCTTCATTGCCATCGCTCCCAGGTACACTCTGGCCCAGAGTGGGGGTACCGGATAGAGTCCAATCTATCGGTCAAATAGAACTGTCTGACATTTAAACTGAGTGCAAACAAATGACTTAGAAATAGAAGTGTTTGATCATTCAACTGTGTGTAAACAAATGACTGATGTTTAATTGAGTTGTTAGTGATACATAACAATACTTGGAACCATTTAATTTTTTTGACTTGTGCTAAATTGAATTGTAATAAATAGAATTGTTTGATCATTTAACTGTGTGTGTCTACAAAAAGTGTTTACAAATCATATATTTAATATCTATGTATTAACAGGATTTGGCATTAAATAACCAACAATGATTGATATTCCATAAAACCAAGCCAAACCAAACCAAATCATAAACGTTGTGCATTCAATAAATTTCCAGACTTTTTGTACAAGCATTTAAAATTGTTGTAAACACTTGAAAATTCAGTATGTTATTGCTATAAATCTTATGAGATGACGGACCACTTTTTATAATTTCAGGTTCAAATGACCAACTACAGTCTGGAAACTTATTTAATGATCCTCGTATATATAATATACAGGGTGGCACGATAAAATTGTCGTCCTAATGAAAACAACACTACAGCTTTATTTTAAAACTTGTATTGAAAAAATCAATTCAGGTAACTTGATTATGTAGTAGAGCTGATATCTATTCAATGTAGCCGCCTTCAGCCTCAATCACCGCCTCGATACGGATCCGGAACTGGGAGCATACCTTTTCCACAAGCGCCGGCGGGTGCTCGGCGAATACTCGGTAGATGGCGGCGATTAGGCTGGCTTTGGTGTTGTTGGAGGTCATGTTGGTTATTTTCTCGACGTATGACCAAACGAAGAAGTCCATCGGGTTCAGGTCGGGGGAGGAGAGGGGCCAGTGAGAGAAGGGTACAAAGTCGTAGCACTCCTTCTGAAGCCAAGCCTAGGTCTCTTTGGACTTGTAGGCTGGCGCCGAGTCCTGCTGCCACACCCAGGGTCTGCCACCGACCACCTGATTGCACCAGGGGATCACCACACTCTTCAGCACATCCAGGTACACTTTGGTGTTGACTTTCAAGCCGACTTCGAAGATGTAAGGTGGCATGATGTGACCCTCACTTGAAACCACACCAAAGACCATAACCGTAGCTGGAAACTTTGTTTTCATCACCCTGGGCACGTCCCTGTTATTGGTGGCAATCCAGATTTGCATTTTGAGGGTGCTGGTAATGGTCCTGTTGTCATAACTTAGATCGGTAGAGAGCATGAGCTGTACAGCGGCGCATCTCCGATCTCGCTCGTTGAACATGGTGTCACTTTCAGACATGATAGAAGGCTCTTATCGCTCTTGGAATTTGTACACACCTGGCCAACTAGTAGATGGTCTTCTTCTTAAAAAAAAAACGGTTTTCATTAAACGGAAATGGAATCACGTCGTCTTTTCTAGGGCGACAATTTTATCGTTCCACCCTGTATATGTATTTAAAGGATTTGGCATTAAATAACCAACAATGATTGACATGCCATAAAACCAAACCAAAGTAAACTATAATAGGAATATAGGAGGTGCCCGTGATGTAATGGTTATCGTCGTAGGAAATGGACACGGCGACACGAGTTCAAATCTTAGACGAGACTGATTGCATTTCACAAGGCACTAATACTCTTGGGAAAGGTATGAATCCAATTATTCTCCCACCAGATATGGGTAAATAGTAGGGAAGACTGGGTTCTTCAGCCTTGGTGAGACAACTAGTCTAGGAGAAGGAAAACTCTGAATTCAAACCTGTTAAACTCCGCTTAAAAATTGACCTTGTGTCATATCCTGCCCGAGCGAAGGGGTTGGTAAATATGAAAATAGGAATATTAAATTGGAATATTTTCTTAAAACCATATAATTGATTACAAAAAAAGACTGACTTCGACATTAAATAACCGATAGGGGTTGACATGGCGTAAAATCAAACCAAACCAAAATAATATAAATATAACAAATAGGGCCTGATTCCTTATAGTAATTAAAGGTAATCGAAAGTGGCTTTTAAGTAAATAATTTTAGAAAATACTTTTTTATTTCTCGTTTTCAAAGTGTTTACTATCGATTCTTTCATCATCCTTGTTCACAAAACCAACATTATTCTCCTCGCCTTCGATTCGTTTTTACCGGAAATAAATTCTACTTGTAATTTAAATAAAAGAATTGGCGCGTTGAGATTTTCGTCTGTACGTAATGATAATATGTATCGATTCGTCACGAAGGTACATATCTCAGTTAACTTTGACAAACCTAAACTCAGACGTACAATTGTTGATCTGTTTTATTCCCCCCACCTAATTTATACTATTTACGAACTCCCTCCTCTCTCTCTCTCTCTCTCCCTCTCTCTCTCTCTCTCTCTCTCTTCTTCTTCTTCTTCTTCTTCTTCTTCTTCCCTTTCTCTCTCCGTCTCTTTATCTCTCTTCTCTTCTGTTTATCATTTTCTCTTTCCCTCTTCTCCTTTCTCTTGCTTTCTCTTGCTGTCTGTTTCTCTCATCTCCTAATTCGTTTGTGGAGATACATTTGTTTGTCTTTGACTTTAATTCCTATTTTAAATCCCATTGGAATCATTTTTACCATTTACCTGCTCTCTCTCTCTCTCTCTCTCTCTCTCTCTCTCTCTCTCTCTCTCTCTCTCTCTCTCTCTCTCTCTCTCTAACACACGCACACACCTCCCAGTTCGAATATGGTGAGACCCCTATTTATCTTTGACTTTAACTCTTATTTCAAATCCTACTGGAATCTGTCTGCTTGACGAGTAGTTTATTTGCTTTGTTCTGCCCTAACATTGAAAAAAACGTTCTTGGTTGCTTTGATCCTTTGTGAGTGTTCAGTTAACAAACAAGGAACGGCTTATATAACTTCATCTCAGTACACAATCTATTTTGGTTTGCC